>CAXIVR010000001.1:333652035-334272035 GCA_964035755.1 Teleogryllus oceanicus | reverse complement strand
AAAAAATTTCTCAAAAAAAATAATACGTTCTCTGGTAAATAGATCCTCACTGGTGAAGATTGGAATGTTGTAATGTATGATGGAATACAGGCGTATGGTGGTGTTGCAAGTATTGGCATATTGGCATGCATATACTTCATTATTCTCTTCATATGTGGTAATTGTATCCTTTAAAATAAACCTTCACAATTTATTACAATTGGTAATATTTATAAATATTCTTTTTATGAAAATATTTATATAATATTCTTTTTAATGACAATAAATCTATATTTTAACATTTCATAAAATGATTCTGAGTCAATAGCCAGAGTTGACTTCATATAAACTGAACATTATAATGTGTATAATATGAAAAAATTCCAAAGTTGCTGAAATAGCTAGTTTGCCTAAAGTGAAATGTTCCAGATTCCTCCTTAAGGCAAAGTTAGTTTTTCCAAGAATTTAAGATTGAATTTCATATATTGATTTTAATTTTTTTTTTTTTTCCAAGATTCAAAGAATAAGGTTTTTCCTTCACTTATAATTCAGATATCCTTCTAAATGTCTTCTTGGCTATCGCTGTGGATAACTTAGCCGATGCAGAATCTTTAACAGCCATTGAAAAGGAAGCTGAAGAAGAGGTATGACACAGAACCAGCATTATACAGTTCTTTCTCAATTCTAGTTGATTTTGTATGTTTCACTTAATTTTTGTTTCCATTTTGAGGCTGAGAAACAACAAAAATCTCATAGTGCTTCACCAGCAAGAGAAGAAGCAGGTGAGGGAGAAGAACCAGAAGAGCCTACAGAAGAGGAAAACAGAGAAGATGTTGAAATGTAAGATCAATACATGGTATCAATACATTTAATTAGCTTTGCACAAATAAAATCTAGTGGTGCTTAACAACACATGATTTCTTACATCATTTCTAACCTTTGCAATTTTCAAAAATTCATTGAGTTAAAAAAAAACAGACCTGCACCATTTTCTAAGTGTCCATTGCACTGCCCACTGAAAAAAATTAAAAGAAAAAACTTGCAGCCATTTTTGAGAAAATGTTGTGTTTTTTATCAATTGAGGCTTCCAGTGAGAGAGGGAACTAACCCGCAAAATAAAAAAAAAAATTGACTTTGTGACATATCCTTGTCCTCTTTTCATCTTTTATTTATTCCGTAAATTTCATAAATGTACCATATTCTATTCTGATATTCTATCAATATTTTAAAATAGGTGACATGCTCATTTGCTATAATTTCAGTGAGAGGGCTAAGCCACATTCACATGTTGTTGATAATACCAACACTAGCACCAGAACATCAGATGTGTTTGTTACATTCCATATTCAACCCACCCAAATAATTACTAACATTCTAAGAGAAGGTTTTGGAATATAAATATAGGAGTATTAGACTTTTGATGTTCAATAATGATTTGACATATCACTTTCACGGGCTTCGAGTATCTCATGTTTTGGAAGAGTATTAATTGGTAACACAATGAAGACTGAAGGCTACTCTTTAGGAAACAACGTTCCCTGTACCTGCGCGAGATGGCTCAGGGCAACAACTTTTACCACTTCAGTGTCTCTGACAGGAAAGTTCTAAGGTTCGATTCCCACCAGATTTTCAGCACTAGCTAGATTATTTTCAACCACTGACTGAAGAATTCTAGCAGTTGGCTAAACATTTTCTAGCTGCCAGTTTTCCGTTGTTTTCTCCAATCAATACCAGCTGAATGCCAGAGCAGTACCTTAACAAATGAGCCACAGACAGCACATGATCTTTCCTTTCTCAGCCTTGTCTCATCCTTTCCTCTTATATACACACACTTACAGGCTCTTCCACTTATATCAGGAGACTAGTCAGCAGCTTGGAGCTTGTCCCAGCTCTGAGGGTACTTTGCTGGCGAAGATACCTGGAATACGAAATCCCATAAGCTGACAGTGCCGGATTTTACATCCTAGCGGGAGAACATCACCACCTCCCAGGATATAACATGCATTATGCTCATGAGACTAATGACAATAGTAGTTGACATGCCCAAAAACAAAATAATCATTGAATCCATGACCGCTCAGAGAAATGTGGCAAGAATGCATTCATGATACAATGAATTGGACAATGTAAGCAAATAGTAGGAACAGGAACAGCAAAGAAGAATGTTAGTGACATGACAGGAAAATCGGTACTCAAGAACAAACAACGTCCTGTGTCTGAATGTAGATTATGTCATGATATTATGTCTAACTACAATTGTGAACACAACATGCTAACAGATGATGAAAAACATGCAACATTTTTTGAATTTTTCAAAGTCAAGAACTTTGAAACATACAAAACAGATATCTTTAGTGGTGTCACTACAAGAAAATAATACAGTTAAATTTACAGAATGCTGGAATAATCACAAAAATAATCAAATGAGAAATAGATTAAAAAATCAAACTTTTAGGGTTGTGTATCATCTGAAAAATACTTCTAGATTTGCTAAACCATATTTTTCCATAAAAACAAGTTTGTTGTCTTGAAGACAGCAAGGAAAAAAACACCCCCATCATTAAACAAATAATTGATAAATCAAACTAAACACAAAACTCAATTTATCTCAGATCCATACCCTCGTGGGTTAACTCCCCTCTCACTGGATGCCTCAATTGCATTGCATTAACTTCCAAGTACAAATTACATGAAAACTACTAATTTTTTTAAAAAATCACATATGTCTTCTTTTAAAGATCTGCTTCTTTAGAATAAATTTTATTTAAGACAAACATTTTTATCTCATTGTAATTTCACAATGTTCTTTCTGTAGCAATTTTCAAAAATACAGAGAGTTCGCTGAAAATGGGACCAGTATTTATTAGGACCACTATTTATGCTGTCGTTTGACACACATAAGGAGAAAATTTAAAGAAAAAATTTGATGCAGTTTTGAGAAAATAATTGTTTAAACATTGCTTATACTTCATGCAAAATTACTCAAAAACTGCTTATATTTTCAAAAAATTGTACATGTTCTTATTTCAAAATCTGTGCTCCCCCAATTTCCCCCAAAAAGAAGTATTATGATCCAAACCCTGTACATACATGTTTATAAAACAACAATATGTGTATAAAAATAGTACAAAGTGCTTATACACACTGAGAATTGTCTTGATTTACACAACCTTTTTTTCCCCTGGCTTACAAAAATTAAGGTTAACACTGTTGCTAATTTGTGCCATTTTTATGTTGTATTGCATTTAACTATAAATTCACTATTATTATCATATTTTACTAAAAATATTCCTTTTTATATATACAGCTCAGAAAAAGATGAAGAAGTAGGCAGTCATACAAGAGTTCGTCTTGAAGTTGGTGAAAGTGAAGAATATGGATATGATGAACAGACTGACAATCCAGGTAAGAAATATTCTGTAAAGAGGTTATTAAGATTTAATACGAGCAAAAATTTATTTGAAATCTTTTACTTTAGTCATTGAAATAAAGGATAGTTTCAATTCTTTGTTTTCTTATATTCAAATCAGTTCAATTATCCTGGCAAGATGGAGTGTCATTCTTTACTTAGTAGTAGTAGTAGTAGTAGTAGTAGTAGTAGTAATAGTAGCAGTAGTAGTAGCAGTAGTAGTAATAGTAGTAGTAGTGTTAGTAGTCGTATGGCAAGTTATATTACACCCTGGGGTGTCTCTCACATCCCAGCCTTTATATCTCTCAATCGGTGTAGTCTTCATTACACATTCCTCTTTTCACCATTGCCTCTTCTAATCCTTCTCCCCATGTAAGTCTACATCTTCCTCTTTTTCGATGAATAGCTTGCCATCTCCATAATATTTTCAGCCAACATTCGTCCTTCATTTTTTTTCTTGTGTCCATACCATTTTAGTTTTTTCAGTTCTGTGGTGTCAATTATATTAAAACTTACTTCCACTTTACGTTTAATTTTTCCATTCTTAACTTTATCAATTAAAGTCAGTCCACAACTTCAGCACCAGCACCAGCTTCAGCCCCTTCCAACTTTTTTTCACACTTTTTTGTTACTTCCCGTACCTCAGACCCACAAAAGAGTGATATTCTCTACAACAGTTTTATACAATTTTCTCTTTACACTCTTACTTAATTTATCTTTCCATATCAGTGGATGTAATTGTCTTATAGTCACTATGCCTTTTGCAATTCTGTGTTTAATATCTTGCATACTGCCTCTCTGTGCATTATTTCTGTACCAAGGTATGTGAATTTTTGACAGAGTTTTACTTCCCAACCATCATCAAGCTTCAGACCCTTAGCATTTTCTCCTACAACCATATATTCAGTCCTGTTGAGGTTTATTTTCAATCCCCATTCCCAGTACTCTTCATATAATTTCCACAGCATATATAGAACATCATCTATATCTTCAGTGAACACCACCTGATTCAGTGTTCACCTTCAGTGAACACCACCACACAAAGTGTAGGGAGAATAAGAGTCACCAATTTTAATTCCCATATTACTACATTTCTTCCTCCATCTTCTCAGGGCTGCATTGAAATAGATTTTAAACAAAGTTGGGGCTACTCAGCACCCAAGTAAACCTTTATTTACTGGAAATGGTGCTGAGACATTTCTTCCTACTTTTATTTGGCTACACTATTACAACTATTCAAATTTTTAAGGCTCTAATCAATTGCATATTGACATTTTATTTCTCCATTGCTAAATCACTATAGTAAATGTCAAATGAATGAGATAACTTTTTTATTGGTTACTTATATTATACTTTACTCCACAAATACTAAAATCTATGAATCAAAATATAGAAAAATTAAAATAATTTGTTTCTGGTCCATGTTTTCTTCTCCCTCTCTTGCTTTCTCTTGCTCTCTCTCTTTTTCTCTCCCTCCCGTTCCCTCCCCATTTCTCTTCCTCTCTTCCCCTCTCCTCTCTCCTTCACTATTTCTCTCTCTCTCTCTCCTTCCCTCTCTCTCCTTCCCTCTCTCTCTCCTTCCCTCTCTCTCTCCCCCTCTCTCCCCCCTTCCCTCTCTCTTCTTCCCTCTCTCTCTCTACTCTTCTATCTCTCTATCACTCCCTCTCTCTCTTTCTGTCAAGTTTTTTGAAAGATCTTAAATGTTAGATAATAGGATATCCTGTGAATTCATATATTCATTTTCAGTGTTTCAAGAATGTGCATGCCTCTTTGGAAATAAAAAGTCAGTGAGAAATTCAGTTGAATGCAGAGACATTCATGAAAAAATATACCAAAGAAGTAATATCTGTCCATTACAATAGAAAAAAATTATATTAATAACAACATCAACTAATAATAATAATAAGAATACAATAATAATAATAATAATAATAATAATAATAATAATAATAATAATAATAATAATACCAACAACAACAACAACAACAACAACAACAACAAAATATTTGAAAAGGCATTGATTCTTGTGTGTTTGCCTGACCACAGATAAAACAGAGTTAATACATACAGAGAAACTAAGATAGATGTAAATAATCATACATTGCAAGCAGAAAGGCATTATAATTTATCAGCAATCCAAGGAGTGGAATCAATTTAGAAAAATTATTTTCATGACTTCATGTACTTTGTATCATGAAAAGAAAATGTAAATGGCTACTCATTTTATTTGTTTTGGAAACTCTATCAGTAGGCAACAGAAAAAACAGTCGTATTTTTGGACATCAATGTATAGAATATTTTTATTTTCTCATACTTTCATTATGTACCTATTTTGAATTGATCTGGAACAATATATTTGAACTGATTTGAAATACTATTTTATCAATTACATTTCTCATAGTGAGATCAAAGACATCATTGAGAGGTTGTTTTAGTAATAATATTTTATTGTTGATGTAAATAAGCCCATAAGTCAAAAACATCATTAAAGTATATTAGTTTATAGCCCACTTAAGTAAATAATTAATGTCATCTTGCTGGTTTCTTTCACTCCTCCAGAAAAGTAATTCAAACTGAGTAATGTGCTTATTTACATTGGATGTTGCTGTGTGTACCAGTATTACTAATACTTATCAATTGTGCATTAGAGTAGACAATTAAGATAAGTTTCCTTTGATTGTCCCAAGTTCTTTTTAGGTCAATAAGACAATGACTTTAAAATTTTTGTTCATTTTAAAAGTACTTTCTTTCATGATTTTGAAAGACCATATTAAATGCTCTATATCATGACTGCTCATATGCAAGAATTTGGGCCACACTACCCAAGGTGGTCCGCTACAGTTGCCCATTTGCTACGTTCTTTTCACAACTAGCCTCACACTTTCAGTCCCTTCCTTCTCCCTCCCCAATCTTCCTGATGTGCTGATTCAGCAAGCAGCAGGCCACACCTGTTGCTGCGCTGAGAAGCGCTGGGCCAGAGCGCTGGGCCATGCCAAGCGAGCTGCCCTCTTGAGCAGCTCTATTTGACCTGTAAACATGCTTTTCCAAAGATAACACATGTAGAAGAAGTGTAACCAGTGCTTAATTTCTGGGAAAGCTAGGAGAGATTCTACCTTTCTTTCAGGAAGTAAGGGAGATTTTAAAAGTATAACACTTTCGATTCAATTAATTTATTACCAAAATGAATGCCTTATAAGATTGTCATACAACATAACTTATAAAATAAGATAGAGTTCAATGTTATGCAGATTCTTCTAGTGAATAGAAGTGTGCATCTTGAATTAGTAAGAAGTGTGAATTTAGAGTTCCTTCACCTACTTGCTTCAAATTAGGCATTGAGTGTAACTCTGAATACCACAGAAAATTGATTAACAATATAAATGACTATCTGTACAAGATAAATATTACTAAAAGCATAAAATTTCTGAAAGTTTAATGTGTGTATACTACAATAACAAAATACTCACTATTCCTTCTCACCAGGAATTTAATTACATTTTAAACAAAATATTTTAAATTTACATTTAGAGAAAATTATCACTTAGAAAAATGATACAGTACTTAAAAATTGATGCTCTGGAAAGGTTCTACTTCATCACTACAATCCTGTTTGTTTTGAAATTAAATATGGAAGGACAGCACTTGCATGAAGGAAATATTCTCAACCACACAAACAAATTTTATAATAGCAAGAAATATTATTTTGTGATTAATATAAAATGGCAAAAAAACATCAGAGTATTTTTTGCCAGAAACAATTGAAGAACTTATTCCATACAAAACAATTTACAAATTCCAAGAAAGTATCTACACCAAAAGGTGCAGTTGACTTTTGAACATTTCATTTCATTTAGAGAAACAATTTCTCCAGACATCTACAGTAATTTTTGGAGGAATAAAATGGGAAACAAAATCAAAGATAGTTGGCTTTTTTTTTTTAAATGAATTGTCACAACAAAAATAGCTTTCTCCAGAAATGGCGTTTAGATTGTGAAGTCCAGAGGAGTGGATCATCATCATCATCATCATCATCATCAAGTTAATAAGGAAAACAAAATGATCAGAGATAAAAAAAAATTAGGAAAAGAACTAGTTCCTCGAAATGCGATTTTGCAATGCAAATTTTCAGATGAAGGAAATAATGAAGATGAAGAACATGACATGCCAGCAACAGCAAGACCAAGAAGAATGTCAGAGTTGAGCATCAAAACAACTATTCGTCCCCTCCCTCAAGGAAGTGCCTTCTTTATCTTTTCCCACACCAACAGGTAAGGTGAACAATGTTCCTTCGAACGACCGCTATGCTATGGCTTCATTTATTCCCAAGGTTCATTGTGCTATGTTCAACAGTGCAGCAACATAAATAATATTCTGATGAAAAAACTCTAATGAAATATTTGAATATATTATAAATGTTGGAGCATTTAAGGACAAAATATTCATTCAAGTTATTGTAATTATATAACTTTAAAAGGCTTCAAAAGAACTTAAAAAGGCTCAAAAAACTTAGAAAATTTATGCTAAAATAAGGGAAACTAGTCGCTAATATTATCATATTTACGTATTTATTATACGTAATGTGGCTTCTAAAAAAAATTGTGTTTTGAACATATGCTAATTAACAATATCATCCTGAAAGACACAATTCAATAACTGTCATATTTATTTTTCTGAGAAATAGTGTTTGCAAAAATCTTGTTTAAAATATTCAATTTTTAAAACAATTCAATGCTTTAAAAATATTCATTTACAATTTTTTCCATCACATATTTTCATATCCTAAATAATCAGAACTTCCTGTGGAGCAAATATTTCATAAAAATGCTTCAGAATTACAGAGAAATATTAAATGTGTTTTGCCAAGTCACCTGCATGCTTCTTTGCATGCTTCTTTATGACATTTTCTGAAAAATGTAGAAAATTTGTTAATTTCATAGTTTGCACATCAATCACAGAATATTTCACTTATGAATGTTGCATTGATTATGAACATACAAAAAATGCAGAGAACCCTGTGGATTTGAGAGTTCTGGAAGATTTGAAGATGAACATTTCAAGGATGAAGCCACCTTCTAAAAGCAAATTAACTCCTAGATAAATTTTATTATGGAAGTTTGAAATTATAATTTAATGTTTTTAAAATTTTAAGAGAAAAGAACTTAAACATTAAATATATGCCAAAAACATTCACTATTTCCAAAATGTCTCTTAGTAAGACACATGTTTCAGTATTTTCTTTTATTTATCATTTCTCTTTCTTCCTTATATTTAACAATATAATATTGCATTCTTCTGAGATATAAACAATTTGTTGAAAAAACCATAATGTGTTTTTAAAAGCAGTGGTTTCCTTCAGTACTAAGCAGATTATGCTAATGTCTGGAATGTTTGCAAAATTTCTGAAAAGTTCAGAAGCTACTTTTCATAGCATTACCTGCTGACGAGTTCATCCACTAGTGCTCTAACATCCTCATACACATAGAATTGTTCCAGAAGATTCCTGAATGCCTGGTGCTAGCGGTCGTATATGTCTGATAAGTTTCTCATGCCTTCACTTGCTTTTATGTATACAGACATGGAGGAAATGGAAGATGGAGTGTCTGCTCGTCCCCGACGACTATCAGAGTTCAACATGGCCACAAAGAAGCAACCAATACCTCCAGCATCTTCCTTCTTCATTTTCTCTCAGTCCAACAGGTGATAGCTAGAACCGTCCACTCGTTCCAGCGTCCATTGTGAAGCCACTAGTGTTTGCCTGCAGCTCTTCACACTACATTGTCGCCTTCTGCAAGCTTCATTGTCATAATTTTAGTTACAGTGAAGTGTGTTGTGAATGTTTTTGTCTTTAATTGTGCATAATTTTGTAGTGTAAATAGTATTTATTCTCAGTTTGTGATGTTGCATTTTATCTTACAGTTGAAAGAAAGCTTATCGAGTCACTGGCTGTAGTAAAAGTAGTTGCAGATTTTTTAACTTAATTTTTGCACACTTGTTGTAGTGAATGATCATAGATTTTTCCATAGTTCTAGATTTAGGTTAGATGCAGCTTATTATATGTTGTATTGTTGACACTAGTATCCATGTAGATATATGCAAAGGCCTGGCATGCTGAGAAGCAAACAAACATAAAATGCATGATCACCTATTTAGCATCCCAATGTTAATATATTTTTGGACTTTTATTTTTTGTAGGTTTTTATGAATTAATGTTTGATACAAAAGTTAATTTCTCAATAGAAAAAATATTAATTATTATTACTATTATTTTATAAGTTGTACCGATTTGTTTTTTAAATTATACACATGAAAAATTGCTAGTTCTGGCCATGGAAAAGCAGTTCTAATGAGTTTAGCTTTTCAAAGAAGTTGTTCACAATGATCAGACAAATTGAAAAGTCTCTTTCAAAAGCTCTTCAAAAGTAAATTTTAATGTTTGTGAAATCACTAAATTACTAAATGTCACATCTAAACATTTTGAATGCATTAACTTCTTATTAATAGCTTCAGTTTTTATTGGTACACCCTTTGGGGTGTTTCCCAAACTACATATGGGCTGAAAGAAAAATTACTTATTAAATTACATTACACAGGCTCACAAAATATGCATGTTGTATATAATAAATGTCTTTTGCATACTATACATCAATTCAACCATTCCAGTCATACTCAAATAGTGAATATCTTCAATAAACATTTTTATAAATGTGTGGTTGTCACTGCATGATAAAAATTGAAATTAGTTACTTATGTTTAAAGGCAATTATCCATTTGTTTAAAAAAGTATTTTTAGTCAAAATTTATTTCATGTTAAGTTTCACTAAAGGTGTGTGTGTTTTTTAATTGTCATTGTTGTTTCCCTTTTTTGATAAAATATTTTACCTTGAGAAAATATACAAATTATATAATATAGTACAGCAGTAAAAATGAATAAGTTCTTATTACTAAAGTTCAAATATAAATGTAATGGATTCAAAACAAAGAGCACCTGATACTATTCATTCAAAAATTGTATTTTTAGTACCTAAAGTATACATAAAACAATTAAGTTTCAGAAAGAAATGAATTAGACAACATACTTCCATTCTTCAACCTTTCAATTACTTCAACAATGAGAATCTTTCTTGAAGAAGTTTATTTCTTATACTTTTTATTATTGTACGACTGTTTTGAAATGAAACAGATCAACAAGCAGAGAAGTCAACATCTCATCCTCTATTTTCTAGGTTAATAAACTTTTTAAATTTCATTAACATGAAATAACAATATTTATGTTTGTTATTCTTGTCCTCCAGATTCAGAATATTCTGTCATTGGTTCTGCAATCACAGTTACTTTGGAAATGTCATTTTGGTATGCATTATGATTTCTTCTGCCATGCTGGCAGCTGAAGATCCTCTCAGGAGTCATACTCCTAGAAATGAAGTAAGCAATCATTCTTCACTGTTTTTGGTTTATGCATTCTTACAAAGACATTTTTCAACTTACTGTTTTTTTGTTGTTTTTTTTCTGTTACAGATTCTTGGTTACTTCGACATGTTCTTTACTACTGTGTTCACAATTGAGATTTGCTTCAAAATGATTTCCTATGGCTTTGTTCTTCACGAAGGTGCCTTCTGCCGCTCAGCGTTCAATCTTCTTGATTTGCTGGTGGTCTGCGTGTCAGTCACTGCAATGTTTGTTCAGTATGTACTTTTTTTTAACCACTTTTTATCCATTAATATTGAATTAAGTGTTTGCTTTATAGTATTTCTGAAAATTCTTAATTAAATCTCTAAATTTAATTCTAAAGTAAATGAATCATTTCTTCTTATTTTAATTAAAGATCTTTAAACACTGATAAGAAAAGTTTATGCTCTCTAAAGATCTTAATAAGTCAATCTGATATGCAGTTATATTTCATATAATAAAAGATTGATTCAAAATCCTGAGGCATTTGGTATCGAAACAAATTCATGCCATTATTTACTGCAATTCACTTTTTTGCATTTTTGCTTAGTTTAGAGGATCCTTTCTAGACACTTGAAGGAATATACTTCAAATCCAACTTATTTTCTGTATAAAATGTCATGAGAGCATATCCCCTTAATATTCTAGAATGTGTGGACCTAAAAAGATTTTTATTTCTCTTGTAAACATTTTGCAAAAACAATGAGTTGGTTTTAGTAATATATAGGCATATAACAAATGCCTTATATATGCGATATATAATACCCTGTTATTATTTGTGTTCTCTTTCTCTTAGGTCAAATGCTATTTCTGTAGTCAAAATTCTGAGAGTCTGTAGGGTGCTGAGACCTCTAAGAGCCATCAACAGAGCAAAAGGACTTAAGGTGAGGAAAGTAGTCTTTTAGATGCCTTCTGGAAACTCATTAATGAGTTCAAAGATGATTTAATTGTTTGTTCCATATAATGCACTGTAAAGATTATATATTTATGGACAGTTCTGTTCATGTATTCTGAGTTTTCTTTTAGTACATGTCTGTTCACTTTGCTGTTTTTGTTATTCACTAACATGCTATCAGTCAAGAAAGAGGTGCAAGCCATCGCATGTTTCTGTCAGTGGCAAGCTGCTTCTTTCTCATGATGATAATTTTTTTAGTTTATTTGCAGCAAGAGCTCCAGGGAAAGAATGTTTTCAGGTCACACTGAGACAAGTAGGTTTTCCTGTTTTTTTTTATTGTTTCCATAATGCAGGCAAAAGAGAAAACAAGATCCAGACTGAATAGCAGCACATCGGCAGCATCAGACACAATAATTGTCTAGTATTTGTTGATGATATATCTGTCCTATAGCATGTAGTCCAGTGCGTGATAGTTGCTGTAAAGACTATCGGCAACATTGTCCTGGTCACCTGCCTTCTACAATTCATGTTCGCTGTAATTGGAGTCCAGTTGTTTAAGGTAGGCAGCAGTTAGAGCAATTCATGTGTTATTGACAAATGCACCTTTGGGTAAAGATTAATCTTTTAATGGGTTTCTGGTTTTCCCCTTTTTGTGTTTATTCATATTTATTTACAGTATTAATTCATATTCTACACATTTCATGTCACGTATTTTCATACATTTGTTTTCTTATGTTATTTCCTTGGTAAATTGGTTGGTTTTTCCTTTTTTATTTATTTACTGTTTATTTTTCTTTTTATGGAGTATTAGGGAGTCAGCCAGCAAGATTGTACTCCCAGCTCCTGGCCTTGTTGCGTTGTGCTGCGCCATTTGTGTACATGCCCTAACTAATATTTGCATGTCAGTGTGATGACTTAGGAATTCTGTCGTGCCCTGCCAGTGTTTCCTTTTGTGCAGCCTAGAAGGAGCCAGCCGACACAATACTAACCAACAGGGTTCAGGGAGGAGTAACTCAGTTTTTACAAGGTGTGGGGAAAGGGGCAAAAATTATTCATTTTAACAGATGGGGAGCCACCAGGCATTGCTACTAGAAAATATTTTTCTTGCTGTCTGCAATGTAAGTTGTATAAACAAACACCTTTCATGGTAAGGTTAAAGATAATGTCTTGTGGGCTCCTCCTCCTCCAAGTACAAATATACAACAAATTTGTTTAAGGTTGCTTGCTGGCTCTCTGTACTCTCTCTCTTTCTCAGCCTTACATATGCTATTTAAAACATTCTCCTCTTAACTCCAGTGACTCAGTCTTTTGGTTTGTTTTGGGTTTTGACAATTGATCCAAGAATGGAGTGAATATTTGTTAGGAGACTGTATATTCTCCAAGATCAAGCAGTTGCAAGCCATCAAATAATTTTTAGCAAAGATTACTGCAAAGAAAATGATCAAGAATATGCAATGGAAATACACTGATTAATATGCCACTGCAACATCTTGGTCTTACTGGGAAAAGCTTACAGCTCCTTATGCCCTCACTCTGCCCTGGCATGGAGTGCCAGCTTCCTTCAGTCTTCTCCCTTAGGTGCATTTGACTGGAATCCTGCCTGCCTGCCTGCCTTGCCTGTTGAGGGCTTTGGGCTAGCATAACCATGGTGATCTCCGACCTCCATACTGACACTTGCCTCTCTCTCTCCTTCCCTAGTACGTAGTGAAATGCGTGATAGTAGCCATTAAGACGATCGGCAATATCATGCTGGTAACCTACCTCCTGCAGTTCATGTTTGCTGTCATTGGAGTGCAGCTGTTCAAGGTAACTCCCTCCAGAGCCTCTATCTATGCTGCACAATGTTGTTAGAAACATTGAATGCCAACCGTAACCAAAATGCATGGACAAATATTCACACTGCATTCAAACATAAATCACAATTAACAAATGCCTGTCAGATTCAATGTATGCACTATTTAGTCAGTTGCCTGAATGTTTATTAGTGCTCATGTTGTTGGAAGATGCATATGGAGCCCAAATGTGTGTTGTTCATCATAAAATGTACAAAAAAAATAGATGCTATATTACATTCATTCAAAAAAATATTATTTCCAATTCACTATTCATTAATTCATAAAATTGTTGAAATGATCTTTTTTAATTAATCTAAAAGTATAAAGAGTGCATGATAATGTAGATATTTAAAATTTATCACTTCTTACTTTGAAAATAAAAGTTAAGAGTATATGTACATAAAAATACACACATACTAAATATACCAATATAGATTCTAAAACTGTCATGTATGTCAGTTAAATGTCACACCTAGTTGCATATAATGAGTACACTGTTCAGTTGCATGGAATTAAATAAAGAAATTTCCACTTTTGCGTAATTGTAAGATGAAAGAACAATAATTTTTCTTTACCTTCATAAATAAATTTTGTCATTTAGAATTTCTAAATGAGTCAGCTAAACCTATGTCATTTAGAATGTCCAACATTTGCTTTTGAGAACTATTGTTCTTTCTGGACAAACTATATTTCATAAACCACTGAAAGATAAATGGTTAATGTCAAGAATTACAATATTGAAAACTTTGATCAAATCATGTGATACAAATTTAGTGGATCTAAATTCTTCCTTTTTAAGTCTGCACATGTTTATGTATCTTGAATACGTAATTGTGTTGCACTTTTGAAAACATTTTCCCAATATTCTCATGAAACTAGTACATGATATAAAGTTTAGTTTCTAGTTAAAACAAAAATGCAATGATTCGTGAAATGAAACAGCAACTAAATTTCTCTCAAAAGAAGTTCACTTCAGGGGCAATATTGGAATAATCTCATTGTCAGGCAAGGAACAGTAGCTAAGAGAAATAACTGGCTACTAGCTAGAAGACTACAATTCAATTTACAGAAGAAGCATGAAAAATTTTATCTCATTATCACTTATCTAAAATGGCTCCCTCATCTATTCAATCTATTACTTTTCAATGAGTACCATAATGTTTCAGGCATTAAAATGGCTGGAGCATGATACTGTCACAGTCCCTCTTCCAAGAGTGAAGGCTTCATAACTGAAACCTTTTATTACAAACCCCCATAGGCATCCTCAAAGACCAGTTGTGGGTCAACTTAACATTATCTTAATTACACTCAGTAAAAAGGAGAGGAAAAGGGAGAGACATTTTTGATGCAGTCTTACCCAGTTTGTGGAGACAGATGAGACAGACAAAAACATAGGAAACACGGAAGGAAATGGAGAAATATATCCTGAAACTCAAACCCAAGACCCTATGATCCCTAATTTTAAAAAATAATGCCAAATCATGTAGCTATCCTTGTTGGAACACATATGGACCTTGTTGAAACAAGTATGCTGTGGCTGTAAAATACTCATTCCTTATGATAGTTCGCATTAATATTCCTTGGTGTATTATGCTTCTAAACCATGCATGAATCTAATAACATGAAAACAGGAAACAAGCCTAAAAGGTTAAAGGTTTGTGTTCTAATTGCAGATATAATTGTGTAGTTATAAAAAAATCTTAGAAACAATAGACAATAAAAAAAAAAAAGAAATTTGTGTTTAGAGGCGTTTTTAAAATGACCATTTAAACTTATTTCTAGACACTGTCATTGATAATTTTCATATTTAATTCCATGCTCACCATGAATATGGGAAGCTTAATAGTATGCTTCGAGAAATTTTCCGAAACAAACTAAAGCATAAAGCATGATTTAATGCACTGAAAAAATAGAATGCATAAAATGCTTATGCCAATGACTATTCTTTGTTCAAATACTTTAAAGTTTAAAAAATTAGTATTTTAAATTTTTTGCAGAATACCTAATGATAGATGCTAGGCAGTACCTACAGTAAAAATATTGAAACCTATTTAAAAAGCTATTTTATCAAAAACCATGTTTTTCACTCATTTATTGCTCATCTGAAACTATGAAATAGTTTAAATTTAAGTTTTCTTTCTTGTTTATTTATTTATTTATTTTACGTAAAAAAAAAAAACAGTTAAAAACTGCGTATGATGTTCTTTCTTGTTTGAAACAACATTTGAAACAACAATGGCTCACATTTTACAGAGAATGTATCATTGACATAAAATTGAATTTATCATTATTTGTGTTTGTTGAACACAATATATCAGAAGGTTGAAATATTAGAGATATTTTGTTTCT
Source organism: Teleogryllus oceanicus (assembly GCA_964035755.1). Lineage (NCBI taxonomy): Eukaryota > Metazoa > Arthropoda > Insecta > Orthoptera > Gryllidae > Teleogryllus > Teleogryllus oceanicus. Next base: position 334,256,122 of record CAXIVR010000001.1, on the reverse strand, counting down.
TTACTAAGATAATTACACATATGTTTTAACTTTGATATAGGTTGATGTTAAGAAAATGTATTGCTACAATACATTTTCCATAATTTTTTTTTTTTATGTTTTGTATTATTTTTTCATAGCTTTGTTCGAGGTAAAATAATACATTTAAGTCATTTGACTAGAATTATTGAATCCCTTAATAATTTTCTGTCAACTTTCTAGTACTTATTAATTTGACAGATTCATTTTCCTTGAAATAAATACTTTAACTCTTTTTGTAAAAAATCCAGCATTTAAAATTTTCACTTCTGATTTTTAATTGCATTTCATAGAGAAGAGGGCCACAGTTAATAATGAATTAATTTTCTTGTAGAGATTTTCTAGAATATTTGTTTTTCATTTAGGTAAGATTGAATAATTAAAACTTATGTGTTAGAGGCCTGTTGCATGTTTTGCTTATGTGTGAATCTGGCTCACTTGAAATAAGAATGGTAGACTATCAAATAATTACACTGTCTTGCTTCCCAGAAAAAATGAATGAACTTTACATTTTATTGAAAAAAAGTGTAAAACATTACAATCCTTTCAGACAATAAAGCTAATTATAGGATCAGTTTTATCTATTCAGTACATAGTGTTTATTCTTAAATGTAAGACAATAAGAGTAACTGTTCTGACAATAAATGCATGTTTACATTGATATTCACAGGTAATAAAATATGGCAAGGAGATATAAAAGACTTGTAGATGACACAATAATTATTTTCTTGTAATTTTTAGGGAAAATTCTTCATGTGTTCAGACGGATCAAAAATGACTCGAGAAGAATGTCAGTGAGTATAATATAACTTTTTTTGCTCCTATTACCATGCAAATACAAATTTAATTTTTTTATTATGATTAAAAATTAAAAAATATTTGTAGCTAAGCTGTGAATGAATCTATTAAATATTTCTATTTCTAAACTCTGAAGTATTTCTTATAAGTCCAGGTCAGAGAAATGAAATGAACTGTGATTATTATAAAATCATATTGACTTCTTTCAGGGGTACATACTTAGTTTTTGAAGAAGGTGATATAAATCAGCCATCAGTGAAACATCGAGAATGGACACGCAACAAGTTTCATTTTGATGATGTAGCAAAAGCAATGCTTACTCTTTTCACAGTGTCTACATTTGAAGGCTGGCCAGGGTAACCTCATGTTTTTAATTATATTATTATCTAAAAGGGTATGCTAATAAATTGGACTAGAAAATATAATAAATGAATATAACTTTCTTTCTTTTCAGGCTATTATACGTGTCCATTGACTCCAATATGGAAGACTATGGACCAATACATAATTTTCGCCCAATTGTTGCTGCCTATTATATTATATACATCATTATCATTGCATTTTTCATGGTCAACATTTTCGTAGGTTTTGTTATCGTCACTTTCCAGAATGAAGGTGAACAAGAGTATAAAAACTGTGAATTGGACAAGAATCAGGTATACATATAGCTATATGATATAGCTATATATGTATAATTTGCATTTGAATTATTGTAGTATCTCATTATGTAATCAGGTTACATTTATCTTGTAGGTCCCTTTTGACAATGACCTATTATTTATTGTCAGAACTTTAAATTGACATATAACAATTGACATGAAACATTAAAAAGAACTGTTTAAAACATTATTTTATTTTAAACCTGTACTGAACATAAGGTTTCAGAGGTGACAATTCCCTCCATCTTGATTCATAAAAAGAGAATGTGGGCTCACCACCAAGTCATTACATTAGTCAAAGAATGACAGTAGAGAGGTTACAGTTGCAGCCCCTTGCTGATTCTTTCAGGCCCAAAGGCCACTTTTTGTGTTGACCTTGTCTGACTGTATTCCATTCCTAGATGTGGCGATAAGACTTAAAAGAGTCTCATCATAAGAGTCTTATTGCCACAGTTAGGTAAGGAATACAGTCAGACAGGGTTGACATTAAAAGCAGCCTTTGAGCCAGAAAGAATCAGCAAGGGACTCCAACTGCAACGTCTGAATAACACATGGTCATTCCTTGACTGACGTAATGACATGTTTGTGATCCCACATTCACTTTTTATGAAGTTGAAGATAAAAGAAATTGTCACCTCCAAAATGTTTGTGTTCAGTATGAGTTTAAAATTAAATAATGTTTTAAACAATTCTTTTTAATGTTTTACTGTAATATGTCAATAATGTGGAAGTCCAATGCCTTCTGGCGTCCCGGGACCATGGGGCGGGCACATGACTGCGACTTAAGGCAGCTCTCCAGCGCCAGCCCATGTTCGAGCTGAAGCAAGGTCTGACCAGCAAACCTAGTTGCCGATAAGGCACACTGCCCTTGAAAGATGAATATGTCAAATAAAGTTTTGACAATAAAGAATAGGTGATGTCAAATAACATTTGGACATACTATAAGTCTTTATAGTATGTCTATTGGTCTATAAGTAACCTCATTATATGTGTGTTAGTAGGTCTGTATAGTGAGTAGTGTATACGTTGTTCTGTTATTCCAAAATAAGTGGACAGAAAGTTTTGAAATTAATTTAATTTTCTTAAGACTTGAAGACTCTTGGAATTTAATATTATGAGCTTATTAATGGAAATTATAAAATAAGGATTCTTGCTTTAGTATGTAAGATTAGGTATAATTTCAAATGTAAATTACTTAGTGTTAAATTTATTATTCCATTAATAGCATTTGGTTATTTTTATAAGATTAGAAATGGCTTGGAAAAAACATTTGATTTGTGTTTCCTTACAATGAAAGTAACAGTGGTTCTAACACAAGTTGTTTGTCATTTACAGAGAAATTGTATAGAATTTGCGTTAAAAGCAAAGCCTGTTCGCAGATACATTCCTAAACACAGACTACAGTATAAAGTTTGGTGGTTTGTAACTTCGCAACCATTTGAATATACAATATTTATACTTATTATGGTAAATACAATTACATTGGCTATGAAATTTCACAACCAGCCAAAAGCTTACACTGATGTGTTAGATGCCTTAAACATCATTTTCACATCAGTTTTTGCAATGGAATTTGTTTTCAAACTTGCAGCATTTCGATTTAAGGTAATGTATACATTTGGCTAGTGTTAACACATTTATTTCATAATTTCTAAAAACTATTTTAAATGTTTTCTGAATGTGTCAAAAATCTTATATATTTTCTTCGTCATAAATTAGTTGCAAGTTTCCTAAAAATTTTAATGAATGAAGAAGAAATATATTCTTACTTAGTGTTCTAATACCTCTTAATATTTTTATAATATGTAAGCAGAAGCAATGATTTTTTTGCTTTTATTTTGGTGATGCATGGAATGTTTTTGATTTCATCATTGTATTGGGAAGTTTCATTGACATCGTCTATGATGAGGTGAACGTGAGTAAAATTTATAGAGAATGCTGAGTTTTTGTGTGCAATAACACCAATGGACTTAGGTGGAAATAAATGTTCACTTTCATGTGAATAGAGGCTATTCTTTTTATTTTTGGTGGGAAAACGCTGATAGGCAAAATGAAACTTAAGCTTAAAAACAAAAAAGGTTTGAACAGAAAATTACAATTTTTTTATATATATAAATATATACATATTGCTAGCAATTTTCTAAAAAGTATTTTCATAAAAAAGATAGAATTATAATAATGATTATTTATAACATTATAATTGTATTAAGATAAATTAAAAATAAACACTTGATTTCAGAAATTTTATAAATTTCAAGATTATAGTATGATAAAATATCAAGAAATATATTTTCTTTTGTAAATGTGTTCACTTTGGTACATTAAATAGCTTCAGTACCGTTGATTATTAATACAACTGCATTACATTGTTGCTCCAGTTTTCAGAATACTCTATCAATGTTGGTTTCTACTCAAGTTTTCAGTGAGCTTTCCAAGAAGTATGATGTGGCAAGTCCATTGTCAGAGGGTTGCTTGGGGATATTTCCATATGGACACTGACAGGTTGTGATGTGTTCTGGGGCTGGCAAGAGTGACTTTGGTAGGAGCCTTGTACAGGCATGTCCAAGCACAGTAATGTTATTACATTAAAAAAAGAGGAGAAAGGAAATGGAATGAAAAGATCTCTTTCTGAAAAGGAAACCACACACTTACTTGAATAAATATATATAATGTTTAGGAAATGAAATATTTTTACATTTGTTTACATTTTTTCTGTATATCTGGTTCTGTGGGATAAAATTTTTTATGAACACTTTTTCACTCCCATTATCCTAAATCCTAACACATCTTTCCAACAAGTTATGTGATAGTTTAATATAAGTCTTTCTGACATCAAGGGCTATGAGGGGGAAAAATCATCTTTTTTTAAGAAAAATACATGCTTTGTTTACTTTAAAATGGGAAATCAATTTTCTTAGCTCATATCATGTACTGAACCACATGAAATAATATATCTAGTAACAAAAAAAATATGAGGTACTTCCTACATTTCAAGTTTTCTTCTTAATATAAATTGTGTACCAATATTGAAATCTTTCCAATGATCTATCTGTGCACTTGTGACTGTTCTTGAAGCTATGTTATGAAATTCTAGAATTTTCATATTTTTGGTGGATTTAATGCATGGTTGTTCTCATACAGAGCAAAATATTCTAAATTGTGAAATAGAAATCAGTTATTTTTATGTGTCTTTTAGTTAAAGAATCTAGAAAAAATATCAAGATGTAATAATGTTCATGTTTATCAGTTGTTCTATGTTTTACTATATTATGTTACATATATGGTAGTTTGCTGCAATTATATTTTATCGTCATGATGATAAGTTGAGGAATGTTGGTATTATTTGGACATGGGTGTACAAGGCCAGTTCAGTAATGCATGTAATTGCATGGTGTGTTTCCAGTGTGTATTTTTGATAAGTGTGTGTCCTCAGAATAGGATGCATTGCATTATTCTATGTTGTGTATTTTTGTATGTGGTGATGTGGGTATGTTCTAAAAGTTTACATCTAGAGTAATTCAATATTCTAATAACTAAAGACAGACTTGGAAATTTTTTTTAAATAAATTTTATTTACAATATCATTTGTGATATGTGGAAAAAGTAAAAACCCCTTAAAAATACATTAATTTGATAGAAATGTCCCTCAAAGTACTCTAGATGAAATAAATAAAGTAAAATAATTTTTCTGTGTCTCAACTATTCTGCTTCTATAATTTATTTTGTGTTTCTGTCCTCACTACTGGTTTTATGAATTCACTGACACTTCAAATATGAAGTGCACTCTCTCAAAAGAATATTTCAAGGGAAGTTATTGAAGAGAAATAAGTATGAATTGTATATAATTTGTTCTATATTTATATAAACAGTGCTTTTTAGTTTTGGATAAATAATACAACATTTAACAATCATGACATTTGCTGGATGAAACTGAAACTAGTATATTAAAATTGCTTTCATAACTTACAAATAATTTTCTTTCATGTAGGTAATGTATTATAAAATTGAATGTTTTATAAAAGAAAACAAAGAATTGTACAAATGAATTACAAGAATAAACTACCAAAAAGCATAAGAGGAGAGAATCATAATGACAAAATATGCAATATATGTAACATGTTAAATTAAAATTACTTGGAATTAGCTAATGCAGTCAAGTAAATATTTGTAAAACATACAGAAATACTATTTAATTGCATTGAGATACTGATTTTAGAGTATCTTCACAATATAAAAAGTGTCTTAGCAATCAGTACTTTTTTATATAACATTTAAAAATAGTTAAATTCATAATAAAAATGTGAGCTGGTCCATTACAAGTTCTACCAAACAATATAAAAAATATCTTCCTTGAAGACGAGCATGAAGAACAGGAACCAATTCATGACTTAATTTAATTTAATTACAATATTGTACTTATACAATTAACTAAGCTTCATTTTAATTGATTTTTTTAAGGAAAGTACATTTTATATTAATATGTCTCTCCCTGTATTTGAAAAATGTATTACAAATTCTCAATGTAGTAACATTTCTTTAGCTGTAAATTAATTTTTAAGTTTACTTCTTCTGATTTTATGTATATATAGAGTAAATAATATGCAATATGACAAATCAGATTTTACATTAAAAGATTGTTAATTTTGTTGAAAATCATGTCGGTAAATTTATTAGTGAAATATGTTCCATTTGACAAAATATTTCTTGTATAGCAAGTTCTTTGTGTCCCAAACCTAACAAAATAATTTTAAAATGTTAATTTTTACTCATAAGGACAGCACTGTTCTGAAGGTGTACATTCAGAAAATCAAAGACACACAGTAAATCATATTTCCAAATTTACATTCACATCTACTATCACATTATTTCCAAATTCATTATTTTTTGTTTGTAATGCTTTTAACTTGAAAATTACAAGGATAAAATAATTCAAAACTTTGTATTTATTTTCAGCAAGAAATTTTTATTTGCATTTTGATTGCTTGAAACAAAATAATTCAAGCACAATAATCAATCTTTGCCATAAGTGCATAATGGTCTTTTGTTCCAATAAAATACAGAATAATAATAAATATGAAGTCATGAGAATTTGGTTCTATCAGGAATTTTATCTTGAAAATTTTTAAATTTTTTTAGGAAGCATAGATGCATGTAGTTAGCTTTTAATCAACAAAATCATAGAATTCATTACATACAGCTAATTATTTTGTTCAGTAACAATTTTACATGTAATATTTATTCGATATTTATTGTGAAGTGTAGTTGGATGTTGTTTTCTGATTTTCATTAGATGAAAATGTAGCATTGTTAGACAATCTTGTAGATGACTTTAAAAGCAAACTACTGAATAACTGGTATACAACATCCAAGAAAACTTTACAAACACAAAACACTGTGAATATTTCTGACTTTCAAAATCTTTAAAAAAACTGAATCACTAACAAAAATCTTTCCTTCCATGTCTCATCATTGCAGACTCCTACGAGGTTTAAGGTTTGTGATTACTGCAGTCAGTCGCATTCATGTTGCGTATGACTGTAAAATAGACATGAGGGGGAAAGGAGGAAGCTAACTCTCTTTCATAAGAATCTCCTGGCACAGATCTACCCAAATACATGAACTTGTTTTTATTACAATAGGAACAAGATAACACTGTCACCTATGTAAGGATGTATTAAACTGAATAATGAGCAACAATAGATCTGTACTGGTGTAGGCAGAATGTTTTGAATAAACTTACTTTTGAATTTAGATCATTATCTCATTATAACGCATATGATTGAAATTTAAAAACTAATTAAAATGTTGTAAACTGAATTTAAAATTGATAATTAAACAGTTCTTTTAATGAATACATTTTTAAATTTAATAACTTCTACTGTAATGAAATGGAGTTGAGCATAAATTCTTTCTTAAAGAAACCTGATTCTTTACCACAGAGCATTTTACTCATGAGAATACAAAAGATTGTCTTCTAATAAATAAATTAACTTATCCATTTTAAATTATTTCTGAGAGTTAGGTTCTATATCTGTGAATGCCCAATCATATTTGGATGTTGGCTCCAACATAGTGGCATTTGTTGAATCGCATGATAGTTTCAGTGTAATGTTCTGTCTCTTATCTTTTTCTATCCTTATTGCTAGTGTAGCATTCTCATGTTATAGAATATACATGCATGTCGGAAATGCCACAGAATTTTCAGTTCTCATGTAGCTACAATTGTTTCACCTAGTAGAAAAGGATTGAAATCAGTGGTTTTTAGATATTACATAGTACTGAAGAGATTGATTGTGTGTAATATTTTGTGCTAATGTTTAAATTCTCAAAAATGTGTGAAATTTAATTAATTGGATTAAACCTAATTAAACTCTCAAAGTTTCATTAGGTTTTTGAGATTATGAGGATTCTATGTGGTGAAATTCTGTTTTGTTTATTTTTGTTTCTGAATTTATTGAACTTATTTCTAAAAATTACAATTTACCTTAAATAAAAATTTTCCATGTGTCTTGAACTGAAATATTACACACATTTGTGAAGAATTTAACATTAGAATATATCATAATTCTTTTCCTCTTTTTGAATCATTTGAGTAACCTAGAAAAACTTCTCTTTGAAATTAATATAGTATATACAATGTACGTAATATTTGATCTTCCAATTACATACCTTTATAACCAGTTAAAATATTATTATGTAGAAACCAATTGCCTTGCTTATTCCAGGTTGTAGACTATACCAGCAACCACTGATTTATTAGTTCTAATAATATTCAATAGTACTACTTTGTAGATTTTTTACTCTTGTTAACCTTTTGATTTCTATTGTATTTGTTCCCTCTTAATGAAGGAAATAATTGCAAAACATTTAGGGGATTCTCATGAAAATCATCTTTATTATAAGATTCCTGAATATTATATATTGAAAGTCTATTTTTTGTAGTAAATACAGTTTTTCATTATTAATGCATAATGAATTTCTTGGCGTACTTAAACTACTTATTACTTTTAATTAAAAGGGTTTGTAATAGGCAAACTTACTTTTTTTGAGATATCATTAATAGAGATTGTTATTACGTTTGTCTTCCATAAGGACAGAATTTAAGTACCATTGTCTTGATATGCTTTGATTTGTTGGATGTGTAAAATGGTCATTTCGTATGTATGTTCTGTGTAATTTTAAGTTCTGAATTTTGTATGCAGTTGAAAATTTTGCATTGCATGGCATTTTAATATTATTCAATGTTTGTGTGCAAAGGATCTTTCTCTCTCTATAAATATACAAATAATTGCAATAACTGCATGGTTTGAAATGGTAGGAAGTATTAGTTTCATACAACAATCAGATAATTTATAAAAAATATATTTATCATGGAAACAGGTTTCCTAATTTGCAAGGATTTACAGACTGCAAATTTATTAGAATGATACAAAAGCATGAAAGAATTGGGTTGGAAACATAATGACTTATATATATCAATGCAAGTGACAGAATATCATAATGCATTTATGTGTGTATGATACACAATGCACATACACACTCTTATATACTTGTAATATTGATGCCATAAGCCTTAAATCATGTACTGTTATCTGTTAACTAAAGACTTATGACATCAATTTTGTTCTGTTGAACTTATTTAGGACACTATTTGGTTTGCTTATTGAGAACAGAAGTTACTGTTCAATTACAATCCAAATAGAATCTGTGTAGTATTATTGAAGTGATTTTCTCTTCAGTTTAATTAAATAATTTTTCCAATGCATTGAGTAAATTCTATTAAAACCATGTACATGGTAAACAAGAAGTGTGTCATTTAGAAATAAATATAAAAAGAATTTTTAAAATCACTTAAGATTTATAACAGCACTTTGTACAGCAAGAGAATAAAGGGTATTTAAATAAATAAAGAGCCAACTTAGTGTCTTTTCGACCAGCAATTATTTGATAAATATGTAATTTTCATTAGAAATGTTGAAGTCTAAATTGGATATTACTTTTAGAAGTTTGCCATCAGATATGGCACTTCTTTTTTTTATTTTAACCAAAAAGTACAGTTTTGCTTTTCTTTAATTTTCAATCATCTTCATGAATAATTTTCATAATCTTTTAACTGAGTTAGAATAAATTTTCAAAAAATTTACAAATTTTCAAGCAACTCCAAAGAAATATCCTTAAAAAGAAGTTCAATAATATGGTTTCAAGGAATTCCATTCAATTAGCTTTCACATGTACACTGCTGTGTTAAATATAAATTTCATGACCTGTTCCAATCTAAAAGTCTTTAAAATATTGTCCTTAATTTAAATTGTCAATACAAATTTTTAATTAGTATGCTTTTTCATTTTGTTTTACAGCCTGGATCAACAATGATATCAATTAACTTCTTCCGATTATTCAGAGTAATGAGATTAGTTAAATTGCTCAGTCGAGGGGAAGGTATACGAACGCTCCTATGGACATTCATTAAGTCTTTCCAAGCTCTACCTTATGTTGCTCTTCTTATTGTTATGCTTTTCTTCATTTATGCTGTTATTGGAATGCAGGTAATTTGCTAAATATTCTCAAATATTTCTCATTATCCCTAAATAATCAAAAATTATCAATACTGACTTGTTATTACAGCTCTTTGGAAAGATTGCTCTAGATGAAGAAACAGCAATACATCGTAATAATAATTTCCAAACTTTTCCACAAGCAGTGCTTGTACTCTTCCGTTCAGCAACAGGTAAAATTATTTACTTAGAGAAATGTTCAAATATTAATTATACAAAAAATTAAATTAAATTCTCCAAACTTTTTATACTTTCAGGAGAGGCATGGCAAGAAATTATGTTGGCATGTGCAGCTATTGATAATGTAAAATGTGACAAAAAATCTGATGAAGATCCTGCCAATATTTGTGGTTCAGATATTGCCTACATTTACTTCATATCATTTTACGTACTTTGTTCTTTTCTTGTATGTATGAGAATGTTTTTCTCTTTCTTGTAAAACCAATAATTAATCAAATCATTAATATTATTATTATTTTAATTGTTATTACTATCAAAATGCTGAAATTCTGATTATAAATATTAACAATAACTTTTGGAAACTAATATCAATATCCTACTACATTTGGATTTCTGAAATTTCTATTTTTCATTTGAGCCAGACCAAACTCTATATACTCTCATTTGAATAGTACTAGCTCTTTGTATGTAAAAATGGAAATAAAGAAAGAATATATTGATTGACCAAATACTTTTATCCTGAAAATCACATGAACTTGAATCTATAGACTTTTGAAACTAAGCAGAACAAAAACCTAACAGAAAGACATTAAAAGAAAATTTTATTAAAACACTTGATAAATGTGATGATTTTCATATATCATCTGCCACCTTTAAGATGGTTTCCTATTTCAAAATTCCATTAAAATAGTACAATTTAAAATAAAATTCACACAATTACTCAATATTTTTTGGGGTTTCAGATTATTAATTTATTTGTTGCCGTCATCATGGATAATTTTGATTACCTTACAAGAGACTGGTCAATTCTGGGCCCACATCATTTGGATGAGTTCATTCGCTTATGGAGTGAATATGATCCAGATGCTAAAGGCCGCATAAAGCATTTGGATGTAGTAACTCTATTAAGGAAGATTTCTCCACCTTTAGGTTTTGGTAAACTCTGTCCTCACAGAGTTGCTTGCAAGGTACATTAAATATATACATTATATGAATATTTGCATGAACATTTGAGTATTATATTAATATTTAAAAAATATTTTTACATTATATGCTTGAATTAAAAAAACTTTATCTCTCAATAGTATTACATCAGTTTTCATGCTTTTGCAGAGACTAGTATCTATGAATATGCCTCTAAATAGTGATGGCACTGTCCTATTTAATGCAACGTTATTTGCTGTTGTTCGTACATCATTGAGAATAAAAACTGAAGGAAATATAGATGATGCAAATGCAGAACTGAGAGCAGTTATCAAGAAAATCTGGAAACGAACAAGTCCTAAACTTCTTGATCAAGTAGTACCACCACCAGGAGGTAAGGTCCTAAACAGAAAATAAGAAAAAAATCCTCAAAGGGGAGGAAAATAATTGTGTATTGTACCCAACAGTGGGATTAAAAGATATTTTCAAATTTAACAATACCTGTTCATTACAGTTGATGATGAAGTAACAGTGGGTAAATTTTATGCTACATTCCTCATTCAAGATTATTTCAGACGCTTTAAAAAGAGGAAAGAGCAAGAACTGAAAGATGGAGATAAAGAATCTCATAACACTGTTACTCTTCAGGTAATTAAATGAATTCCAAAGAAAATGTCTAATTTCTGAGAAGGTACAGCATAATAATTTCTTACAATTTACTTCAAATAATTTTAGGCTGGACTTCGAACTTTGCATGATGCGGGGCCTGAGTTGAAGAGAGCAATATCAGGAAATCTTGAAGAACTAATTGACGACAATCCAGAACCAATGCATAGGGTATGTAAAATTCTTACAAATTAATTACAATTTTGTAATTACGTATTAAAATTAGTACGTATGTAGTACCAATATTGAAAGGGGGCATGAATCAAACAATTTTCGCCTGATTTTCACTTCAGTTCACTTCATAACCCTTTTTTTGAAATTCCAGCGTAATCACTCTCTTTTTGGGAGTGTTTGGTCTTCCATGCGTAGAGGACATGGAGGCTTCCACCGAGCCCGTTCTCTTAAAGTAAACTCGACTCAGATCAAGGTAGGTAAAACTGCATGTTCCTTCATAGAGGTACATTTATGGTTCACATTATATGTGAATTGTGATTAATTTTGCTTAGACAACAAACTGAAATTTCGATGCAAATAATATAGAAAAGCAAATATCATTTTTCCTTAAATTAGTTGGAAAAAAAAATTTTTTTATAATTTAAAAAAAATAAAGTTTCTATAAATTGAATTATTTTCCTGTATCTTAAAATTTCCATTTACAAATGTTTTTATATGTTGAACTAATTTTCTGACTTTTAAATGAAATCAAAATGTACAGTACATACTATAAATTGTGTTCAACAAATTGGCACAGTTTTTGATTGAGAGGAAATATTCCAGATGAAATGCTTCAATGGGTTAACAAGTGTGAATGTATTTTGAACAGAGTGCAAAATATGTGTAACAAGACATTATAATTTTTTTTTATTTTAACTTTCAGTTGAATAATTTCGACAGGTAGTACGCATTACTAATTTCATGTTCCTGTACATAAATATGTGGTATGAATAATTCAAACATTTGTTAATTATTTATTGTTGAATTTTCCATTTCACCCAATTTTTCCAAAATTGTTTACAAGCATTTCCAAAAATTGCATAATTATTTCTGTATATCAAAGTTTCAATGTATCAAATATTATTGAAGACACTATCAGATTCGACATATGGAGGTCCAACTGTATTTCAAATTTTTTGGTTAATTATTCTTACAGATTTATGGAAATCATTTATGGTCATTCCATTACAGAAGTCAAATTCATATTAGTGTATTAATAGAAAAAAAACATTAATTAAACAACATTTCTAACTTGATGTCCTCCCAGACTCAAATCAATATCTTTTAGTAGTTAAAAAGCTCTCCTCTATTAGTATTTGGCTCTTTAATTTCTTTATCCATTCATAAAAATATATAATTAAGTGTTAGTCCTTCAATTTTTATTTATCATGACTACATTCATTTTGTAACTTTCTAAACATTAGTTTCTTAATGATTTTTTTTTCTTTCTTCAAATAACTTATATTGAATTGAGAGAGAAATATTTTTAGAACATGATAGATGGGTCAATGGACCTTTTTAAATGATATGATTCTAAGGCATTGCCAACCATATTAGTGAGAGTGTATAACATAATATTATAATGAATGATGTACTGATTAGTACACTTTAGAAAATCATACTGATTGCTGTTATTTTGACATAGTTTTATCCCCTTCCTACATATAAATTTGTCATGTACTTGATCTAAAATTCTAACTCTTAAGTGAGATGATGTAACTATTCATTATTTTTAGTAGTTATCAGACCATTGTACTTGGGAAGCAACAAGCTTGACTGAATCAAAGAAGAAACCAACACAAATTGATGAGTAAGAGATTTACTGCACAACAAAACACATTTTTCAACCTAAGTCTGGTTGCATGGCCTATAAAATTTGCTATCTTCAGCTGGAAATGCTCATTGAATTCACAGTATAAAACAGTTACAACCATGGCAGTTCCCTAGGAAGCCAACTCCATCATTCTCAGAGTTACTGAAAATTAAACAACCGAGATGACATACAAAGATAATACATATTACTAAATTGTTCCAATTTTTGTGTTAGACATCACACAACACCTTGTCTCACAACAACTGAAAAAACAGAATTACAAAACTTGTACAGATGTAACAGGTGCCCAATATTATATAAATTATAAATTAATTACTAATTAATTTTGCAGTATGATAATGTGAACATTGAATCATTAAATAACATGCAATTAATTACATTTCTGAGTTAAGAATTACTATAACAAGATTTCAGTTATTTTGTTCTTTGTCACTAGTCAGATGACTTACTGCATTATGAGAAGTACCATACATTACATGAACTGAGAGGTAACAGCCAAGTCTTCCCAAGCAGAAAATAAAGTTGGTGTGCGTATGTTACATCATCTTCCTAAAATTCATTCCCATTAATGCAATTAAACTACTAATATGTCCAAGTCTTTTCAGTTTTTCTATTAGCGAGTTTGAAGCAAAAATTTCCTTTAAATTTTCAAGATAAATGTTACCTCATGAGATTTAAATTTTACATTATTTTTTACATTACATTATTTACTAGACTGGTACCTCAATTCACATTCCATTCCATTTCTTTTACAATCATAAGTGTCCCTCATTTACATAAATCTTTCAAAACTCAATGCAGCCTTATGAATTGCTTGAAAGCATCTTTTACATAAACGAGGGGTTGGGTGGCATACCAAAATGATTCATCCTAGCCTTATGAATTGCTTTAAAGCATATTTAGCTTAAATATTTTCATCCTCACACTCAATAATAAATAAATTTCTCAAAATTAACTAACCCTTCAGCAAATGTAGAGAATAACATTTACATATTTACAATATGAATTGAGATTATGTGCAAACTACTAATATTTTGAAATTCCATATAAAATTATTTAAATATCTAAAATTGAAGAATGGATTGTATTACGAATCTCAAGCTGCAGTAATAAAAGTTTTAAAAATGACAGATTTGAAAAAATTAAACTTCTGCAATTTTAAGAAATTCAGGGTTTTAATGAAAACCAGCCATATTTACAGGTGCACTGTCCTCTTTTGAGCAAAAAATTTAAAACAAAATTTGAAGCCTTTTTGAAAATTTTCAAAAAGTATATGAAGTAACCCAAAAAATTTATAAAAATAATAACTTAACGATCTTTGAACTAATAGACCTTATTTCTGATGTATAAAATAAGTCAGAAGCTTTTGATGTGCTCAAATTATGCATGACACTCGCTATCCATCAATCCATCGATACATAACGGTAAAATTCGTTTTTCTTAAGGGTCCTCAATGCAGATTTTTCTACCAAGAAGAATCTACATCTTGAATTTTTTATGTGAATCCAATAATTTTTCTCAATACTATGAACAGCTGAGAGAAAGTAAAATAGAAAGAAAAACTAGTGAAGCTACAACAGCACATACTTTCTCTTGTTATTTCTAACTTTGACCGTTTTCAAAAATTCAGAGTTCAATAAAAATGAAACCTATGCCATTCTTTTAGGTGTCTCTTGTTCCTATCTATGGAAATCAGTTAAATAAAAAACTTGGAGCGGTTTTTTTAGAATTTATATTATTGATATTAAAATCTTAAATTATATGTATAAAAATCAGGGGAAATCTTTCCAACAAACATGAGACCTATGCCATTCTTTTAAGCATCCTTTACTCCATCTGAGGACGAAGTTTAATTGAATAATTTGATGCCATTTTTGAGAAAATTTTGAAAATGTTGTTGAGGCTACACATAAAGTACCCACAAAAATGAAACTATCCATTTCACACTCAATGGGTCTCAAGTTCATTCAGATTAATCAGGGAATATTTATCAATTTCAGAGAAAATCAGCTGAATGGTTTAGGCACTAGCATTGGCGACAGACAGACGTTTTTTCATCAATTGATTTTTTGGTATCGAGGATCCACAGAACGTGGAATCTTACACAGCGTGTTGGAGGAAGTAATTTACTATGTATAGGAACAAGACCTATTCACTTTCTCATTATCAGAGCTTGACAATAAGAGCTTTTCTGTCAAAGAATAACTATTTTCCGGCACACAATTTCAATACTTTCTCTTTTTATGAAGTAAGATTAGATATTAAAAAGAAGCATGATTAAACTTGCTTTCAACCTAATTGGCCAAACTAGTTGATAACACTAGAGAATTTTCTCAGAACACAAATTCATTTCAAATGAATGAGAACAGCAAAAGAATAATGTGAAATAATGATAATCAACTAGCATCTTTCTTAAAATATAGGGAACAATTTATCCCTTTCCCTTATTTTTGTTTATTTGTGTTTTTAAAAGGTGATGTTACTATTTTGTAATATATTTATTAATTTCATGATTTTAGAGAAAGCAGTAAGATCCTGATTCACTGACAAGAAATATAAAACTATAAAACTATTATTTGAACAGTGATAAAATGAATCATTTAAGTTAAAAATAAATCTTGATTTGATCCTCTACCTGGGCACCTGTTAAGGACTACATAGAATTCATGTTCTGCAAAATACAATTTTCACTCTGTCCATCATGTTCTTTTTCCAGCTATTGCCTTTACAGAATGAAAAAAATAAAATAAAATTCTCTGTTTCTTTTTCCCAACCTTTGCCATTAATTTCTTCGATTTTCTCTAATTTCTTGTTTCCGTACTATCTTTCGCTGAGCAAGGTTCAGTAAATTCATTGACTGTACATAAAGTTGTGCAGGCAGTAGAATAATTGTTTTAATGCTTTGACTGAATATGTTTCATAGAATGTCTTGCAGTTCCTCCTCCTTTTCCAGCAGTCCACGTTCATCTCACCCTATGCTTTTTGCTTCCATGTTGCATGAATGTCCAACATTTAATCAAC
Organism: Teleogryllus oceanicus; assembly: GCA_964035755.1. Lineage (NCBI taxonomy): Eukaryota > Metazoa > Arthropoda > Insecta > Orthoptera > Gryllidae > Teleogryllus > Teleogryllus oceanicus. The sequence goes on along the minus strand of CAXIVR010000001.1, from coordinate 334,239,473 downwards.
ATCATGGGAACTCAGTCCTCATTACATTTTGCTGCCATCAATGTCTTTCCTAAAGTCAGAGCTAAGTGAGATCTTGAGTGCTTAGACAGACTATTATCCTACTGAGCAACTCCACCTGTGAGCACATTGTCGCACTGCCATAGAAACACAAAATTTCCTGGTTCAGAATTGATTACTTTCTTCCACAGATGAATCACTTGGATGTACCGGGCAGAAATCTTAGAAAGGTAGTCAGTCTGTTGTTTGCATGATGTAGCATTTGCTTGTAAAAATTGAGTTGCTAGAGGCATAAAATGTAAATAGATCATTTAAAATGTGATGAGAAATTCAATTTAATTAAGCATTAGATACTAATATCTAATCAATTATCAAATGTATGAAGTAAATTAGTTACCAATTGTAAGAAGTAGACGTAGAAAAATTAAACTTTGCATTGTATCTTGGAAACAATGCTTTTCACAGAAGTAGATATTGAAGGTTCAAAAATAATTAAAAATATTATAGAATAGTAGTTTTCTGCGTCACTTCATTATCTGGTACTCCAGTTCCACTGCATACTCCAAGTAAAAAAATAAATAAATTTTAAAAGAATCAAAAACATTTATTGACCTGGAATATATTAAGGACACAACAATGGCACTTTTGAGTTCTGTTAAATAAGCAAAAGCCACAATGTTGAACAAAACAACTAAATAAAACAATGCCTTACTGTAGGGCCTATATAAGAAAGTACACATTTTTAAAACTATTTTTTGTCAGTGACTTTTAAAAACTTACATGGCTAGTTCATTATAGAATTTGAGCTTACAATACAAAATGTAATGCTATTTTGAAAAATTAATGTTACTTTAAAGTGGAAATAAGATTCTATCTCTCCAATTTTAAATTTCACACAATATTCCACTATTAAATTAGTAAGACGCCATCAGTTTTTTAGTTGAACTGAAACTAGAAAAAACTGTCTGGCAGAATTGCAGAAGTAGTGCAAGCATTGACACTTTTTGCTGCTACTCATGGACCAGAAGTTTCCAACATGCTATCTGATGAGAAATAGGATCTTCCGGGGAATTGAAGATAGTCTGTACACAATAAAAGGATACTTCAGTTCATTAAGAGGCGAGGCCTAGATTTTGTGGAATCCTCCTTCTATAATCTCTGGCACTGTGAACAACAGTGTTGATTGGGAAACTTCTAATAGAGAGTAATAATAGAGAGTTCCATAATCTGGGCTGTCCAGGTGACACCGCATCGAAGGGTGAGGTGCCGACATTTCGACCAACATATCTTGGTCTTCTTTCTTCTTTAGGACTGTAGTTCCTGCCCACTACAGCCCTCAAGAAGACCAAGATATGTTGGTTGAAATGTCGGCACCTCAGCCTTCGACATGGCATCTTCCGGACAGCCCAGATCATGACTCTTGTAGCGGAAGCCTACAACATCAATAGAGACTTCCACGACTCCAAAAATGTCAATTGTAATACATGTAGGTAATTGTAATACATTCTTGTAGGTCTTGAGGGATTAAAATCGTATGAATTTCAGTGGATGAATTTACTTAATCACACTACTTGAACAATGTTTATGGGTCCTATTTGCTACACCTTTTCACGTGCAAAAATTTAAAAAGACATGTGACCAACTTACTATCATAAAAAGCAACTAAATGTGGTTGTCCTGTATATGGCTTGATGCTGGGACTTTACTTCCTAGCGTAACCATGTTAATACTTCTAAAGTTTTTATGATTTTACTTCTCATTTAATTGCTTTCTACAACTCTTAAGTTGCTTGTATGTATTTTTTAACACACCTGAAAAGGGGTAGCAAATAGTGCAAGTGATTATGTAATTAAACAAATTTTCGGCAAATTTGTACTCCAAATAACTTGATCACTAATGACCTTGATGTTTATGTAACCACCATGAATAAAGCAAAGATACAAATCGTCATACATTATAACTAGGGAATAGGACTGAGCAAAGACCATGTTTATCTGAACAGTGAATATTACTTTACATATTGTTCTTAACAGAGTCTGGATTTTGATGATATGTCATCTTTTATGGACATTCTTAACTTGTGGTGTTATGACCACTCGTAAATTTGTACATAAATCTTAAATATTTGTTTTGAATTACAGAACTATATCTTTCTCAGGTACTTCTTTCAAGAATTTTTTTAAAAATTATTTTCATAATTTCATTTTCATGGTTTCATTTACATTTTCCCTTATTTTTTAGTTTTTCTTTTCTGTTGGGTTTTAAATTTTAATAATTAACTAATTTTTTGTTTGTTTGTTTGTTTCTTTGTTAGAAACTGCAATTGTACAATAAAGCAAAAGATTTGGTAAATAGTTCAAAATTATATGGGAAAATATAATTCATTATAATATAACAAATGTGTTTTGTTTTCATTCATAATATGTAGCAATTTGTGGAGACATAAAAAGGTACATAAGAACACCATGCTCATTGACTAAGTTCAATAGGAATATTGTGTACCACTTTGACCGTCATCTGTAGGCAAAGTTGCCTAACTTGAAGTAGCTTCTGATCAGTTGACCAATGACTAATTTCTGTAAATAAAAATAATAAATTAATATTTCACAATTAAAAGATTAAAATTTTATTTAAATTCTCTTAAGATATATTACTTGTCTATTAAATTTCCTGCTTGACCTACTTCAGACTAGAACTATCCATCCTTTTAGGGCACATCATTTGCTTCAGGCCACAACACAATATTTCTATAGAACAATTAATATTTTTATCAAATTTTTATAATTTTTAAAAATGTTCATGACATAACTGGTTGGGTATGATTTTATATGTAATAATTAAAACAATTTAAGGTCATCAAAATCCAGAATCTCCCTAATAATAAATTTCTTACATGTGTTGGACTACATTTGTTCATTAAAAATTAATGTCATGGCTAAATCTTGATATTTGACTTAATGTTGTAAAAATGTATCCTGATCATTCAGAGAAATTATGTCAATGCTAATAACAGCAAAATAATTATATATGAGAAAATTTTAAAAAGAAATGAAATGCCAAATAAATTAAAACCATATTTACAAGAAAATACACAAAAGCCTGTTTATTTGATGTCTCGGATATGAACTGTAGTCATTGACAGTGAACATAAACAAACCTGTGGATATTTGAAATGTGGCAAAATTGAAAGATACTATATAAAGACAAAACTATATTAACATCTGCAGGTCACATTCTACAGAAAGCCAAGGAACATATATATATATATGTATGTGAACATGAAAGTGTACTTATAGCATTGAAAATGTTAAATTGAAAGTTTCATGAGACTAAGAGTCTTCATTATCCCATAAGCAAGACATCTGGTCCATATGGTTTCGAAAGAAAATGTACGCTTTTGTAAATAATCTGTACATGCATTTACTGTACAAGAAAATTATTTTCTTCCACCTAAACTCTTCATCAATGTTTTCTGAATATTTTATTGATAACAAAATCTCCTTGAACATTTTGCTAGCAAATGCGCTGGTAAACAACTCTGTTTTCAGAGATATCTATTAGTTTATGAAAGCTAACATTAGCAGACCTAATAGCAATACATTTCCCTGTGTATAGTACAGAAGTATAGATACTTCTTCTTCTTCTACTAACAAGGATTAGGAATCAACCTGTCCTGGTGTCCATTTTTCTTTGGCTTGCCTACATTTAATGAGAAAAAAATTAATTTTCTTGACACAAACAGTGACAAAATGCTAACATTTTAAGTCCATGAATTTGGGTTGAAAAACAATGGCCCTACATCTGCACTATCTGGACACATTGTTGGTCAGCAGAGCACCTTTCAATCATGACACTCAGTGGTAATTGGTGAGAAGTATTTTTAGAAGTATCAGACACCCGTGAGAAAGCTAATCCAGGGTTAACTTGTTTGCCATCTAGTTATGAACCCACTGATGGAAAATTTATGTGGATGAAATGAATCGTCCTGTACATGTGAACATACATGGGCATGTAAAGGTAACATAGGTGTTAAAGCATATGGGCACATATGTCTGTAAAAGCATGAAACACTGCAAAAAAGATATGCTAGGGAAAGAGGAAAGAGAACATATAAAACGAAAATAGTATAAGCAGATACAGATTTTGGGGTTTAGAGGCAAGATAGAAACCATAGAATAAATTTGAAGAGATAGGCATGATGTGCATGGATGACAGGGCTATAATATTACACTTTCATGTTCGTTTCAGTTCAGATCAATGCAGTAGAATTGGAATTCATAAATAATTGACAAAGAATAAAACCATCTGCATGCTCCTTGTATCAGAGATTAAAATAATGTTGTGATGAGGGGGTAGATTTTGATGACCTAAAACATTGCCAAAAATTATCAAATAAAAATTATCTCTTAAAGCAAAGAAAAATGACAAATTTTTTATCAAAAACAGTTCAGATAAACAATTCTGTTGGATTTGTTACTGATGTAATGGAGGCTTCTTCCTTTTGTTCAAGTGAACTCAACTTGCAAATTTTTGGTTTGGACTGTTGAAGAACAGGAAATCTCTCTTTCATAATTGCGAAATCAGCCAAACTGTTGCTGATAGGCATCACTTAGATTACATTCTCACAACGGCCGATATTACAATTTCTGTGCAAAGAAATCGAATAGGCTACTCAAGAATTCTGTGGAGAACATTTGTTGCATCTAGAAAATATTATTTGAAGCAAGTACCATTAAAATGATATTACAATCAATGAAATAGACAAAAAATGCTTTAAAAATGACGAGAAAAGGTAAAAAATAACTAATTAGTCAAAATCAATGAAAAATGCAAAGAATGACATATAGAAATGGATCATTTCCTGTAAACATAACATAAAATTAATGTCTATACTAAAAGGAATTGTTCTAAAGTGAAAAGAAAAAAACATTTAATGAAAATGACATTTCATTAAAATCTACCCCTTTGTTATGGATCACGAAAGATATTTGAAAGAGGTCTGTATAGGTCACATTCAACTTTGTTGATTTGAAATAACAAGTATTGCCTATTGGCTAATATTAGTATATTCACTAAAGTAATATCACTTATCAAGTCAATAAACGTTTCCTCCGTAATGAAAATCCAAAATCCTCATTTTCTGCGCTTCATTCTTTAGTCCATTGTCATTGTTTCATCTAATAGGTACATCATTAATAGTTGTTTAGAAATCCTCTCCATTTTTCTTACTCCTTCCTCATCACTTGTGTTACAAATAATTCACATTATAAAGAACACTAAAATACAGTTATCTTCCAAAATAATGCTTAACTGACTGTTTCATTACATCTTTCAACTTACTAGTAACAATTATTCTAAAGAACACAACAACCAAATATAGTAGTTATAGCATTCAAATATAATATTGTTCTAGTTAATACAGAAGAGCACATAGCTGTTTCAAATGTATTATGCTTGTAGTTCACTGCTTCATCTAAAGAAGTGTATGCTAGTGTCACTACAAAGTGCTTACTTAAGTACATGATGTATACAATTGAGTTCATACTCTCATTTTATTTATGCATCATAGAAGTATATTTGTTGTGCTAAATTTTTATATTTTCACTTTTTCTTTAGCATAAGCTTAAATAATTAATTCTTATAAAAGGCATGACATCATCGTGAATGCTGAACTAATTTGCACTTTGCTTCCTAAATTCGTTCCGCATGCAGAAATAGCACAATTGATATTTCAGATTGTATTGTACATGCACCCAATGCAACCTGATGCTAATTACATTGCAATAGATTTACCAACAGGACAACATAATACACATATTGATTTTTGCTAGGGCACTTAAGTAGTCTATATGAACTATGTAATATAGGCCTACTGTATGTTAAACTAACAGTTTAAGAGAATTAATAGAAAAAATATTTTCGGCGAGATATATAAAACTTCTTGTAAATTTTGACTGAAATATATAACCCCAGCTCTGTACAAAATAAGTTAAAAATGGCATTAAATGGCTAGAACGCTTTTTCACATGTACCAATAATTAAGTTTTCACAGTTGTGTGTTATTAAGCATTTCAATATCATGTGGAAATGGATTAATATTTGTACAAACATTTTCTCTGGAAAATATTTTATGTACCGGTACTTCTAAAATTGACCACAAGATAAATATTAGTTGGTTAAATATAAAAGTGTGATATGTGAATCACCAAAACAAGAATATCAAAATTAAAATCAGTCATGCAGTTATATAATACAAGGGTGAAGCTATATGAATTACCTGCAGTACTGTATGCCAGAGAAAAGAAGCTATGCTCATTATCTGCAGAATTGTAGAAGTTTCTGTGGGAGTGAGAATTTTGGGTGCGGAAAATTATCTATTAAGAAAAAATTATGTTGTAATTCAATTATAACTTGCAAGAGTAATAAAAAATTGTAAAGCAATTATAAAGGCTATGTTGTGATGAGACAAACCATGGAAAATAAATTCAAGATAACTCATAAACGATTTCTCAGGTCTTAATACAAAAAAAATATTATCAAATTTATCAAAATCAAATAATTGGAAAAGATTTTTCTAGATCAATTGTAGAACTCGTAAGGAAAAGTAGTAGAGTGTTCAATAGTACAGTGGTCAGAATGCACTCCCTTAAATGAAATGAAGCTGAAGTTTAGCTTTCAGAACTACTAATGGTCTTCAAAACTTCCAAAGAGAGGGTAAAATTGTATTTTTATGATCTAATGATTCTTATTTCAGGTATCTCCAACCAACTCAATAGATTATCTGCCTTACAATTCAATTCAGAGAGCTGTCACTGAAGGCATGAATCACATTACAAGCATAACGAAGAGTGCTCTTGTTCCGCATATAACAAGGTGAGTTAACAAAATTTCATGTTACTCAGAAGAGAGTTTTTCGATGCTTCCATAGAATTTTCACAAATGTTTTATAGGCCAATAATATAAAGATACTGAAAAGTTCAGTGCTGGTCTGGTACAGGCTACCATACCAATAATTAATTAACCCTCTGCTGCTGAGGTGGAGTCTGTCAAACTGCCAGGTGAAATAAGTATTTAGATTTCCATTACAATTTTTACTTCAAAATATTTTTCTCCCTCGTACCTTCCCCTTTTATTGTCTCAAACATAAATGCAGATGCTCACTATTGTCCAAAATTTCTACAGCGAAATTATTGTTTTCTAAAGTGTCACAGGAGTCAAGGAGACTCCATGACAGTGTTACTTTCTGCAAGGCATAGAGCATACACAGAATCTGGACTTATAATAACAAAGAATTTTGCTGCTTTATGTTCTTGGCTAATCAGGAAAGCTCATGCAATGCTTAAAAATTTATATGAATATAAAGTAGGCATCAGATGTTTGCAAGACTAAAGAATAAAACGAGAATTTGTTTTTGTATCTTAATTCTTATAAGTCTGTAATACAAAGAATAATGATTTTTATACTTTTTAATTAATGTGTTCAGTAAATAAATGTTAAACAATAACAATTTTTAATATATTCTTAAATATATCATAATTCCTTCCAACTGAAGTTACATTTCATAAAATTTAAAATTATACATATTTCTTCTAAGCTATATGCAAACACGCTGAAGAACAGACTCAATGAAATACAGGATAATTTCACGGGAGAAGAGCAATGTGGATTCCAAAAGGGTAGAAGCACTAAAGACGTCTTTACATTACATAGACAAAAGAAGGGAAAGGAATCTACTAACTTATATAATATTTATTGATAATGAAAAGGCAAAAGATAAAGTTAATAGACAGAAACTCTGGGAAATACTGGACGAGGAGAAAGTTCCAAATCAGTTGCATAATGCAATAGAAAGTATATACAAGAACTCAAGAATACTGTTAAGAGAGGGAAGAAAGTCGGCAGCAATAACAACCAACAGTGGCTTAAGGCAAGGATGTGGATTATCACCCATCCTCTTCAACATATATATTAAGCACTTAATGAGAAACTGGAGAAAGAAAGTTAAATAAGGAATACAGATCATAAAAAACAAGAAGATAGATACAATCTTGTATGCTAATGACCAAACTATCATAATGGACTCTGAAGATAGTTTTCAAAGAGCGAGTTTTTGAATTGACAAAAGTGGCCCAAGAATATTCCAGGAAGATAGCTGTTCAGAAAACAAAAGTTATGGCAATACAAGGCAAGGAAAAAAGCAGAGCCAAAATAATAATAAATGGAAAATTACTGGAACAAGTATATAAATTTTCATACCTCGGAGATTTCATAAGTGTATACAACCAAATTCAGGAAGACATAGAAAACAAACTTAATAACTACAATAGAATATGTGGAACAATTAAGAGACACTTTGGCAGAGACATGGACCTGAAAACAAAACTGAAACTGCACAATATAGCTGCTAAACCTAGAATCATGTATGGCTCTGAAACATGGGCAATGAAAGAGAGAGACAAACAAAAACTACAGGTGGTGCATGTGAGATTTCCAAGACACCTCATGGGAATCACAAGAAGAGATAGTCTGCAAAATAAAGACATCAAAAAGAAATTGAAGACCACAGGTTTAGTATAACAGATGTAAAAATCATTTACAGAGAATGAACAACAACAGATTGTCAAAATTAATCTGAAAGTACAAATTAAGAGGGAACAGAAGTAGAGGTAGACCACTAAAGAGATGACAAAAGCAGGAACACTTGGAAGAGAACACTTGGAATCTCGCAAGAATACTGTAGTAAACCAATAGAAACAGGCTGTAAAGTCTAATTTCTGGTCAATTGATGATGATGATGGTGGTGGTGGTGGTGGTGATGGTGGTGATGGTGATTTCTTAACTCGGTATAAATTACATTTCTGTCACTTTCAAACCAAACAAATGATTCAAACATATTCTGTTCAAATTCTTCAACAAAATTTGTGGAGTTCTTCAAACTTGCGTGAAAATATTGCAAATTTCACTCCCCAGCAGCTAAGGGTTTTTTTTTCCATTCTCTTGAAACACATTGTTCCTTTCTCCAATAATGATGTATTCACAAGACATATTTGATATTTCCAGGCCTGGTCAGTATTTAGATACATGTATTTGAACTACATATTTGAAATGCATTTTGTATTTGAAAAAATATATTTTGGGTTTTTTTGGACATGTATTTCAGAGATGTATATAAATACTAAATGAAATGAGTATTAAAAAAAAAAGAAATATGTAAAATACATTCAATACAGATGAAGAAGAAGAAGATAATGAGAATAGTTTCTTTTTGTTTGATTCTGCTTGTGAATGCACCTCATTGATACAAAAATTAAAGCTCCTTTCAGCTGTTGAATTTGAATTCTTTTCATTATTAAATGATAAATGTAAATCATTAAAACTTCTGGACAATTACCCAACAATAATAAAGCATTTATTTGTTATAACACTAGTGTATGTTTATCTGCGCAAGTTGAACAACTGTTTATCTTTGCAGGTTTTATACATTCGCCAACTAAGGGTTTATTGCCTAATAATTGGTTTGAAAAATTAGTCGTTTTAAAAGGAAATTCCATTTATTTGAGTTAGACATATTTTTATATAATTTTATATTTGAAAGTATACACAAATGTATATTTTTTTTAAATTTAAAGTATATCAAATTATTGTATTTACTGTATTTTGAGTATCTGAAGTATTTTAAATACGAATATATTTAGCAAATCAAAACATAATGTATTCAAAATATTCAAATACTTACTTATAAAGTATTTCGACGAAGTATTTAAATACTAAATTTAAAGTATTTTGCCCAGCCCTGGCTATTTCAAGTTCATGAATGTGATGTAGGTGAGCAGATCTAGTTCTTTCTCTCTTTTCATTCTTTTTTAAGTATAGTTGAATAATCATATCATCAAAATAGTTCCAGAACAATGGCATCTCATTATTAACTCAAAAAAAGCAAAATCAGAATTTTGCTGTAATTGAAACAAATGAGTAATATATATACTACTAAATAAATATTATTATATGATATGACATTGTAGAATTCCTAGCTACCTCTTGTTATAAATACATGGAGTTTCAGATCAATTTCTCATAAGAATAGCATGAGTAAAAGACAGCAAAGAAAATTACGGCATAACCAACACAACCGCATCAATGCAACACAACTTGATCAGTACACAGTAAACTCATGGACAAGTGCCACAATTTCTACTTGTTTCAGTGCAATGTCAGTGCAAGACGTTGGTGGGCCCAAAGAAGAAGAATCCATTCCTCTTCGACCTCTGACTGTTTCCAATGGTGATCCTGAGAAGGGCTATCGACCATATCAAGTGATAGAGTAAGTAAAGAAGCGTGGAATCAATCATGGTTCAATAAAGAACTTCCAAAGTAACATACTGTTTAATCAAACTCTGTAATAACTAGAACAGCTTATATTGCTCACATAGTTTTCACATAATGTTATCTCCAACTATCCTTTGCTCTTGTGCAAATTTCAGCAAACTCAGCGGGGTCCAGTTTCTTCACCCCAACAATTACGGTAAGCGGGAGTGGGGGATATAGTGAGGAGCATGGTGTGCTGCGTGCGAGTGGCTTGTTTCCTTTCCCTGGTGCCTGGAGCTCCTACTAACATGTAATACGTGGCCCCTCCTGCCTTACAGTCTGCAGGACGAATACAGCCCTGAGCTGACCCCCCCTACGCCACCTCCCCGGCGAGTCCCAAGAGGGGTTGGGGGGGGCTCGTTCCGCCTGGGCTGCATGGGGCGAGAGGGACGAGACACCCGAGAAACATCGCCCAGCTTCTCTCGCATTGCAAGTGGATTGAAGATGGCTCAAGCACAGGCTATGGCAGTGGCAATGGCAAGCTTCGTGCCTGACGCAGTGGTGCCAGTGCTGACACAAGTGCATGGGCGACGCTCCCCCCTCACTCACAGGGCTTCCTTCCACGGCAGAGGTCAGATCCCCCCTGCCCTTTCTCCTGCAAGCATACACAGTACAATGGATATTAGTTCAAGTGACAGTTCTGCTTTTCAAGGTTGCATCCTCGAGTGAAAATGCAACACAGCAATGCTTTTCAATTGAGAAATGCATGACTGTTCCTCACCTGCCCTTGTGAATGTTTTTAACTTTTTCATATACATTATATGCTTTAGGATGTGACCATAAAAGCATGACAGTTATTTGTATTAATTAACCATTGCACTGGATAATAATGCAATTTATGTGCCTTCAGCATTTAGCATGTCACTAATATGAACACTAATATTTTCTCTTATTATTCTTTGAAGTATTATTTAGACTATGCAATTAAAACGTTTCAAAATTATCCATTTTTCAATTCCAGTGTCTCGAACAGGTGAATCTAATGGAAGTCTGGCTACTGAGCGTTTATCACACTCACTTCCTGGTAGTCCAGCTGATCGAAGACCTAACTTCCCTGAGGTGGTGGGTTCAGCTGAAAGTTTAGTTGGCAGAGTAAGTACTCTGATGATTTTTTAAAGCACACTTTCTTTAATAGAGGATTAATATAAACTTACCATATAATTTCAGGTATTAGTGGAACAAGGCCTTGGCAAATACTGTGATCCTGACTTTGTAAGATACACTTCAAGAGAAATGCAAGAAGCTCTAGACATGACTCAAGAAGAAATGGATAGAGCAGCACATCGGCTCTTACTGCAAGAACGCCAAGGACGTCCACTCTCGTTTCAAATGACCAGTTCTGGTGGAGATTCAGTTCATGGGGACACAGACCCTCACTTATAGCAGCAAGCCCCACCCTCTACTTGGCGAGACCTTCGGGTTTGCATTATCAAGTGCCTCATTTACTTTTCCAATTGGGAAAGAATTTTGTCAACCTTGACACAAAGTGTCATTTTTTCACATTCATCCCAGTTTTACTTGTTGTGGATTGTTTCTCCAGTTGAACACATCCAGTGAAAAACCAAGAGAGTAGCAACACAATCAGGACTGATCAGTGGAGATGCAATGATTCTTGAAATATGTTCTAGATGTTCCATTTCATTGTTCAAATGTGTAGGATTGATGGAAAGATTCTGCAATACATATCTGAAGCTTGCATGCCATTTAACACAAATACCTGGCTGGACCAGGCTAAGTGAAATTCATAACATTTAAATTTCTGTTAATAAAATTAATTGTCTTTGGTGGACATTGTTAGAAAACAAAACATTTATCAATTCTCCCTTTCTTTCCCTCTTCTTTATCTTTATTTTAAATGCCCCGCTTCAGAATTGTCCATGTTTGTTGAAGAGGTTCAGAAGGTGATAATCTGAGCTTATTGTAAGAAAATGTAATTTTGCTTTGTTAAATGTGTGGGGTATTCATCTGGTGCAATCAGTTTGTTTATGGTTTGAAGCAAGTTGAATTATCTGCAAATCAAGATGGCAAGAGGACAACAGTACATCTTCAGAGCAGTGGATTTTTTCCAGTGTTGCCAAATACTATTTCTTTGATGCCAACTACAAATACTAAAATGAAAGTAACTACAATGAAATGTAGTTGTTTATTTTCTGAGTAATTTGGAACCCTTTTGAAGCTAATTTTGCTACGCTGTGTTCAGTGCTGGTACAGACAAGATCAACCATTGCTTAGTGGGTGTTTTATAGCTGTCTAGCCAAGGGAGTGAGTTGCCTCTAGAAAAGTGCTGAGCCACAACCATCTAATAAACTTCTTTTAAAAAAGAAGAAAGTATCCTTTGTGATAAATGGTAATTTCTTCAAGTATTGATTTGTATAAAACTGTACAGAAATGTTTCTACAAAAGTTTTTTGTCATGAAATTTGTACAGGACTGTAAACAATTGTTCCCAATAAATTTTGAGCTGAAGAGAAGTGCCCACAGATATATTGTTCTTTAAATAGTTATCATTTCTCCTCTACAGATTTCAAAACTTCATGCACTTGTAAGAAACCAGCATTAACTGCAAATTGTCTTGAAACACTGCTGCTTTTAAAAATTCAAATTTGTTTTACTATTTACTTATGCATTATAATTATATTTTTCTATAAACAGATTTAAAATCCGTCAACAATTGAATTAAATCATTTTCTATCTATAATGAATCCATTTTTCACTTCAATCCTCTTTGTTTCATACACTACAAATGCGGACAGTCTTAGATTGAGTAAACTTGTATATTTGTTCTCATGTAATAGCATAAAATGTTTTTATATCTTATATAAAACGTGTATATTTTAAACAAAACCTAATTTGGATAAGAAATTAAATCTAGATTCACATAGAGTATTTTTTTATAATTAGGGTGAGGAATTTTATGCCCTAAAAAATCTTGAAATATGCTTTTAAAAATTGCATTTATGACCAAAAGATTCTTAAATAAGCTCTTTAATAAGCAATTAAAAGTAAAACTATTCAATTTCCCAAATAAACTTTTCTTGATAAAATTCAGGTGAAGCATACTTGGAATGAAAAGGAGAAATGTTTGTGCAAAAATAATATAATCTACATTACTTTGCAGAACAAATAATGGAAGTAAATATTCACCTTAATATGTTTTGCTGCATTTTTTGTGCCTGATCTAAAATGAATATCAAGAAATAAAATAAAAAAATGTACATCAAGAAATCATTTGCACAAGTATTTTAACATCTATAGGAAACAAAAAATAACTCAAACTGTGACTCTTTCTAATCAATGAATCCTCACAAATCAATAGATTCTATGAAAAGATGAAACGTTTCAGAGAAAAGAGTCTACTTTAGTGAAATATACATATCATATATACACCAACAGAAAAATTGGCCAAATATGCACAAACATGTTAATCTATATAGCATCCAATTCTAACCAAATGTCAAGAAATTTCACTTAGCTATGCCCTGAAGTAATGGCCAAAAATAGATCATAGAAATCCACTACCTAATTATTGTTATTATAACATTTTTTTTAATTTATTGAAACCATATGTTGGTTTTTATTTCCAGTGAATTTGTATAATTTATTTTTCCCTTACTGCATTCAATAAATAATACCACTCAGTAGAGACCAGAAACAGTATCAATTCCAAGATGAAAAATTAACTGATTAACTTCAAGTTATGTTCACGAATAGGTAATTTGAAATTGAAACAATATGATACGCCATTAAATTTTCAAAGATGATGAATTCAGTTATCACTAATTCTTATATATATTCAAACTTCTTAATTTTAAAATTAAATACCAGAAGCTATACGAATCTAAATCTACGAAGCTAAATCGAATGAAAGGTGAATAAGCGATTTTGAATGAAAATTACATTATTCTCTCTTATCCATTCAAGAATTGGTGAATAAATAAGTAAATAAATAAATAAATAAATAAATAAATAAATAAATAAATAAATAAATAAATAAATAAATAAAAGGTTATTATCATTGTATCTTCAAGTAATATTTTATTTGGTAGTAATCATGATGTAAGAATTATATACCACTCGCGCAACTTTTCTTGAACGATGACCTTGCTTCCCCCTCCCTTGAGCAATAAACAGTTGAAGGCAAAAGCTCGCAGCGATCACTGATGACAACATTCCAAGCAGTGAAACTTCGTTGGCGCGAAACAGAAGCTAGTCAAAGCTAGATGCTTTCATAGTAAAGAACTTCTGTTCATGTTTATTATCAATATCTAAAGAAATGGCTGAGGCAGGTCCAGGTCCTCCAAGGGAGGCCCCTAAAACTCCTATCTAGTGTCCCTGCTGCCGGCCGCTCTGCTATACAGCACAGTTCCGTGTGGCCGCTAGTGCAATGCAGCCACACTTCCCTGCTGTGGAGCCATCCCTATCCTTGCGGACATATATGGCTGATCTGAAAAATGGAAGAAACATGGTCAGGAAAGACAATAGCCGTTCGGCGCGCTTGTGGCGTTGTTTACCGCAATTTTCTTGCCAGTATTGGCGTTAAGCCCGTTTTATTCTAGCATATCTCGCGGGCGTTTGTACGTTGCCGAAGTGTCCGGCTCGTACAGGGTTAAATTAGCAATTAATTGGTTATTTGATTGATCTAATTTTGAAAAGAAATTTTTAGCTAGTTCTTTGAAATATTCTTCTAAAAATGGGATTTTTAAAACTGAGTGAATTTCTGTATTTTTTATGAAAAGTGGTGCGCAAAGAATTTTCCGTAGGCACGCATTTTGAACTATTTGCAGCTTCTGTAAATGCGCATGCGCCGCGATTCCCCAACTTTGGCAGGCGTAGTCCATAATGGGCCTAATCATTACTTTATAAAGAAGCAGGCTGTTCGCTGTAGACAATTTGCTCCGCTTATGAAATAAGCTTCGCAGCATGCCCAGGCGTTGCCACGCTTTTTTAGAGGTCGCGTCCGCGTGCTCGCGGAAAGTTAAGGCGCGATCGAGCGTGATACCTAGATATTTGGTACTTGCGCGCCGAGAATTACATAGCGCGAGTGGCCGCGGCGTAGCGTATTTATATTTACGCGTGAAGAGCACCGCCGCGCTCTTCTCCAAGTTAACTTTCACGCGCCAGCGCCGCAGCCACTCCTGGATCTGGAGTAAATGTTGATCCAAGTATTTAACGAGCAGGTCGACTCTTTTTGACGTGGCTATTACAGCCGTGTCGTCTGCATACATGGCGAGTTCGCTCTGGGGAGAGGTTGGAATATCTCGCACATACAGGCAGTAGAGTACCGGAGAGAGAATACTCCCCTGTGGCACTCCCGCCCGAATGCGGCGAGTGGTAGATTTTGCGTTCAGAATCGCCACTTGGAACGATCTGTTCGCGAGGTAGGAGTGGATGATGTGGACAATGTAAGTTGGAAAGTTTGCGGAAATTAATTTGGCGAGGAGACCGTCGTGCCAAACCTTGTCGAAGGCGCTGGCGACGTCTAGGAAAACTCCGCCAGTGAATCGCCGCTCGTTAAAGTTGCGCCGAATTCTATCAACTATGCGCACTAGCTGATGGGTGGTGCTATGGTGTGCCCTGAAACCAAATTGTTCTTGATTAATTAAACCGTGCTTTTCTGTAAATTTTAAAATTCTCTTAAGGAGAATTTTCTCAAAGAGTTTGCCGAGCGTATTTAGCAGGCTAATAGGCCTATATGACTGCGGCAGCCTCTTATCCTTTCCAGGTTTTGGAAAGTTAAGCACGTGTGCATGTTTCCATTGTGCCGGAAATATCTGAAACATGAAAATTGCGTTAAACGATGTTGTTAATGGCACTACGCGGGAGCTTTTTAAGGACATCGTTTGTGATGTCGTCCGGTCCTGGCGCTTTTCCGTAGGCCGCTGCTACGCTGCATGCAGCTTTGCTGCACGCTTTCGGCGTGCTCCGCAGGCGGCTGCTCCTCAACAGGCCGGAATTGCGACTCGAGTGCGTCAGCGAAAAGCTCCGCTTTGTCCTCGGTCGCCTCCACGTTGTCGCCGTTCGCGTTGCGCAGCGGCGGCACTGAAACAGATGACCTTGTGAGAGCTCGCGTTAGCTGCCATAGCGAGCGATCCTCCGGCGACAGCTTCTTAAGTAGGTTTCCCCACTTTGTGTTTCTGTAGTCAGTCAAGGCGTCGTCTACACACCGCCTTAGCTGATTCAGACGAAGCTTGTCGGCCGAATGTCGCGTGCGCTGCCACTCCCTGCGCCCCTGTTTTTGCGCTGGATGAGCGCGACTATTCTTGGGGGGAGTTCCTGGGTTCGCTGCTCGTGTCGCCCGGCGAAGACGGCCGCATTTAAACTATCTGAAATAGAATCCGCGAGCTTTTTTGCGCCTTGCTCGATCTGCTGCGGGTCCGAGATGGTTTCCGCTTCCGGGAGGCGCTTCTCCAGTTCCTTCTGAAAAAGAGGCCAGTTCGTCTGCAGGCGGGTGGAAGTGCAGAGATCGAAAGCGGACCACCACGCCCCACCTCGGCTATGACTGGGAGGTGATCTGAGGTGAGTTCGCAGGAAGTGGAGAGATGGATGTTTTTGTCAATGTCGCGAGTGACGGCGATGTCGAGAACATCAGGTCGTCCCGCGTTGACAGGCAGGTGGGTGGGTTGTGAGGGACCTATCACCTCGTAGCCGTACGCATCCGCAAAGTCTTTCAATCCGCGGTCGCGAGGTGAGATGGTGTGGGAATTCCAAGCCGGGTGCTTCGCGTTGAAATCGTCCGCAAGGAACGCGGACGTGAGGTTCCAGTAGGGCGTCGAGGTCGCTCCGTACTAGTGAAGCGCTGCACGTCGGCGGAAGGTAGGCCGAGATGATGCGCAGCGGACCCGCTTCCGTCTGGACCACAATCGCCGTGGCCTCCAGGGATTGAAAAGAAGGCAAAACAGTTTCGTGATGTGCGATGTCGCGTCTCACTAGAACTGCTGTTCCGCCGCCCGGATTTCCGTGCGGAAGCCGTGCTGATCTGTCGGTCCTGTAACAGATAAAACCAGGCAAAGAGAAGCGATGCATTGGCTGCAAATGTGTCTCGCCAAGCAACAGAATTGAAATTTTGTGCTTCGCGGCGAATGCGGCGAGCTCCGCCTGTTTGTTCCTGCTAACTATGCTGTTGCAGTTCCAAAAGGCGAGCGTGAGGCGATCTGGAGCAGCTGAAAAAGATGCTTGTGAGGCGTTAGAAGCCATCACAGCGGGGGCGGGATTGGAGCCGGCCGTGGCCCCGACCGACGAGCCCAGCTGATTCGCGTGCTCCTCCGAGTGGAGGAGCAGCAGTCGCATGACTGCCTGCAGAATCAACTTAGGCCACGCGCTCGCGGGGTGGCCGGTGACGGAGCGGGTTATCACGGATGCGGCGTGCAGAAGATCGACGCCGTTTAGGGCGAGATCCTCCGCCGCCCGATTGATAAACTGGATGCGGTCGGCGGTTGAGGGGACGGAAGGAAATCCATCCGTCTCACCCCCCCGCGCGCCTCAGTCAGCTGCCGAGACGTCGACGAGAGCGACGAAGACGGCGAATTGCGGGGGCGGGATGGAGGAGGTGGGTTCGGTGCGGCGGCGGCGGCGTGAGCGTCGGCCGCCGTTGCCGCGTAGGCTGCGGGAGCGCCTGCTGCTGCGGCGTTGGGCTGCGTCCCGTGAGGGAGATATCGCGCGCCGTGATGGTCGCCGCGGCAGTTAGCGCAACGCCGGTCCTCCACGCGCGGATTGTCCCCGAGGGGGCAGGCCGCCGTGTCGTGCGCAGCGCCGCACTTCCCACAGCGCGGGTGGCGGGCGCAGTGCCGCTGCACATGACCGAAGTCAAGGCAGTTACGGCACTGCACTGGTCCTCGCGGCGGCCGATACCGCTCCACCGCGACGGAGAGCCCGCGGAGCTCTCGTAGGCGCAGAACGCCCCTCTGCTCCGGTTCGTCGGGCAGCGTCGCTTGTTAGCGCAAATGCGCTCTGTCGAAGGCGAGCCGACGCGAAATCGCTTCGGCGTTCGCAGCTGCGTGCGTCCGCGGTCGCCGCTCCCACCCTCCGAAGGAGTGTGGAAAAGGCTCCCGCCGGGCGACGGAGCTGGCGACGACATGGTGGCCGCGAGGGCCTCGCTGCGGCTTTTTTGCTCTTAAGCCCTTAAAAGGGCTATTAGTAGGCTACTGCCTAGCCTCGCTACACTTTTGCTCTTAAGCCCTTAGAAGGGCTGGTCGTCCCGCGAAGACCGGATCCCCAGGTAGCAGGAGCCCTTCCCCGGCGCGTCCGTCCTCCTCGGCGGTCAGGTAGCGAATCCCCGTCCCTGCTGTTGCCTACCCAGAGCGATGACCTGGCCGCAAACGTAGCAGGTTGACTTTGATTTTTCTGAGGTTGGCGTTACTGTAAATACTCTTGTGGCCACCTTTGTAACTAATACCCCCACTCCGCCCGCATTTCCTCAATCGTTCAAAAAAAGTTGCGCGAGTAGTATCTTAAACCATCATAGAAATGTAGTTTGTTATCCGGTTCGTTCACGCGCGCTGTCAATTCCGAGAATGAGCACTCGCGGCGCGGCAAATGTGCGCGGTCGACGCACGGTGAAATAAAAACAAGTATATCTTACTCCGTGGTTGACGCACTTCCCCGCGGAATTGTGATGCTACGCATGTCCAAGATGAGGACAAGGCTCGGGCCATAGATCATTATGTATGTATACACAAGTCTTCACATGAATACAATACACATGTATTCATCATGTTCGGGCCTTTGGCCCTCGCGTTAACATAAAATATCCTTGAGATGGTCCAATGCATTTTTTGCGAATACTTACCTTAAAAATCATTTGGTGTGTATATGTTCTTTATGTTCTCCACATATACTCGCATATGTCCCCTCAAGATCCGTTCTGTCCGTTTGTTTTCTGGTTCCGCGCGGGTGAACGAATCGGATGACAAACTGCATTTCAGCCTTGTATTTTTCCGAACTACTAATTTACCAACTTCTCCCCACAAACCCGACGCTCAAAATGGTATAAAATTTTACCAAAAATCTTTCTCGGTCGTGCCATGATACGGTCGCAATCATGCGACATCTTGCGGATGGTCATGGAAAAAAATATTAACACAGGTCGGGAATATATCAACACGACTGAAACAATGTCTAGCCTACGCAGATGATGTGCTGCTGGTTGCACGTACTAAGAAAACGCTTGAGCGATTCTTCCAAGGGTTACGTGAGAACTCAATGCATTATGGATTAAAAAGCAATATTCCAAAAACGAAATACATTATATGTAAGGCCAAAATTACCCAATTAACTCCAATTCACATTACTATCAAAGCCTATGAAGATGTAAGCTCTTGTAAGTATCTGGGAGCAATTTTTAATTGCAACAATGATTCAGAAGAAGAAATAAGAGCAACAATAGCGGGAAAGAGAGCATATTTTGCACATCAACAGCTATTTAAAAGTAAAATGCTATCACTAAAACTGTATGAGACAGTTATTAAACCAGTTGTAATATGCCGCAGAATCGTGGACTATAAAAGAAAAGGATGCGCAGCGTTTTTGAAAGACGGACTGAGGACGGTCTCCTCCTCTTCCATCTAAAACACGCGCGCACACATACTACACACACTCCTACACACACCTAAAGGGTTTCGCCCCTGTCGCTATCTTCTCCCAAACGCGTTCTCGTCACGGCTCGCTTCACCATCTTCCCCCCACACACGCACGCGTGTCTCACGTGAGGCGTCGCTTTCGTCGTCGACGCCTCCACGCGTCTCCAAGGTCGTTTGTGCTCTCGGCGGACGACGACAAGCCGAGTTCCTCATGCGCGAGGAGCGATCCCGCCGAAGAGCCGTGCGAGCTGGCCGATGGGGACGAGGAGACGCAGGGGGAGTAGTCGCAGTGACCAACACAGACACCGCAAAAGGTCGGCAATGTCGCCGAAGAAACCCTAAACGTGGGAAGTCCATGTGGTACAGGACGCCAAGCAGTTCCGATCGTGTGAAGCGCGAGATCGATACACGTCCTCAACACGGGAGATCGTCCGTCTCGGTGCCCCCGCCGCACAGCCATGGGAACACCGTTTCATCACGGTGGTCAAGATGTCGCACGCGCGCCTGCTTGTCTATGAGAATCAGGAGGACTTCGCGCAAGGCGGTGAGATCATAGTCGCCCGTGCGGAGTCGCTCACGCACGTACATGTGGAAATATTTGCGCAATACGTGCGTGGCGAGGCAATGCCTGGGGAAGCGTGCGTTCGTTTCTCGTTGCGACAGCACGATGCTTCCTCGTTGCCGCTGCCGTCGTCGAGGGTCCAACGACTGCCGGGTATCCCACCCTGCGTGTTCTTGCGCAGGCGGAAGGAGTGGCCACACTCCGCTTCACGCAGCGCGAGGAAACCGTCTGCCGTTTCCCCCTCCGGGAACTACAGCCTAGCACTCCCTCGCGTCTTGTCCCCAACGCGGGACGTCTCTGCCTCTGCCCACGTTTGGAATGACATCGTCTGACTGGCGTGGCGCGTGATGAGTCGACCGTGCACTTCCCGTAGAACGACAAAATCCCGCCAGTGGGATGTTGTCATGCGTGGACATATAAAAGCGTACTGTCGAGCGTGCAACGCCCGGAACTGTCGCTCCAGGCACAGCATGCCTTCCGCTTACGCACGTCGCACACGTGTAGTGAAGCCTGTGAAAGAAGCCCGGTGACGATCGGCAAATACACAACCGGACTTCACTGTAGGACCGTGCTCGGCGCTGGCGTGCATGGGCTGGCGTCTCTCCGCTCGACTTGGAGCCCCGTCCCGGCGGAAGGCACCTTTAAACCGCCTGGGACCAGCTTTCTCCGCGTGCGCGAAAGCCTCAGGGAGGGATGGAAGGAGACACGCAAGAAAGAGAAGGATCGGTCGCTGCGAAGGCGACTCGCCAGCCGGCATACCTCCGCCAGTTTCGCCCACTCCGTCGGCAGCTGGTGTTTCCCGAGGTTATCTTCCACTATTCTGAGTGCGTCGTTGACAGGGACCATCGTAAAAAGAGAAGTGACATCAAAGCTTACCAGGATATCTCCAGGACTAGTTCTAATAGAGCGAATAATCTCAATGAAATGTTCGGAATTGCGGACGACGAAAGGCAGGTTGTTGGTGAGGGGTTTCAGTTTGTTGGCAAGGAAACGAGCTAAGTGCAGAGAAGGTGAGTTAATGGAACTCACTATAGGGCGGAGAGGCACGCCAGGTTTATGAATTTTAGGGAGACCATAGATCCAGGAGTGCGATTGTTGTTGGCCAGCTTAAGGCGTCTTCTGTCTTCCTCATTAATGGATGACGCTTCAACGATGATGGCCATAACTTTTTGCTTCACTTTCAGAAGAGGATTCTTGTCCAGTTTCCGGTACGTATCGCTGTCACTAAGAATGTCGGTCATCTTAATGTGGTAGTCGGAACTCTCCATAACCACTGTGGCGTTGCCTTTATCGGCGGGAAGAATGACGATGTCATCGCGCTGTTTTAGCTGTCTTATAGCTAATCTCTCTTCACGGGAAATAATGTATTTTGGGGGAATTGCATCACAATCTTATCCATGTTGTCTTTCGGAATAATACTTCCTGCCACGACAACATGGAAACGATAATTTGAATAATTGTATTTCCCACTGAATTCTAGAAGACGTGCACAGAAAATGAAGTTACATTTATGTCCAGAAGCAAAACAAGGGGCCATCTCAGCATTTGCTCAATGGATCAGGGAAACTGGACGAAAAACCTGATCGAGATGGGGGTCATTGATTATTGGGGTTGGGATTATGAAGGTCAGTAATTATTTCCATTGTTTTCTTAAAGACAACTTCAACGGTGTAGATCCATCTGCTAAACACACGGCACGATGTAGTTAACACGTTTCTGCTTCCCTGCGAAAGTATTATCGTAGAGATTTTATATGTTGGGATTGTTGGTTGCCTATGTCGACAACACCTCGACCACTCAAATGTCGTGGCAAAGTTATTCTTTCGGCTACTAATTTTGGATGGTGCTTGCGTTCTTTAGTAATCAATGTGCGCAGTTTTCTTTCCAGGCCTTCGATTTTCGTTGTACTCCATTTTATAACCCAAAAAGAGTACCCGAGCACAGGGATAGCATATTTTCATTGCTTTAATCATATTCTTGCTGTTTTCATAACTTGTCTGATTCTTCCTGCAAACTCAGTTCATTTTTAACCGTTGCATGATCTACACATTTCGGATGTTTGACATCTAAATAATTGTAGGTCTCATCTGCAAGCATTGCTCTCATAAGCTGTCCATTTTCCAGCTGGAATCCATGATCTTGGAATTTTCCTTTCACTATTTTAATAGTCCGACATTTGTCCATTCCAAATTCCATACATACATCCCTTGAGAACGTTTCAACAATTCGCAGAAGGTGTTCTAGTTGCATATTTGTTGCAGCATAGAGTTTGAAATCGTCCATGTACGAAAGATAGTTTAATCGATATGCTTGTGTCCCGTTCTTGATCGCATAGTAGTATCCAGTAGACTTCAGCATATTGGATAGCGGGTTTATTGCCAAGACACACCATAGCGCTCTCAGCAAGTTACTTTGAAATATACCTCGCTGAATAGCAATATAATCCGTTAGTTTCCTTTGGAGTATTCAAAGTTATTCTTGTGCACCACGTTGACATGACACGAGATAGAAAGTTGACGATTTTTGTGTCTATTTTGTATATTTTGTGGACCCGCAGTAACCAGCTGTGTGGTATCAAGCCAAACGCCTTCTTATAATCAATGTATGCCATACATATCTTTCGATGGTTCGCATATGTTTGGCCACACCCAACTGAGTCAATTGTTTACTGTTCTTTACAGCCCTTTGATCCTCTGCTACAGCCTTTTTGCTGAGGGGCAAGGATGTTATTTTATTCTCAATGACTACATGTTTTCTTAGCTAACCACGATGCAATTTTGCATAGCGTAGGCAGACGGTATTTTTGGTATTGGACGGTATTTTGTCGGGTACTGTGTATTCACCATGTCTTCGGGTAACAAGTGATACCATGAGTAAGAAAACATTTTTATTGGATCATCTAAGGCATCGTTAAGGAGATGACTCAATTTTTCTTGTATGCATGTCAATCTCTTATACCAAAAGTTTTGAATCATATCCGATCCTGGTGACTTCCAATACATTACTTTTTCAACAGCATCCTTAACATCAATGGCTGTGAAGGACACATTTTCTATTGGTGGTAGTTGTACTAAATTTCGTTGCTCTCCTTCCACCCAGCTTGCCTCTGAATTGTGGGTTTTGGTATCGGAGAGCTGTCTCTCCTAAAAGTCTTCAACGCTTTGTGAGGTTGGATACTAGGGGCTAATTGTGCTTTCTTTGTCTCATTGTTCGGTAAAAGGTTTTTTCAGACTTATTAAACAAGGAATTGTCGGTTTTACGCTCGTTACTCGCTTTGTATCGTCTCAGGCGAGACGCAAATAACGATAGTTTCTGTTTCATTGTATTGAGGCACTCACAAGAAGAGATGTTGAGTTTTTCTCGTTGCGTGTGGGTACAATGCCTCTATATTATCTTCTTCACTTGTTTTCTCAATTTCCTAGATCTTATCCCTTTAATATATTCCGCCAATTCAGCAATGTCCTGTCTCAAATATTTGATTTTATTATTCAGTCGTATTTCCCACTTCGGAATGAAATTCAGGATTTTCTTTTATGTTTGTCGTTCACAATTACAGTCTATTCCAACAGCTCTCACAATCGTCACTGCACCACAGTATACAATCAAGTGAAGTTGCTCAATACTATGGCAATTACTAATGTATGCTGGGAGGATCTTAGTGTTCATTTCATCGATTATTTTCGCCAGTTTTTTGGAGGTATTGACTTTTGGTATATTTGGACGGTTGATTGGATTTGTATTTTCAAATTCTGTGATAGTGCTCATTAACGTGACGATATTATCCTCCATTCGTTCTTCTTCATTTCGGCAAGAGGCAAGCTGCCTCCACAAACTGTTGGGCTCCTTCAATGTTTGATCTGGGCTGTCCGGGTGACGCCGCGTCGAAGGTTGGGGTACCGACGTTTCGACCGACATATCGCGGTCCTCTTCACGGCTGTACTGCTAGGTCCTGAAGAGGACCGCGATATGTCGGTCGAAACGTCGGCACGCCAGCCTTCGACGCGGCGTCACTCGGACAGCCCAGATCATGACTCTGGCCGCGGAAGCCTACGATACCACTCCTTCAATGTTTGTTTCATCACCTGCCACTTGGCTCTCTGGTTGCGTCATCAAAACCTCTTCAGTAGTACTGATAGTTTTCTTTTCTTCTTCCCTGGCTGTATTGATTTCAGCTGTTGGTATCAAGTTGTTTTTTAAAATACTACGATATTGATCTACAATATGTTGTTCAATCGTATTCATATTTGAATAGATAGATGTGCATTCCCTATACAATTTTTGCCTGTACCCCATTCGCATTGTTTCTAGACAGGTAACATCGAAGTAAGACAGGTAACTTTGATTATCCTGTACCAATGGTTGCAAGCTGATGTAGCGGCAAAACATCAACTTCGTGGGTAGCTGAGAGGTGTTGGGGGCTACTCTCATTTCTATATTCAGCAATAGCTTCTTGAGAAACCGGCGCTTGCTGATCCAACAACCGGCCATTGGCGGTCTGCTCACTGTCATATCAGCACCAACTCTAGGCATACCCTGGCGCTCCCCAGGCAGCTACTCTTTTTCCGAGGCCTTCCGATTTCTTAGACGCCTCTCCATCATTGTTTTTCTATTCGAAGGGTCTTTCTCCGAGCATTTCAACTCTACTGCTAGGGACCCTAGGCATCCACCCTCGTCCGGGTCAGATGAGGGCTGGGAGGTTTGAGGAAGGAACAAAGGACAGAATTACTTAGGATAGGAACCAGGGGCCTCGGAGCTACTCAGTTCACCTGTTGGATCCTGGGGGAAGAGGAGGGTTGTATGACCCGAAAGGAATCATTCGGATAAGGAGTTAGTCGCCTCTTATGACATGTGGGATTATCCGTGGTGCTATTCTACTAAAATCCACGGACACCACACGGGTTTTTTTATTATTATTATTATTTTTATTATTATTATTATTATCATCATCATCATCATCATCACCTCTCGCGATTTCTCAGCCAGCTGGGTTCAATCAGCATACTGCTCGGTTCAATTTGCCCATTCCTGCCACTTTTTGCTGAGGAGAGAGATTTCACGCTGACCCCCAAGACCGATATGGGAGCCTCATTTGTGTTAGTTCAAGAACTTGCGAACTATATGACATGTTTGCAGGATCATTGCTTTCTGTCCGTAATTTAGGATTCGTTGAGGTAATCCCATTTTTTTAGATTTTTCTGATTTTTTTGTTGCAACACTTTCATCCGAAATAACAAGTGGATATGTTGTTACGCGCTATAGTTTCCATATTTGTTCCATTCTTTTTCTTTCAGATCATCAAGTTCTTTTGGCTACCTTGAAAGACGATATTCAAAGAAATATAATATGTCTTAACCGAGAGCTACAAAGTAAGGATATCTATTCAAAAAGCCAAAGATATGGCATACCAAGGCAAATATTACAGAACAATAAAAAGTGTTATCAACAACCAACTTATTGAACAAGTTTTAAACTTCACTTACCTTGGCTGCAAAATATCAAATGACATAAATCCTGAAACGCAAGGGAATGTAACCAAATACAACAAGTTCAATGGCTATATGAAGAGGCATTTTAAAAATAATATGTTGAATAGCACCCTAATAAGATTCCACAATGTTATATCTCAGCCCACACTCTGCTTCACTAGTGAAACATGGACACTGAGGAAAAATGACAAAAGAGGATTAGAGGTTTCCCAAATGAATTTCTGAAGAGCTCTACTGGGTCTAACCTTGAGGGGCAGAGTTCCAAACGAAGACGTAAGGTCAAGGTTTAATATTGACAGTGTAATAAATGAAATAAAAAATACCAACAGAAATGGTTCCAGAATGTAAACAGGATGGAGCTAGATTTACCAAAGTTAGCTCTTTCATATAAACCTAACGGCTACAGAGATGTAGGTAGACCTAGAATGAGGTGGTCAGAGCAGTTCTGAGTCTCGAAACAGGCCATTGGATCCCAACCCTTCTTCCTTGGAAGAAGAAGTTTTATTTCTAGAGCAAGATCTTCATACTTAGTAATTTTCTGGGCCTCTGTTTTCTTTGGATTGTGTGTCAATGCTACAGTAATATCAACAAGTATAGCTTCTTTCTTGTTCCTGTCAATCAAAAGTATATCTGGTCAATTGAAAGCCACAGTTTTATCTGTTATAATGGGTCTGTCCCAAAAGATGATAATATTATTTGCTTTCATTACAGGTGCTGGGTTTTATTTATAATACGGTGGAGCTGCATTATTTAACATTCCATGCTTGCGAGCCAATTGTTGATGGACAATCTTAGCTAGTTAGTTGTGTCTCCCCAAGTACGCGCTGTCGGCAAGTGCGGAGCATCCAGCAATTATAGATAGTTTCACCGCTGGTGCCGCGCATCCTGCACTTATTAATCACAGGCATGTTCATGCAATGTTTTTCGTATTTTTTATTTATTTATTTAGTCAAAAACAGTAAAAAAAATGTGTATGACCTATGGGAGAGAAAATCAACTATGCACGCTTTCTTGAGTTTCAGAATCCCTTCCCAACTATTTAACTATTATAAGTTGAATGATGAAAATAATAATAATAATAATAATAATAATAATAATAATAATAATAACAATAATAATAATAACAACAACTTTAAAAAAGAGAGATTAACCTTTCAAAAAGTAGATATTTTCGTATCCGAGTAATGGAAAATTTATTTGTAACGGTAAACGAACTGCAGATTTGATTTTTCTGTATTGCTAACAAAACAGTAACTCATCTTAAGCTCTACTACCACTGCAAGCAAAAAGAGAGCTCAACAAAACGTTTGCGTAGTGAAGCTACATTTACGTCCAGAAGCAAATCAATGGTCATCTCAGCATTTGCTAAATGGATCAGGAAAACTGGACAAAAACCCGATCGAGAAGAGGGTCATTGACCCGGAAGCTGCAGTACATTACTTGTTACTGGCATATTAAGTATTTTTTAAAAAAAGTATACAATACAAATGTAAACCAATTCATTATACTATATCATTGTTTTGTTAACATTATTTTTCTTTTAGACAATCAGTATCTAAATGTATAGAAACAGTTTAGATTTTACTTTTAACTTAAATATGTATACCAATTTGAATTGCTTAATTTCATCTGGCAATGCGTTGTTAAGTAACGTACATGTATTGTATGTGGATTTCTCGTAGTGAGCTGTTGATACTGACACTTGATGAACATGACATTTCTACGTCGTGTGTTGTAACTACAAATATCAGTATTACATGAAAATATGTTGCCACCGTTAAGTAAGTCAGTTTTGATCAATACTACAGATTCTCAAATAAATAGGCAAGGCAATGGTAAAATTCCAAGCTCAATGAAAAGAGGCTTGTAGGGATCACGTGGATGGCATTTTTCATCATTCCGATAATTTTCTTTTGCAATCTAAATGTCTGGGCACTAAAGGATGAGCTTCCCCAGAATATTACGTCATAGAAGGCGGGAATGTACATTTTCAAAATACACGCAACGAGTTGCATGAAGGCTGAGAGAATTTGAAAGAATTCTGAATGCGCTTAACGCTGAATTCTGAACATAATGAGCTTAATTTAGTCCTTAATTCTGTTATATGTACATTCCATTTGAGGTTTGACTGAATTGAGAGGCCTAGAAATTTTGTTACCTTAACATCAGCTAATTGCATATTGTTCATTTTCAATGGAGCATACGATTGCCGATTTAAAAACGCAAAATTGCATTGAGACAGTTTTTCCTTCGTTAACTATTAATTTGTTATTACAAAACCAATTTGAAACTTCTGAAATTGTACAATTTATTGTTTCTTTTTTGCAAAGAACATTCGTGTCATTGGAACTGTTCTTCCATTTTTAATAGATGAGGGCATATCGTTTACGTATAAGAGAAAGAGGATTGGTCCTAAGATCGAACCTTTTGGGACCCCACGAAGAATGGGAAAGATAAGTAAATAATGTCATTTCGTGCCAGTACGGTATTTCTACTCTTTGAGATCGATGTTTAAGTTGCGAGGTTATCCAATCTAGGGCAATATCATGAATTCCATAAGAAAGTAATTTTGAGAGCCAGATGTTATGGTCAATAACGTCAAAAGCTTTCGAAAGATCTAAAATATCCCAATCAGTTCTTCATTTTGTTCCATTGATAAAGCAACATATTTAAGAAAAGAAAAAATGGCGGTTTCCGTTGATTTTGATATTCTAAAACCGTGTTGTGTCTGAAAACGCTTCATTTTTCCTGAGAAGTTTCTATTCGCGTATATAAAAGCCTCTCTAATATTTTTGAGAAAACTGACAAAAGAAAAATTAGCCGGTAATTTTGAATTTCATTTTTTCCCTTTTTTAAAAAGTGGCTTAATTTTTATTTTGAAAATATCTGAAAATATTCCTGTGCACAAGGGAGCATTGAAAATGTGAGTTAATGGGTGTATAATGGCAAGTGTACACGTTTTTAATAAACACTCTGGAAATTCATCTAAACCAGATGAATATTTATTTTTTAGTTTATTGACTATTCTGAGAATTTTGTCGGAAGAAGTTTCGGAAATAAACATCGTGCCGAATTTTTTTTGAGAAGCATATGATATTGAATTTTGTGGTTTTAGTCCCTTGACAGTTTTGTAGTGCCAGTTTTGTAGTTTTGCCAGTGCCTGGTGAATTACTTTGGCTACATTATTATGTCGCTGTAAATATTCAGTTTGCGCCAAAGAAGGACATCCGTTACTTATATGCTGGATTGACTCATTGTTGATTTTACACAATCAGCACCTGCTATCGATCTGTTGGCCCAAGACATACTTTTGATAAGCTCTTGTTTTCACTACTTGGTCTTGTATGGAGAAGAGGAATCCCTCGGTTTTACCATAAAGCACCGCTGTTCGTAGCCATTCCGTGGACCATTTCAGATCAATATCATCAGTAGCCAGCGTTGTTATAAACCGGCCGTGTAGCTCTTTCGTCTTCCATACATCAACTCGGTCCTAAGCTGTTAGATAGGAAAAGCTTCTACTTTCTTGGGCTAAACTTAATGGGCTGATAGGCTTTATCCTGAAAACAAATTGCCTTGTGAAGTGGAGTGTCACAGTCAAGGAAAAAAATACGGAGTTTCTCCTCCTGTTGACCTCATAGTACTTCTAAATTTAGAAGTCCTCTGCCTGCTTTATTTCGAGATAGGTATAACCTTTGTATCGAACTACGCGGATGGTGAAGTCGATGTTTAGTTAGCGTCATTCTCAGCTTTCTGTCGAAAGTTTGCAAAGAGGTGTCGGTCTATTTTATCACTCCGAAGGTATATGTTGCAACAGGAATAGCCCATGTGTTAATTGCAGTAATTTTGCTTCTCGAGTTGATATGCGTCTCACATATTTTATTTACTCAGGAGATTACCTTCTTTTGAATCGTATTTCTGGCATTTGTGTGAGAAATTTCCAATAGCTGAAACATTCCTAGATATTTGTATGTGTCTTCATTGCCAAGGCTTTGAATAATGATGTCACTAGAGAGTTGTAATCCTCCTTCGTGATCTTGAACTTTACCACGTTTGACATTTAACATTGCACATTTATCTAAGCCAAATTCCATGCAGATATCTTTGCAGAATTGTTGGACAAATGTAAACTCACTATGTAGTTGGTCTTTATTACATGCGTAGAGTTTAAGGTCATCCATATAAAACTGATGCGATATGCGAACATCCGGATTTCTCTTTATAAAATATCTATATCCGGACTCTTATTATTCTACTCAGCGGGATGAGGGCGATGCAAACCCACAGTGGGCGCAAACTGTCGCCCTGAAACATACCTCGCCGGATTCTGACTTCCCTGGTCTGATAGGGAATACCACCTTGCCTAACGTGACTAAAGGTCTTCCACTCAGACATGCATACAGAGAGAAAATTCAATCAAACTGGATTAATCTTATAAATTTCAAGGGCGCGTAAAAGCCATGAATGAGGAACATAGTCAAATGCCTTTTTGTAGTCCACCCATCCTACAGATATATCATGTAGGCGTTTGCGAACTTGCTGTGTGATCATCTATAACTAGAACCTCTTTGCATCCTCGCGTCTCCTTTTGACATCCAATTTGCTCACGAGGTAAAAGGTTTTGATTTATCAGATGATCATTAATTTTGGAAGCTATAACTGATATCAAAATTTTGTAGTGTTGACAAACATGTGATTGGCCGAAAGTTCTCTGGTTTACTATTGTCACCTTCTTTAGCCAACATAATTGTTTTCCCCGCCAACAAGTATGTAGGCAAAGTGACTCGATCTTGCAGAGCAGCGTTAAATAAATTAGCTAGGTGAGGGTGGAGATCAGGAAAGTATTTCCACCATACATTATGAATGCCATCAGAACCAGGTGCCTTCCAGTTCTATGTCTTTCTGTTGGCTGCTGTAATATCAGCTTCAGTAATCGTAACTGATTGCATTTCATCTATATCTCGGCAAGCTTCTATTTCTTGGCAGATCCAATAAGCTTGCTCGTTGTGTTGTTGAGGTGCATCCCAAATTTTAGACCAGAAATTAAACATAGAATCCTCACTCGGAGGCTCACCTCACTGCTCTCTCTTTTCGGCTGCTTCAAGTTTTCTGTAAAATCTCTTCTGATCGGTAGAAAAAGTCGATTCCTGCTGCCTTTCTCGGAAGATTCGCTGTTTCGTCTGATTCTAGCCCCCCAGCGCTGTAATTTTTTGAGTCTGTCTTCCTCTGCTTTCAAATTTTGATCCAGGTTCTTAGAATTCATGCTGATTTTTAACCTCCTAGCTATAGATCTTATTCCTGTTTTCACCCTTTTGGAGATATCTCCTCTCTTGGCAAAATACTGTGTCAAATGGCCAATATCTTTCCTAGCTTTATTGTTTTTTCCTGGATATTCCTCTTCCATAATGGTGTTTTCTCAATTCCGGGGTTGAAACAAGTTGTCGACGTTCATTTATTGTTATTTACTATTTCTCTTCCCTTACACACAAAAACAGCCAGGGCAGCACAATGCGTCCAGCCAGCCAGCTCTTCCAGAGTACTGGGCGTAAGAAACAAATCTTTGAAGATGAGATTCATCTCTTTACAGACATCGTAAAATTTCTTATTATCAGTGATTTGTGGTATACGAGGACGATCTTGAAGTGTATACCTGTACACAAAATATGATACTTTTCGTAGTTGTCTTTCAGATTACACATACGTTTCTCTTTCTCAATATTGGGGGGTGATACTTCTTGAATTTCAGCTACTGTTTCTTCCTCTAGATGTTCTCTCTCCAGTTCACCTGCCTGTATCTGAGCCTGCTGTATCATATTTTGTCGTAATTCCATATGTACTTCTTGTTTTATTTTATCCAGTTCAGCAGATGACAATGCATTTCTTCTTTAGATGGAATTGAGTTGACTACAAATTCGTTGTTCATCCAGGGTACTATTAGGATACATTTTTTTCCACTCAGCGTGCATCCTCACTCTGTATCCTTCACTTTCTATCTCCACTCTGGTACTTCGATAGTACGCACGCATTACAGAGATATTCATCTCTTTAGACCATTTCATGCGTTGGCCTATCAGACTTGAAGTGGCGGAAGACGTAGCACATGCATCTGCCCTCAAGCCACTTCGTCTAGAAACAGATGAATTTTCTGCGGTCACCATGAGTGGTGCGGCGCCGCTCCTGGCATCAGTACCAGGTCCACAGCTACCCACTGACACAGGTAACAAATTTGACACAGAAAGCCCGGTGTCAGAACCTTCTGCGCGGTCCTGCAAAGACCGATCGCCCGCGACTTTATTTCTCAATATTCGTCTACTCATTTCGGGCTGTTGCATTTTAGAGCTACTGCCAGCATTTTTACAGCCGCCCCTAACATGGGAAACAGACGCTGTAGGAGTACCGCCCCTAACATGGGGAACTGGCGTGTCCATTTGCTTAGTTTCTTATTCGGGCACCTTCCCCTAGACAGGCTGGCTCCCCTCCCGCCTAAAGAGCCCTGTCTGCCCTACAAACCCTCTTCACCATATCGCAGGTCTTCTTGGTAAGTTCCTCTTCCGGAGTTTCCTTCTCGGGATCTTCTTCTTGGTGCCGAGGTCCTCAAGTATTTCAGGTGTTCTTTTTATGTTCGCCCTTTGACAATGACGTCATACCGGTAGTTGATACAGTTGGGCGCCGGCGTAATATGCTCCAAGAACCTCTGGAAAATGGCGGCCGCAGGCGAAATCTCAAACGGCAGGCAGTTAAACTGGAACAAATTCTCCGTTGCATTGACGACTGCCACGCATCTCGACTCTTCTAAGGGTAGCTACAAATAGGGGTTCCTCAGATCTATCTTGGAAAAGTGGCTGCCTGAAGCTCGCTTCTGGGACAAGGTGGCCGGTTCGGGTGTAGGAACTTCAACTATTCTTAGTTGGAGATCTGTAGCCGTGAAGTTTGCTCAAAACTTTTCCCGTAGGTTTCAGAACTACTATCAAAGACGTCCCATTTCGTCAAGGGCGCTTTTGTATAACTTCGGCCCGGCATTCTCTTCTGTGCACTCTGTGCTCTTTTTAGGGGCACTCTGTTTCGTACATTCTTCTGACTCTTCCGAGAATATTTTATTATATTTCATTATTAGTTTCTGTACCTCTTGTGGAAAAGGTGTCGTCGAAATCTGATTTATACTGTCTTCTATTCTATACCCTATTTCTTCGAAGTTATCTAATCCTAGAATGTTGCCTGTGTCGTAGCTTAACGATTATGAGAGAAATCTTTTCTACTTTTGTAGGTAGCCCATAGATCCAGCTGACATTTTATTTTCATATGTTGTTTTCCGTATGCGAACAAGGGGTATATAAACTTTTATTTCAAACACTCAAACATATCATACCAGTATGATTGTCACTAATAATATTAATAATTTAACATTCGGGTATGTTTTTTCCTTTTTTGACAATCAATATACATGCTTTCAAAAACATGTTTGTTTGTATAAAATAGGAATACACCTTGCGAAATATTTATACACATCAGGTGTGAATAAAAATTATTCTTCTTATTATTTAATTTACTAATAATACATGTCAATCGTAACCAATTTCCGAATTTATAAACAATTTGAACGCCAGGAAAAGATTACACTTGAATTCCTGATTATCGATTACAGTCTTCGGATATATTACAAATAAATACAAATCCCGCTTGCTGGGTCGTCGGTTTCTTATGAAATAATTGTTGCTACTTACTCCGCAACCAATTACTCAATCTGCCATCTATACGGAGTGGCGAAGAATCTGAAAATAATTCTAAAATGTCTACTATAGGATTGCACATAATGGCAAATGAGAAACAGCTTTCTTTCAAACTATGAATTATAATTTATTCTGAATGACAAAAGTTATCAGACTACTATCAATTATTATAAGTTATGTTAGGTCATGATCATTTTCTCGTTATTGCAATAACAGCGTTAGAGAACCTTTTATTATTTCTTGCCTCTTCGCGCGCACGTTGCTCGATGTTGCCAGGTAGAATAATTCAATCTTCCTTCTTGTCGAAGTCCACGATGATCAGCGACATTCACTTTTAAATTACCTTCTCATTGTACACCTAATGCGGAAATATTCTAAGTTCAAGTTTAATGTTCACTCTCACGAAATATTACAAGTCCCGATTTATTAATTAACCTCAGGAAAAACCGCACAAGCGATCCCCTCACCACTACGACACGAGTCGGAATGTCCTATTTCCCAATCTGATCCACCCTTTAAAGCACGCAGTGTTTTTTCTCCTCTTGCGCAGATTAACGTAAAAAATAATCGTTATAAATTGAAAAAGATAACAATGCAATCAGTTAAAAAGCATGAATAATCAGAGGTGGAAGGGGAGAAACAAATCAAAACACAAGTAAACTTATACAAATAAACAATAACAAAACAAATCACAAAGTATAAAAGTTTGGATATTTCTTAGAATTACTAAGAGGGTATTCTTATTTTAGACAGAACATTGTCATAAATTATTGTGAACAAACTCAATTCCAACATAAATTTTTTCATCTTTATATGTAATGTCTCTGAGATTAATCTTGAATATTTTATAATTCATTATCAAAAATGGTAGGTCTGTCAAAATTAACTGAACGAAGTAAAATCAATCATGTCGAGAAATGGAGTTTAATTTTGTGCCAGTCTCTTTAATGTTATTAACATGTTCTTTTATTTTTTGTCTGAGAGCACGTTTTGTCTGTCCCACATACGAGATAGAGCAATCACGACACTTAATACAATAAACATTTTTCTTTTTCAGTTAAAGAGATTATATCCTTGACCTTTCTAACAAGATTTGATTTAGGGGGCAATTTATTCCTAATTTTATGTCAAATTTTAAATTACAAAATCTTTTTTCGAAAAAATATTTATTCTAGAAACATATGGTAAGGTGATACTGCGGCATTGACTGGAAAAATGTTTTGCTTGACAAATTCTGGCAATTGGATGTTTTGAAAACGACTCGTTAGACGTTTTAATTTAAAAATTAAAGATACATACACTTTTTGTTAACAGCATTACACATTTTTTTTTTAAAAAGCGACGTTAGGAGAGAGTTTTCAAAGTTGTACGAGTTGCATACGTTATTTTTTGTATAACAGTATTATAAATTTTTAAGAGAATCAAACTTAATATGGCAAAACAACTTCCTTGTGACGTCTCGGGTATTTGACATCTGTACGAGAAAACGGCCGTCGGCTGTTCCATTTACCGCTTCCGCCTCAAGATTCTCTCGTTACGAGTGGCTGAATGTGAGATGAGGCAATCATTCGTGCCGTAAAATCTATTACGTCATCATTTGTGTCGTATAAGTCCCTTTTTACGTACGATTACGTACGATTTTACGAACGCGACAGAAAAGGTCGTTTATAATGCTGGTATACAAAAAATCATTTAAAATTCGCGCGCGCTCAGCTGAGCAGCGCACGATGGTAAGGCTCGCCAAGGCAGTGGAAGCAGCCACTTGGAATGCGAGCCCGAGGCGAGTCGTTGCTACTGATGTCGTCGTGGCGTATATAAGGCCTCATTCACAATTCAAATTAAACTAACGTAAAGCTGTAAACGAAGCCGTAAAGTTTACACGTAAAAACAAGCATTCACAATTACGAACGTAAGCTTCGCCTGACCCAATCAGATTTCAACGTATTGAAGCTTGATCAATTGTCGATTCGTTTCTAGCATAGTGGAAAGATCTTTTCACCATGACTTCTAGCGTTTTCTTCGATTTTTCTATCGATTTGTCTTTATACATAAATGCTGCGTTATATATCACGGATTCTCTTGCACTGCATTCGCGAGTAATTCTCCCAACGTAATTATTTTATTCACCAAGTCAAGTTAAAAATCACAAGAAAAATAGCCCAAATTCTAACTTTGTATTCACTACTCGCATCAAAACCGTTGGTAAACTAGTTCAGTATTTAACATGATTCATTAATGAAGTGACACAACCACAAACTACCTGAACACAATCTGAAATCCATCATGTTTGTTTCTTTTATGCTGCTCTCTGATCTTCGGTAGAATTCCGACGTAAACAAAGGAAAAGCGTGGTGCTTGTGAACTCTTATGTTTATGGATTTACGGTTCCGTCTACTGTTACGTCAAGGCATTGTCGCTTAATAACTCATAACTAGGTTTTGCGGTTACGTTATATTTACGTTTAAGTTTTGCATTGTGAATGAGGCCTAAGGAACTACGGGAGCCGGAGTAGACAGACTTCTTTTGTGAGTGCGCTTCGGAGTGTTGGTAGCTGTATATAGTAATGTATATAATAATTCTGTCTGCGCGGACTGTGCCCGCTATTGGACATCAACTTGGATTTTGGTGACTTCGGCTACAGACTTAATATGGCAAAACAACTTCCTTGTGACGTAATCTCCTGATTACGACGACAGTGCTATTGGTCATTGGTACGTCTCCTGGTTATATTGTACAAGGCACTGTTACCGGTAGGGGTTGGAATTCTGGAATTGTGTAAAGTGCACAATAAACATTGTTAACTGTTTATTTCTTTTGTATTTTTTACAAAACACATTGTTTATTATTGTTTTTTATAATGACAAAGCGTTTTGGGAGATACTTATGAATAAATTGAAAACGGGAGTTGTTTTCAGTGAGGATACGACGCACAATGTTCAAATAAGTAGCATGATATTTGGGATAGGAAAGATTAATTGCTCTATCTACTAAATTATATACCACAATTTTCTGAAAAAGAAAGTGAGTTGAAAAAAGTTAGCCAAGCTATCTGTGGCACACTATTTTTTAAATAATTTGCTTCTTAACGATCATCATTAATCATGATAGAAACGTCAAAATACTTTAATATACCTTTGAACGATCTCTCTCACGTGAGCTGAATAGATATGTTATAGGAATTAACTGTTTCTAGAAAATTTGGAATTTTTTTGACATGTAGAGTGACCGAAGGTCATCGATAAATCTTTTGTAAAAGAATGGCTTAAAGGTTGGACCAATTTTAGCTTGTCGATTTTAGAAAAGAACTGAGAGAGCCACCGATCGGGGTATCTTATATCACCATCAAATTGAAATTCTATGTGAGAAAGAATTCACATAACCATTAATATACCACAGGTTTGCAAAAAAATTTGGAAAGCTATTTCTGTGTAGTTGAACGATTCTTACGTTTTGTAGTACTCTGAATCCAGGAATAACAAGCGTTTTGTTGTGAAACGTCAGGTTTTCGAAGAAACAGATTATCTTCGTTTAAAATTCTCGTAACGCCAATGTTTTTTAATAAAAATATTAACTAATTTGGTAACATAAAAATTAACACCAAAGGCAATCGGATTGCTTGTGAAATCATATTTTATTGCACTCCAAACTCCTTGGAGCTTCTCCTCTTATAGGTGGCTTCCCGGCAATCATTCAGTACTCTTTGTATAATAATGTACTCTAATCATTGTAATACTCTTTAATACCTGATGTGATTTGGGTCATGTTGGTTTCTCAAAAACTTTTTATGACCACGTTAAAGGCAACTCGTGCTTCGTTTTGAGTTGGAGTCATTGAACTGTTGAAGTCTTTGTCAGCTACGAATTTTCTAATATCCGGCCCAACAAAAAAACACCTTTTTCAGTTTTGCCTTCGATCGATCTGGAACTTGAATCCAAAATACATGAAGCATTCTGTGTCGTTGGGAAGTTTCTTAAAAATTGCGTCATTATTCCTATTTTTATGTGCAGAGGTGGTAATGAACCTTTCTCAGGGGGTACCAATGTTTCTCTGAGGATATTATTTCTTCAACAATTAAACTTCTTGGTAGCCTTTTTTTTTCTTCCAGTGATTTTTTCAGCGTCACATTCACATAGAAAACAAGGGTATTTGATTTGATGCAACGCTTACATCCATTGAGGAGCCTGAACTTTATCTTAGTTTGTCTTAGTCACAAAGTTCTAATTTAAAATCTATGAATTTTCCTAACAAAATCCGTAATATTCAACTGCTGCTTGTTCACCATGAATTCACCACATATAAAACAGAAACTGTCACACAAATAATAGCTGGATGACGACTGAAATGAAATAAAAGATTGTAGAGGAATCAGAGAATAAGTTGATGCATGCATGAACATGTGCGGGCAGGCCGTAGCAAGCACACTCAACAATGCAGTTATCCCAATCAGGACAAACACATATGTGTATTTTTACGCTCTTTTGAGAGCACGAGTAGTGAAAATAAATTTGTTTTTCCATGTTCAGTCTTTTCCCCCAACTGTGATGAGTTTGGAATTTAACGATATATAGCTACTTGTTTGACCAAGATACATTTCGATTATGAAAAACCCTGACGTTCCAGGGAGAGACGGATGTCGTTTCCGAATTCGGCGCACCCAAAAACATAAGAATCAGATAAAATTATGAAAACACGTTTTTGGTGATAGACCTGCGTAATTTCTTCTGTCGAAATGTTCAAATTACCAAAACTCTCATTAATTTTAAAAACAAATGAATTTGAGTTGCTGGAGCGTACTGAGAATTGAGAAAAGATGCCGTCTTTTCTCAAGCCGTCAAGCATGTCTGCTAAAAATAGTACCTTTTTCGGCTCAGAAGGAATGACTTTCTTTTCAAGTGGGCTAGAATACGCAATTTTACGTGTTTGTTTTTGTCGCACATTCTAGAGTGTTTATGTTGGTTTGTGCATGAATTCGTCGATGAAAAAGAGGGTTGTGGATATCAGGAAGAAGAGGAAATTGTTTTACAATCTAAAACTTTAATTTTGTTTTAGGTAGCGACTGGATGTGGTGTCAGAATCCTGTGTGCACAGTTCGGAAGATTCGCAATAATTCGTCTTGTGCTCGGACCCTCCATGTAGAGAATGACCTCTCCTAGTCTTCGGACACTAATCTAAACGTGATCTAAATGATTGTTTATATGTGACGCGTGATCTAAATTATTGTTTATAGGTGTGAAGGCTTTCAGAAGTGCGGCTGAGCGAATGTAGAGAGTAAGAAGAGAAGAACGAGCAAACTGAATGTCACGAATGTGTTTTAATGGATGTGATACAATTGGAAATAATTTTAATCGAATTTGTCAAGTTATGTAGTAATGTCAAGAAACTATTGGAAACCGAATTGTAACGGTCGCCACGTTTTACAACAAGCATGTTAATTTTTCTTTTCACAATAAATGAAAATACTATATATATTTTTCTAATTTTGCAGCACATAAATATTTAATAATTTTGTCAGTAGAATTTAACAAAGATTGGATATCATTATCAAATTTTAATTTTTGCCTGAGATCACATGTGAAACGAAATTTGACTAATAAATGGTATGTAGAAATAATTTCACAATTTGGACATGGATTTAGATTTGTCTTTTTAAACAAATAACTGTGACTCAAATTAAAATGGCCAATTCGGAGTCTTCATAAAATAACTTGATATAGTAAAACCCCGCTTTTACGTTCCCGTAATTTACGTTTTCCCGGCATTTACAATTTTTCTTGGCGCCCTTTTTAATGTTATAAATACCCCCTTTTATGATAATATAATTTCCATTTTCCCGCAATTTACAACAGTCTCCTTGCCACACCCTCTGGAAAGAACCCGCGTAGGGCACAACGGCCACTGTCACTGGACTTTCCCATCACCTTGCCGCGTTTAAAATGGTCCTAACATGACGCCAGCTGCGTCGAGTGACTGCGCATTCGAGTGACTTAACGGGCGAGTCGATTAACACTGTATCTTACGCGAAACGACACACGAGCGCTCCTGACGACGTGAATTGTCGCTTAGCGGACGTCGCGCGTTGAAAGCTAGAAAATGCGCTTTATCTCAACTTACGTTGTCGCGTCTTGCTTGAGCTGTGGGAACAACGCACGTCGCCAAGAGCACTCGTGTGCCGTTTCGCATAAGATATTGTCAATCTGCGACGCGCGTTATGTCGCGTGTGCTCAGGCATCAACGCAGCTGACGTCTGCAGCATTAGGATACGCGCGTCAACGCAACGCTCATGTGACACAACCTAAGAGCGGTAGCCTCACGATTATTTGTTTATTTTATATCATCCTTCACAATTTTACACTTTCTCGTTCTAAAATAAATGTAATTTTTCCCCATCCCATTTTCCATTCCCTCAAACATCAAAATATGGAATTTTCCGTACGTTTTGAACTGTAAATTCCCTTCATGAATACTCTTTCTATTGTTTCATAAATAAATACATTAAAAAAATACTAGTTGGAAAACATTACGCGTTGCCAAAAACAAACATTTTATTGAGTTTGGGAAATGTAAACTTTGCATTTTTTTTCTTACAGTAGAAATACCATTTCCCTTCCTTCATTCAACAATGAGTCCTACATGGTTGCATCTTCAAAGGCTACCAGCAGTGGATTGCGGGAACTCGTGGTAGAGTCATTGCGACATTTAAAATTCATTAGACTTCAGCATTAACATGTCTTCGATTTCCGATGTTAATTTAGATCAGATTTCTATTTGACATTGTATTAATGTATATGTATCTAATTATACATATTAAAGCATATTATTATCCTAATTGATTGTATCTAAATACATTATACCCATAGTTTCAAAGAAAAAAAGGTATTTCCACTTTACATTTCCCGCAATTTACACTATTTTCTCTAGGGTCCCATGAAAAGTGTAAAAGAGGGGTTTTACTGTATTTTCTTTTGAAGTTGAGGAGGAAAAGAGGGATTCAGTTCCTTACTAGACGTAATTATGAATATTTTGATTTCCATTTCAAATCCCATTGGAAGGTTGATAGAAGTCAAGAGAACCAGATATGGAGTTATTGGGTAAAGAAAGTTAAGAAAGTAAGAACTTTATAAAATTGCCAACGATTCTTTGAAGAGAAAAAAGGGGGGAAATGCGTCATTAATTAGCAATTAAATAGTTCGAAATGGTGGCATATTTGGTTTTGTGAGCTGGGAGAGATTCGCTTGTAGTGAGGAGGGAAGATGTAGAATGAGAACTGGAAAAGCAGCGCCTTTTGCCGTAACGGTAAGCGAGTTAACTCTAGAACAGTGTGACGCACGCGTCCTGAATAGAGGACCCAATGACACGTTCCCAGGTAAAGAGAAGGTGCGATTTGGGCGCAACAAACGCGTTGGAATTAAACAGGATCATTTTCATTACACAGACTAATATTAATTTGTGTGTAAACAAAAACATATTTCATTAATTATTAAGGCATCCTTTATCTTTCAAATTGGTGATGCTCAAGCACCACGTACTTCCTCGCCAGCACTTTCACACAAAATTACGCAAAAAGTACTCAAATTTTAGAAAAATTGTACATGGACCTTATTTCAAAATCTTTCATTAAGGGAAAAAATCTATCTTCATAATTGTAGTTGTTGGAAGAATAAAAAATTTTATTTTTACAATTTTCGAAAAACCAGGTTTTCCAGGAAATATTAGACCTGTACCATTCTCTTAAACGTCCTTCACTTTCCAACAAAAAATCAAAATCGAGAACCATAAAACAGGGAGAATAAAAGAGAAACTTCAATTCTTTATTTTCTCAAAGCCATTATTTCTTGACAAGAAATTGACACCAACGTAAAATGAATTTTTACTTCCTTTCATCATATTAAGCATCTTGTTGGCCATTGCAGAACCAAATAAAATCAATTCGTTATTATTACTGTTATTTGACATGATAAAAAATACCATTTTACGAACGTTGGAATATTATGCTATAGAAAATGATAAAAGGGTTGGTGATAACGTGCACAAATTCAGGAGGAAAGTTACGACTTTGTGCAATTAATAAGGAAAGGAATTGGAAACAATAGAATGGAAGGAATACGAAAAGAAGTTCTCATTCATTCCATTAGAAATATCTGTATACAGTGAAGTAAAAATCAAATGTCCGTGATTTCAGGAGTAAGTTTGAGTATTTAAATGTAAGATATATGTTCTAGCTACCAAAAATCTTATTTTTTTCATACATAGTGAATATAAATGTATTACAACCATAAAATATTATGTTGAAACAGATTTATTAAATTTCTTTTTCTAAGTTAACTAGTAGTTCTACAGAATGGCACAGACTTTCTCCTAGTTCTCTAATTTCCTTGGTGTGAACTGGCTTTACGGTCAAGCCCCATCCTCTTGCCAGCTGCCATCTATCGCCGCCCAAAGTACATTTTTTTTTTCTTTTTCTCATTTATCAGCTTCCTAATAGTAGAACTGAAATATTACTTTAAGAATATTAAAGAAGAATAAAACCTTGTCATAAATGGTCAGGGTTTGGCAGTATTTACATACTTGTATTTGAAATACACATTAAAAAAAGGATTAAAAAAAAGGAAATACTTTAAATACTTCAAGTACAGATGAAGATAACGAGGATAGTTTCTTTTTGTTTGATTCTGCTAGTGAATGAAACTCATTGAAACAAATATAAAAACCGCGGATAGCTCCTATCGTTCCTGTTAAGCATGTTTGCTACAATGCCAAAAGAGAAAGTTTCAAGAAGTGCATTGCTAAAAGAGTGGAATTATGGAGAATATTCACGGTGGAATGGACATGTATTTTTTGTCAGTGTTCTGAGAAGGTGGTAAACTGTGCAAAAAAAATTTCTTACAACATAAAAACACAGCAACTCATACAAAAAAATTAGAAAAAAGTGAGAAAAACTATTCAGGTCATCTTCAGCAAGTGCAGTCAAAAGATGAAGACAAAGAATTTCAACACTGA
The DNA here is from genome assembly GCA_964035755.1 of Teleogryllus oceanicus. Taxonomy (NCBI): domain Eukaryota; kingdom Metazoa; phylum Arthropoda; class Insecta; order Orthoptera; family Gryllidae; genus Teleogryllus; species Teleogryllus oceanicus. The sequence continues at coordinate 334,196,768 of CAXIVR010000001.1, read as the reverse complement.
CGAGTGCCATGCCACAAACATTCCATTTCCAAAACTTGAAAATCCAACATTTAAATAGTTTAACCAACAAAATATAAAATTCTACATGAGCCAACTCTTAGGAAATATTATCTAACTCTGCAACATATTTTCACAATTGAAGAAATTTGATTTGTTTTAGATAATTGTATACATCATTTATGCAGTACGTATTACGTATCATTTTTAATATTATTCAACCGTAATGCCCATTTCCCTGTCTATTTTTAAGTTTTCACTTCCTAAGTGGCTGCCTATTGTCTATTTTTCTATTGTCTATAATGCTTATTTTTAAGTTTTTAAGTGTCTATTTGCCACCCTATTTGTGACATTTTTAGTGCCTATACGTCCGAGCTCTACTTATAACACTAGCTTACGTCCATCGGCACCAGTTGAACGACCATTTTCCTTTGCGGGTTTTATACGTCAAATAGGAGTTTATTGTCTGAGGATTTCTTTGAAAAACTGGTCGCTTTAAAAGGAAATTCCGCTTATTTCAGTTAGACTTATAAATTATTGTTCAGAAATTTATGTATGTAAATAAGTAATTTATTGTAATTGACAATTAAAATATTGTTGCACAACAAAAGTAATAAAAAAAAATTGTATTTACTGTATTTTGAGTATTTGAAGTACTTTTAATACGTATGTATTTAGCTATTGAAAACTTAATGTTCTTTGAGAGCGTATTTAAATACTAACAAAGTATTCTGGCGAAGCATTTAAATACCAAATTTAAAGTATTTTGCCCAACCCTGTAAATGGCATTAAAAAATTTGGAGCCATTTTTAAGAAAATGGTGTTTAAGCATTACTGTAAATGTGAAATTTGAAGCTTTTTCACAGGAATCTATTGAGTTTTTGGAAAACTTCATTTAAAGTCATTTGAAGCACTACCACTCACAAATGCAATTATGTATACAAATCGCTGTAAATGTGCATATTAACGACATGAGGAACATTTAAAACAATACATTTGTGTAATTTTTGAAAAAACAAACGAATACAGCATAATGAACTTTATGCCATATTAAGAGTGCAATTAGTACTCTCCATGTGAAAAGTTTGAAGAAAAAATTTTGAACAGTTTTTGAGAAAATGGCATTTGAATGTTTCTGAAAATGCAGAATTTTAATCTCATTTTGTGGTCCTTACATCAATAACTTGGTGAAATTTAGCTCCATATTATAAAACGCACTGGATAACGTTAAGTGTTGCTGTGAATATCCAGGATATTCACAGCAACACTTAACGTTATTAATATATCATTTTTCAATTATATTGCTTTTAAACGTTATTTACTTAGAAATTTAACAGTTTCGTGCCAACATCACTTCAAGGCCACAAATTCAAATAGGCAGCGTGGAAAAAATATTGTCAGCCAAATGTCATAATTAGAGAACGAATTTTCATGTAAATACATATTTTTACTGGGACAAGATACCTACATTTTCTAATATATTTTACACTTACCATGACATTCTGAATGAATTGGAACCGTTTTTATTCGTACATATTTGTACATATTTTGGTATAATTACATATTTTATCTACTGCTTCATATTTTGTTACATTTTAATATATTTATCAGTCGAAAATGAACATTTCACGTGCGAGTTCAAAATATACGTTACTTGAAAACTAACTTTGTTACTGAAATACTTATGAAACCACACAATACGCTTGTATTAACGCCGGACCATCGTATTAATTGTCAAGCTTACCTCCCCCGCCCCCTTCTGCTTCTTGGAAACAGTAGGGATCAAGGATGAGCGGATGTATGTGAAGCAGAAGGAACTTCAACCACGTGCTTACTTGTGTTTCATGGACTCCATCCGTAACTCGATAAAAAATTCAGATCATTGTCTCATTCCTTTTCTCGAGTTGAGGGGGAGGGGGAGGTATGCTCCCTTTACACCCCTTCTTTCTATCACAGACTACACGGTACTATTCGCTTAAGCGCCGGCTCCTAGTAAACATTGTATATACTATGAAAGTATTATATATTTCAGATGAAACTAGTAAATAATAGCTTCTGCAGATGTAGAACTTTCTTGCAGCCTCTCTGAATCCATGTTAAGATCTGATTGGCAACGTCATCTGCTCGAAAAACCCTTGAAGAATGGAATTTTAAACATAACGAATTTTTATTTCACATATTTCCTAGTTTTTCTTACATATTTTAGAAAAAATAAGTACATATTTTGCTTTTTTATTACAATAAATTCCGTTCCCTAGTCATAATCGAAGAAGTCTCCCGCAAGGTGGAGGTAGCGGACTTAGAATGGGGGTCTTACTGAAGACTAAAGACCGGAAGTTCAGGTACATATTATTCCTGAAATAGGCAGGCGAAAAGGTATTTATTCTTGCTAAAGAAGGGAGTAGAAATACAGAAATATTGAAAAATCACGATTTAAAAGTAATTATTGTAAAACATGAATAATTAAAATGATTCACATTTTTATTCCAACTGTAAAATTTACATTTGCACTTGCGTGAAAGGAAACTACCTTTTCTTTGTAATCTTAATTGCACATGACCATCCAGTATGAATATGAATTTATTTTACTCGTGATGCTGTTTCTGCAAAATGCTATCGTGGAATCCCTTTTGAATCTTGAAGTGGTATCAATGAAAACAGAATTATAGATTTCATTCGTCCTTGTGTAATTACCAGAAGGGAAGAAAGAACGAGAAGATCCTAAGAGCTCGCCCCTCAAAAGGGATCCAAGGTCATACCCAAACATAGGATAAGATTTCTCGTGAGTGACCAAGTCTGTCACCATCAATGAAAAATACCAAAAATCTCCTAGCTATCCTCCTTCCACAGAGGAATTGTATTTTAGACACTTTTTCTCAAAACCCTTTCATTTTAATTTTATCTTGATTTTCTAATAACCTAAATGATCATTGAATTGATTATTAAATCTCATCTTAAATATTCATTACATTATTCTAAATTTGGAGGGGGTAATAGCAATACATTTGAACACCAGTAGCATTAACATCCAATGTTTATACAAAGATGTGAAGACTTTTAACAACTGTAACAAAACTATTTGTTTACTCTCAGTTGTAACCATGCCAACGTGAAAGCAGCAGATGCATATCATATATTTGGTAACAATGATACAGAATTTGCTTGTTCTTTAGTTTGATAAAATTTCCAAAGAAAACTAGAAATTGTGGTATTATAGAAAATAAAAAACTTATGTGACCTTCACAATTTAATGATAGATCTCATATGTAGTAAGATCCACATGTAAGGTTTCCGTAAGGTGTTTTGCGAAACACAATGAATTCTATTATACAGAAAGTGAAGACGACTTAACGTTAGCCAACTGTACATTATTATCATGAATTTTTTTTCCATCCTCCTGTAAAATTTTCACATAGGTTGTCAATAATCAACAACAATATTCTCTATTCATTCTAAATCACACTAAGCCTGCTTGGTTGTCTGAGAGCACTATCCTCTATGTGGAACGTATATTAATCATAGTTTATGTAATCAGACTCACCACAACCAACCTTCAACACAAGAATAAGATTAAATTTTATAATACTGAATACCTGCAGCTATTACTAAACCACTTTCAGCTTCTGTTTTTCTGATCCATACTTTAGCACAATCCACCGAGTACATTTTGATACAATTTTCTTTTTTTTTTTTTATAACCATAGCAGTGAAATCTTAACCAAGGGTGTTCACCACCAGAGATCCAACACATTCGCTTTCACCTTCACATCCACACATTCATTTCAAGAAAACTGAAAACTTTTCTTTCCTTCCATTGTAACATTTTTAAGAAACATAATGAAATGAAAATGAACCGATTCCATTGAAATTCCTACGTTCATGAAAGTAACTCCCAACTAGTTCTCAATTGTACACAAGAAAAACTCAAAAATTAACTGTACTGAACGCTGTCACACAATTTTATTTTTACAGCATCAGGTGTGTATTTCAAAAAATTTCTCTGGCTCTCTCATAACTGGCAATTTTCATTTTAACCATTTTTCTTCCTGTTCGGGAATTGCATGAATGGAATTTAATTCCCATTTAGGATTTCCATATTCACTATACCAATTTTGAAAATTCCTCTTACCTTACTGCCTGCAAGTCATTTTCAATAGGACTGTCAAATCAGATTCTGATAATACAACTCGCAACCCAAAAATCCAGTTTCAAGCAAATTAGTTTTAAATTTATATCATCAATTCACATTATTTAGCTAACAACTAAGGTAAAGAAATAATGCTTTATGGGGTTTGATTGATCAAAACAAAGGTCAAAATATCCACACTACTTTGCTTGCACTTTTTATAATTTCTTAACAGCGGTGTATGAAATCAGCTTGTTTAACAAAACTAATGTACAAAGAGTGGTACAAATAAAGGTCCAAAACCATGAGAGAATTTTGACAATGACAAATTGATAAAAATACCTTCTGAATAATTGACTAGACCTGTAAGATGCCTTGCATTAAGATTAAAAAGCTCTGAAAGTAAAACTCTATTTTTCTTGCATATTACTAATATATTCTCATTTCGCCCCCCGATATACACAGGGTTGTATTTTGAAAAAATTAAAAGTAATAAGAAACATGTAAGTGATGACAAGCATGTAAGTGAGTTACTTCCAATAGGAGCAGGAAGTGGCAACAAAATTAACATGTTACAGTGTTTACAGTGTTTTATTATCTTCTACCAAATAAACAATTATTTTACAGGGTTCAATTGTTGAATCTTGAAACTTTGTAAGTGAAAGTCCATTATCATTACTTTTGAAATTATTAGGTTTCATATCACTCCACATGTTCACTGCCTTTACCATATCACAGATCTTGCAAGTATTCCGGTTTTAAGTCTTTGGGATGATTCATTAATGACTTAATCAAATAGCATATCTTTCATAATTAGAATTAGTCTTGGTACAAAGTTAATCAATACTGTATGACCAGCATTTCAATAAAACTCGAAATATGTAGCAAATCTGCAATGGCACAAACATTTTGCTTCATGAAGAAATGTTACACAAATACAAAGCTAGTAATCCTCTCTGATGTGCAAGCAGATAATTCCTAAAATATTGATACAAAACTATCAGAATGTGATCTGGGTGTTAAATAAGATGAATCAACGTTATGGCTGTAGTTTAAATTAAATCTTTTAATGAAACAAACTTTCTTTTAACTTATTTTCTTCTTCTTGTATTAACCACTGGGCAAAAATCAAAATCCATCACTGATGGTTTTGTGCTATGAATAATCTGTAGTAATACATGGGTGCAAAGAACAGTATACAGCTTAAGCCAACAGTAGAAGGAAATATCAGTATTTTTTTATTGACATTTTTTCAGAGATACTCAATATCCATTTATTATTTACTTCAATCTCTTCCTGAGCAGTCAGATCATAAGGTTTCAATTTGGTTTGTAGGAATAGTATAATCAAAACTGAAGGCTTCGCAGTCTAATTAGCATCATAAATTCCTTTTTTACATTCAATACAAAGTGCACCTTCATGAAAATCTCCAGATATGGCTTTCTACACAAAGGTTGAGAAAAATAAAATATTTCCCTATTTTAGTATCACTGCAAACAAGCTTACAACATTTGTATCCTAAGATAATTGAAACCACAAGAGTAAGTGGTCTACTTAGCATCCGTAATGAGAGGAAGAGTATGACCTAACAACCATGGCAATTACAACAATCATCCTCCAGTGACATTTTCTAGTTCAGCCAATGTGGCCCTCATGTTAGTAATGGTCAAAATTTCATTTCCCCTTAAGGACCATCCAATTGTCTTAACATACAAACCGCAATGGAGACAACACATAGTTCAGGAAACTAAACAGAACTTCCTTTTCATTGAATTCCAATTTAAAATCAAAATTTATCCTTTTGAGAGAGGACTCAGCAAAATATTTCAAAAGAGAATTCAATTCAATACACCATAGAATCAATTCACCATATGTTAAGAAAATGTCGACCATTTCATTAGTTTTCCTGCAATTGGCACAGAAAGGAATTTATTTATAAATATGCCATTGTCATGCATCGCCCAAATTACCCAAATTTTGAAGACACCTGCTGAGAATTAATTAAAAATTTGTAACCAATATTAACAAGACAAAATAAAATTGCAAATTGGCTAGAAAATTTATAATTTTAGTACCCAAGCTATTACCACTTGTAATAATAGTTTTGGCCACCACCCTTCACTTTTATCGTTTCTTTCCTTTTAGTCGTCTTCCCATACTGTGACATTCTCGGACTTTTGCACCTCTCAAAGTTTTGAACAATGAGTTTGCGCTCTCAGTCTCACCTGACACCACCTAAACTTTCTTTCCTGTTCAACAGATTTTTCTCGTTCCCCCTTGTTTGTGGCCTCACATTCTGTAACACAGAATACTTCAAATTCGCATCATTTCCCGTTCATGTGACAATGTTGCAAAAAGAACTTTTACATCACTGTTCCTCTGTTTCACACATATTGTGAGAGATGGCAAAAAATTTCTAAAATACGGAAGTTTTAGCTAATTTTTTCTTTATCATCCCTTTGTGTTTGGATGTAGAATGCATTCATGTATTAATGTGCATTTTATACTTTTCATCTTGTGCAAAAAACAAAACAAAAACCCACACACAATTATATTATATAACTTTGCTAGGCTACATGACCTGCACACCTTCACTGTTATGAACACACACACTCTAGTAACAATACATCAAAAGAGAACATTCATACTAGCTACTTTAATATTTTTCTATCAATATTTCGCACACTTTCCAAATTTACAACAGAATTGGTTCCACATTTCCCACAAATGCAAGTTTTAATATTAATCACTAATAAGTTTACCTCCTTTTCCGAGAGTTGATATCCTTCGGGATATCAACAACATACCCCGAACCCACACTAACTGCTTTAATGGGACTGCACCTCTTCACATGCAGAGGAAGTAGACCAAAAATTAAACCAACAACCATTATAGTGGAATGGATTTATTCAAATTTAATGAACAACTTCACACAATAAATACACATACTGATTTTGCATGACCATTCATCTATTCCCAACATAGCACCAATTTTATGTACAATATGCTGTTACACGAACATGGCAAGGGTCAAAGGAAAATTACAGATTGGTTTTTGTGGTAAATTTTAATAACATTATGAAAATTACAAATCAACTGCAGAATTTGATATTTCCATGTACATTCAACAACACTTTTGAAGTTCACTGTGATGAAGTGCTTCTTGGGATGGTTATTCTGGTTTCACGAGTCACAGTTTTATCACTACAGTCTACACCAAGTATTTAGAAACAGTTCTCACCTCAGAGCATTCACTGTCTACGCTGCTGCTTCAGCTGCAAGTCTCTCAGCCTTTTGAGCCACCTCTTCAATAGGTCCAACCATGTAGAACGCTACTTCAGGCAAGTGATCATACTCTCCTTGAAGAATTTGTTGGAAACCCTACAGAAAAACAATGAAAATTAGCATATTTAGTCTAAAATTACTTCCACTTCAAAAGCAAAAATATTACTCTGTAATTCAATTTTAAGATAAACTGAAAACCATTGTTAAATGCACAAACACACTGCTACACACAAAATACAAAAGCCACAAGAAGGTAAGAGTAAACCCACAATTTTGTCTGAATTAATAGCCAATTCTATTCAAACTTCTAAACAGGTGCACACTAATGATAAAGCTCTATAAATAAAATTAAAAATGCAAGGACCTTCAATGTTGGTTTATTAGTAGTAAAATATAAACAATTATAAAACAGACTTGCCTTAATGGTCTCTGCCAGAGGAACAAGTTTGCCAGCATGGCCAGTAAACACCTCAGCAACTTGGAAAGGCTGGGATAAGAACCTCTGGATCTTACGAGCACGAGCCACAGTAAGCTTATCTTCCTCAGACAATTCATCCATACCCAAAATAGCAATAATATCTTGCAATGACTTGTAATCCTATAGATAAAAATTTATAAATCAATCACATTTGCATCTTTTTTCCCCCACTTAATTATCAAAACTTCTACCCACCTGAAGAATCTTCTGGACACCACGGGCCACATTGTAATGTTCCTGACCAATGATGTTGGGGTCCATAATACGAGATGTTGAATCCAGAGGATCTACCGCAGGGTAAATACCCAACTCTGCAATAGCTCGGGACAACACAGTAGTGGCGTCCAAGTGAGCAAAGGTGGTGGCAGGGGCAGGATCAGTCAAGTCATCAGCAGGCACATAAATGGCCTAATACAAGAACAATACTCATATTTCGAAAGGCTTGACAAACAAATCTTAATATGCCAATTGGCACGATAGTTATACCTGTACTGATGTGATGGATCCCTTCTTGGTGGTTGTAATCCGCTCCTGCATAGAACCCATGTCAGTGGCCAAAGTAGGTTGATAACCTACAGCAGATGGAATACGTCCCAGCAAAGCAGATACCTGGAATTTGATGTAACTTATTAACTTAATGAAGTCAAGTGAACATTTCAAAATTCAAAATCTTTCAAATACTACATTACTAATGAAAGAAATAAGATTAAAATTACTCTGTTCTTACCTCTGAACCAGCCTGAGTAAACCTGAAGATGTTATCAATGAAGAGCAGTACATCCTGACCCTCTTGATCTCTGAAATACTCAGCAACAGTCAAACCAGTCAAAGCCACACGGGCACGAGCGCCAGGCGGTTCGTTCATCTGACCGTACACCAACGCTACCTAAAATAGGAATAAACAGAATTTCTTTAATAAAACTCAACAAAATGATACATCCTCATATTAACCTTAATATCAATGAAGGTCTTTACTTCCAAATATAATAGAAAATAAGTCTCTGCACACTTCCAAAAACCTACTGGATAACGATCAATGATCCGACTATGTTGTACAGTAGTACTGAAAACTCTATGTAACATTACCTTGATATATTTTCTATAAATTCCTGAAAACTTCAATGATACTAACATAAAATTAACAAAATATTTTCAATTTAATATTCTTAGCTTTGACATACAGCCCACATAAAACTTCCAACATTTTTAGAACTTTTCTCCTTCAAATTTGAAAGCAGTCCACGTATGTAGACCAAGTTAGTGGTATTGGTGGAACAGATACATGTAAGTCATTGTCACATGGTGCAGCCATTTGCAGAGAACCCCAATAGTCCGAACTAATTGGGGATGTGGTCTTTTTGGATTATCCAAAAAAACATACCGTTCATGTACAAATACATCTATAGGATTACCAAACGCAACATAATGTAAGAGTGCAACTTAAGAAAAATGGAAACCTAGTATAATATTCACATCAAGCAGATTCAGTTCCTTACGGCAAAGGAGTCTGGATTTTGCAAGTTCCTCCAAGGGAAAATTACTGCTACATAAATATATGATATACACCATAATTACCAGTGCAATAATAATTTCAATGACTAATTCCAATAATTAGTTGTTCAGTTCTACAGTAATTATAAAATCCCTTCTTAAGCATTTTATTGATTTTATTTTCCCTCCATCGCAAATTTTGTATGGATTATCAAAAATTACAGATTTGTGGGATTCGGATGAGCGAGCTTCTACTGTATTTCATTGACCTTTGCAATGCAATTTTATTTGTGTTAATCAGTTTGCTGAAATGGATTTAATTTTTCCATTGGCAGTGTTCCTTCCTACTTCACAGTCACCGGAGTGTCAACTTCTGCTTTAAGAGAGTTTAAGGTTTACAGCAAAGCTCCCAACCCAGCAGATAATCGTACTGTCTGCGCATTGAAGGCACAGTATTATTCATAGTGCATGTGAATAGGATATTCAAATTCAGTGATGTTTAAGCTGCTTTTGTTCAGTGATGTATTAGCTATTTTTGTGTACTTGCTATATGCATCAAGTTGACAGAAACTTGCATTTAACTATTCACCTACTCCACCCACCAGCGTACCTTTTGAACACAATCTTGGACAGGTTGCTGTAATGATGTTTTGTCCTCTCACTATCTTCATCTTAATAATTTCAAGCATTTATAACCATTCATATTCCAGATAAAATGTTTAAAGGAAAAATATACAAAAGAAAAAGGAAACTACTTGACATAGCTCATAAAAGAAATTATGCAAACAATCAGCTGTGAAGTCCTAATTTGTTCTACATGAATCTCCTTGTAGTGTCTTATTCAGAAAAGCAAACTTCACCATCAGTTGACTTGTCAAACCCTACCAAAAATGTAGTTTTCTTAAAGTTAACACAACAGTATCTCTTAATTGATTTGTTGCTACTGAAGTTGAGCATTATCAGGACAGTGTTTATTTGTAAAGTCAGGAATGAAACTGTCATGAATATTTAAAAAACAAAAGATTGTTGTTGAAAAAACTAAACAATGAAACTTTACATCAGAAAAATTCAATTTTCCTTGCATAATTCTCTATGTACTCAGAAAATACAATACTTGCGTGAAGAGTTCAAATAACGAAGGTGCAATTAAATAAAAAACGGGTTAACTTAGGATTATTACTATCGTACCTTGGAGGTCTTATCCTTGAGGGAAATGACACCAGACTCAATCATTTCATGGTACAAGTCATTTCCTTCACGTGTTCGTTCACCTACACCAGCAAATACTGAATAACCACCATGAGCCTTGGCTACATTGTTAATCAGTTCCATGATAAGTACAGTTTTGCCCACACCAGCTCCACCAAAAAGGCCTAAAAATAAAATAAATATAACATTATGCCTTTATTTTAGTGGTTTAGTAGTTTAATTTTATCCTTTGTATTGTATTTTATACAATACAAAGGATAAGTTATCTAAAAGCTGTTTCTATAATGCACTTAAACAATGTCAACTACATATGACCTTCATTTGTTTTCAAGGGCATTACACTACATACAAGAACTTACCAATTTTACCACCCTTGGCATAAGGAGCAAGTAAATCTACCACTTTGATTCCTGTCACCAGAATTTCTTGCTCTACACTCATTTCAACGAATTCAGGAGCATCTGCATGGATGGCAGCAAACTTGGTGGTGTTAATTGGACCCCTCTCATCAATAGGTTCACCTGATGAAATATTAAAGTGAGCAAAACAAAAAAACATAATATTTACAGCAACAGCTTAAGAAAAAAAACACATACCAATTACATTAATAATTCTTCCCAAGGTTTCAGCACCAACAGGTATCCTAATAGGGAAACCTGTGTCCAATACTTGCTGTCCACGGACAAGACCTTCAGTACCATCCATGGCAATTGTTCGGACAGTATTTTCACCTAAAATGAAGTAGTTTAGATTAGCGCCAGAAGTACGGGTTAGGATATGGATGGGAATCAGAGAAGTAAATACAATGAACTATAAAAAACTTATTTAATAAAACTGTAACATAAAAAAATTGAAGAGAGATCCATTATTATCATTACCGTGAAATTGGTATGTGGATACGTTAACAATTAAAATATTTCACTACAATATGAGTGGCTTTTTTTTTCCCCCCACTCTCCTGAGTATCAGGCATTCTTTTTAGTCTTCCTTAGAAAATCAACACACATAATTGATTACCACTATAAATGAGAATCAAATTTTTAAAATAATTAAGTTCAATTCAATTCAATGAATTTTAAAAATAGTATGCTTCAAAACACGTTTACTGACCCATACTACTAATCTCTCTTCTGCCAAAATTGAAAGGATACCTTTACTCCATTTCAATTAATCTTAAGTTAATTTCCATCTTATTAAATTAACTTGAATTAATTTCCATGCAGAAGTTTGGTACCCTCCCAACATTTCACATTTCACCAAGTCCTTCATGTGAAGTATTGCAAGAGCAATATCTCACAATTATGAGTGAATAACAAAATTTTACAACATTCAAAAATAATTTACAGCCAGAAGGCAACATCATTGCTCTATTTCTTTTAGTCACACAAACAGTACTGTATTTTTGAATTTTCAGTGGCACCTTGCAAGTTACTATCTTCAGCAAAGACTTTACATCACTGGTTATATCAGTTATGTAAGTGATGTTATGCAACTCTCAATCCACCATGGGACTAAAAAAAAAACCTTTTAGAACATGGATACTATTTTTAACCATAAACAGTAAGAATGTTATTGCATTGCCCTTTAAAGAAAATGTACAGGAAAACCATCACTGTTTAATGTGCTATGGACAGGTAATTAATTCCCTACAAACTTTGAACACCTAATTTACAAAAAATGTGCTAATGAATAGCATATTGTTCAATTTTTACATTTATCTTAAAAATAAAAGTACAAACAATTTCCAATGATCTACCTCTTCTCTAAAATTAACCAAATCATCTTCCCTTTTTTTTAAAGTTAAAATTTTTTTTTTTTAATTTTTGGGAAAATTTAAGGAACCAACTTTTCCCATTAGTTTCCTTAAAAAATTCCTCTATTTTTTAATTTTTGTAATAGTAATTTGAGATGGCTTATAAAACAAAATCATGAAAGTTTCAGGTACTTCAGGACAATTAATCTACCTCAAGAGTCTTTTTCAATTCACAAATATGATTAAGCCAAAAACGTACTTGAGATTATTTTCATTATGAACTCGTCTTCCAAAGGAAAGAAAACACCAATTAAAAACTTATTTCCTATGCAAGGCTTCATTATTTTTCTTGCACAGAACCAGTAACACCACAGTTCAGTTCTATTCCACGTTCACACATTCAATGTATACGTGATTACACCAAAAAATTGTACCAAAATCCTGCATTACAACTTTTCCTTTAGAAGGAAATAATTTTCTTGTACTATGTTATTTTAACGATTCAGTTTTTAATCAATTAAATCTTCTACCTTAACCAGAAAACAAGTGATCTATAGGGGTTAACATGTTATCACATTCGCACTCACCCAAATGTTGGGCAACTTCCAACACCAGTCTGGGTTTTCGGTTCTCCACTTCCAGGGCATTGAGAATTGGTGGAAGATTGTCATCGAACTGCACGTCCACGACGGCTCCGATAACAGCTACTACCTTCCCATTTCCTCCTTTTGCTGCTTTCGGCTGTGCTTGTGTGGCATAACTTGTACGGGGATTACCTATAATGCAGGGATTAAAATTGAAATCTCCCCAGTTTTTCTGAGAAGAACTAAACCACCTTCTATAATAATCCAATGATTCTTTTGCATGGAAACCATTCAAAAGTATCATATGGCACTACACTTTTTACACCGTGGAATTGTATTCCGAAAGCTGACAATTAAAAATCTGACTATAAGGACACAATTAATGTTACTAGCAGATGGTTAATTTAATCAATGGGAGTGAACCGCCCCATTACGTAGCTACCAACGAGGCAATATATACTATTTAATTACGTGTATCCCAGAATTTAGAAGAAATATGTTAATGATACAACAATCGTCGTAATATTTCGCTAATGGACACATTCATAAAATATTCTCAAAATAGCGGTACGGGCAGACGTAAAATGGATGCCGCATGAGCACTGCCCCCTCCCACTTGGTCACATTACGTTCGGTTTATTACAAGCTTGAAACACAAAATATCACTTACTACTGCTTGAAACGGCGGAGAATACTTTAGTTGCTTCATTTTGTAGAACTTTGGTGCTGATGGAGGATTTAACCCCCCGCAAAAGCCCAGCAGAAGCTCTCGACACTGCGCTCAACATCATGGCCGAAGTAGCAAAGGGAAGAGTCGAATGATCTTCCCGGACTCTCCACCGCCTGCTGACACCGCTGGCAACGACCGTCTGAAGTTCGAGAGGGGATCAATAAACGAGGCCTTCTAAATGACCTATGTGTTATATAATGAATTACTCGTGTTTCCGCTAAGAATACAAATAGAAGGATATCAATCATTATAAATGTTTTATAATTAATTTATAAAATATTCGCATATAAATTCATTACTTCGAAAATGAATTCATGAAAAGTAGGTATCTTCTGATCTCTTGCTGCTTCTCAATTTTCATGCGGTAATTAAAACAAATATTTTATTTATTTCGCTTCAATCCTGAAGTCTTGAACTTTTATTATACAAAGTGCAGAGGTGTCAATTCCACTTTTCATTTATACTGCAATTAAAACTACGGCAATGAAGTACCATAAACGCGCGAATTTCAAATAGTGACCTTAGGCAAGTGGCATTTCTCATTACGATTATTCCTTTTGACAATGCTGGAAAACAATGAACTTTTGTTAATTCGCTGAGGATGAAACGTTAAGAAATATGGGTCCCTTTCCAGTAAATGACTTCATCGTTCTCGTGTAACAAGATGTGAAAATGATTAATAATCGTTGATAGCGAAATTCGCATTCAGTGAGTGCAAAATGTGAATGAAAAGAGAAGCCGTTTTAAAGTGGTAGGTGTAAATGTACCCTGATTGACCTCGTATTTTCTTATCATAACACTGACAAACAAGCTATAGATATCTGGCATGGTGTTTACTTTTTTTAATGAAGTTTTTTTATGTTGATTTCAAATCTGAAAACCGTTTTACTCTGTCACGTCAGATTTTTAATATATCGACAAAAAATAACTTTAATGAAACACCGTTTTTCAATTTTTTATCCCCATGTTTTTGTATTTTTTCATACAACGCCACACATTATTTTCGTCATCTGTGAAAATATTATATTTAAGATAGTACTTTAAAGCATTTTTTTGTATACCATCATTATAAACGACCCTTTTCGATACCCCGAATCGTGCATAATCCAGTATTTTATCGCACGCTACATGACGTCATCGCCATTATTAAACGCGACATGACGTCATCACACATTCAGCCAATAGTAGAGAGAAAATCGTGAGAAGGTAGAAGAAGACGGAACAGCCGACCACTGTTTTCTCGCACGGATGTCAACAATGCCATCTTGAATTTGATTTCCAGAGGGCGTTGGATGTCAAGCACCCGAAACATCAGAAGAAAGTTGTTTCGCGAAATTAAGTTTGATTCTCTTGTAAATTTATAATGCTGTTATACAAAAAAAATAGCGTATGCAACTCGTTTATAATGTTGCTTTATTGCATTCGTACAAATTTGAAAACTCGCTCCTAACGTCGCTCGTTTGCAAAACATGTACTCATGCAATAAAGCTTAACATTATAAACTAATTGCATAAACTACTATTATCGCATTACTAATCTTTCATTTGTTTCTTTTTTATTTTGAATATCCTGTCATTCGCGCGTTCATTCATAGCACGAGTACTCGCATGCTGGACAACATCCAACGCACCAATTATTTAGTTTCCTTCGTCTTCTAATATTTACGTACCGGGAGCGGTAGCTCAGTGCATCAGCTCATGTCACTGCAGCGTCTCTCACCGGGAGGTCCTAGGTTCGAGTCCTGATGGCGGCAGGATTTTCGACACTAGCTTTTCAGCTAGGTCGAATTTAGTCGCTGTCTGGGGGAGAATTCTAGCGGCCGGCTGCTCCGATCGGTAGTTTTCCGTGGTTTCTTCGATCAGCACCAGGCGAATGCCGGAGCAGCACCCTACCAAACAGGCCACGGAGCGCGCGATCTGTCCTTCGTCTTCCTTGTCCTATCCTCTCCCCTTACACACTAACACTAACGTGCACTATACTACTGTAATGTATTGTACGCTCCACTCACAATGTCGCTGCGCCAAAGGATTAGACGTCAGGGGCCAGGCAGGATGTGAGAACAATGCGGTATTGGGAGAATTCCGAGAGCTAGGGAAAGGGATGCCCAAAATGCGGGACAGCGCATTTTGCCGCGTGCCGCGTGCAAAATTCTTAGAATCCAGGGCAATGGATGCCCAAAATGCCTGGCAACGCGACTAGCGCGGACCGTGTCAAAAACCCAGTGACGTTTCAGGTCACGTGGGTGGGAGCTATATAAGAGCGAACGCAGAGCGCGGGGGTGGGGTTTATCGAACTGAGTGGAACCCTCGTGCGAACGCACAAAACTTGCGCCCAGGGCGGTGCGGAGCCGAGCGAGTCTCGTACGGCAACCCATGTGTTGGGACGCCGGTGTGGATATTTCCACGGGTGATCTAAATCGCCGGAGCCACGTGCTGTGTGCATAAGGTTTCGCTGAGGAGTGGCGCGGGCCACGAGTCAGATTACATTTTTAAGGATCGCTCCTGCGATCAGGGGAGTAAACGTCTACCAAGAGCAACTTAAATATTTATTGTACATATTGTGAATAAACCTGTACATATTTATCATTGAAGCTCGTGTCTGCGTTATTGTGTATTCCCACGACGTCACACTACCACAGATTCCGGGAGACCGGTCGGGAGCTTAGGGCTTGTCCCTGCTGGGGCAGTACCCGCGGGTGGGAGAGTCCTGGTTAGGGGGAATTTTAGGTACGCTTCCTATATATACAAGAAAGGTATTGCATGCGCTAAAATCCTATTATTTTTTATATTGCATCAGGCATAGAAAATGTAGAAGTAAAACGGTAAAATGCACCATTTCTGTTCGTACAATATCGTTATAATGTACAAAATTGAGAATAAATGGAGAATTTTCACACTGAACGAGTCGCTTGATCTGCAGCACTGCTTGATACTGTAGCGATCATGCGTGGTAGGACCAAGAAAGACAAACGTCGTGCCAAATTCCATCTTGGAAATATCTGTGGAAAGCTCTGGGACCAAGTGACCTTGAGTACTTCACGCTGGTTTCATCTCCTAGAATATGGATAAGCGGAAAGAATTCAGTACTTGTTTGAAAGAAGTAATCGCTAATCCAGCCCTCAAAGGTAATTCATTAAAAAATATAAGACAAAGGGTAAATAAAACAATTCAACGGTGCAACAGGTTTTTAACAAATTTAAATATAACGGTTCCACAAAGAATTTGCTTCGGAGAAACAAAAAGAAAAGGTTGGACGCAAGAGAAGAGCGCCTTGCTGTAAGGGAATACATTTACACCCTAAATTAAGTGTTCCAAGATTGCGCATTTTGGTGAAACGTGCCACAGATAATGAAGTGAGCCATTCCACCTTCCACCGGATATTCTAGTCATGAATACCACGGAAGAATTCCCAGGAAGAGGTCGTTTGTAAGTAAGAATAGCCATGCTCTGGGACTCAAGTTTGCAAAAGAGTATAATAATAAAGATCAGAATTCTAGAGAATTCTGTTCTTTAGTCTGACGAAACGAAAACTAATCATTTCGGATTTTTGTAATGTCTTTAGGCTATGGAGAAAGGCCAACACTAATAACGTGGCTAATACCCTGCCTACAGTAAAACAAGGAGGCAGATCAATCTTACTTTTTGACTATATGTCCTCGAACGGTGTGGAAAACTTTCATTTTATCGATGGCATAATGGACAAAAGAGTTTTGAAATAGTGTATAACAATTGGAAATTGCATCTGATTATATATTCCCGACATATTACGACAGCAAACACATGGAACACTGTACAAAGAATGATTAATTTGGAACGTACCCAAACAGTTGCGTACTCTTCAACAATCCGCTGATTTAAATCCAATCGAACATACATGGTCCTTATGGAAAGTCAGAACAAGAAAATACAAAATTACGTCAAAAGCAGACTTTAAAAAAATTGCTTGGAACAATGGCAACAAAATAGCCCGAAAAGTTTCTAGAGCTTTGTTAATTCAATGCAGCGAAGATGCAAAGCAGTTATCAAGGGTAAGGGATATTCAACTAAGTATTAGAACTTGGTATATTAAATCTTTTGAACTTTTTTGATTGTTTATTACAAGTGTTTTTGTTATTTCTGATTCGTGTACAAACATAAGTGATTCAAAGAAATGAGACATGTTTTTGCTTATTGCAATATATTTTTCTGTTTTGTCTAATTGTCACGTTTTTTACGGTGTATACACTCGTATACATTCAAAAAATTCAATAAATTGAGAATTAAACCAATATTAATTCTAACTAAATTTTCTATGTCATTATATATCCCAAATGTTATTGTACGTACAAAACTGGTACATACTGTATCTAGTTGACGAAGAAAAACACGAAGAAAGTTCTCTTTCATCTTCCAGCTAAGAATCAAATCCTGACCACCAATCTGGGGAAGGTATTCATTAATAGACAATGCTGATCTTTGTGATCTTGGACGAGACCTAGCACTAACCAACAGTGAAACTGAACTGATCGGTTCACGCCTTAAAGAATTTAATTTTCTTGCACAGAGTACAAAAGCTTCACATTTTTGCCACAGGCACAAAAACTTGTAAAATTAATTGCAATATTTGATACTGTGCAGACGTTCCAGATCGCTTGACAAGCCTCGCCACGGTGGAACACAATATTAAAGCATGGCGATTGTTCATCAACTCATCTAAAACAAGTTTAAAAGCAGTATTATTACACAATGGAAACAAATATGCACCAGTAACAGATATTCTTTCGAAAGAGACCTATGTCGCCACTTCTTGAAAAAATATGAAATCACGAGTATAAATAGTGTATCTATGGTGATTTAAAAATCATCGTCATTCTCATGGGAACGTCTGACAGGGAACCCGAAGTACTGCTGTTTTATGTTAGTGGGACAGCAGATTTTGAAAGTCCCATTACGTAAAGAAAAATTGGCATATATAAACTAGAATACAGCCACGAAATAAAAATGTCCTTCGCGTGCCGTTCATTGACCCTGACAACGTAATCACGCTACTGCTTCACGTCTAGCTGGGACTCGTGAAAGCTCTAGACACCGACTCCATTGCTTTTGGTACCTGTGCATCAAGTTTCCAGAGTTGAGTTATGCGAAAGTGAAAGGTGTGTTCACAGGTCCACAAATAAGGAAGGTAATTGCTGACAGCCACTTCCAAAACTCATTGAATGATACTTAAAAAAGGGCATGGATGGCATTCAAGCCAGTTGTAGCCAATTTCCTTGCAAATTATAAATCTGCTATGTAAATATTGCGAAGAAGTGCATCAGTGCCTACGAAAAGCTGGGTGTCAACATGTTCCTCAAAATTCATCTCCTCGACTCACATCTTGACTTCTTTCCCGAAAACCTAAGTTCAGTCAATGACGAACATGGTTTTCACCAAGAAATCTCAGTGATGGAGTAACGCGTCAGAGCCAATGGAGGGCATTAATGTTGGCTGAATACTGCTGGACACTTCAGCGTGACATGCCAAATGCTCTGCACAAACACAAAAACCAAGAAATTCAAACCAAATGCACCTTAGATTAAGTATTTTCAGTGTTCTGGTTTTAGTGTGTAATATAACTTCATTTTTTAATTGTTTTGGACAGGTTTACTAGTACAGAAAAACATTAACCCCAGGGCCTTTTTTTCTAACTTCGCTACACCTTTACGTACATTAAAACAAAAGCGCAGATAAGCATTCTCCGTTCTCTAAATTCTACGCACTGAGCCATTGCCATTATTTACTAGTAAAGTAATCCTTGCTAGTAGAGTAATACTAGTAAAGTAATAAATGATGGACATGACTGAGCTCTGCTCAAGGCACGGGGCATAAACTATGTCAACGATAGTCGAACAGTGAGTAGTAATCATGGAGTAGGAAAGTATAATCTTGACAGTAGTAGGAAGTTAATTTCGGAATTGATAAAGTTTTCATACGCAAGTACATGCAGCTTGACATTATTGACGACATGGGAATCAAATCTCGAATTTCCATCCACGCAAATTTTCACCTGAGCGGGACTGCGGTTAGAATTCCGCCCTGAAGTAAAATCCGACTCCTTATTTAAAAAAATCATTTCAATTTTCAGTTTCAATTATCATACATAGTCAAAATTCATAGATGGAAAATAATTTTAATTTAAAATATTCTTATTACAAAAATTGTTACTAGAAAAATACATGTTTTGAAACCAATTTTCGAGAGAATACAAAATTTCAAATAAATGTAGTACATTGTTTTTTAGGTATGGGAACCTTTGTACCTGGACATCCTTTGTAACTAGAACCCCTTGATTTTTCAATATGTTCGCGCCTTTCTTCAAGTCCATTTGCCTACGATATGAAAAAGTTTTACGCAATCTAATCACCAGGAAGTTCGTTGCAGGCGACAGTTGTGTGAGGTTTGAGTGGGAGACGACTTTAAAATTTTCGGTGCCAGAAAGTAAGAGTTTTATTTTTCTTTCTATCTTCAAATACCTGCCTTACTCTCTACATAAATATTTATAAAGACGTCTTGTGATCAGGTGTGTTAGTGACGTTTAGTATGTAGTAAACTAGTATCACTGAAATACAACTTCAATTGTTTAATGTGTGAGTGAACATTGAAGGATGGGAGTGTTGTACCTTGACCGTATTGAAATAGTTGTACCTTCATCATATAGTCAAGGTACATCCAATGTCTTCCCACTAATTCTTTGTTCAGCATTGTACAGTTAAGATTTTATATTTATGGGTTACGGTTTTCTTTCAGGTAAAATGCCTCGAAATAACAAAAACGGTGTAAAAAGGAGATTAATAAAGAAATACTTTCTAATTATATAAAACTAGTTTAAAAAATTCTCAATAAAAAGTGCAGCCAAACATTTCAATTTGTCCAGATGAATTTTGAAGAGGCGTTAGTCTGCTTAAAGACTGGTGACGATTTTAGCTGTCTCCATGATAATCTAGCTGTGAATAGAGATTTTACAGATATCGAAGAGCACCTTTGCATAGAATACATACAAGAAGCAGTAAGGTTAAAATATGGTCTGACGTCATGAGGTTGGGATATGCGTTTGCAAAGGAAAAAAGAAAAAATATCCATTTCAATGGGACGAACACCAAATGGCTGGAATGTTGTGGTTACGTCTTTTCCGAAAACGACATAATAATGAAGTATCCTTATGCAAACTTGAAGCCATGAGCCTACCTTCATTCTACAGCATTTAATAAAGCAATTGTTCAAATTACTTTCGAAAAGTTCCAAACTGCATTGTTCCAATGCCCACAACCTAAAGTGGTCGACATTTGGAATGTCGATGAAACTGGAAATTCTACAGTTCATCTACCACCGAAAATTTTAGCAACCAAAAGTGTCAAACAAGTTGGTGCAATCACCAGCGAAGTAAAAAAATACAGTAACGATGATAGCTGCTGTAAATGCAGGACGTGGATTCATACATCCCATGCTCATATTTCCGCGAGTCAATTTCAAGGATTTTATGCTAACTGGCGCTCCTGATGGGACTATTGATAGAGCTAATCCTTCAGGATGGTCGAATTAATTATTGTTTCTACAGTTTTTTAAACACTTCATTGAATACGTGAAACCATCAAAGGATCATCCCGTCATATTATTGCATGACAACTACGAAAGCCATATTCAAACACCAGTTATTAAACTAAGAAGAAAACATGGCGTCATTCTTGTTACTTTCCATCATCACACGAGTCATATATTTCAGCCTGTGGATAAGTCTGCACTTGGACCTTACAAGAAATATTTTAACAAATCATCAAATGAATTAATGTTGACACCTGGCCATATTGGTAAGCCTTTAACTATTTATGACATTGCTGTCTTGCGGGAAAAGCTTTCCCACAAGCTTTTACACCGCCAAACATAATTCAAGGTTTCAGGAACACCAGATTACATCCACTAAATGGAAATATATTTGAAGAACATGAATTTCTGCCATCACAAGTAACTGACCGACACTTACATGAAATAAATTAAGTAATGCGGACCCACATGAATTACATAAAAATATTGTGAAATCCAAGCTGGACGATTCTCTGCCCAATATTATAATATGGCTAGTGCTTAGGTTGCACGGTTGCACAACTCCCAGAAAATGAAAAAGATCTCATAATATCTTAGGAATAAATATTTTCCTTTTAACACGTTCAGTATTCAAGATATTTCAGCAACATCGATGTATATCAAATCATTTTGAAACCAAAGAGCAACCAACTGGAGGTCAGGAATTGCATCACGCTCTTGGCTGTATTAGGGGGTTTAATGCTTTTAGTCTTTGGCGCTTCGATTTAACACGGGAAACATACAGGCTTTTGGCGGAGCAACCACGCTCGTGGGGCAGTCTAGCTTTGCGCTGCGCCGGAGGGAATGTAAGGGGAATACCCATATTCTCTCCTCCTCTGACTTACTGCAACGTAGTTTTATGATTTTCGCTTGTTGTTGAAAGTCACAAGTTCAGTCAATTATTGAAGATATTCAATGCATTGTTTCTGATAGTTGGATAATTTGTTTTCATGTCATATTAGGTTTGCTGATTCAAAATGTACATTTGATGAGTTCTTTGTGTAAAGGTGGCCGTTATGGATGGAAGTCCCTTAGGGTCTCGCGGAAGCCAGTGTGGCTGCAGCTGGCCAGCGGTTTGCAAACGTTCTAGTGAATACGAATGTGTATTGGAGATCTTTCATATTTGCCAAATATACCAGGGTAGTGAAGTTTTCGAAATAAAATAATTGTATTTGTGTGAAACGTTCCGTAGCATTGGAATGCTTGTCGCAATGTGCTGGACTCGAATTTAAGTGCCCAGTGGAAATCGAAACCAAAACCAGATTGCGCGGGAGGTGCATATGCCTTACACAGACACGTCGCTTAAAATTATGTAAGTTGTCTTTCAATGTAGACTTTTATTTCAGTTAGACTTAATTGATTTGAATTGCATACATTTTTATTACATAATCGTATTTTGACTTTTGGAAATTACATTTCCGTCATTCGATGGAGTGCAACCTCCAGTCGTCCAGTCCAGTTATAAATAGTAGATAGTAAAAAATACAAATAGAAAATCGTTCTAGTTCTGATTAGAAGTCGATTTGTGTTTTATAATCAATTCGCTAATTACTGAATCTTGTCGATTGTCAAGGTATAATCAAGTTATACTGTTATATCAATACCTGTTGTATTAATGTAAGTGGCATACGTGTAAGAATTTTTGTATTGTGATTATTATATTGTAAAATATATATACTGGACTATTTTATTTGTAACCTGTACAATACGCAGTAATGATGATTGTTTTCAAGTTATTACTGTATATTTTAGTCTTTTAAATTTAAATACCTAAATCAGGGAGCGGTGACATTTTCCTTCTCCCCAGGTGGCTGTCACCCACGCAACGCCACTAGATTTACGCTTCGGCTATTTGTTGACTTACACGTGAATATTGTAACAATCATTCAATATTGTAACACTCATTCTTGATTTTGTCTTTGGTTTTAGGGTGTCATACACGTAGTTTTCCCAACTTTAATTTTTTTTATCAAAACCTTGATAGAAGTGTTGTTTTGTCCGTGTTTCTCAGCTAGTTTAATTTTCTCACCAAGAGTTAACGTTTTCAATTTGCTGTCTGTCATCATCTCCGCCTGTGCACTGTCTTCATCAAACATCTGATTAAGTCAACATCTTCAACACGTCGAACTGAATCACAGTAAATGTTTAGAACCACTCAACCCAAGCCCGCATTACAACAGTTATGAAAGGATCACTCTTCGCGTGTCTCTTACCTTCACAGAGGGTTGTAAAAGTGTTATTATAAATAAAAATTGCTTTCGCACGAGCACAAGTAGCGATGTTAGGGCGAGGGCAGCTGCGAAATGGACGAGCATAGCTCTCGTGGTATGATTTCGCCACACGTACTAGTCAATGTTTAAGTTTAAAACAATTTTTTCCGTCTTATCCAGAATTTTTAATATATCACAGTGAAAATTCCTTTCCGTTTCAGCGATAGGCGAGTTTCAGAGCTTATCCAGTGTACTTAGTATTTGAAAACAGTCCGTTCTGAGAATTTTTCGGGGATGCAGGTTTCCGTCTTATGCAGGTTCTGTCTTAGGCCTGCAACAGAATGCACCGAAAAATGCGTTGCGAGAAATGTGCGTCGTGAAATGTGAAAAATCCAAACAAGGCGTACATCGACCCCCACACACTAGAAAGAGTTTACTCGTTCGCCTCTGGGGAGGCAAAACAGTTCCTCGCTCGAGTCGGTCAGCGAGCGAGTTTTCTCGAACATATTTTTACTCCTTCATTTTTTATATGACATTTAGGCCTTGGCTTCAGCAGGAAAACACTAAAAACTGCATAGAACTGAGTGATGTTATAATATTTTGCGGTAAAAGACATGATAAACGACCAGTTTTTAATTGTTTACTTGAATTTTCTCTTTAAACGGAAACAAGAAAAAACTTTTGTTAAAGATATTGTTACTTGTATGAAACCCGTTCGTAATGATCAATATAAAAATAAAAATTTCAAGAAAGAAGCTTGAAGGGGTATTTTGAAATAATTTAATTAATTCATTATTTTCTTAATTCGTATTTATTATTTGTAAATTAATTTATTTATTGTGAATTTTATTCTGAACTATTTGATCGTTCACCATTTATTCATAATTCGAACAATAAATACAGTAAAACAGAGCGGGGAATTACAGAGCTCAAGAAAATATGCACAGATTGCACTTCTCCCTTAAAAGTCACATACGTTCTCGTTTTTTACATTAAATAGTAAGTTGCATGCAATGCAGTAATGTATTTCTCTTTAGGCAATTCGAAATAGTTAAACAGATGATTTACGATTATGGCAACAAAACAAGGATTTCACGGGTTAAAGTTACACTAGAGCATGCAATAAAACAAGAAATGGGACTCGCAGGTGATCTCATAGCTAACTGCTGTCCCACTGTCGGCTTGTAGCGCATAAAGGCATTTCAAGACATCGAGTAACATATTTCTAGTGTGTGGACGCAGCCTCGCCGGCCTCTTTCCTCATTTCTCGTCGCACATATCTCGCAACGCATATCTCGGTGTAGTCTGTTGCGTGCCTTAGTCCAGTTTTACTGTATTAATATTACCGTTGTACGATCCCGTATGTTATACTGAAAAACTCTTTTTCATTTTCACACGAAGATGGAAACGCTTTAAAAAGTGAAAAATCTAAGCGAGATTTGGATCAGTGGCGAGGCTTGGCATTTTGCCCTGTAAAACGCTAGATTTGACCAGCCTTCGCGTCTTTGAAGCGACGGGGTGGGGGGTCGCAATATCGAAGGATATTCTGTTTTTTAAACGTTCAAAACCACGTTCATTTTTCTGCTCCTTTTCTTTCAATAAATCTCCTGGGATCCCTTAAGGCAATATTGAAATTAAAATTGCTTTATTATTTTTTATCTTTTTTATCTTTATCTATTATTATCTTATTATTTTTTATCTTTTATTATTTTGAGGGTAAGAATTAAAGTTCATTCAATCCAATAAACATGAAATGAAATTGTTTTAAAATTAGTTTGGTATTTGGTTATTATTCATTATGATTAGAGCCCGGAAGTTTGGCAAAATGTTTTTTTATTTTTTTTTTTTTAGCTTCTGGCCTTTCTATATTGATTTCTTATTTTTGCCTTTTTCGTCATTATTTTGCTTTGTTTCGCCCTGACCGATCTTGCTCAATCTGACAACATTCTTGAAAATATAGACAACACGAAGGAAGATCATATAAGTAAGGTTTCTTTTTCTTTCTTCGTTGATGCCGGCAGATTATGTTCGCTCACGAGGAACCTCATACTACTTTTGAGTATTACCTCCGATTTCTTTTGAGGACAGAACTCTCGGTATACAGGGGCGGATCCAGCCGATCATTGGCGGGTGGTATCATAGATTTTTGTCAAATAATAAACATATTTAGTATTATATCCCTTTACAGTATTTGAGTAACTCCCGAGTGTGCAGATGTGCGTGGGTTCGTATGCCGTGCGTTTAATTTCCGTACTCACGGCTAGACCACTTCCCACGCACCAATCGAGGCATGTGTCATTCGACGCGTCTCAGTTTCCTGGTGGGGAACTTACAATTTGTTTTCAGATCCGGCCAGAAGATTTAAAGGAATTTCCAAACACGTGCTTTTGCGTGTTTTGGCGCTGCGATCTTAGAGAGTAAGCCGGGAATTAAACCAACGCCACCCAAATAGATCTACGTAGGTGGCGTTGATTAAGCTCCACTACCCAAAGGCACTTTGCGCTCAATGCTCTATAATCTTTAAGCAAACAAATGAAGTTAATTTGAACAAAAGAGTGAATCGCGCGGTATATTTCATTTTCAGTTATCAATAAAGCCTATTACCATATTATTAAAAATATGTGTGCAAAAACTTACGATTGATTTACATGTTGGGAATTTTTGAAGGGGAGTATAACAATATCAGCTACTACGATTCATTGTTAAGTCCAATGCCAGATACTGCAAGAACATATTTTAACAAAGCTACGCATGAAAGAAATGAAGAATGAAAGAAATTTTCAACACATGAAAATTTGTAAAATAGTTACCGCGTCCGCGTCGGCGACGCCACATTCCACTATTTGTATATTTCGTAGTGTATATGAAAATATACAATATTATTTTTAAATAATTACGTACTTCAAATATAAATAAATATTTAAATCAATTTTGCCAAATATAGGAAGGAACGAAACGAAAACTCTAGGCCTTTTGGGGGGACTTGGCTCCCATGGTCGCGTCGCGGGTACAACAGATTTGTAGTCATCATAACGGGTGGTCAAGATTCCAATAGAAAGTTTCCTTACACATATAGTGCGTAACAGCCTTGTTTCTACACTTACTTTTTGTATATAAAAATGAAATAGTTACTCTATATTATAAATTTTATCTTATCTTTATGTTTTCTCTTCTTTATATAACTGTGGGAAAACAAAAACATTCAACAAACCCTTCATTTGCTTTCAAATAAAAATACAAGTAAATTATTTAACATAAATCTGGCTATAACCGTGCAACAGTCTTATTTGTATACTATTATAAAAAAGTTTCAGAGTATCTTCAAGAATTCAGAAGAAAAAATACCCTGACGCACAGCCTTTATCTCTGAGAACTGCTTTGCATCGTCGCTGCATTGAATTCACCTTGTATCATGTTTTCCTCATTCACCTGCCACAACACGTTTATTTGTTCCAGTGACAGAGGCTTTTTTGAATGCACCCTTTTCTTCAAATAACCCACACATGTTCGATCAGGCTCAGATCAGGAGATTGGTGGGGAGATCGCAATTGCTCGGGCACGTTCCATATAAGCCACTGTTTTCTGATAGCAGCAGTGTGCTTGCTGTCGTTATCTTGTTGAAAAATGTACCTTGGCCCTAATTGCATTTTTACTACACTCTGCTTAAGATTTTTCTGCAAGACATCTAAGTATCCCAATTTGTTGATAATGCCATAGATGATCTACATAGTTCCAACCCCATTAGAAGAAATGCACCCCCAAAACATCGCAGAACCTTCACCATGTTCCACAGTAGGCAGAATATTGAAAGTTTCGTTGGACATACAATATTTACGCCATTGGCTCTCCTACATACTCGTTATCGAAGTACCTTTGCTCCTTGCTTCGACCACACATAGGCAAGACCAACACCTTCATCAAGGATTCGGCGCATTTCATCGAAAAGCTCAAGACCCTGACAATACAACCAGGCGATCTACTCGTCAGCTTCGATGTAGTGTCGCTTTTCACCATGGTTCCAGTCACTGAAACTTTAGCGTTGCTGCGAAACCTTTTTCCAGAGGACATCACAGGGCTTTTTCACCACGTGCTCACTACGACATATTTTGTATGGAATGGTGTTTTCTACGAACAAGAAGATGGGGTGGCCATGGGTAGCCCGCTGAGTCCGATTGTGGCCAACCTCTACATGGAGAACTTCGAGGCTATAGCGCTAAAAACCGCGCCACGCAAACCCAATTGCTGGTTGCGCTACGTAGATGACACCTTCATCATTTGGAGCCACGGTGAAGCAACACTGGAGGAGTTTCGACAACATCTGAATAGCATTCACCCCCGTATACAATTCACTATTGAAATAGAGCAAAATGGACAACTACCTTTTCTCGACGTTCTTATTAACAAGAGAGAAGACGGATCCCTAGGCCATAAAGTATTCCGGAAAGTCACCCACACGGACCAATATCTGAATAAAATGTCAAACCACCACCCTAGCCAGAAGAGGGCAATGATGAAGACACTTGTCCACCGCGCCAGACGCATATGTGAAGATAGTAACTTACACCAAGAACTCGGTCATCTGAAAATGTTCTTCAAGCCAACGGTTACTCATCTCAAGAAGTAAAGAGAGCACTACATCCAAACAAGAGCGCACGCAGCCGTTCCGAGGAACAGGAAAACAACACCATTACACTGCCATACCTCAAAAACGTTACTGACCGCATCAGCAAGATTTTGAAGCAACACAATATTAAGACGATTTTCACGCCTACCACACAGCTCCGCAACATGTTCCGTTCAGCAAAGGACCGGAGAAACCCACTATTGACTGCAGGTGTTTACAGGATTCCCTGCTCCTGTGGTTCCGTTTACATAGGAACAACGCAACGGTCAGTCAACACCCGCCTCACGGAGCATAAACGGAACTGCCGCTTTGGCTACACCGAAAGATCCGCGCTGGCTGAACATGCTCTTTCGGGAAGAGAACATGACATTTTATTCCACAACACCGAGATTTTATCCACTACAAACCACTACCACGCCCGCTTACAACGGGAAATTCCCTGCCCCTCTCCCATCTCGGTCGATACCCACCTGGCATCCCATACTCCATAACACCAAGGCAAAACCTTACAAAAATAAAATTCCCTGCCCCTCTCCCATCTCGGTCGATACCCAATCGCAAGCCAGCTCGCGTAGCGATAACCAATCAGCAGCTAGCGCGCGAAAGCGCCCCCTCCGCTGCCCCCACCCGCAGCCTATAAATGCCGCGGCCGAGACCATCGGCCCGGACCTCGCCACTGAAGATGCCCGCCGCAGTCGTGGGCGAAACGTTTGGCAGTTCAACGCCAATTGGACCACGGCCCACAAGCCCGGAAGAAAACATGTATATTGACTCCGGCCGTGAAAGCCTTCAATGCTTTATAAAGCCTTCAATGCTTTATATACAATATTTACATTTTCCCATACCGTTCGGCATCCATAAGAACCATATTTTCGTTTCCTCTGACCAAATAACATTATTCCTTAACATTGTATCTTTATTTTCATGCTCGCTAATGAATTTAACTCTGGCAAGTCGATGTTTTCTACTTATGAATGGCCTTTTTCGTGCTCTTCTGCCATGATAGCCGTACATCCACAGTACTCTGCGATTTGTCTGGTTTGATAGTTTATTTTGCGTGAATTGTTCCATCATTTTGCGGATGTTAAGAGCACATAATGTTGGGGTTTTCCTCACCTGTTGAATTATGAAACGTTCGTCCTTGTCATTGAGCTTTTTTATCGTGAATTTTCTTAGTAGATTCTTTGTTGAACCGTTGTACCTGAACTTATTTAACACATAGTTGACTGTAGAATGGCGTTTGCTCAACCTGCATCCAATTTCACTTAGAGAATAGCCTCGTAAACCAAGAGTTACGATGATTTCATTTTCGTCGCTGCTAAATTCTTTTCTCTTTCCCATCGTGAAACACACCAATCCGCAGACAAAATATAACTCATAACGGCCACTATGAAGGACGTCTGAACGAGACGAAAAGTATTAACAGACAAGGAATAAGGGAACTTATTCATCTGTACAAACAAGAATGTTTCACGTGAATAGAATGAACTTCACATTATAAGGTGATTTTTGCGATAATCTCTTGCTTCTTATAAATTATAGTTCTTACTATTTTATTCTATTTTTTCATTATACATTCGTGGCAAATAATTCAATAAAATATTAAGAGAATTTTCTATGCAATAATCCATGAATTTCCTGTAATATTTACTCTATGCAAACAAGACCGTTAAGCACTCTAAGTGACAATGTACAATTTAGAGTAAAATAAAAAATGTTAATAATTTTAATCATTATTTTTTAACAATAATTCCTTTTAGATGTGATTATTCATTGTTTACACGAACTTTTTCACTCCTACTTTAGCCAGAATAAATGCGTGGATTCGTAGGCTTCCGCGGCCAGTCATTGGCCAGTCACCGGATTCTGCTCTTAAACTCTGCCTGCAGTATAGCTCTGAAGAATGCCACTACAACACAGCCGAAATGTCAGCTCCATCGATTCTGACGCGGCTCATCACGGACAGCCAGGAATCGAGAATAAATTACTTATTACCTACCTATTTTACATAAAATAAATGCTTGAATTTTCGGGTTCTAATTTGATTATTGCGTTTTCTAGAAAAAAGCACTCCCCTTCCACACAGGAAAGTCGAAGTGGGCTTAAGGTCGACAACTGTCGCTGGCATTTCAGCATTCCGCACATCGAAAGCATGATTTTGCGGGACGTGACGAGCGCTGTATCCACACAATCATAAAGCAAACGGTCACCATTCACGAGTGTAGACGAAGGCCACTCGCAGTGTAAAAATAGACCAAGTGTCACACGATCGGAAGTTGCGCACCCGACCCCCAAGTGCTACAGTTGGAGTTACACTATCATTATCTCACGGTAACGCATCAGTTAATTAGTACTGGGAACCCTCTCCGACGCATCGGAGCCCCTCGCGACGGCTCTGTCAGATTTAAATAAACTTTCAAATGCACACAAAGCAAAACCGAATCAAGGCACGCTAAACAATATTATTCACTTGTGCAATGATATTGATATGGAAAAGATTACCGCTGTACTGGCATTCATAGATTTATAAGATAGATATGTGTAAATACTCCTAAATATCCTTCATTACTTATATATTACTGTATATTATAAATATACAGAGTCGAGCCGTCCTATTGTTGTATAGTGCAAATTTTTGAATGATTTTTCTAGAAATCCTCTTTTTCTCCTATGGTTTCCAAGAGTTCTTCCGCAATATACAACGGCCAAGTAGCACACAAGGAGAAAGGGTACACTCGTTCTTTCTCCTAATGTTTATTTTTTATAATTATGTTTTGTTTTTAAAGAAGAAAAACTTTTTTCTGCGGATGCTGTTGGAACTGGTATCGTGAGTATTAATTTAGGTAAACGGAAAGTCTCCTTAAATACGTAGTCAACCTTTTCTTCACTAAAAAGTTTCACTTTTTCATTGGGATTTGCCTTAAATGGTTGTATTTCTATTAAACAAAAGTCACAGCGATTAAAAAATATTTGTATGGAAGTTAGCAAACAAACCCTCAGAAATAAATATTCGTTTAACAACCGAAAGCAAATATTTTCAATCAGTCAAAAGCTTCTCTTCCAACGTAAATAAACAAAATAGTTTTTGTTTAAGCAAAACTACGGTAGACTCAAGTGCATCACATTGCAAAACAACCAAAAAACGTAAAAAGTCTAATAAACCCGTTAAAAGTACTGAAGAATTAGGACGCACACAAAAACCATGCACCGTTCCACTCAGAAGTTCATACTAAAAGATCGTAAAGTACGTAACGCTAATTTTGAGTATTTTATATACCCCTGTCCCCCATGTGACGCACTCATAACGCGTGCTAGACACCTCTCTAAATAATTACGTAACGCTCGCGACAACAACACCCTCCATTTACAAAAAGTAAAAATAAATAATATTAGAGTAAAACAATTTGTGTTAATTTTATTTGTGTTTACAGAATAAAATTAATGATAATCAAAGTCAGAATTGGTTGACTACACCAAACAACAAGACTGGGGACAATTTTCGCGTAAAGGAAGAACGCATAGACGTGAAAATGTCAATAAGCAGTTCACACGCCCTGGTAGATGTCACATGAGGAGAGTTTACTGTGCCAATTTAATTTGATTGTAAAATATGGATAAGTTTTGAATATTTATTCGTAATCTTATATATTCAATCAAAAAATTAATGAAAAATATTCCACTTGTTATAATTTACACAAAAACATTTTAATTTATTTAATTAAAAATAATTAGTAAATATTAAAATGTTTTAGTAAAAGACTGAAAAAATGAATTATTTCAGCAAATGTTGAAAAAATAGTTACGTAACACTATCCCTAAGTAACACATCATAACCCTGTCTCAAGCCCCCTCCCCCGTATTTCATGTTACGTAATTTATGGACGACCCCTAAGTAATAATGCGGTGTTTCACCTCGCATGGCCGGAAAAAGTCGAGATTCTACGAGTTGTGCACTAACTGAAGAGGCTCATCGTCGGATAAAAGAATACAGCATGAAGCGGACCGAAGAGTGGCCATGATCAGCGGCGAGCTCTCGATTCGTTGCGCTAATATTAGCAAATATTTTGCGTGCTTCTCGTTGTTTCATGTCTATTTATCAGCAGTTTTTGTACTTTACCACTGAATTATCTGTATATTTTTGCTAATAATCAATTATTGACCAAAATATTCAATATTAATTATTTTCTCCGACTTTTTAGCAGTAAGAAAAAGTAGTGTGATCTGGGGGGGGCGACAAATTTTGACACAAAAAGTTTATTCCAGGACCTGGTAACAAAAAGGCCACAGGAAAAAGTTAATTTTTAGTTTTAAATTTAATTCAATTTTCTCACCAGCAATGGATAGACCATGAAAAGAGGATTAAAATGATGTATGATATGCTAATATTTTGATAGTAACTTGAGTATAAAATTAGATTTTCTGGCATGTGATATTGAATTAAACGGACAATCGTGTATCGCAATTCTTGCCCGGGGAAGGTGGCCTTCGCGGCGTCAAGACTGTTGGCGAGAGACTGGAGGAGAGACTGGGAGGGGGTGACAGTGGGGGATAAAAGGCATAACTACAGCAATCCTTGGTGTTGACACAGACGTCACACTAAGAAATACCAATTTTAACGATCAGAACGGGAGGTTTTTTCCAATTTATTTATCTGGATTTAACTTGTCTTCTACTGAAATGTCAAAACATCATAATTCCAAAGAACGATATATAAAATTGTTAGTGTAAGGAAGAAGATAATAATAAATATCATTTTCAAACTGAACAAGAAGCCAACCACCGTAAGCTTGGTAAATGTCATTTTTAATTAAAATGAACACTCGCCCACTTTGCAACCACGCGACTGCTGTTCATAAATGAAAACAAAATAAAACAGTGCCTTCTGCCGTGGATTTTCAAGTTTCTGGCAGCACCTAGGGCTATGAAGTGAGAAAATCTCTAATCAGTATTAGCAGTCGTGACTGCAGATGTGCATTTTTGTTAAATTTTGGTCAATTTATGCTGATACAAGTGTTAAGAGTATTTCAAAATGTGTATTGTTTTGTTCTTTTGGTATGTAATGTAATAGGAAGGTTATTAACAGTAAATAATAAGAGAAAATGTCTACCTATCTATTATTTGATGAATTAATCGAGATATTACAATGAAAATCTTTAAGCATTCATTCGCTTCCCATGTTTTAAAATGATGGCTTGTTTCTGTTCTGAACTCAATTCTTGTAAGTTTACAATGACCTTTATTATTATCGTTTTCGCTATAAATATTTTTTATTAGGTTATTTTCGATTATCGTTGATTTGTAATTTCAAAAGAATAAAAGTTTAATTCAGATGAACCAATGAGATGAAAATCTCTCATTCTGATCGTTAAAATTGATGTTTGTTCATATGTTTTTCGTGTCAAGAACATGAATTGCTGCAGTTACGCTTGGATCCTGCACAGCTACCTCTCTCACACTCCTCTCTCCGCAAAACAGTATCGAAGCCACGAAACCTACCTGCCTCCAACGGCGACTGTTGCAAAGGTTGCCCGTTTACTTGAAAATCCCATGCCAGAAAATCTAATTTTATACTCAAATTACTATCAAAATACTAACATGTGATACATCATTTTATTCCTATATTCATGATCTATCCATTCCTGTTGAGAAAAATATATAGTTCTATTTAAAAAATCAAATAATATTAAATTTCTCGAAAAATAAAAATATTATAGACAATTTCTCTACGGCATATTACTTGCCCCATGATTCCGCATTGTTCAGCGAAAACTGCATTTCGATATCCTAAACCATTTATAAGTAATTGGGGTGGTCCAGGTGGGACACCCGGTATACAGCAAATTTCTTCCTCTAACAGTTTGTGTAGTCAGAATCCATGTTTTGTAGGTCCTTGATATCGAAAAATCGGTTGACGGCAAAACGTTCATCTATCCGTCCGTCCATCTGTCTGTCTGTGAACAACGCTAGCGGCTAAACCGCAAGCAGGATTTTCATCAAAAATTTCCCCAATTAATCTTGCTAATGTCGCGGTCCCTTAAATTTGAAAACTTTTTGGGCGTCGTCCTACAACTACAATTCTGAAGATAATTTTTTTCTTAATGAAATGTGTTCATCAAAAACATCTTCAAACAAGGTCATGTCCAATATTTCGAAAATATGAGTGTTTTGTGCGTAATTTTATTACAAAAACAGGCAATTTTAAACAATTATTTTCTCAGAAACAGCTCCAAGTTTTTTCAGGTATGTAGTAACGAATGGTAAAAAAGTGGTACTGGACCCATTTTCGGCGCACTCTGAATTTTCGAAAATTGGGAAACAATTCGAAATGGTAATTTCGAATTACTAGCGCTTCCTTTGAGGCGGTGTTATTACACATTGCTCTCTGATTAGCATGGAGATAAATGTGAGACACATGTTATTTATTTAAAAAAGGAAATGATAAATAACGTATAATAACCGTCAACTTATTATAATGTGCTTAAAGTTAGATTTTCTATTCGATAAGTTTAGCACTAAGCTTTGGAAACTTTTGTAATATTTGCCAAAATTTACACATTTATTCGAATGTACACAATGTGAAAGGGCATGCTTAAAGTGAGTAATATCTAACTGTCGTATCTACAAATTTATTTATGATAGTATTTGTTCATTTACTATTTCATATTATTTTAACTTTTGAAAAACCAAACGTACGAAGTTGGAACAGGTTTTGAAGGCGAGTTGGCAACAAAATTTACATAATTGTTCAAATTAAAGATCTGTGGTAGCTTAAATATATGCTCATCGTTGGTAAAATAAAGTAAATTATGAATGTTTTGTAATATTACTGCTTTCCAGGGCATCTATAACTGTTTAATGTAGTAACGACTATTGCGTCATCTGCCGGCACCACCACGAACTACCTGTTTGCGCGGATTGGGTCATCGGCCGGCGGCCCTTGAACTAACTAGTCCCAGAGAGTTCTTGGCACTAATCGCAAAGTCCAGAAAATCTCGACGGCGCCCGCCGAGTATAAATACGTCGCGGCTGGCGACCGCGAGTCACTCTTAAGTTTGGTCATAACAACATACTACAACAAATATGTTCCCCCACATATTTCTATTTGTGGTCACCTTCAAGGTCGCATATTCTAACGCACTCTGTCTGGTCACAACAACATTACGTGTGTGGAAAACATCTTCGGACTCTGTCGCCACCCAAACACCCTTCCAATGCACCCCTCTCCCGGCGACCACTTCCCCCACTACGCCTCGTTCTCCGTAAAGGGCCTGGGCAAAGGCTAGGAAGGACCTTCGAAAGTCCGCCTGTCGACGTTCTGGAAGAGAACATTGACTCGTGGCGCAGTCCATGCCAATACATTCATACTAAAAACATTTATTTTTCTAATACATACGATATAAACCTCATGCCAACATTTATGTTGTTTATCACTTCATGTTTGTTAAATTCTGAAACCTTTGGTGTTTGTTAATTTTACTGGGGGGGCGCCGCACCAGAGTCCTCAAAGAGCAGCTGCCACTGGTGACAATGAGAAAAAGGCACACGAGCATACCCTACATGACGACTAACAAAATAGTTAACTAATATGGTGCAAAACGGTACGAAAATTAGGAAAAATCTCATGTTTGATACCTCTATTCCTCAGTCGCGTCGAGGTTTGAATCGTGGTGTAGAGAAATATTTGAACCGCCGCACACTGTTCAGTTGAAAAAAAGAAGACTCGCATAATGTACGTACCTGTTACCTACAACACAAGAGAAACTCCTAGACAAAGAGAATTTTTCCCAACCAGTAGCCATTTTCGTCCAAAAATGCTTTTATTTATTTATTTATTTTACGTAAAAAAAAACAGTTAAAAACTGCATATGACGTGCTATGGGGAAAAGTGAATTGTGTGCACATTTTCAAACTTCTGTGATCCCTACACTAAGTCATATACTACTTAAATTTTGAATTTTGAAAGGGAGAAAAAAACAACAAAAACTCCCATGAAGTAAAATCTATTTTCAAGGATAAATAAGCAATAAATTTTGGCTCTTATTACTTCCTGCCGCGCCAACACGGAAACGATAATTTGAATAATTGTATTTCCCACTGAATTCTAGAAGACGTGCACAGAAAATGAAGTTAATTGTAATCTAAAAGTCTGGGAGCTATAAGATGTATTTCCCCAGAATATTATGCCATATCTCAGGCGGGAATGAACATTCGCGAAGTATACACAACGAGCAGTATGAAGGCTGACTGAATTTGCAAGAATTCTGAACGCGTAGCATAATGAACTTAATTTTGTGTTCAATTCATTTAAATGGACGTTCCATTTAAGGTTTGACTGAATTGAGAGACCTAAAAATTTTGTTGTCTTAACATCAGTCAATGGTACACTGTTCATTTTCAATGGAGCACAGAATTGTTTATTTGAAATGGAAAACTTTTTTTACAAATAATCTCAAGGCTCGGAGGCAGTGGTATGCGTTGACCTCGCCTTCGCAACAGAAAAACGAAGTCCACAATACAAATTCATCTGCGAGAACTGTATGAGGGGTACTGGAGACCAATGTCATGAAGTCGATATTCCACGTTCGTGTAGCGTGTTGGCAAAAGCAACCTCTATCGAAATGCATTCCTAGATGCAAAATGGTTGTCACATCAGGCCATAGGACAGGATCATCTCAAAGCAATAATAACGTAATTTGCTAGGTTGTTTCAAAGATCATTAAATACCCAATGTTCCCCCACATATTTTTATTTGTGGTAACCTTCAAGAGGAACAATTTTACCACACCTGAGGGGAAGAAAATCTACATGTTAAATTGTTTACAACCATTTAGCGGGTTATCGCGGCCCAAAATGAAATTCGCGGGAACATCAGTTTAAACTGCGAACCTAGAAATAATCAATGAACGCAATATTTTAATGACGAAATTTTTAGCTGTTCAAAGCCGTTAGCAATGTCATGTCATTATCAGAGCCCGGAAGTTACGGAAAATGCTTTGAAGTTAGTTATTATGTTATAACTTTTAACAATAGGAATCTCTTAATTGTATTTCTCGAGTTGTTTTAGTATATTTTCATTTCGGCTATTTTAGCTTATGGTGCATATTTTTGCCACTTATTTTTTAATTTTGTGCCATTTACAACATTATTTTCCATTTTTATTCTCCAGCCACCGATCTCAATCAACTTGGATACTCATCTGTAACGGGGGCGTTTGCTTTGTGTGTGCAAGTTGTGCGCTAACGCACAAGAAAATAAAATAAATCATTTATTCCTTTGAATTTATCAAGATTTCTTTCATTTGTTTGGTATTCCGTGCGATCAGCGTCATAGATCAGCACCAGCGCCTTCATGCAACGCAGGCAGTGCGCGAGCGCAGCTCAGGCCGTTGGCGATTGCCTCCAACGTCTTTAGGTCGGATCGGGAGACTGCAGCACATGCGCGCGACGTCCCCCCACTCGCGGACCAAAGCGTGCCAAGGCGTTGGATATCTTTTTGACGGCTTGCTGGAGAGCGAGCATCCATGATCGTGATATTCTTCGTTGCGCGTTGAACCAGGGATACTCATGAAATTAGTTATTTTTGACAAGAATAGTGAAAAAGTGGAACAATAGTTTTAAATAATTGATTTCTTTCCCTTTCGCATGAAGAAAAGAACAAGTAATTGAGTGATGGGCGATCGTGTTCTAACCTAATAATATTTCAGAATTTAATTTTTAAAACGAGAACTGAAGAAGGGGCGAGCATGTCTTTTTAAATTCTATAAAGTGTCTTATTCCAATTTGCAATAGAAAATACAACATTCTTATTGTTTTTATTTTGCGACTATCTTTCCCTCATTCTTCCAACATTTTAATTTAAAATAAATAAGGATTTTGTTTACATTATTTCGTTTTACTCTAAATATTAAGCGAAAAGAGTAGTGTGAGGGTTAACACTTTCCTTCACTGCCAACACCCTAGGTCACTGAGCTGCAAGCCTCGACAACACGACAGTACGGTTGTGTATTGTCTTTCTGTGGAAGTAGAGGTGTTAAAAATCTAAATGAAAAAGTAAGATATCAGTCAAGAATTTTTACTCTTCTCATTAATGCTGATAGACTTTGCTCACGAGGAATCCAGCCCTACTTTCCGCAATAGCATTTCGTCAGCGTCGCGAGTAAAATAAATTCGTAGAAAAGATATTTTCCTTACATGTTAAGTGCTAATGTAAATTTTAGAGTTAGTTAACGTAAAAAAACGTAATTCATTTCAATTATTATTTTTTACAATAATTCCTTTTAAATGTGATTGTTCATTGTTTACGTGTCTTTTGCACCCCTTACGTGTCTTTAGCTACAATAAATTCCTTTTTTGAATGTCTATTTTAGTAAAACTAAATGCCTATTCCCTGCCTATTTTAGGCAAAATAAATGGCTGATGGCTTCCGTGCTCTGGTCATGATATTAAGGAAAGAAAGTTTTTACTGTTTTGCTCCAAAACCATATTAGTGAACTATTTTGTACGTGATGTAGGGAATACTCGTATGCCATTTTCTCACTGTTAATCACGGGCACTACGTAGGTTTAATTGACTGTGCACCAGATGTGTACTGCAAAGTTTGGCCAATGCAATTATCGTCCTGCGGCTTCATGAAATTAAACTGGTGAAAGCATATTCCGTCCTCAAAAAATCAATAAACTCAATATTTTAATGTACGAATATTTTGACTGCAAAACGATGTTAGCATACCATGATATTAAGGAAAGGAACAGCAGGGGACTATCATTTATCTATGTGTCTCTCTAAAGCACAATACATTCGTTCAAACCCACGATATGGAAAAACTAATTCGAGCATTCGAGTTATTAATTTCCATTAATCTTGGTTCGTGTTCTTTGTGGCGCCGCTGCTCGCTGTGGTTATAGTTTATAACAAAATGCATTTAAAGTCGATTTAATAGATTAAGTTATTAATTTACCCATAAAACGCTTGATATCAAATTAAAGGTGGTCTACGGCAAGCGATGTTTGCCTCACTTCACAGTTCCACTGAAAACGTGAAGAAACGCCAAGCCTTGTTAGCAGACTCAATGCCGCTGACACGACAACCGGTTTGAATTTCGCGGCCAGAAGTAACATTTAAAATCAATTTTCTCTGAGACATTTTTTTTTCTTAGGAAAAACTGGATCTGCTATTGTTCATGAATGTCAACACACAATCTTGTGTATTTTTTTGTAACGGGAGCTTCGGGACATCCTGTATAACTAGTTGTGCTAAAACAGCACATACTTTCTCACCTTTAGTTACGGTTTCGTAATATTATTATACCACAATTTCTGTCCATATCAACACATCTCAGAAAATGGGCGATAGGAGCAATGGGCACATCTTTTCTTACCAATTCTTGCCAATAATATAGCATATGCGATTCAAGTCATTGCTAGGAATCACGCCAAATTCATGTGTTGTGTGTTGAGTTGAATAGTTGTTAATGTGAGACTTGCATGTCGTGTATTGGTATTTAAAGTGAGTTTCATCATGAGTGGTATCAATAGTGTGAACATTATTTTAACTTATGTAGTCAATCTCAATATTGAAAGAAAAATAGAATTAGAGAAATTAGGGCCGCGAAGACCTAACTTAAAAATTACGCAGATTCAAAATGCCTGCAAAAGCAAAAGTGTATACACGAGAAAATTCAATTTCTCTCTGTACAAATGCGCAGACTGGCTGTGTGGTTGTGGCATAAGGAATTCTTTTGTTATACGTGCCTTGTTACGAATGTTAGTGATCGTGCATGGACAAAGGATGATGTATCAGACATTAAACACCTTGCCCAAAACGTGAAGAAGCACAAATTGAGTTAACAACACATAAACAGTGGAATAGAATTTACCATGCTAGGCAAAATTGATATAAGGTGTCAGATTCAGCTTATAGAATGAGAATTAAGAAAATTAATGAAGATGTTTCCAGGAATCGTTACATTTTGAGTAAACTGACAGACTGTATTAAATTTTGTATTAAATTGACTGTATTAAAGTTTGAACTTGCTCTAAGGGAGCGTCACGAAACAGATGGATCGGACAACCCTGGTATTTTTGCGTGGTTTATTTCATTTGATGGCAGAGTTGGACTCCACGTTAAAACAACACATTGAGAAAATAATCGTGTGTTTTTGGGACTTTCTAAAGCCACACAGAATGAATTGTTGAACTCAATTTATGCTGTCTGTCATCAGTTCATTTGTGAGGAAGTATCTAATACTAGCTACAAAAATACATGAAACAACCGATTGTGCGACATTGTTTCAACTTATGTTTGTTGCACGATATGAATTGAAGGGGATGATATATGAACGATTCATAAACTTCGTAACACCAAGTGATCACACTGCAAATAGAATTAGTTGTGTTGTGTTCAGTGAACTTCAAAAACTGAAAATAAACGAGTCTCCAAATCAATTATTCAGCCATAGAGCAGACAAGAAATTCTCTTGACCATGACCATCACTGGATTACCCAAAATAACGAGTCATGTAATCAGAAACGTGCTCGTTTCGGAGACTCGCTTAAAACTGTCGCAAAAGAAGTATGCGACATAATTCTGACCATTTGTCGGCAGCCATATTATTTCAATCTACCTTGTTCAGGAAACCCAAACTGTTATTTCCAGAAACAGAATTTCAAACTGCCATTAAATTGTACGATTTTAATGAAATTGAATTGTGACAAGAGTTGACAGTTATATACAACAGAAACGATTTTCAAACTACAACAGGAGCTTTAACCCTCTTGAATTGCATTTACGAAAACAACTTAGACCAAAATTTTGCCTGAGTCTGTGAAACTCTTGCAGGTTAGCTGTACAATCCCAATGACAACTCCAGAAAGCGAAAGGTGTTTTTAGACTCTCAACAGAATAAAGACTTTCTCACGAAATACAATGAAAGAAGAGAGACTTAGTGCATTTACTATGTGTTCTATAGAAAAAGGAATTCTGAATGCATACAACTTTAATGATCTTATAAACAACCACTTTGCTGAAGGAAAGGAGAGGAGAATGAATTTCATCTACAAGACTATTAATTAAGGTAAAATACTTTTCGTGGATACTGTGTTTAGCAGATTTATTAATTATCAGATCAGATAACAGATTTATTAATTATGTATATTAGGACACAAAAGGAAACGCTTGAAATGCTATCCTCAAATATCTTTGGAGTGAGGTTTTCAGGAAACAATTTCGAGAACGTCGGCATATTGAAAGCGATGAACATGTTGCCAGCAAGTTTTGATTTTTGTAATAAAATATAAGGCATGTTTTTCGACGAGAGGGATAATTTTGATAAGACAAATTCAACAGTATCTTGTTATCCTATGTTTACTGCGTTGATCAATGATCAATTCGATTTCTCACTGGCAGCGCCGATGTCGTTTTGGCCATGGAAAAACCGTTATCGTTTTGGCCATGGTTTTTCCAACATGGTTTTGGCCACATGATCAATATTTCCATCACTTGAGCGCATTAGGGGTTTCCCTTCCTTTGGCCTAAAACCGCAAAGCACCAGTCGCCACTGATAGTTACCCATTGTTTTGATCACTGTTGCCTTATTAAGAAGAGCAAATTTGTAATTTCTTATTATACGTTTTGTTGCTTTATATCAAAAAATAATTATCAATTTAATTCAAATTATACTGATCAGTCACCGGTTCGCCTTCGGCTATTGACCCCTTGAAAGTTTCATCGTCAAGTCGATACCGTCCCCGTAGGGAATTTTGGCATTAACATGAAGGACTGAAATAGTGTTGAGTATTGCTGCTGCGAACTCTATTTTTGATATACACTGGAAAACTTATTTCGTATGCAAGTTGTGTAAATGGTACAGGCTAAACTACCTACTGATGAACTCGAGAAAATTTTAGCCCTTTCAAATTATATACCAACAAATAGGATATTCTTTAGAGTCACAAAAGTAAGTGGTTTCAACACAGTTTCTTCCATTTCATGTTAATGTATTCATATCCTTTGAGTTCTAGATTTTATATTGAAATATTAATGAATTATTAAAGTTTTAAAATATTTTGTAATTGTCAGTTCCTACCTTGTATTACGTATTGTTATTCCTACTATTACATTCCTACCTAGTATTACACACCTCCACATCATGGGAAATTATATCTATAGGTACTTGACTGTGAAATGAATATCACTGCTTTAGAAAAAATCACATGGTAATAATGCATCAATATGACAAGAGTTCTAATGTAATACCAAGCACTATCAGTTCATGTTATACCAAGCAGTGACTATCCTAGCTGAATTCTCAATTACCAATTCTCATTCATATCACTTCCATTTTCAAATATAAGCAGTGCTTCATCCAATTGCTCTGAAAGACTTAAAAGTACTTCAATACTGAAATCCCACTCTGTTTTATCACATAAGTTGCAAAGCAGTTTTCTGTTGCTGGCAGAACCTGTGAATTCTATCCTCAGTGGCAAGTTTTCTTTGCCATTTATCCTCTTGGATATTCTTTCCTTCATGACAACTTCAATTAAAAATATGTAGAATTATAGGAAATTTATACAAATCACAATTCTAGCAAGAAAATAAAATTAAAGACATAAGTATTGACAATTTCTACAAGACATCAGTATTTTCATACATATACATCTACAAACAAATTAAAAATAGTAAAATATTTTGTAATAGTAATTTCACTATTTCTGGGAAATTCAGTATATTCATTATCTTCTTGTAATTACTTATTTTCAGGCAGTTTCAACCAACACCACCTGTAAAATAAAAAAAAAGAAAAAGAGTAGACGAATCATTAAAGCAAAATATTTAAGGAAGTTAAAAATTATACCTCTTCATCAAGAACATTAATTGAGAAACATGACTGCTCAAATATTTTAATAATTAAATAAACCTCAATATGAAGAGACTATTTATTCTGGGATAAGGGATTCCAGAGATCAAGGAAACGTGTGCAGATCTTCTCACCCATGCATCACATACTGTTTTCTGACTAAATAAATCAAATCAAAGAGATCTTTAATGTTCTTAATCACTATCAAACAATATTAAAATATTTTAATATACACTTACAGGCAAAATTTAAGCAAACAAATTATTCATCAGTTCAATACACTCTTCAGTAGGTATCTTCACAATTATTTCACTATTCCTTTCTTCATAAATTAGCAACAAGACTTAATGAGATACAATACTTCAAGAGATACATAAAACTACATACAAAACAAATACTAAATTTTACATAATTTTAAATAAACCAACTTGTAAAAGGGATCTTCATCGTTATGTTTCTAA
This sequence comes from Teleogryllus oceanicus, assembly GCA_964035755.1. NCBI lineage: Eukaryota > Metazoa > Arthropoda > Insecta > Orthoptera > Gryllidae > Teleogryllus > Teleogryllus oceanicus. The sequence continues at coordinate 334,153,372 of CAXIVR010000001.1, read as the reverse complement.
TATAAAATATTGAATTAATTTTTTTATTTCATATCAGGCATTCTGCAATGTGCTATTTTTATTAATTATATTAATATATTAAATTATTAACTAACTTTCCATCAGATTATAAACGTTTGCATCTTTGTGCGTCTAAAATGTCGCTCAATAGAAATTCCAAATATCTTATGTTTACTAGTCAGGAGCACAATTACCAAAAATGAAACTTCAAAAATTTAAAATTTGTCTTATTTGTATATTCTATCTTAAACATTCGATAGCCATACCACTATTTAATATTTTATTTTATAATTATTTATTTATTTAATTAATTAAGAAAGCATATCACATAAGTTTGATACTTCAATCAAGAAGAATGCTTTTTCATTTCTTCATGAAAAAATTCTTTAGTGTAGTTTCAAACACAAAATAGCAAATGCACAATCACAGTATTACGTAATACAGGAAATTTTAAATTTCCTGAAAGAGTATGGTGAAATAGTACCATGATTAAATAATGCTACATTATAACAGCTCTAGCCAAATCATGTGTTATATAGTGCACTAACACCTTCAAGTATTAAAAAAGGAAGGAACATGCAAAGGAAGCACACAAAAGTATGATTTACAACACAATATATATTTTATTTTTTCCATTTTAATAACAATGTTCAAGTAAAAAGACTTTTTTAAGCTTAACAGGAAAAAATATCTACAGAGGGCCAGCCTTCAGCAAAAAGTTTTAAGTGAGAATATTTTCTAAGTGTAATCTAACTACATCAATAATTACCTGAAACAATACATGCATCTTTTAGAAGTTAAGTTACAAAACATGTAAAGAATAGCATTATGGAAGAATATTAATACTGGAACTTTTAAAATATCTTTATAGTGCTTCAATTAAATTAACAAATCCATGTAATTAAATTAAAATTCATATTAAGTGATTTTTTTAGAGAAAAGCACTCCATGGAAAAACATTAGCTGATAAATATCTAGTACGCACACAGTTTTTTTACAAATATTGCCGTAATATAAGCACACTAAAATGTTCGGGTTTTAAAAAGTCATTTCGTCAGCGGCATTGCACATATTTATTGCTTCCAATCTTGCAATAACAAAATAAACTTCTTTACTGTGATGGTGGGAACAATTTAAATTCGACCACAACGTAAGCTCCGTATTAGCAATTTCATATCTCAGAACGTTTTCACATTTTTGAAAACAACAACTTCCATATTTTCTTTACATGCGCTTTTTCAGACATTGAATTTAAAGAAACAGAGCAAGATTTGTTTAGTTCAAAACGTTTTTGATTCTCTCTTGTATCAGCATACGAGTTCAGTCATTTCCCTGTCCACGTCCATCAGGGATGCACCATAGGTTTCATTCTCAGGAGTTATGGACTGCAATTTTACAACAAACTCTGAATTCAAGGTCTCCAAATTACCCGAGTCTCCTGGTGTCAGTTGTCCCTCAGATTCGGAATCTATTTCAGTTTCAGAACGCGCATTCACACTAGACTCGTTTGTACAATCATAACAAGAGGAATAGCACGAACTGTCAGAGCAATTATCGTTCGAGACGGACTGTTTCTTATACACTGATGTTGCTGGAAGTAATCTGGTCGCAATTTTGCTCATAGCCCCCTCTTCACTTGTGCTTGGCAACGTTGTGCATCTTGCTGATTCAATTAATGTGGCTACCATTTTGTGTACGGTCTTCTTACCACTCACATTCGCCCCTGATGTACAAAGATCCGCACTGAATTCGTTTTCTTCCTTGGCTACGGAACGAGACTTGTTTATCAATCTGGCAATGCTGCAGCGACGTGATGGGACGTGTGATGACGTGAACTCATGATCGAAATCAGACTCGCAGTCCGCCTCATTACCCGAAGAATCGTTTTCCCAGTTGATACCAAATCGAAGCGACATCACGACTGTCCACTGACCTGGACAACAGCGGAAGTTCTACTACGAGTTCACCAAACTGGAGTTGCCGAAACCGATCCCTTCCCCTTCTTTTCGCTAACTTTGACGTGGCCCCTATAAATGACGTTCACGATTCTTGCAGATTCTTTGGAATAATATCCATACTCTAGGCATATTAGAACCAGGAATTCACTATTACATGAATACCTTTTTTGGGATTAATAGCATATTTCTTTTTTTTTTTTTTCCACTTAAAACCTTAAGGAAAACCAGTACAATCCGCGCGCGTTTTCTTGAGTTCTCGTTTTGCTAGAGAGGAGAGGGGGGGTTATTTGGATGGCAGTATTATAAAATACAATCTGTAGCTCTTAATTGAATTTATATAAACTGTTATTGTTTTTCAAAATAAATATAAAGATTCCAAGTTGATTAAAACAGTTTTCCTATTATTTTATTTTGAACAATCTGTAACGCGTTTAGCGAAACAAATAGGTACCCTTACACAGGAGCGACAATTTCTATATTTTATTCATTATTCAACTGCATTGGGAAGGGACAGAGGGGAAGGGATTACAGAGCTCAAGAAAACGTGTACCACGGTAACATCTTTTTTATATTATCACGATATGCCACGGTAATCGCTTTTCAGCAATTTTAAAGCGAAATTTGCTATTTTCATGTCATCGGTGGTCTCAGTGACAGTGGATATTTCGAATGTCAAAATTAAGGATCATGCAGGCCTGCGATTGAAGATTCTTACACCGTCTTTTCGATGCTTTCGACAAAATTAGTTTATGGAAAGCTCAGCAGCCAAAGAGAGTTTCGATTCGCGCGCAGGTAGATGTTCATATTGCATCAGGAAGTAGGACAAATTTATATGACATCCCTCAAAAAAATTAAAATTGGTGTTCATTATTTGACCTAAACTCAATACAATACTCCAAATCAATTCCTAAATGTTTTAAAGTGTTGCTCGTATTACAATATTTGGATTAAAAAAATATTTAAAATATCAAAAATAAGGTGTATAAGTTGGGGACCTTAGCTTCGGAATTTTACCAAAAACTAAACTATCAACATTTCGTGGCATAGTTTTCATTTTTTTAAACCCTAGGATGCATATGCCTCCGAGGCCCTATCGGTTTTTATTTCGCTTGTTACTCTGCAATGCTGGAAATATGAGAACTGGCTGGAAGTGTAATCTTCAATTGATTATTTTCATTTGATTTTCATTTGATTCTACTTTCATTTGATCTTCTCGTAAATGAAGAATTCTTAGAAGTTTTATAGATAGTTACTAAAATACAATTCTACTACGTCAATGCATATGCAGGGCCTTTGAGGCCCTATCGTGAAAAAGTCAGATTTCGAAGTTTGGGGCGATAAGCAGGCTTTGTGCGTGGTTCCTTCTGAGAAAAAAGTTATCGTGTTTTTCCTTTGTTGAGAAGCAATCTTGGAGAATCTTGCGTATAGTTAGTAAGATTTCAGCTGCGAAATAGTTTGGCAAGGAGTGGGAAGTGCGCCATGTGCTTTCAATTTGAAGGGAAAAGTAACAATGGTGAGCTATGTGCCTAAAAAGAAAAGAGCAGTAATTCTGATAAGCATAATGCATCACGACAAGGCAATTGATAGCAACAATATGAAAAATAAACCAGAAATTATATGCTATTACAACTAAACAAAAGGTGTTGATCAAATGGATCAGAAAGTGAAGAATTACACGTACAAGAGACAAACTCGGCGGCGGCCTTTCGGTCGTGGATGAACGTTATGGACGTTGATGCACTAAACAGTCAAATTCTATTTTTAGCTCAAAATTTAGAGTTTTATCCAAAAAGAAATGATACAAGAAGAACGACATTCTTGAAAGACTTGTCGTTTGAGTTAGTTAGAAACCTCTTGGAGAGGAGAGCGAATCAACCAAATTTACCCAAATCATTGCAACATGCTCTTTCATTGTGCGGTATAGTGCGTCCAGAACCCATCCCAGAAACATTTAGATGTGTGCAACAAAGAAGATGTTCTTTCTGCCCATATGAAAGACACAGGAAAAGCACAATGGTATGTGAAAAATGTAACAGATCTGTGTGCAAAAAACATAGCCATATTGTTTGTTCCTCATGCTTGTAAAGATATTCTAGAAAACTTGCAATGAATAAGTGTAATATTATGTGTTATATTAACAAATATTGCAATAAATAACTTTTTGGGTTTTTTATTTAAATGTATGCTCTAAAGAGACAAATTTTAAAAATATTTGCATTTTTTGAGAGAAAATGTCGCAGGGCCTCGGAGGCCCTGCATGTGCATTCGTATAGTTTCATAGGCCCATGCATCCTAGGGTTAAGTGAATTACTAAAAGCTTGAAGAATTTCTTGAAATTGTTCTTTTAATTTGTTCATGATTTGTTCTAGTGAAAGAGCTAATTTATCTGTCACTAAAAGTTTGTTTTATGAACTGAAATATCCAGAATAAATGTATAAACAATTATTTTTTCTCTAATAATCAAATCCTGACTCATCGTTTTCTCAGTACCTTTACCGTTTTAGTTCATTCACTAGAACATTCAATAGTGATTCATTTTAAAAAACTGAGAATTATCAAAATATATCAATTTGTTGTAGAGTTATGAAGTAAAAACTCCCCTTTTGGCAATTATTTAAAAACAAATAGAAAAATATGTTTTTAATTATTTGCTCTCTAAAAGCATAAAAAAACAATTGTACAAGGGAAAACAAATATACCGAAAATTCTAGATTATTTCTCAGGTAGGCTACCTTAAAATAAACTGAACACTGATAGCATTTCTTCGGGGTTTAATAATTAATAAATCATAAATTTTGTTTCGTCAGCTTGAGAGAGAGAGACAGAGACAGAGACAGAGACAGAGAGAGAGAGAGATAGAGAGATAGATAGAGAGAGATAGAGAGAGATAGAGAGAGATAGAGAGATAGAAGAGAGAGATAGAGAGAGATAGAGAGAGAGATAGAGAGAGAGATAGAGAGAGAGATAGAGAGAGAGGAGATAGGGGAGAGGATAGAGAGGGGATAGAGAGATAGAGAGAGATAGAGAGAGTAGATAGAGAGATAGAGAGAGAGATAGAGAGATGAGAAATAGAGAGAGATAGAGATAGAGAGAGAGATAGAGATAGAGAGAGAGAGAGAGAGAGAGAGAGAGAGAGAGAGAGAGAGAGAGAGAATGGGAACTAATTCAGAATGAGTTTGATCGAATGTTGAATTAAAATGATTAATTACGTCTTTTCATTTTATGTTTGCGCTACAACCCGAGTTGGGTCTTGGCCTGCTCAACAATCTTCTGACACTCCTTCCTGTCTTCAACCATTGTTTTCCAATCCTTAATTTTCATTCTACGTAGATCTTCCACAACATGATCTTTCCATTTTGTTTTTGGTCTGCCTTTACACCTTATAGCTACCGGTTTCCACTGTTATTTTCTTAGTGATTGTATCTGGGTCTAGTCTCTTTCTAGATGTCCGATCCTGCTATTCTCCTATACTTTATTTCTCTCACTATATTTTTTGTTTGATCAGTACTCCGTATTCATCATTTGTATTCAATCTCCAGATATTATCTCCAAGTCTCGTAAGGCCATAGATTTTCCTCAAGATCTTTATTTTCAAATATACTAAATTTTTGTAGACAGTTGCTTCACGACATCAAAATTGACAAAATTTCCTACAAAATGCATATTTTAACTTAAATTTGCTGAAAAGCAGTATATGCGCTAGAGCACCCTGAAAAACTGACTTCTTGGCCTGATGGTCAAAACGGGAGAAAAGCTCTCATCCGGCTACCTCGCTTACTTGACGACGCTTTAGTTTCACTATACAGTGCTTGGAAACCACTATTGTGAATTGGCATTGAATGACATTTAAATGAACACTGCGGTATTTGAGGAATCTGCAGGGACGTGTTTATTCGCGCTGAGTGTTTGTTTTTACAGCCTCATCTAACCAAAATAAGGAAACAAGAAAAGAGAAGAGACAATAAGTACAATACAATATGTCAATCAAATATTTTATCAACCATACATTTTCTCAATATATACCAAACCAATATAACCAGATAAGTTCATATAAATACTTTGCAAAGTAATAAGTTGAAAAGAAATAGAGAATCACAGTATAATAATACGGCGGTTTGGAATCGACGATCATCGTCGATTCCATCCAATCAGCGACATATGGACTGGTTTATGAAAGTATGACAATTTCTATTATCTTCTCCGTGATTAGTTAATTGATTATTAGCCAATCGCTGACCTATGTAGTAACAATATATCAATGCCCGTGATCAGCCGATAATGATGTAATTGCCTGTGGAGAAAACAATGGCAAATCGTAATATTTTATGATTCTCTTATATTCTTTTATTCTCGTATTCTACGCCGAATGTAAACTACTTCAGCAAAAGCTCGGACAGCGACAGAATTCTGATTCTCGCACTTTCGTAATATGTATCAATCTATTCACCGACCCTTCAGCCCATCCGAAGGAAATTACTGTTCCTGTTCTATGGCTCAACAGCCCTTGGCCGACCAGCGATGACCCACCCTCTCAGCCATGGCATTAGGGATTCATATGGTTAGCACGAAGACATCCCTTCACCGAATACGTATACTGGTCTTCATAACCATAGGGTGGGCTTTCTCATTGTCACACAGTAATAGATACTGGGACATTTGTAAGGAAAGCGCACACGTATAATTTGCCGCGGCCGAGAATCGAACTCTGGGTTACGCCGTGGAAAGCGAGCACGCTAACCCCCTAGCCACCAAGGGAGACGAAGGAAATTACTACTGCTGAAAAAAATTTCTATTTGCCCACCACGGTGGTAACCACCAAACTACAGGGCTCACCAAAGTGAGGAAACAACACAACTTCACATCAGCACATAAGCATCCCCTCGCCCTGTTTTAGTACCACTGTCTAAGAGGCGCAAAAGGCAGAAGGAACCAGCTCATAGAATATTTCACGGCATTGCTCTTGAATTATACATTCACTACTTACATCTTCATTATAACGATTTCTCCAATTCAGATTATTCCATTATATTACATAACTTCCCTTTAAAATAAATTTTAATAATAATGTAATTAGTAAATACGTTCACGTAATATGTAAAACTATTTTTCAATTAATTCCTGATAAAATGTATTCTTGATACAAATTTTCTGAAGCAATTTGATTATATGATGCAGTATTTTTGTTTCATTTTCATTCACTAGAATTTACCCTAGTTTTATTCCTACCTTTACGTCATATTTTGCCACATAGACAAAAAGTGTTGTTGGTAAAAAAAAATTCGATGAACATGTTGCATTGCACAGAACGTGGTGTCTCTTCTCTTGTTTCCATCTTATTTTGGTTACATATGGCTGGGTTTTACACATACTCCGCGCAAGTAAATACGTCCCTGCGGATTCCGCAAGTATCGGATTGTTAATCATTTCACAACGCCAATTTACAATAGTTGTTTTCAAGTACGATGTAGTAAAACTAAAGTGCCGCCAAGCAAGCGAGATAAGAGAGTCCAAGAGAGCTTTCTGACGATTTCTGACGGCTAAAAAGTCACCATTTTTCAGTAAATTAATTTAAAATATGCATTTTGGAGTCAATACTAACGTCGTAAATAGCTGCTGTTTCGATAAAACGCATAATTTTGTAGGCGTATGCAAAAAAAACTGAAAAAGGGTGACCTTTTTAATGCATCTTGCGATTTTCTCTGTGACGTGTAAACCAGAATCGTTGAGACGGAAACTTAAGAAATTCTTCCAGAGTCAGTTACCTAGTGACTGGACTATTGCTCTTCCCTAATTTCACGCCCTTAGGCGAGCAATGTTTATGGACTTTAACTCTGCTTTATCCTTTTCAGCCTCAGATAGTCACACCATCGAGGGGGACAGTCTCATGTTTTTGACGTACCCCAGCTCAGAGGGCCGGCTTCTTAGACACATGGCGCATTGGCGCAAAATGCTTCCCTTGACCCAGTCTATCAGTCCTCAGCGTTTTTATACTTTTTTCTTAAACACCTTCTATGAGATCTAACGCGAGAAAAAGACCGCTCAAGGCTTCAAGTCTCCCAATATAAACAGAATTCGTTAGTACGTTAATAAAGATACGTAAATAACAAATGGTTAATTTTAGTGCTTCACATACTTAGGTGACAAACTTCAAGGGATAGCAATTTGCAAATTGCAGTAGTATCGCGTACAAAAGGTATAATTGGGCAATGCATTTGCAGAGCTTTCAGTTATATCCAAGTGATTCATGGCCGCACAACAGGAATTAAGAGACTTTGAACTCGGAATGGTAGTTGGAGCTAGAAGCACGGGACATTCCATTTCGGAAATCGTTAGGGAATTCAATGTTCCGAGATTCGCAGTGTCAAGGACGTGCCGAGAATACCAAATTTCACACATTACCTCTCACCACGGACATTGCAGTAGCCGACGGCCTTCAATAAATGACAAACGTATCTGTTTGCACAGCGCGGCGAAATTTGGCTTAAATGGACTACGGTAGCAGAAGACCAACTCGAGTGCCTTTACTAACAGCACGACATCGACTGCAGCGCCTCTCCTGGCCTCGTGATCATATCGATTTGACCCTAGACGACTGGAAAACTGTGGCTTGGTGAGAAGAGTCCTGATTTCATTTGGCAAGAACTGATTGTAGGGTTCGAGTGTAAAGCAGACCCTACGAAGCCATGGACCTATGATGTCAACAAGGCATTGTGCAAGCAGTAGTGGTTCCATAATGACGTGGGCTGTCTTTACATGGTATTGACTGAGTCATCTGATTCATCTGAACCGATCATTCACTGGAAATGATTATGTTAAGCTATTTAAGATAATTTGAAAACACCCATAGACTTGTTCTCAAACAATGATGGAATTCTTATGGTTGGCAATGTGCCATGTCACTGAGTCACAATTGATTTGAAGAACATTCTGACAATTCGAGCGAGTGTTTTGGTCATCCCGATCGCCCGTCATGAATCCCAGTGAACATTTATGGAACATAATCGAGAGGTCATTTTGTGCACAAAAACCTGTACTGGCAACGCTTTCTCCATTATGGACAGCATGACTCAATGTTTCTACAGGGGACTACCAACGACTTGAGTCCACTCCACGTCGAGTTGCTGCACTTCGCCAGGCAAAAATGGAACTCCGACACGATATTAGGAGGTATCCCATGACTTTTGTCACCTCTGTGTACAGTAAATCTTTCTATAGCAAACCATTTTATTAAGTAGCTCGTTTATATCCATGGATTACCGACCTAAGCTCTAAGGGGTTTCCCACATCTTTCTTCAGTAGTTTTATTAATGAAAACCAAACCTATTTGAGTTTTACGAAACGAAGGTACGGGGCCCAAGATACGAAATTTTGGGGGGCTAGGATTAGACAGCAGCCTGCTTATGTTTCAAATGCTGACATTTTAACAACTATAGTAAAATTAATTAATTACCGCAAATCAATAGCTTGTAATATCTCCTCTCAAAATAATACAATGGTTTTAGATGAAAACTCAGGCTATTGAATATACACACTTGAAAACACTTTCTTATTCACAATTTTGTATGCAACTATAACGGCAAATTTCGAAAAACGCGCACCTCCCCCAACTCAGAGTAAAAGTAGTGGTGCTACAACACTTTTTTATTGCATCATTTGTAACGGATCCACAATATTACCTTAAATCAATTTGTAAAAGTGTTTCCAACAAGCAAAACTTTTTGCTTCGCGCCGAGAACTCAGGACCTTTTAGTCAACACGCCAATGACCGCAACACCAACACCACTTGCCGGCTATACCCAACATTCCAGATGCTTAAGAATTAATGGTTCCTTGCGTTATTCTTAACTTATGAAATTCCCGGAAATTCACATACTTCAGCGAATATTAGATCTGCGCCATTTTTTACGCGCCTTTTACTCTATCGGGGGCGATATTGAAAAATAGGGCCGTTCTTGACATTAAAAAAGGCATTATTCAAGGAGAAATTACGCGAAAACTACTAGTTTTTTTTTCAAAAAATTCTAAATTACTTTTTTGGAGATGTAATTTTGTAGAACAGATTTCATTTAAGACAAAAAGCTCTATCTTCAACTTTATAGTTTTGAAATCTTTTTTGCAATTTTTAAAAACACAGGAGTTGCAGAAAATGAGATAATACTAGTTTTGTACCGCTCTTTGAAAGAAAATTTAAAGAAAAAAGTGGAGACGGCTTTTGAGAAACAAATGTTTACAAATTGCTCGTATTTCACGAGTAATTAAGCGAAAACTACTCACATTTTAGAAAAAAATTGTACGTCACCTTATTTCAAGATGTCTTTGAACAACAGATTTTATAACGAAAAAAATTGTCTTCAATTTTGTAGTTGTAGGAAGACGCCGAAATAATTCGGAACTTTTACAATTTTCGAAAAAGCAGGGATTTCAACGAATATGAGATCTGCCACATTTTTAAGCGTATTTTACTGTGTTCGAGGATAAAGTTTAATCAAAAACATCGGGGCCATCTTTGAGAAAATTTTGAAAATGTTGAGGCGTCATGTAAAGTACACCTCCAAAATATCCGTTTCAAACTCTCAGGACATATCAATTATGGAGGCAATCGTCTGAACGGTAATCACCTCCTGCAGTTTTTTAAGTTATTGTAATGCAGTTTTCACGAAAGCGCATGAGGGAATGGGGCTAATTGATGCATGTATTCATTTCTATTTTACAAGATATGGAGATAATTTTCATTCTTTTTTGGAAAGGAACTATACATATTTATTATTTATTTAGTCAAAAAACAGTAAAAAAAGCTCTATGTGACGTTACTTTTTTAGTCTTCCATGAGGAATGTAAAAAGACGACTCTAATGATTTACATACTGTCATATGTTAGATAAACATTTTCTTGAGTAATTTTGATTTTTTGCGACTCATGTTTTGATATTGTAACGTCCCGAGCTCGTGCTAGCAGGGAGAGCGCTGCGCAACCTTGGTTGGTGTTACATTAAAAATATACGTTAAATACTTGTCGCAAGAAATCAAAATCACTCAAAAAATGCTTATCTAACTTATAACAATATGTATATCATTGGATTCGTCTTATTACGCTGGTCATGATAGACTAAAAAAGTTGTATAGTTCCATTAAAAAACAACAAACCGTTACCACAATATCATTTAAAATGCAAGTGACAAAATCCAAACGAATAAATGCATCAATTATACCCATTCTCTCATGCACTTTCGTGAAAACTATATTTTAATAACTTCAACCGTTCAAAAACTATAGGGGCTAAAGTTATGTGATCCACTTGTATATACGAGTATATACACAAGATGAGAATTTCTAATTTAACAGTTTATATTAACGTAATTTCACATATCAGGATAAAAAATACCATTGCTAAACCTCAATTATCGGAGTAGGTACTAGCATACCATCAACAGACGGAATCTCGAGTAATGCAGAAGCTTTAACGTAATTGTATAAATGTATTGTACGAGTGTATTGAAACTCGTATTGCGGACCCCAGATACTAAAAAGTCTCCTTTGCTCAGTAAATTACATACACGTTTCCTTAGTAACCGTCCAAATACTCCTTTGCGGGGACCTTGATACCAAAAACGTTTTTCTCGAAACGTCAGTCCATGTATAGCACAAGCACCTAACCTGCACACAGTATTTTCAACAAAATGGATATTCCCCGATTGATTTGGCCCCTCAAATTTAAAACCGATCTTTTAGCCTTTATAATTTTTGAAACTACATAAGTTCGATTTTTATGGATCCCCTCTCCAACACAATTTCTTTACTGAAAATTCTTCTTCAAAATTAGCTCTAAAGTCATGCACTTTTTTTTAAATATGAGGTTTTACCGAGGTTCTGCCGAATGAAGTCGCAATTCAAAACTACTGGTGCTAAAACAGCACGTACTTTCTCGCCCTTAAATGGTTATGTAACATTTATGGCATAATTTCTCTCCGAATGAACACATCTGTCATAATTTTTTGTAAACCTCATTACAAATCGTAGAATATTTGGTGGGAAATCTGAATGTTTTCAAACAACTATCAACACAAATTCGACAATTATAACTGCGTTTCATACAGCTAAATCATGTACCAACCAGAGAGTATACTAATAGAGACGGCACTCAATGTTAATCCCAACGCTCTTATTCAAATTTCTAATTTTCATGGAGGGGGGAAGCCGCCATCTGGGCCCCCGTTTGAGCCAATAGCGTCGAAGGGCGTTCTACCAATGGAGGTGGCGCGTATTGACGACCGGGACATTTAAAATGAAGTTGTTTTCAAAATGGCGTCAAATGAATACATTATTTTATGTAAAATACCCTAGGTAATTAAGAAAATTAAAATATTAGGATTTGGAATCCTAAGTCACTGAATGGAATTATTGTCCAGGTATGCAAAATAAAAGTTATTTTATAAACACAATATTTATTTCTAAATTATGTAAATAGTCATACAATATAAACAACAATACAATTTTTACAAAATAAATGTGAGCAAGTAATCAGACATAAAGATTATTTTACTTTGCCATTGACTAAATATTGAAACCATGAATTTAGACAATTGTCCAAATATAACTAGTGACCATTACTTCTTTAATATTGCATCATTATTAAAATGACATTCCAGCTATCAACACCTGTCAAATTACAGCCTATTATCAAAATTGCTACTAAGGTACAATACAAATGAATATTATTGATAAGTTTTATAAATAAACAGGAAACTTGCATCTGCACAGTCACAAAATCTGTCTTTTTGCTTACTTTCTTCAAAAAGCAATATTACACATTAAACTGCATTACAAGAAACATGTTTTACCTCCTACCTAGTACAAGTGATGAACAAGTAAAAAAAATTACATGATTCTACTTCAACTTCATTAATCTCAAAGCAGAGTTTTTGGACTTGGTAGGTTTCACTAATATTCTGATATCACAGGCTACGTATTTGTCCAAAAGCATGGCTAGTTGCTCAATGGATCGTGGATGAAAATCCAAAGGTCGATAATATATCCAGAATTACTCAACATTGATACAGGTATTGAACAGTTTTTCAATTACTAAAAAAATATTTTCATGTCTTTCCCAATCATGTTATGTGACTACTTTTTACAATTTCTAAAACAATATAACTAAATAAAGCACTTATCATACTCAGGAGATTATACCCAACAGACATCTCAAGAACCATCAGAAATATGTTTAGAAAATAGCTAATGCTTCCTGGTAAAATGCCAAACTGTTACACAAAGACTTATACATAGTTCACAAGACAGATGGTGGGCCAAAAAAACCTGAGATAAAAATTTACTGCAACAGAAACACCAAATGATTATCACTCAAAAATAGTTATTTATTTATTAAATTGAATCCCAAAAAACTTCAATTTGGTACATGTCTACAAGCAAGTGGTCCTGCAGTTTGTATTTACTAAATTACATATAGTAACTGGAAGTGCTACAGAATAGCACAGACTTTCTCGAAGTTAAGTTTTCTAATTTCCTTGAGTGGACCGCTCTATGGTCTTCCTCATCCTCTTGCCAGCTGGCATCTATCGCTACTAAAATACATTTTTTTGCCATTTTCTCAACTCTTCGATTACCAAATAGTAGAACTGAAATATTATTTTAAGAGTATTAAAGAAGGCTAAAACCTTGTCTTAAATAGCAATTTCATTGAAAAATTTGAAGCCGTTTTAAAAAATGGCGTTAAGCGTTACATAAATGCAAAATTGAGCTCTTTTCTCTGGAATCTATTTGAGTTTTGAAAAACATCATTTGAAGTAATTTGAAGAACTTCACTCACAAATTCAATAATATATCTATTGAAATGTGCGATATTACTGGCATGAGATATTGAAAGAAATAAAACATTTGTGCAATTTTTGGGAAAACAAAGAATCACTAAAAATGAACATTACATTATATTATATTAAACAGTACCATTACCACTATTCGTTGAAATAGTTTAAAGAAAGAAATTGAAGCCACCTTTGAGAAAATGGTGTTTGAGCTATTCTGAAAATGAGTAATTTTGAGCTCATTTGAATAAAAAGTGTTGAGTTTTCAAGAAAATTTACTTGACATTATTTAAAGTGCATGTACTCATAAATATAATACTGATCAGAAAAAAAGTGGAGCCGTTTGAAAATCTTCTTTTGTCATTTTTTAAAATTCCAAATAGTTCACCCACAATAAATCTTCTTTTGTCATTTTTTAAAATTCCAAATAGTTCACCCACAATTGCACAAAAACTACTAATATTTACAAAACAATCTTCACACCTTAAATGAAGAACTATTTATGCACATCAAATTTAATTCGAAGGAAAAGTCTCTAACTTCAATATTGTAATTGAAAAGTTGATTGATAAAAACGACACTTTTAAAATTTCTGAAAATTCAGAGTTAATCTTGAAAATTGGACCTTGCCACCTTTATAAGTATTTTACTCTGTTCTTACAAGAAATTAAAACAAAAAATTTGGTGCCATTTTTTGAGAAAATTCTGAATCATTTCTTACGGCTTCATATAAAGTTCCCCCAAAAACTAAGGAAGGTTTTTAAAAATTTCTAACCTTCTACTAGATACATATTGACAGGGGTTTCTTCAATTTGAAAAAAATTCTACGCATGGTTTAGGCGCTATGTTTGTTCACATACTACAGACGTTTTGCTTCCAGTTGGTTGTTCGGCATCAAGATCCCACAAAACCGAGATTTTGACTACACCACGTGTTACAGGATTTTTCTCTTCATTTAGCAACCGAGAACTCAGACTACATGCCGAGCAGATCCTGCAAATGAAATAAGGATGTTTAATTAAATTAACAACGAAAAAGTTTTCTTATTACCTTCTAGTTGCTAATAATAATAATAATTATAATAGAAACGTACACCTTTGTTGTAGTAAGCCTTCTATAAATGACCTGAGTGCACCCTCCAGAAACTCAGGACGCACATCAACAAAAATTATGGGCTCCGATTAAGTGCTAGTCTGTCTGCTGCAGTGAACATTTCCAGCGTGAAGTGCTCCATACATACATATCTCAACATTATGAGAATTTCCCAAGGACTAGATGCCAAAGTCAGATCCCCAATTGCCTTTAACCATTTCATACACCTGTAATAAAATTAGTAATGTATTATTGAGCTATTATAGTTATATCAAAATCACCTTAATGTTAATATAGCTATTATAACTTATCAATTACATGATTTTTAAAGCAACCAGTGCTTTCATGACTTCAATACATTGGATATTCATAATAATAGTGTTTACAATATCCTCGCATATAATTACATTATGTAAATTAATTTCATGTATTATTTACATGAAATACATACATACATACATACATAGTTAATTTACGTCACTAAATAGTACATGAAAAAATTGTTATAGAACCATGCTAAGCATTTCATATCGCTTACCTTTCAGGATCTCTTGGAAACTTAAAGAATTGCTGTTCACTCCTTCTATTTTGGTTGTATCGGCAATTGAGTACCCAACAACGCCTAAATTGGGGCATTTCGAGAAACACAAACGCAGAAACACACAAACACTAAAACACACAAACGCTCTGGCAAATACGTTCAGATGAAACCGTTTCGTTTTCACACAAAGCATGTTAATAATTGCCGGGTCTGGCCTGTAGATTTCGCGCGCCGCGCCTTTGGGCCCTTCGACGCTATTGGCCCACGGAGGGCCCCGCATGGCGGAATTCGATTTCGAATTCAAAAGTTTGAAATTTCAAATAAGAACAGGCCGGGGCCTATCTACTGGCAGAGGACTCTATCTACTGGTACCAACAAAGAGACGTAATTCATTGAAATACAGCTGCCGTTTCGCGGCGCGGAATGCCATCGTTGCGTTCTACTCTGATATTCTCTGGAGACTAGCAATTTCACTTTCATATTATACTTAAATCGTATTTTTTAAAAAAAAACTTAATTGGAATAATTTTAATACAGGTTTGCGGATTTTTTGAAAGAAAATACATCAATAGACTACATTCAACATGCAAATACATTCCTCGCAAGACGGACAAAATATGGATCAAATAGGTTTTAAATAATTTTAAAAGATTAATTTATAAAGTACAACAAAAGCCCGAATGCACGAAAAAAGAAAGAAATACGAAATAATATACAAATTCTAACGTATGTAGCATCCAATTGCCTGGAAACACAATTACGTAATAACGTTCACGAAGCGCGGGAAATTCGAAGCAGGCGACTGCGTTTAACACGAAATTTCACATAAAATACTCCTCTTCGAAATATTCAACATGACCTTCTTTGACATTGTTTTTGGTGAACACATTTTATTAAGAACAAAAATTGCATCTTCACAAGTTTTGTTGTACGAAGACGCCGAAAAAAAAATTGAAAAAAGAATTCGAAATATCAGGCATTTCAACGAACATGAGACCTGCACCATTCTCTGAAGCGTCTTTTACGCGATCTAAAGTCAAATTTAATCAAATAATTTTGTGCCGTTTAAAAAAATGTTTAAAATAAAAATTGCGTTTGACACAAAATTTTACAACAAATACTCATTTTCGAAAAATTGAACATAACATTATTTGAAGATGTTTTTGATGAACACATTTCATTAAAAAAAAACGCCGAATAAAATTTGAATTTTTGCAATTATCACAACTCCACACTATCCAATAACAAGTTAAATAAAAAACGATGAAGCCTTTTTTTTTAATGTCCCAGGGGGTTCATGTAAAGAAACCCTCAAGATTCCAGGGGTCGCAACATCAGCCAGATCGATAGGGGAATGTTAATTTTGGAGAAAATTAGCTGAACGGTTTAGCCGCTAGCGTTGTTTACAGACGGACAGACGTTTTGCCATCAATCGATTTTTCGGCAGTATCAAGGACCCACAAAACAATGGCTACAAGTGTTAGAGGATTTTTTCCTCTAATTTTGGCAACAGGATGTATCCACGTTTTCGTTACCAGGGCCCGGCAATGAGTTTATCTAAAATTTCCGGCTTTCCCCCAGCATTAGTTAACTATCTCTATACTGCGTAAGCGGTAGCGAGAAAGTAAAACAGAAGTTAACATTTTCTCACATGGCTCCAAGTTTAGCTTTCGAACCTATCATACACCATCAATATTGGAGGTAGATATTTGTCACAATGTATTTCCCAATATTAGATCTCTAAAAATTTGCATTTTCAAGTATGTTTTCGAGTAATCTTGACTTATATCGTAAGTGTTGGAATTACCTCAACATTAATAATTCATTACAAGCTTTGAAACGCACACAGTATAACCACAATAATCCGTAACAAGAATTAAGCTTTATGAACTTAAGCGCTCGAGTTCAAATTCGAGCCCATGTAAATATTTTTGAGCGTTTAACTAAGAATAATGTTTCTTAACTGTTAAAACAATACGAGAAAGTAAGCGCTCTTGTAGCATCAAGTGCTATTTCTATTTTGTAATTGTTTTTATGTATTTTGATTTTTTAAATTTTTATTCCCTATTAACAGTAAATGAGATGAGAGTAATGACAAAGCGACATCTTTCCAGCCCATTGAGATCCGGGTATCTACGCAGCGACTCGATATAAGTGCGTCAGGGTCCAAGACGCATACTTTCAAGGAGAGGGGACCAGACGTCAAAAGAATTCTTTCAAATCAACTTGTACGAAGTAACAAAATGTACATGCATTTAATATCCGACACACATAGTAGACTATAGCTTCTGCTTCGTTCAAAGATGATTTAGATATTCCAAACATGGAAGAGATCCGTACGTCACACGGGCCTGTCTGTCAGTCAACACATGCAACCAATCACACGATTTGTGGAAAGATATAGTTCGCCCACTGTGAAAATCTTGTCTTAGGCACTGCTCTGCACTAGCTATGAGGGTGTAAGTTTATGGAACACATTCGGGCGCAAATGGGGCTTATTTTAAATTCTCTGGATACATTTGATTTCTTACAAATGTTTGAAAACTTTAGTCCTCAAAGTTCACCTCGTTAACAGTATCCTGTAACGTGATGAGGGTCACTCTTTCCAGTTGCGAGGTATTTCATCAACGTTCGACACCCTTACCTGATTTCGCTCTTGTGTATTTGGTTTTTACCCTAAACTGCCCTTGTCCCGTTTGTATTAGTATTTATCCTCCTCTTGCTCTCGGGTGAAGGCATAATTATACAAACGCACTACACCAATGTAATCAAAAAATATTTGTGGGACAAACTGAAGCAAATAATTCACTCGTGAGGCTTTGACCAATGACTAAAGAATTACCGTTTCGGCCAATCATTTCCATAGGCTACTGGTTGATAATTATCTTTGTCTTATCGTCTCTTCGTGGCTGAACAGGCATCATGTTTGCACCAAATTCTATAGTATTTGTACGTCACAAAGGGTTCCGGAAGGCGACGAAGAATTTACTTTTCTCCTGAAATAAAGTTTTCATATAAAATACTATAAGATGTTTTGTTTCCCAGATAAAATCATTCACAACTACGCGGCTAGAGGATTTATGTTACCCCCCCCCCCGTTATTTACAAATTATCGTCAAAATTCATGCACGCGAGAAACAGTACCTCCAAACAAAATGGAAGCACGAGCACCCAAGAACATCGTAACTTGAATATTCCAAACACGCATTAAATACCGTCGTGTTTTCTTTTTTATTTTATTTTATGAATTCTCTTACAATCAAATAGTTGGATACTTTTCATTTTGGGGGAAACGTTTGTATTTCATGACGATCAGTAATATTTAATGCCATTATTCAAATGTACCATCACATCCGCCATTAACCATTTAACATGCCAGGGAAAAGGCGTATTAAGTGAATGTGTGGACAAAAGTTTTACTCTCATAACAGTTTATTCAAGGCCCCCAAGGTACGGGAAATGCATTTGGTCTGAGAGAAGTTTCTGCAGAGAACGCGCTGAAATGGAAATGAAATCCGTGTAAATTCCAGAACTTTTCCATATTTCTCAGAATTTTTCAGTCCTTTGGCCATCCTGAGGAACGTCTTTGGAGGTTAAAATAATAAAAATAAAAAGAGCAAAATAAGATATGGAACTCTGTGCTGCACATCAAGTCATATTTCATAATTTGTTAAATACATTCAAGGTGTTTGGGTTTGTTTCTATAAGCATGATATGACATTAAATTATGAATTGCTTTACATAAAATCTCACAGCAATCAATACACCTAACAGCACAAAAATGTTGGAAAAAATGGTGAAGCACATGAATCATATTTATTCATAAATACTATTCACAAAAAAATCATCTGCAATTTCAGAAACAACATGAATCTGAGAACAATACTTGTTGTATAACATAGGTATTCATTTAACATTTTTTTAATAATCACAAGTGTTTGAGAAAATGTTTATTGACAAATAAAACAAAGGCTTTTACCAATATAACTTTCTATGAAAGTTCAATGAGAATCAAAGACATTTCACTATTTTAGTGCTACGTGCCAAAACTATGAAGTTTGTTATACATACAGAATGTCAAGATGCGTGTTAAGAGTGCAAGAAAAACATTTTCTCTACCACTTATCAATTACTTGTATATTCTACAAAGAATTTCAAAGTTTTAAGTCCAGAATAGTGCACTGCTAAGTACAACAGGCCTAATAACCAGGAAAGGTACACAACAATGTCATTTAAGCATTTAGGTTGCCAGTTAAACATATATTAATTGAAGGTTACTAGATAGGTTGTAGTTAATACATCTCACTCCCTGTTGTAAACATATAACCAACATATTCATAATCATATGTTATCCCAAAAAACTGCGTTTTTCAAATGCAAGATTGAAAAATTTCACAATTCCTAACAGCATTTTTAACATATTACTAACATTACCATTTCCTCTGCAAGCTGAAAATATTAAGACAGTGGTTAAGTGAAATTGTAAGTTGCTTTAGAACACTTCCTTTTTCAAAGACTATTGCTCAATGGAAGGCATGGTAATCTTTGGCATGGTATTGTTATTTCTTCAATCCCAACAAGAGGTCACATTTAAATTACTTGGAAGAGAACATTTTACATCAAAATTGATACATTGACACATTGTATATTTATAACACTGATATTACAGACAATGGTTTCTTTGCATACTATAAGTGCAATGAAGCAGGACTTTGTTTGAATACTAATTTAACTACAGGGCATAATTATGGTTATTTATTCCAAACTGATAACTTCCAAACAGTTGTAACTAAAGGACCTGCAGGGCCTGCCTACATAATTGATCAATGCAGAAGGTGGGACTGGGGACAGGAGTTTAAAGGATCCTCAAAATTTAAAAAAGTTTTCCTGGCGAAAATTCACTATTTCAGCACACGATTACATAACTTTCTCTTCTTACAAGTATTCATAAGTTGAGAAAGTAAAAAAAAACAAAAGGGTTTCAAAGTATAGAAATTGAGGAAACAAGCTTCAAAATTTATTAGTTTTATGGTACATGTAATATTAGATGTAATGTATGATGTACCATTTGATTAAGAGTTTAGCAACTTTACGAATATCACAGAAACATTCTAATGTCTTGTCAAACAAATGTTACAGTAAATACAATATTTCTAAACAGACATTTGTTAACATCCAACTGAAAATTTGAGTCAAGAGGTGGGATCTATTAGAATTTTTTGCAGCAGAGCCCAAGAGATCTTAGTTACACCACTGCTTTCTATAACCTTCATGTCAAGCCAAACACAGTATATAGATTGAACAGAATTAGCCATTTCAGAACTGCCAATTTTGTTTAATCAATGCACAATTTTCATGCTTGAGCCAACACCCCAAATGCTTGTAACTTATGCGCAATCTAGAACTCCTACTTTCTTCAAATCCTCATTTGTCATGACTCTGCTACAATTGTCTTCTGCACATACCTATGAAGGTTTCACATGATACCGTGTAAGTCAAACTATACCTGATGTAACTAAAAAATAATGATCAATGGTCAATATTGTTTTGACTTGGTGCTGCTCTGTGAGGGTAATTTTAGCAGGCCTGGTGTGGTGCAGTTTACATGATTGGCAACACTGCCATCTCAACACTTTGTGAATGTGAGAAGTTATAATTTTATTTCAATCACAATTTTTTAGTACAACTGGTATAGCACAATAAAGTAAGAACATAGCAAGAGCTGAAAATGATCATGCATTTGTAGCCTATACACAGTACTAATAATAATTTATATTCTATGTATTAAAAAACCTCTTTATTTTAATTTTTCTATTATTATTATTATTTATTCATTTATTCTTGCTCATTTGCACTCTATCCACTAATCCTCTGAAGCATATATCAATGGTGGATATAGTGGAAACAAACAAGATTCTCTAAATCTATATTAAAAATTAGTCTTCTATGAACATGTCAACATCACTGGAGTGAAAATTTGCATGTTTTCAGATAAATATTTCAGCCACTAGTCTTTGTCATATTGTCACTTCGACATTCTGATGCTTCATGGAGCAAACTTTCAATTCTGACACATGGCACATTATTAGTTTACTATGTAAACTCAAAATTACTACCAATGCATTGAAAGTATATATAAATATTTAAAATCTATAAAATTGTGGACATTATGTCTAAGTTTACCAGATTCATAACTAATCAGTAATAGTATCATAATAACAATTAGGATCCAGATGCTCATGACTTGTTATATTTCTTCTTTTTTTAAAAATATTTGTGCAGCAAACTTACAGAAAGTTCTTTTTCATATTTTGCTTAAAATGTTTTTATTAGTTACGTATTGGTGGAAATTGTAGTAAAGAACCATCCAGTTCCAGAGAAAACTGACAACAAAACTCTTCTAAAAGTTTGAAGTTTCCCTGAGATGGGATGCTTTAAAAGAAAAAAACATCCCATCTAAGGAAGCTTTAAAAGGAAAAAAGTAATGTTTAAAAAAGGTTTAAAATCTTATTTAAAAAAACAGTAATCAGAGATACTGTAACAGAAAAACAGGTTTGTGGACAAGAATAAGAAGTGACATTTTGTTACCCCCAACTGACTTATTTAGCTTTAACATTGTTAGCTCTGCCATTTACAAGGTATTTAATGAAGAAGATTCTATTGAACACATCCTCCTCCTAAGCAGATGACAACATAAGATACCTTCAGGTCGAGATTTCAAATCTCAACATTGGAACCAGCACCCACTATTTAGCTGACTACCCGATCACTTTGGTCCCAAGCATTGCATAGTGCAGAATAAATATCAAGGTAACTGCAACACCATTTGAGTCCCTCCAATGAACATAAAAGATACTGAGATCTAAATAATCTGGGAAGGACACCTGAAAATCTATTCTCTAGCTTAAATTCTATACCTATCCAAAGAATAAAAAACAGGTCATTTATATTTTACAATACCAATACACTTATATCTTAGAAATGTGTATTAGGAGGATACATGGCTGCAGAAGAACACATTTAAAGTTTTCAAGAAATCTTTCGGTTTTCAAAGATTCCTTAGTCCAACAGACTGCCATTACAAAATCAAAACTTGAACTATCAGTCGCAGCAAAGGGTGGTAGTTGAAAAATATTTTGGAAAAAATTTGTCTAGCTGATGTTATCATGGATTTCAAAAAATTTCTGCCATCAAGAGAGGTGACTGTGTTCATTTAGAGGAAATCCTTGGTGATTTCATTTTTTTTTAATTTTTTTTTTTGAGATTTCCTTTGGATGCAATATTCATTCATATTTTGTTAGTGTGAATACATTTCCATATTTGAATTTTAGTAAAAGTAACAATTAAAAAGCATTAATTTTAACTTTGTCAAAAGTTACTTAAATTTGAAAGGAACAGTATGAGAGAGAATCATAAGTTCAGCACTTTAGACATGCATGTCATTTTATGAGGGACATAGATGTAAATCACTGTATAGCCAACAAATTCAGTCAGGCATTATGGTGATATCATGCTCAGAAAATGAAAATTTATTGTACTAACTGGGAAGAGTTACTTGAAAAACTCAGAATTGTGTTTTATGACTTTTACTGATCCCTTCCATTATTGTTTTCTTCCTCATACTGTTAGCAACAATGAAGGACAAAAGCAAAGTTTGTTAGGACTTACCTGTGTTTCCAGTCTTTGAGTATTTTTTCTCAAACTTTTTTTGTTCAATTTTTTTTAAGTCATTTACATCCAGGCCCTAATAGTAATTAACATATTCTTAATGACTTTTTACACATTTCAAATATCTTTCATATATTCTTTTAATTTACAAAACACTAATTACGAAAGAAATTACAGAATTTGACTTTAGGACTGTTGGCAACAGATTAACTTAAATATTGCAGTACTATCTGGCCATTAAAACATATTCTCGTGAAGTGAAATTTACAAACAGTCAAGCTGTTTTAATAAAGCTTCACGTTCTCTGAGAGCTTTCCAACACATGTCTTGTTCAGTCTTGGAGAGAACTTTCTTTTGCTGTTTTGCTGCAACGACATTTCTATAACTTTCCATTATATCGCAATCAACACGATGAAGTTTTCTCTTTAACTCTTGCCGAGTTATCTGAACTTCAGCTAAACTGATTAGCCTTTTTAAATGCATGTGGTTATAGTCATTGAGAGTTTGTAATTCTGTTTGGCACCTCTTAATTTCTTGAAGAATTTCATCATCAACACAACTTTCTTTAGGCTGATCATTGTTTTCCAAAATACCTTGATCTTCCAATTCTTTTCTCACCTTTCTATCAAAAGTAACAGTATTGTTGGTAATGAAAGTTCGAAATAACCCTGACCGAGGAGTAACATTTTCCCCACCTGACGATTTTGAATCCAATTTTTCAGTACAGTTCAATTTCACATTTTCTTCAATCAATGTAGAAACTAAACGCTGAGTTAATGGACCTGAAGAAACTTCACATGCCTTTTCTCCTTTCTTCAGTAGTGTTTGTGCTTCAAGTTGATTCCCTTTATTCTGTCCTCTTCCATCACTTCTACCTTCTTCTTGTTCGCTTTTCATATCTTCATCTGCCCAACGACGGCTGTAGTGACGGCCCAGAGGTGGAATCTTCTGATATTCATCTCCACTTTCACATTCTTTGGCAAGTTCCTCTAGAAATCTGATATCATCACGAGTAATTTCTCCACAATAAGAGTCTACTGATGCCCAGAATTTATTGGGCAAATCATATCGTGAATGTAATAATCTTGGAGAATCATGTTTTACAGATTTTTGCGGTTCATGATCCGGTAGACAAATATTGGCAGAAGAACTGATACTGGCTGGAACACTTTTGACCTTTGTAAATTTGATACCCACAGGGGCCTTCCCCAAATCTTGCAATTTTGATTCTTTCAATTTTCTACCACGTTTATTGTGAACATTTATTTTTGTAGTATGGCGATGTCTATTAGCAAAATTACCTCTCCTCTTGTGTTTCTCTTCATTATTAGTGACTGTGTTTATTTCCTTTTGGAGCACTCTACTGCGTACAACAACAGCAGATAACAATGCCTCAAGCTCCATCTGTAAAGCATCTAAATCGTCCATAAGAACACCTTCCTCATCAGAGCGACTAAGTACTGCAGAGTAGCGAGGTAACATTTTATCTCTGTCAATAGTTTTTAACAATGGGAATGTCAAGACATTTTCAGTTTTAGAAGATGACCCACCCGGAACTTGCGAAGTTTTGATTTTTGTGATATCATTATGTTTTCCCTTAAGAGAATGTTTTCCTATGTCATGATTGTTCCTCTCTTGGGAATTTTTTTGAGAATCTTTGGGCCTTCCGACTTTCTTTCCACTCACCTTCATCCTGCCAGGCATCATTACAACAGCAAGGAATTAAACTTAAATCTAAAAATCAAATATATCTGCATTTCATGGGCATCTTGATATCCTTCGCAGTTCATTCTGCAATCTGGAAAATAAAAAAAATTATGATAAGCATATAATACCAGTCTTATTTCTTCAAAAAAATTATCAAATGATTTCACCCTAAAAAATTGTCATTTAATCTATGGACGTGCAAAGCCTTTGCTTCGCAAAAAGAAAAGCTGTAGGCAAAACTGTAGTTTAACAACAACAACAACAACAACAACAACAACAACAACAGGTTGACCTAATTAAGGATTTACTTGATTTCAGGGCAAAAGTTTATTGTGGCTGGATTTTAATCCAGAAGGACTCCATGATTTCTTTTGTACACAGCAAAAATTATATGTGCATCTTCCTACATCAGCAGATGTGTCTTGATCACCTTTATTTCTGGGTAAGTTCTTGATTGATTGATGCTTCCAGGAGAGTCGGCTAAAGTAATTAGTCCCGTAAGTGTAGTGTATGTTTTAACCGGCGGCTACCTACAAGTCGGCTTGTGAGATTTTTCCTAACCAGACATCTCCCACTTGCGGGGTACAGCATCAGTTGGGATTAGTTCCAAGCTCCCGACATATGTGGTAGTGTAATGCATGTCAGTACTGAGTACGTAAGGGGGTGAAGCTATGACAAGGGAGAGGAAGGAAAGATCATGGTCCGTTTGTTGGGGGTACTGCTCTGGCATTCGCCTGCTGTTGATCGGAGAAACCACAGAGAACTACAGCCTACATGGGAGTAGCCGACAGCTAGAAATCTCCTGCTAATTTCTCCTCCAGACAGTGGCTGAGAATTCGACCTAGCTATATGATGATGATGATGATGATTATTATTATCATTATTATTATTATTATTATTATTAATATTATTAACTGCAAATGAGAATACGCTCGGTGGCAGTAATCAAAACTAGTGGGGCTAAAGCAGCACGTACTTTCTCGCGATATTGTTAACGGCTGTTATATTGTAGTATAATGACAATTTCTGTCTTACACTTCAACAAGCATTTGAAATTTTCTTCAACACACTGCTGTGTAGGCGCCTCACGTTTAAATCGTGCGCGACAGCAATTAGGGTAGCAGTCGATAGGATGCAGCACTGTTCATGCAGCGCCCAGATGACCGAGCTGTCAAACCAGCTATGTCGCTGATCCGGCCCTCTCATTGGCTGGTGGCGCCGTTATATTCGGCAGAGTGGCCTAGCAAAGGAGTCGCAGCCCAGTGGCAACGAAGTCGCATCGAGTCACAGCTTCAACACAGCCGAGTCTCCAAAAACGTCAAAGCGGGTAACAGACTGTGGCCATGCCAACCGTTGAGGGCCTCTCGTCCGCCGGAAGTCAACATTGTGCCCAAGCTTGCGGCACCAGGAAGTGGATTCTGGACCAAATCGCATCCTCCTTCCAGAACACGACTTCACTGCAGCCAGAAGACCCATTAATGTCTTCTTTGTCGTATGTGCCCGCCTACGTCGGTCTCATGTACATTATATGTTGTATATGTTATAATTTACGGACTTCTTTTCATTCCGGAAGGACACAACACAAACGAAGCGAGAAATATACATCTGCTTTTTAAATTCAAATGCTTAAACGAAAACAGCTTTCTGCCATTCAATTCAGTGTATTCACGTTCTACATAAATGTAGCAAAGATGCACGATGCGTATTTTAGCCGTAAATAAAATGATTAGCTTATATTAACGCGAACGAAAGGCAGTCGTCATCATCGCCTTCTGTTAGCAGTAGGGGGCAGATTTCTATGATTTTACATATTTTTGTCATTGCTTCAGGGCACAGCTACGTGAAATTTCTTGACATCTGGTAAGAATTGGATTCTATATAGATTACTATGTTAGTGCATATCCGTGTAATAATAGCATATTTGGCATATTTCGTTAAAATAGAAACTTATCTGTAAAACGTTTCCTGCTTCCTTAGTCTACTTATTTGCGAGCGTCAATTTATTAGAAAGAGCTTGTCACAGTTGAGTTATTTTTCATTTCTAGAGATGATAAAATACATGTGCAAACGTAGGATATTTCTTAATCTCATGTGTTTTAAACAAGACAGAAAAATGCAACAAGGCATTCTCTAAGGTGCATATTCACTTCAATTATTTCTCCCGCAAAGTAAACTAGGTTATATTATGTTTGCAAAAAATTCTTTTCATTTCAAGCTGCTTCTCCTGAATTTTATCAAGAAAGGTTTATACAGGAAATTAAATATTGTTAATTTTAATTGAATATTAAAGTGCATATTTAAGAATTTTTATGGTGATAATGCGTATTTTTAAAAGAATATTTCATGATTTTTAGGGCATGAAAATCTATCAGTGTGGCATTACAATAACGGATATCGAGCAACAATGACCGCTAATTCGTATGGGATACACATTTTGTCAATTGGGATTGTCGATGCCGCTAGCTAGAAAAAGAAAATTAATGGAAAAATATAGTAACTACCAGTGGCGGCTCGTGGTCATGCCATTAGGGTGTGCAACGTTTTTCTTCTTTTCCCCACACTCTCTCTCCCTCTGTCTCTCTCTCTCACGCACACACATATTCATTACATGCATGCATTGACACACATTAACATTAATAATGACAATTAAACACAAATCATCTTATGACGTCTGATAGCATGCCGAACAATTCCATTCCATTGTTTCTTTTCAGCAATTTTTTTCTGTGGCTTTTTCATTGAAATCATTGATTTCTTACGTTTCATATTTTCAACGCTATTCATTGTTAGTTGCACAAACACCCTTGACAGAAAAAGAACTCTCTGATTTCGGTTTCTCAAAACACATTGAAACGTAGCCTAATACTTACACTAGGGGTTTGAATACTTCGGAATGGTTCTGTAATTGCAACTCACTTTAAAACACAAGAGAATACACATATTATATACTATTAACATTTTTATGAATGCAACTGTGCACAGCAATGCGTTCGCGTTTCGCGCGCTAGTGCGAAAGCTCATTTAAGTGGACAGATATCTCACACTTTCTTCGTTCAATGTCATACTTCTGTTAAAAACTTGTGCTAGTCGAGTGTTATATCTTCGAGACACGTCAAGGCATTTCCCGAGATCGCCACTGCGCCTGCGCCGTAGATGGAGCACCGCGCCGGGTATGCTCCAGTCCTCCATAAGCCACCGTTGTTCCCCTCCTTCCCCTGCAGCCCCGCGGCAGCCTAGGACGCCGTTTCCTCGGTCGCATTCTCCCGAGTGTGCTCCCGCAGGCTTTCACGAAAGAAAGGCGGACGGACCGGCAATCGCAGCTTCCGAATGGCGCGTGTTTTGAAACAACATGTTTCGGGAATGCTCTGAGAGGACTTGTATTGTCCTCTTGTTAAGAGATGTTTAAGAGAAATGGCACCGAATTAATTTGGGTGTGCACATGCGAACGTGCGAATACCCACGAGCCGCCACTGGTAACTACATATGATATTTTTACATTCATCAAAATTGTTTTCCATGCATTGCCCTTCAGTCCCACATGCTATTGCAAAGCGAAATCATCCATTCGGTTTCACATGCAACTCAATTAAGGACTCAGTTTAAAATATGTTTTAAATAATTTCAAAAGAATTTTAAAACGTATAACAAAAGCTCGAATGTAAGAAGCGATCAAAGGAATATGACATTGTGTGTGTGTGTGTGTGTGTGTGTGTGTATATATATTCTAACTTGCGTAGCATCCAACCACCTAGCATCACAATCCAGATTCACGAAGCGTAGTAAATTGGGAGCGGGCGACTTGTTTGTCGAAAATACTCAAATTTCAAAAATTCAACATAACCTTTTTTAAAGATGTTTTTGGTGAACATATTTCATTACGAAAAATTGTATCTTTATAATTGTAATTATTGGAAGACACCGAAAAAAATTAAAATGTTCAATTTTCGAAAAATTAAGATTTTTAAACATAAGGTCTGCGTCATTCTCTTAAGTCCTTCATAGTATGCAACAACAAAATTTAATTAAAAACTATGAAGCCCTTTTTGACAAAAAAAATTAACAAAATTAAAAATAGCCTATATTTCATGGAAAATTACGCGAAAAATTGTACATGACCTCATTTTTAAATTTATCTTTAAGGAACAGATTTTATTCAGGGATACATAGGCGCCTGTACTGATTCTTATACCGGCATTGTGTACGGTTTTTAATGGCCAGAGGGTTGATGGAGACACTGACCTATACATCATGCATCCATAATCCAAGATAAGGCTCTACAAACACAAGACACACACACGGTCTGCGCCCCAAGAGCTACCAGTAAGAGTGCGAAGGTGATTTAAAAGTAATAAACATAGGTCCTGTCATTTACGGATGAGTTTTCTGTGTTTTCACCAGGTTAATCTCTTGTCGAATGTAAGCCCAAGGAAAGTTGCGGATTCAACAAATGGAAGCTGATGACCCTTAAGAAAAAGGTCAGGGTGATTATGGAGGTGATGAATTCTGCAGAAGTGCACGCAGTTGGTTTTTGAGGTGAAGAACTTTAATCCTGTTTCATCAATTTCATCATTCCTGCAATTTGTTAAACACAACTTGTAACTGCCTCTCAATAACTTGCACGCTCTTGGAGGAGCAAAAATGGCAAAGAAGTCAACGAATAGTGATGCGTTCACAGGCTCCCGGATTACTGATACAATACTATTGAGAGCAATGGCAAATAGTGACGCTCCGAATCGATCCCTGGGGAACACCATTTTCTAACTGGTGACTTGATAACGTGTCACTAAGGTGCACGGGGAAATATCTTGACGAAAGAAAGCCTACTAGAAACAAAGGGAGCCGTCCCCTAAGGCCCCAAGAGTGCAAGGTGCAAAGAATATCGAACGTCCAGGTGGTGGCATACGGTTTCTCTGTAATAAAAATTGCTACCAGGTGTTGACATAGCACGAACGGAGTGGAAATCGGTGTGGCAAGGGTCCCTAAGTGGTCCGTTTGATCTGTTTCCTGAAGCCACACTGAAGAGGTGTAACTAGGTTCTTTTGTTCCAGGAGCCAGAGCAGACGTGTGTTTACCATTCGCTCTAAAAGCTTACACACGCAGCTTGTGAGCGAGATTGGGAGGTAACTTGAGGGGGTTGTTCTGTCCTTTCCTTCTTTAAGAACTGGAAGAACAATGGCTTCACGCCAAATCCTTAGTACGGCATGTCCAGCCCAAATCTTGTTGAAAATGCGGAGGGGAAAAGAACGAGTGTTTTCAGGTACGCGTTTCAATATTTGATATGTATCTGGTCTGGTCATGGAGCAGAGTCTTTCCCACAAGCGAGGTCACAGGAAAATTCATCCATGGAGAAAAAAACATTGTAATCTTCCTCCACGCGATTCGAGAAAATTAATTTGTAGTTTTCCATTCATTTGGTTTTTTGAAAGCTAGGAAGATGGTGTACGGAGCTGGCAATTGCTCACAGTGAGAAGCCAGTTCTTCGGAAATATCTTCTGGAGACGTAAGATTGCCATTTACCAGAAGCCCTGAAACAGACGGCGAAGGGAGTCTTCCACCGATCTATCGGACCTTTCGTCACACTAATTTAAGGGGCGTACAGCCATGGTGATGGAATACAAGCTCTCCAGGACGCAGCCTTACTTTCCCGTATGGTCAATCTAGCTCTGGCTCGGGATATTTTATAATTTATCAGATTATCCATGATTGGGAACCTACTAAGCTGTGCCAATGCCCGCTTCCGATCACGCACCGCGGTGGCACAGTCGGTATCCCATCATGGCACGGGGGAAGTCGCGGGCGACCCGAATACTTTCGGGATAGTGATTGAGGCCGCAAGAAGAACGGCATCAGTAAAATGGGCAACCTTAGCATCGATATCATTTGGGTAGTTTTCCTATATCCAAATTTCTTTCTCGGATGTTTCCCACTCAGCTCAGATTAGCCAGAGAGAATGGCGGGCTATGTTTAGGTCGGGATTATCGACGTTTACCCGAATGGGGAAGTGGTCACTGCCATGCACGTCGCCAAGGACTGTCCACTCAAAGATTGTAGAAAGAGAGGGACTGTAGAGCCAGATTAACGGACGAAAAAGTGTTTGAAGATACGGAAAGGTGTGTGCTTTCGCCAGTATTCAGCAGAATTACGTTCTGGTTGTCAATAATATTTTCAAGTACATTGCCCCTCTGGCACGACCTTGTGCCACCCCAGGCCAGGTGGGACTGTGGGCCTTAAAGTCCCCCACAATGAAAAAGACTGGGGCAACTGAGAAAACACGTCTTCCCGTTCTTCTTGTGACACGACTTGTCCAGGTGGGATATAAACGTTGCAAATTGTGATAGAAATAGCGTGGAAGTTCACAAGAACGCACGATATCCGAAGAGTGGTTAGTACGTTTATATCTTTAGACACCAGGGTGCCTGTGACAAGCGAAGCGACTCCACCATGGGCACGGAAACCATTATCAATGTCCTGCCTGTAACAACAAAAGCCACAGAGAGAGAGAGAGAGAGAGAGGGGGGGGGGAGACAGAGAGGTCAGGAAGGAGATGTATTTTCTGGAGGCAGTTAACCATGGGTCTATGCAGAGACATCATCAGCTTTAATTCGTCTAAACGAGTACGAAAGCCATTGAGGTTCAATGAAATGAGAGCAATAATTATGAGTCTGGTTACTTTTTCTTCTTTTTCCTTCTCTGTTAAAGAGTGATGCACGAGTTCATGTGAGGCTCCTCGTTCCCTGCACAGTCGTCCTGAGTACTGCTAGAGAAAGTCGCATGTGTTAGAAGACCACTGACCGGTAACAATCCGAATCACACGTCCACATGCAACAGATAAGGTGGATGTTGTGTGTCGAATCCATGCTTAACTGGCAGTAATTTTATTAATTTAATAAATTAATAATCCAGTTTTAAAATAAGCAATAGAGAACTTTTATCAATTTATCACTATATATATATATATATATATATATATACACACATATATACACACACACGAATTAGAAACAAAATATAAATACACTAATACAAGAAACAGGTTCTAAATTTAAATTCACTTTGAGCTAGGTTCTTGGATCTTAATAATTGTTGGATCCTACTAACTAATTAATTATGCAACCTAAGTCATTCCTCATGGTCTTACCGTGTTAATATCCGCCATAGTGATTTTTGAGCAACTTCACACAGCCTGTATCACTCTCACTCCGAAAATAGTTCGTATCTTCGGTCATCAACATCCGTTGATTTGTTCAGAAGTTATAGTGTGCAATCCAGAAGTGCAGGCAATTCATGAGGGAGTTCACGATTAGAAACAATCGTCCTTCCTTCTTAATCTGGTAACTAAGCACCTTAAGTTTTGCGGCAGCTCTCAAAACTGGAATAGATGAATGCAATAATGTTACAATGATTCATCGTTCATTGTTCACAAACCACTGGGAAAAAAGGAAATTATTCACTAACGTACTAAACACATTGAAGAATAGTGTAATATCAGAATCATACACACACAGATACAGTGGAACGCCTCGATAACTGGAAACTGAAGTGGAATTAGTTATTGAAGATTTTAACACACCGAGGTTCAAGTAATAAAGGGTTAGGAGAGCAAATGAAAAAAGGAAAAGCTGAGAAGCACTTCGTTACTACACATCTGTTTAGTTCAGGTTCTCTTCTTATATAACGTCCTAAAGGTTGTGCTTATTTTGCGTTGGAGCACGAAAGATATTTCTAAGTATTTGCGAAGAAAAAAAGAGCCAATTCACGTAAAACCGCACGGGCAAAAAACCTGGAGTGTTTCAAATTCTCTAATATTGTTTTTACATTATTTATTTTGAAAAAATAAAAAAACTATTTTTTGTTTTGCCGAAAAAATTAAAGTTAAAATCATCGAAAGATATTCATTTTTCTCTAATATCGCCATGTTTCATACCTTTTAACTCTAAATGTATTGCTTGTAAAAACTTATACTTTATCTCAAATTAAACCAAAAAAGCAATCTTTTAACGAATGTTTATAAATAATTGCATATTTTTATATTGTATTTTTTAAATTGTGTAGTTTCAAAACACGTTTTTTAACACAATCCTTTAAAAAAAACTAGACGGCAATAAATTTTGTAGACTTTCATCTTCATTTTGCAAATTTTCAAAAAGGTTACTAAGTTACTCTGCTTTCTAAGTCAATGGGATAGTATTTGTGAATTACACTAGGTCAAAAGGATTGGTCAATCAGAAATACTTTGAATGCCGGAGATAAAAATGAAATAAGTTTAATAATCGTGAAAAATATTATTTTGCCACCACTCCATATCAAGCGTGGTATAATGTAAGTTTGTTCAGGTTCTGAATACGAATGGAGATTGCTTTAAATATATTTGCTCAAATTTTCCTTTTCTTTCAGAGGACAAGCTTAAAGAAAACATCTTTGTTGGACCTCAAATTAGAAATCTGATGAACTTTAATTAGTGATGAAGAAAGACTGGTCTGGCCAGGTTGTCAAACTATCTTCGTTAATTTTAAGGAAATAAAAACATCCAGATTTCAAATCTATGGTGGATAAAATGTTAATTTCTATGAATTTCGGATTAACATGAGCATCAAACTTCAATTTTTCCTTGATAACCACCTTGATTTCTTTCTTTATAATCTGGGTGATTTCAGTTATGAATATGGAGAGAAGTTTCATCAAGACTTCAAAGAGATGGGAAAACGTTATCAGGGCAGATATTTTGAAGTGATTATGGCAGACGACTGTTGATGCTTAAAGAGAGAAAGTGTAGAATTGCACAGAAGACGACCGATAAGGAAAAATTCAGCAAAAGGTATTAGCAGAGACTCTGACATTGTTAGCATAAATACAACATTATTGTTAATGTAGGTGTGTTGTCAATAAGCCTAAGATGTGTACCGCTTACATACATATTTATACTGAATTTTTCTTCAATAGAATTGTGTATGTCTAGCTTTAAATCGTTTATTCACTGTGTGTTTCTTGAAACTTTCATAAATCAAGAGTTTTTATTTCCCAGTCTTTTATTTGAAATTTTAAAAAATCTTACGTGTTAAGAGAGAAATGGATTTCAGAACGATTCATTATTAGATTAAATGAATTTAAATCACCCATCAGGATCAAAAGCGCCGAAAACTTTTTTTTTCGCAGCCATGTGTTATCTTTCAGTTCTTAGCTATCCATTACAGTTCGATTTTCAGCGACTGCTCCATCAAGAACAAAGGAATACCATTCCACATAAGGAGGACCTAAAGAATTCTTTCCATTTATCTCCTAAAAGTTCAGTCAATAGACCTGTTAGATCTCTTTGCCAATAGTATAACCCTTTCAAGCGCTGAAGGCAAAATTGTACCATATTTGTTAATGAAAAACCACGTCAGGGTGACCAGCGATCTGGCTTTTTGGAATTCAAGGTTTTCCCCCCGTTTTCCAGGTCTGAAAATACACATTCTACAGTTTTTTCTTCCCACATTACAATATATTTTTACCTTCTACCGCATACGCAGTAGAGAGAAAGTTACGTAATGCTGCGAGCAAAAGTGGTGAATTTTCGACAGAAAAACACTGCCGGGCCATGGTAAAGAAAAAGGGGATAAATCCAGTTGCTAATTTTATTTAAAAAATCCTCTAACACGTGGGGTAGCCAGAATACATGTTTTGTGGGTCCTTGATATCGAAAAATCTAATGATGGCAAAACGTCCGCCCGTCTCTCTTAACAATGCTAGAGGCTTAACCGTTCATCCGATTTTCTTCAAAAATTATATTCTTTAATCTATCTGGCAATGTGGCTGCTCCTTAAATTTGAAACCGATGTTTTAATTTTCGGAGGTACTGTACATGAAGGCTCTGGGCCATTTTCAATTTTATCAAAGAAATGACTCAGTTTTTGATTTTGAAATATGACTATTTTTTATGTAATTGGCATCAAACATAGTCGCGAGTTTCGAATTTCCAGCTCTTCGTGAACATAATTTCAGAGGTTTTTGGAAGCTATTGCTATTCTTATAAGAGAAAGTAGATTGATGGACGGTAATAAAATTAACTTCGAACTAACAAATTACATCTTTACTTCAAAAAAGTTTGATCGCTGATTGTGGTACGTTTTGTTTGTAAAAGTTTGAAATGACTAAATGAATAATTCAATAAAATAGGACGCTGTTGTGAAGACTTCACAGAAGGAATTAATCACGAGGCATGAGCAGGCACGTGATCGTGAATCTTGACATCTTACAGGTTACACCGACAGGTTCATTATAGCTTGCAAGAACGCTGTCGATATATTGGATTTTGCTTGAACCTCGTATGTTTACAAGTAAAATTATTAGGAATAGATTTACTTTTGCACCCCTACATCAGTACAGAAAACGCAGTGGACGGTCATTAGTAGGGGGCGGATTTCAATGAAAAGTCAACTTTATTCTCTCCACTTTAGAAAAATGCCGTTTAGTATGCATTTTTTGGTCGATTTCGACTAAATAATTTTTTTACCTTTTCTTGTCATTTTAATGCACGTTTTGCTGATTTCATGGATAGTAATGTCATTTTTAATGGTATTTGCTTCAAATAATATTTACAAGATGCAACAAATGTTTTTCACAGAACTACTCAGTAGAATTGGTTCGCTCAGAAATTGTTTTGACAGCCGTTGTATGTAATTCTTGTGACGTTTACACGCGCAATTGCCAGTTCGGTCGATTTCGGGATAACTAAAGACAGATTTCCGGGTAAAGAACAGTTTCCTTTCGACGAATGGAAAAAGCCTCGATTACATCAGTAACGTATCTAACAGCTTGAGTTATTCATCCGAACTGGTTTTGATAAGATATTTTACGTCATTTTTCTTCGGTTTTAGGGCATTTTTAAAGAAATTTAAGAGAATTTTATTGATTTTTGGCGATGTTTTAGGTTATTAAAATCCGCCCCCTAGTCATTAGTATTACTGTAATGCTAACTCAGTTTTTTTCCCGACGGACATGATTGTTTTTGCATGAACGCTCCTCACTTAAAAGAATATAAAAATTAAAATTTAAAGATTTTCCAAGATTGGTATTCCAAAAATTCGATGTTTTTCTTCTTCACGAATGAAAATCACGAGGAAGAAAGAATTCACATGAAAAGAACAAATCCAGCAAAATGGCTGTTTGGTTCACGTTGATTACATTCCTTTGTTCTTGTGTGAGATAAAGCATTAATTAGAACATATTCCTTGAAAGGAAGTAATGATCTTGTCCAAGGCGAAGTGAACTTTAAACCTCAGTACTCTGTGAACATTTGCACTCATGTTGTCAAGCTTGTTCCTCGCAATATTTGATTCGATAGCGGCACATTACGGGCGCATGAGGTTTTCGCAGCGCTGTAAATGAGGTAAGATTGAAAAAATCTCCGAAAATCATTTTAACAGAAGCCACCTTGAAACTTCGCAGTCCTTTAGAAGAAAGTATGAACTTTCTTTTCATTTTTTCTTCAGATTTTTAATTCGTGATAGAAATAATTTTATAACTTGAAATATATAAACAAAACAGTAAAAAACTATTTTATAAACAAGGCACAGATTTAAGCATTGATTTACGACAAATCCAAAACAGATGTTAAAAATATTTCGACATTATACAGTCCACTTCTGGTTATAGTGAACTTCTGGGGACTAACATGTTTGGTTCACTATATCAGAGGTTAATTACATCCGATGTCAAAATTAAATGGAATTTCTTCACAATGATTGATTTTACTAAATACCGCAAAATTCATTAACAGCACAAATTGAAAATTTCAATATCTTTATTTGTACGTAGAAAAACAAATTATTATAAATTGTTTGGTTCGTACATTTTTCATTAGATCCTTCTCCAGAGTCTCTCTCCATACTTGATTCTCCATTGTCGTCTGTCTTCTATGTATCGTAATGTAGTAATGACGTCTTTCACTGTTGGAACACATCCCACCTTCTGAAGGCCCTTTTAATCGCCTAATGACATAAGATACCCAATTAATTTCCACGATTTATTTCCTCCGTTCACTATAGCCGAGGTTCAGGTTCACTATAATCGAATCTTCTTATGTACATTTGCAATGTATTTATACGGGACCAGTGACTTAAGTTTACTACAACCGGAGTCGACTGTATACTTCTACAGGATTTGTCTAATATACTTATACGTAATTTGCGTGCGACCGAAACATGGAGAGGAAAATAGATGGGAATGGGAAATTATTATTTCCAAAATAGGAAATAATATGATGGTAGGAAATTATATAAATAAATCATTTACAGCAAATAATATACACAACAGTAACTCCTAGTTTAATGGAAACTACTCCATCTACCAGTTCAGGCATTATGGGACAACGGAAAAGCTTTAATGAATGAATGTAATGAATG
The DNA here is from genome assembly GCA_964035755.1 of Teleogryllus oceanicus. Lineage (NCBI taxonomy): Eukaryota > Metazoa > Arthropoda > Insecta > Orthoptera > Gryllidae > Teleogryllus > Teleogryllus oceanicus. Next base: position 334,116,205 of record CAXIVR010000001.1, on the reverse strand, counting down.
TAAGAAGAAGCGTATTTAAAAATTACTTGCATTGCACTCGAAGCAAGAAAATGTATACGCAGCGAGACATTCATTGTATACGTCCGGTCAAAGAGACGCGGCCAACGTATTACCCAAGATGAGCACAACTCCTACCAGAGCTACAGAATTTAAAACACCAAATCCTTCTCCAGTATCATTTACTGCTCAAGAAGCTTTGGCATTTATGGTAGAGAATAAAATGACAAAGCGGCAATATATTAAGATTAATATCGGAAACAAAGAGGCGCAATTGCGATATATATCGTACGCAGGAATACAGAATGCCAAATGTGAATGTTATTCACCAAATGAGGCAATACAATGTGTGACACATATGCCGAAGTGAGTCTTCAGGGTCTCATGGACGAAACGATAAGGGGACTTGTTTTATCACAAGAAGTTTTTAAAAATTATCGAAATATTGGGAGAATTTACAGCTCGTGCGTAAGTGTGGTTTTGATGGCAGCAGCACTCTCAGTGCTTACAAACAAAGGTTTTATTTAGGCAGTGATCAGAGAGATATTCTTATTGCATCTAATTTCAGCTGATATACAGCTAATTTCATTACCTGATGGGCATGATGAAAAAAAGAGATTTTGGCAGAACCCAAGACCGTCGTCCACAAGATTTTGTAGGTCAGTGAAAATTGTAATTGAAAAAGAGACACCACATATGACTATCAGAGAAATACAAGAAATTGAAAGGCAGAATCAGGTCCCAACACGCGTATTGGTCAATAGAATTGGAAAAGATGTAACACAGTCACTCAATATGGATCTCCGCGATGCTATGTGTGCGGAGCAGCGTCTAAGGACATGAATAATATAGATCTCGCTCTTGTTAGTTCCTATCCTCAAACCTACATATTTGGCTGATCACCTCTTCATGCTCTGATAGGATTCTTTGAATGTTTATTGCATGTTGCAAACAGAGTAACGATAAGGAAATGGCAAATAAGTAGTGACTAAGAAGAATTTAACAGAAGAAAGGAAGAAATTACGAAGAGATTTCGTGAAAAAGTTGGCCTTCTAGTTAACCAACATATACAAGGTGGTTCGGGTTCAAACGATGATGGAAACACTGCTCGACAATTTTTTGAGTGCCCAAAGAAATCTGCATCTATTACAAGCACCGATGAAGATATTATTCGCCATTTTGCAACAATCCTGACCACAATATCTTCCAATTTTGCAATAGATTCGAAAGTATTCGAAGATTACTCCTCAAGTACTGCAAAACTATTTGCAGCACATTATCCTAGGTATTATATGTCTTCTTTATTTTATAAAGTTTTAATTCACGGTGCAAAAATTATTGAACACGCCATATTGCCTATAAAGCACAAGAAGCAAGACAAAGATGTGAGAAGGTACAGATTGGGCCATGCTAGAAAATATTCCCGAAAAGATAACTTAGATCTACTCCATACTCTCCTCGTAACTTCAGACCCACTGCTTTCACAGATCTATCAAAGGTCACAAAAGAGAACACTACCATTTTCTACGGCGATGTTAAGCTGCCGCAGAAAAGAGCCATCTTTATACAAGCCTGAAAGTGAAGATTCCTCCGATTACTCGGAATGTGCATCAGAAGACTCTGATTCTGAATTGTTTTGAAAAATAGACCGGTCTAAAAATGTGATATTTTGAAATATGCTTTAGATATTCCTTTTTAACTTTAATTTTACTATTTTATATTCCAGTTACTGATAATAGAATGTACCCTACCTTCAACATTCTTTACATTAAAAAATAACACTAATTCATTGTTAACAATTAATGAGTAAAATGAAGAATATTTAATATGAATCAGTTTCACAACCATAACATCCCACTCCATATCCACACATCATTTAAATCAACAGATTTTAGGCTACTTCCGTCTAAATTCGCTATTTCGCCCTCTGTGCATTGGGAGCCGCAGTACCTTCGTGCCTGCGCGCGCTCTGCGCGTGTCATGAACCTGCCATTAGCATTTTTGTAAAACAGAATGTGAATGGTGTTCTTAGCTTGTCTTGAACACAGAAATCGTATATGAAATCAGTTTCTCTTTATCTACGAAATAGAAACTGATCAGTATTTTTTTTACTATAAAATTCAACTGAATTTATGAAAATGTATTAAATCAATTTGTCTATGGTGTTCTGTTTTCTTGTAACACGCTACTCCCTATCTGCCTACGGAAATTCTTGTAAACGCTGCATATTAGTTATTCTACTGCAGTTTTATTTAATTATTCTGCAGATATAATTGTTCATGGTCAATCGAAATGTGTGCAAGGAATTCATATACATGACAATGAATTCAGAAAATTCATTTCTAGGATATGAAAAAGTTTGGTAACATTGCAGATCAGTCAAGCTCGTAGCAGAATTGTGTTTCTTGCCAGCTGCGTTTCAGCATTGAGATATCTGATAGTGTAGAAAGTGTCTTGAATGCGACTGCTTGTTCTAAAATCATGAAAGTTTGTTTGTGCTGTATTAATTCAGCATAACCGAGCGTGGCGCAGAGCGAAGCGTGCTGACTTTGTATTCGGGAGGCCCGAGTTAAATTGCCGTGTCGGCCATCCTGACCAGACTTTTCGTGGTTTCTCTCGGTCATTCAGACGAATGCTGGGGTGGTTGTACTGAAACGCCACGACTGCGAAACTGACGTCGCTAACCGATTTCTTTACGTGAAGTCACGAAAGTTAAATTAATTCAGAGATAATCGCGGGTTCCTGGTTGGGTTACCGACTAAGAACTCCCAGGGACCCTGGGCCGAGGCCAATTGCCCTTATTGAGAAATATGGTTAAATACGCATATCTTATTCTGAATTCGTTCTGAATTAGAAACGTGTCGTAACTAAATGTCTCGTAACTAAAGCGCCCAAATTCGTTTTGTTATATCTGTGGAGAATTAACTCTGAAATCGTAAAAACGAAACCTTAATCCTCTGATAAGGAAGACTTACAAACTTACTCGGGTGCAAGCTTGTCGACCAGAACAAGCACTCAATATATGTGCATGTCGTGTGTTACGCTCCGGACATACTGGTTAAAAGGTTCACGACACATACCCCTTTGCTGTTCTCAGGATTCGGAGGGAGCCAACGGATCACACTATGCACTCACTTGTCTGACAAAAAAAAACAGCTGGAATCACCTCAAAAACGAACAAAACAGTGCAATATCCTAATTAACCATCTTCTATTAGGGGTGTGTCACAGAACAAACTATTTTACTACCTCCTGAGAATGTGATTGAGTGAAGACGAATGCTACAGTGACGAAAATTCAAAAGACTGAAAATATATCCATGCTGAACCGAAAATTTAAAGCTTCCTGCGACCGAAATGAACAATATTTTATGTGTCAAGGGGATCTCATCGATCTTTTCGGGGGTTTCAACTTGTCGAAGCAACAGTCTGAGCTTCGCAACTAGAAGGATGGAATCTTCTTTCCCCCTGTATGTAAGAGTGTGTTTTTTGTGATCGCCAAGTAGTGTTTTCAATATATTTCTCTCAGAAGTGTCATAGCTTTAAAGATATCCAATCTTGTTATAGAAACTCTTGGCCATGATTTCCACGTAACTGAATGGCAGTTGTTCATAGATTCTACCAAAATAAGTCTGAAAGCAGTACTTCTCCACAATGAGAAAAAAATTTCTTCTTTTCCGATTGTTCTTGCAGTTAACCTGAATGAGACTTATGAGAACTTTAAACTGCTCCTCGCGCTTATCAAATGTGAGAAATGCGAATGGAATATATGTGGAGATCTCCTGATTATTGCAATTATCTTGGGCATGCAGCTCGTGCACAGAAATCACTGGTGTTTTCTATGTAAGTGGACAGGATTCACAAAAAATCACTATTGTGGGAAAAAATCGCCTACTCGGATTGAACCACTGCCTTGACAAAAATGTAGTTAACACTCCTCTTGCTACCCCAAATGTGTACCTCCATCCACGGCACATTAAATTGGATTTCGTCAAAAACTTTGTGAAAGCCAAGAACAAAACATCTCGGGGATTCATGTATTCGCGATAGAAATTCCCAAGGATCTGTGAAGCAAAAATTAAAGAATATTTATAGGACCTCAAATAAGAAAATTAATGGCTGATGAACATTTCGTTGATTTGTTGCGTGATGAAAAAAGGCAAGCTTTCACAAGTATCTGTAGAAAACGTTTAGGGAAGCATAAGTCAGAACTATCGAGATTTGTATATGAACTACTGTGATCATTGTATTGATTCAGTGGTGAGTTGTAGTTGACATTTATATAATTGAAATGATTGAAGGCGTTGTCATTGTCAACAATAGTATTTATTTCACAAATAGCAGCTTTCGATGGCTTAGCCATCATCATCAGTTTTCTGCTGTCTGGGAGCCACAAAACGACTGCAGGCAAACGTTTTGTGGCTCCCAGACAGCAGAAAACTGATGATGATGGCTAAGCCATCGAAAGCTGCTATTTGTGAAATAAATACTATTGTTGACAATGACAACGCCTTCAATCATTTCAATTACTGTGATCATGCCTCCTTGTAGGATGTAACATGTCACTTTTTTAATGATAATTTGAATTTCTTCCCGGATAATCTCGGCGTTATCAGTGACGAACATGGCGAACAGTTCCGTCAGGTCATTTCTCAAATGAAAAAGCTTCATTAAAGCAATTAGAGGAGCGCAATGTTGTCAGACTACTGCTGGACATATTTGGCTGGACGAAGAGACGTTCCTGAAGCAAAGCATCGGCTGAAATCTGGAAGGAATTATTTTTCTTCCCTTTTTTAACACTTATCTTGTATTTGTTATTATCTACATTTGGATCTATTAGAGCGTGCCATTTTGTCAGATACATGCAATACATACGGAGAGAGGCATTTACAAAAACGATTATCTCATGAAAACTGAGGCCGATAGAAACATTCTAAAATAAGATCTGGATTGAGAGACAAATTATACACGGGAAACTGTTTTGGTCTGGTTACAGAAAAAGGTTGTTTTTTTTGTAGATCAATCAGACATGCTGGTTAAATTGATGCCAGCGCACTCTGTATTATCAAAAGACACTACTACTGTGGCCCCAAGATCTTCACGCAAGCCTTGTATAAACAGACACTCTCCTGGAGATCGTGCGGAGGGCAGTCATTCAGGAAACTAAGCAGTGCTAAAACTACATTGTAAAACGCAACTTCTTGTAAGACGCTGCACTAATCAACACGTAATCACAGGTTGCAACTCAGGCGCCATCAGTTAACTATCAAGACGTGTGAGTGTCATGAGGCTGTCATTCATGTTAGTTTATCAAGTTCATGCTAAGGGCACTATTGTTTTGATACAGGATTTTAAGGAGCCATTTGATACTTGCATTCAGGTTTTTGTTTTTTGGTACTGAAAAATAGCATTTTTGTACACTTTTTCAATTTTGGGGGTTCGTTGCGTTTTGTATGATGGTGAACCACACCACAGCGTGTGCTGCGAGTCTGCAATATACTGAGTATTTCCCTTTTGAACATAACTGATAATTTTATGGCTTCAACTGAATTAACCATCCTCTTGTAGCTACGAACAGTTTTATCTCTGAGCAATCTTTAGTCCTTCCAAAAATGAGTACAGAGGGTAAGCGAAATGATCCTGTAAAAGAAAGGCAAATTTTTCAGTTCTATAGAACAGACGTTACAAACATGCAATTGTATTTGAAAGGCAAATTTCCAACTTGGGCTTCTAGCGGATGTACAGTAGAACAGATATGGACAAACTTTAAGAACATAATTTCAGAATGCTTAGAAAAATTCGTGCCTACCAAGAAACTACGGTGCCACTCGTATCCGGAGTACTACAACAAAGAAGTGAGGCGACTGAAAAGGCAGGTTAGGAAAGCGTATAGTAAACGTTATATAAACAAGGAACAGAAAAATAATTTTCTACAATTATCTAAAGACTTACTAGTATTTAAGTTACTTACCCAAGAAAACTACCTGAAATCAGTTCTAAACGATCGATTGAACTGTTGGCAAAATTTCTTCAAGTATGCGAGACATAAGAAAGGGAATAAAGAGAGTTTTCCAGGGAACCCTTCTCGATCAGATTTTTCGTCTAGTTTCCCTGATCCATTGAGCAAATGCTGAGATGGCCCCTTGTTTTGCTTCTGGACATAAATGTAACTTCATTTTCTGTGCACGTCTTCTAGAATTCAGTGGGAAATACAATTATTCAAATTATCGTTTCCATGTTGTCGCGGCAGGAAGTAATAAGAGCCAAAATTTATTGCTTATTTATCTTTGAAAATAGATTTTATTACATGGGAGTTTTTTTGCGGTTTTCGTCCTGGGTATTCGTGCCACAGCCAGACTATTGCTGTATGTCAGGACATTGCAGATGCATAAAACGAAGGGCGTAGGGTTGATGCAATAACTTTAGACTTTTCTAAAGCATTTGGTTTGGTTTCACATGGCATTTTAATTGACAAATTGTCAAAAACTGGATTAGATCATCGAATAATCTAGCCGATATAAGAATTACTTAGGGGCCGAACTCAGTCAGAATAGGTGATAAATATTCATCCAAAGCTGATGTAACGTCTGGGGTCCCCCATGGGAATGTGTTAGGGCCATTGCTATTATTTTTAGCGTTCATTAATGACATTGCAACTAGAATAAAATCGAAAGTTAGACTTTTCGCCGATGATTGCATAATATATAAGTGTATTGGCTTGCCTTCGGATGAAAATATTTTACAGAACGATCGAAACACTTTATGAAACTGGGCGTGCAGAAATAAAATGAACTAATTCCGGAAAACAGTAAATTAATTTGTTTTACTAAGTCTCACTCGAATGAACACTCCAATTATGAGTTAGGAACTAACGTTATACCGCGTGTAAAAAAAAAAAAACAACTAAGAATTTGGGTTTGGTCCTGCGAAGCTACTTGGGTTAGTCTGCTCATATTAACAATACGGTTAAAAAATATTGGAGGGAGCTGCACTTTGTAATGCGTATTCTAAAACACAGTAGTTCAAATACCCGATCCTTAGCATATAGTACACTTGTCCGTCCTATTTTAGAATACGGAGCTGCCTGCTGGGACCCGTACAGAAGCGGGCAAATCAAGGCGTTAGATGAAATTAAAAAAACGGACCGGTAGCCAAAAAGTTTGTAAATCATGGGCGCATTGATGGACGAGATGAATGGAAACCCTTATCTAAGAGAAAGGAACGGGCGCGTTTATGCGTAATCTACAAGACATACAAAGGGGACATAGCCTGGGCAGACAACGGTAAAAGATTACAGAAACCAGATTATAAAAGCAGAGGAGACCATCCTTGGAAAATACGATATAGAAAGCAAAGAACTGACATAAACAAGTTCTCCTTTGTGAATCGTACTATAGTAGATTGGAACAAACTACCTGCAATGGCACTAGAGGCTCTTCCTTCTAATGTAGTGAAATTTAAAACTATACTAAAATCCATGTAGATCATCATTAATAATACTAAGATTTTTACCGTTATTATTATTATCATTATTATTATTATTATTATTATCATTATTATTATTATCATTATTGTCATTATTATTATTATTGGTTATATTATTATTATTATATTATTATGGTCATGACTCTTATACAGTGCAGTGAAATGAAATGAAATGGTTAGACAAGCTATTAGTCAATTAACAGATAAAAAAAATTAATTAAAACTAGGATATCAATCCCTAATTCTATTTGTAATTCCACTAATATTGGTAATAGTTTTGTAATTGTAAATCTAGTTGTAATCATGTTTGCCATCGAGCATTAGCTCAAAGGGAACTTTAATAAATATATATCACGTGACGGTAAAAAACAGTACAAAATCTCTTATCCGCCGAACTCCGTATTTTCAAAAACTACGAGTTAACATTTCAAAACTAGAACTCAAGACATTTTTACCTTAAACAAAATCTATTACAAAAAATGTCATTCATAATTTTTTGAAACAAAAATTGTTTACCCGTAATTCCTACTTGAAATTAATGCACTTTATAAAAATACTTTTTTTTCAAAAACGCTCGAAATTTCTCTCTACATTTTTCCACGGACAAAACAAAGGTCGCATAAAGAATTGCGTAGGTCTAATTTTCTTTTAAATCAGCATTTTCGGACATTTGCAAATTTAAAACTGCGAGAAATAATGTGATGATGTAGAATCACAAGTTTTGTAATTGTAGGCAATTTGTGTGTATTGCTTTGTACTTCTATACCCATTTCGAAGACTCGAAGCTCTGTTGTAGACTCCAGAGCTCTTGAGCGTTCTTTGTGAATAGCGAATACATAGCAATTCTGATGTCCGGCTGGCGTGCTTAGATGCACGCCAATTCCATTACTTCACAAATCCAGTTTTGTATCAGAAAAAGGAGCTTTTTTTAAAATTCGGTATAATTTAAAGGACCTTTTTTTAAATTCGGTAAAACCCGCAAAGCTTCGATTCAAAAGCACAATTTTCTGGACATTTAGAAGAGAAATCGTCAGGAAAGTACTGGGGATAAACGAAGCGTTTCTCAGCAAAATTTCAGTGATTTTTTCCACCTGAAATATGTGTATGAATCTCGGTATCAAACTGAGGAAATACAGAGGAAGTTTTTCATTGAAATTTCCACTTTTTTTTAGCAATATCCAAAAGCTAGAGGCAAAAAGTTGGAGAAAATTACCCCGTATTAACTGGACTCAGAAGTGAATCAAATTTAAAACTCGTGCATCTCGAAATACGTAAGGACCCTTTTCGATCGCAAAGAGGTTGCAAAATACTTACCAGAAAACTGAGTTTTCCCTGGCCGCGATACGAGCACTGCGCAGGGTAAGCCCAGAAGTGGGGCTGCCACCTTATTGTGATTTTGGGTAGCAGGATTTCGTTTTTAGTAATATTTTCTCTCGAACGACTGTACCTACAAAAAAAGTGCATAATCATTACACAATACTATAGTGCAAAGGCATTTCAAATTTACATTTTAAAAAATTGAAACCGCCAGACGATATGTAAGAACTGATTTTTCCAAAGAGAGAAAGAAAACAGTTTTGTTTCAACAAATTTAAATGAAGGGCTCAGCTCTACATCTCCTATGCCACATTCCCGTCAAAATTAAGATAATCGTTCTAACACTCGCCATATCGATTATTACATTTTATATAAATATTATGATGCTGGTGTAACAAATAACGCTATACTAAGAAAATATTTATTCTTTATTTTACTACTGACTTCGATAATGACTCCGAGAGACGGCTGACTGTTCCTTCACTGTCTATGATAGATGGAGAATTGAAACTTCATATTTTCATTTCTCCGGATCCATGTGGCTTAGGTCTATCTAGAGTCAAGCCCTTCGAAGTTCAATAAGTCTAGAGAATACATTCTATGAGCACATTTGGATTAAACTGTTATAAGAAGGTTGCTACATATTCATATTCTGTACATTTTTTATACAAAATTGTTTCGTGTAAAAAATGGGTCCTACTTAAATCCGTATCGATAACAAACTAATAAAATATACAGACCAAACTAGTTTTCCCGTCAAACTAGTTTTGTCGTCATTCGATTTTCCCGTATCAAGGACCCACAAAACATGGAGTTTGGCTTCGCGTATTAGAGGATTCCCCCCTTAAATTTAGCAACTGGATTTAACCCCCTTTTCGTCACCAGGGCCCTGTAATAAAGTTTTTCTTCCGAAAATTCACCGTTTTTTCGCGGAACAGAGTTAAAGTTTTTAACTTATAATATATAATTATGGCATGGTTATAAATGCCATACAAAGGTAATTTTGGAAGTAAAATAGAATAATTGCCGGCAAATGCTCTCGAAAGATACAAAAAAATATGCCAATAAACACTCGCACTTTTAGCAACTCCTGTCGCAGCAATTTTGGTAGAGCAAAAATATAAGGTTGAACCTAGAACAAATGTGAACACAGGTAGATGTGTTCGATCGACAATGACGCTGCCAAAATGGCTGCGACAGGAGCTGCTAAAAGTGCGAGTGTTTATTGGCATATTTTTATTATCTTTCGAGAGCATTTGCCGTCAATTATTCTATTTTACTTCCAAAATTACCTTTGTATGGCATTTATAACCTCGTTCCAGATTGGATATTTTGTACTTAAACAACGATCTCGAGAGTAAAAGTATCGTATTCATACTGGATTGAAAGGACATTATTTCCAAGTTTCATTCCCAATGGAATTCCGCAGGGTTGGATTGAAGGCTCTATGCTTTTCCTTCTATGCAGTAGAGACCGCTGGAGACCCTCCTCAAGCGCCTATAGATAGAATCGGGAAATCTCAATCCTTGGAATTAGAACTCAAGAAACTGCTGCACTTCTCATCCACACGTATCGCAGTTAACAATTTGGGCTGGTGCACATTTTTGGATTTTCGTGATGCCACCAAGAGGAGGCAATGTGTAGGCAACCAGCGCGGCGTTGTGTAATGTCACAGAGGGTTGCCTATACGCCCCTGATACTTCTGGCTCATATTGTAGCCAGCAATTGAGTGTTATTGTTGATAACGCTTCTTTGAACAAATTTCCTGTGCTATATCGGAGCGAAATTGTTGTAATTCGTTGCCCTTTAATACGAAATCAATAGCAAGGGTCGCCTTGCGCGGGCGGCCTCACCAGACTGTCTTGTAATGGGAATCACAGTTGGCGGTTTCTGTCGCTCCAGCCCAATCCTTCCACACAGACAACGAAGACCGCCTCAGAGGAAAGGGTGTTGACACAGGTTGTTGAGAAAGGCTTCAGTTTCTTGCTATGTCTCATTCGTGGTACACCTCTTCAATAAGATTTGTGCTCTAAACTGTATTTATTTGAAATTTTAATACGAATGTTTATTGTGAAATTTAGCAGAAATCTGCACTAATAAAAGTGAATTCAACGACGTGTAACCGACATCCATACCACAAAAAGTAGCGTATGAATAGATATGAAATTTTTACAAGTTCTTCAGGATTGTCGCAGTGTCCCAGCAAAGTTTGGTAAAGATTAATACAACCCAAATGCGAAAAATAATTAAAATAGTTTGTAGATGCACCTGTGACGTCGTCGTGATGCGAAAAACAACACAGACACGGAGTTTTTTTTAGTACAGGTTTATTTACAATGACTGTATATTACAATGTTTATTTACATACTCCTCCGGAATCTACCGCTGCACTCCACAGCACACACACTCCAACCGAGCGCCTGGACCACCCCCTCCCACGCGCCGGCCCGTGCGTTGCGCGGTGACGAATGCTACGACGTTACACACTGCGACCATTTTACGCCTCTCGCTTGGAGCACGTGGTTGCTAATATATTCCGCCAGAGCCCAGTAGTGCTGCAGCAAAACTGGTACATAATTTATTCGCTAGAGGCCAGTAGCGGTGCATAAGATAAAAAAAAAGTTCATCTAATAGCAAGGTGTTGTAAAATGAAATGAAAGAAAATTGTAGTATTTTATTACAATTTGAACCAATTACGTTAAACAATTTTAAACACCGTAGTTTATATAAATTGATCTCTTCCCTCATTCGCAAGGATTGAATAAGAACGCCCGAGCAACGCCGTGTATTTTGCTACTGTAGTATAAAAAGATGTCGCCCAGTTAACGTACCAGACGTCCGCGTCACTGCAACGAAAGGATCGTGCGAAGTTTAATGAATCCTTACTCAATCCTTTCTCGTCGAGCTCAGGATTAGAAAATGAAAGAGTTTCAAAAAATGAAGGAAATTTAACAGTAATTTAATTATTTCCAATAATTACAAATTATTATAAATGATTAACATCGAAACATTTTCGGCTGGAGGTTATTCCGATTTGATTTGATTTTTTCGTGTTTCCCGGCACGTCAATTTCTTTGGTCATTAGTCCCTTTAGTGTAGTGCAAGTTTTTTTCTCGAGATATGCGCGGTGATCTTCCCCCGCTGGATGGCGATCCGGCGCCGACCTACCGTCGGCTAGTGGGGTTTCCCCCTAACCGGGACTCTCCCACCAGCGGGCACCGCCCCAGCCGGGACAAGCTCTAAGTTCCCGCCCGGTCTCCAGGAATATGTGGTAGTGTAGTGCATGTTAGTGTGTGTGTGTGTGTATGTGTGTGTGTATGTAAAGGGAGAGGATAGTACAATGAAGAGGAAGAACAGATCGCGCGCCGTCCATGGTCCGTTTGGTAGGGTACTGCTCCGGCATTTGCCTGGTGTTGATGGGAGAAACCACGGAAAACTACCGATCAGAGCAGCCGGCCGCTAGAATTCTCCTCCAGACAGCGACTGAATTCGACCTAGCTGAAAAGCTAGTGTCGAAAATCCTGCCGCTATCAGGACTCGAACCTAGGACCTCCCGGTCAGAGGCGCTGCAGTGACATCAGTTGATGCACTGAGCTACCGCTCCCGTGGTTATTCCGACATTTTCATGATACTAAAAATGTAAAGTTAATGGTTCCACTGGTCTTCACTATTAAATATTAATAAGCTTATGATCGTGAATGTTTCACAAATGATGTGTGAAAAAATGCAAAATGAAGCAAGTTCTTCGACTGTGATAACTAGGGCCAGGATAACCTAAATAATGACCTAAAAATATGAAAATATGTCTATAAAATGACTTTAAAATGTTTAATTGAGGTTTCAAAACCTTCAAAATCTTGGCGTCCTTTCACTATTATAATGAAAATACACTTTTCAAATCTAGCACATTCAAAAAAGATAATTTGAACTTTTATTATGTTTTGAATTGATCTAATTACAAAATATAAATTAAAAAAAATGTCACATTTGGATGAGCGATCAGAAAGAATTACAATAGCAAATGACATACATTTTAAAATTTTCAATTAGGAACGATGCATTGTAACGGGAAAATTACTACTCAACATTGCAGGATGTTATGGGGCATATTTGAAGTCAAATCACTAGAGTTCAATTCAGGCTATCCTTCGCAGATTGTTGCTAACTTGCCACTCAGAATGTTGGTAATCTTGGAGAGAGAGTTGAGTACTTTGCATTTCGACTCAGCACACATTATGGTCTTGCATTTACACATTCACCAACTTCGCCATATATAGTCTTTAACACATCTTTAACATTTTTCACCAGTTGCAGGGCATCAAAGAGTTGAACCTCAATTGTATGATTTTTTTTTTAATTATGTGGAAATTAGACTTGGTATAAGCGAGATCTCCGGTCAGTATGGTGTTGAAAACAGCAACTTGGCAGTTTTGATGTAGGCAGCTTCGCCTTCATTGAATGTGTAGGCAACATTTTCGTTAGTTTTGTAATTGGTGCTGTAGTAAATTGCGCTGTTAAGTCATGTGTCCCAACGTGTGATGACGGGTTGGGAAGGCAATAGCACTGAAGGAACCATTTCCTTCAATTTTCGCACTCGTAATGAAGCTTTGCTAAGATTTTCGTCGCTATAGAAACTAAGTTATCTATATCAGGATAAGATTCAGGAATTTCTTCCGCAACTATTTAGTGCATGTGCAATGCACGTTACAGGCATCATTTTATACTTTTTTTCTAACCTGGCCGATGACACTTCATAAGCTGTTATAGTGTCATCCTATCGAAGGCTAAAATGTCATCATGGTGACGTCGCTGTGGTGACGTTTAAGATCCCAATTGGACGAAATCGTAACAGCGGATCAGCAGTCATCAGCCAGGTAAGAGAAATTCATGTATAAGGTAGAGTAGCTGCAGACCTTTGCCAGCATTCACCAAGTAAGGGGCTGCATCAATGATAGAAGTATAACGTTTTTCTCTCTTTACTCCTTCAGGCCACAACAGATTCATTGCATTATCGAAGGTTCACAGCAAATAATGGAGTGGTTAGTTCTGTCCAACGCTTCATAGCAAGTGAAAAATTTATCTTGTGCTCGGGCTCACCTTAAAACACAGCTTGCCACGCATTTCCCTTCATCATCGGTGGTTTCATAAAATACTCGTATCTTGATATCAGAGACGCAAGATCGAATTCTATTTAAAACATTGCGAAAATTAGTCGCAAAATTTAAAAAGTTGCGAAATATTGTTACATTCGGAATGTGCCGTTTAAAGTACTTTTAAAAAACGCTGAAGTGCTGATTACTAACCAGTACATAACACTTAGACGTAAAAAATCTCTTTGAGCCGACTGCAAGCAAGTATGCGAAAATGGAATCAAATATTAATATATGACAAAAATACGAAAATTCATGAAAAAATATTACCATAATACGAAACAACGGAAAATGACAGAAAGGTTAAAAAAGCCCAAATGTGACTGAATAGGACTCGTATAAATAACATAATTGTAGTCATTGTAGATAAAATCTTAACATATATTTTCAATGAAAATACCACAAGAAAAATGTCATAAACATCCGGGTCATAGTGATAACCAATTTCATAATTGTGCAAAATTATCATACAAGAATTCTTGGTATGTAACGATGATGTTACAGTAAGTGATCGAAAATTTAAAGAACAAAACAATTCTTCAAACTGTGGTGAAATGTGTACCAATAATTTTCAAAATAAAAGCAAATCAAATGGAGTAATGGTAATGTTACCGAGGGTGGGGCTGTGCTGTGGATGAGAAAATGCAGAACCAAACAATATTCTATGCTTCAGAAACTACAGGCCCATGATAAAAGAACTACTGCACTTACGGCTAAATGTACCGAAAAAATCTTAAGGGAAAATACAATAGATCGCACTCTCACAGGGAAATTTGCATTACCACTTTCGGCTGAAAAAAAAAAGGTCTGATTTTCGATTTGCATTTCATTCTGAATCCAAGTCCGCTTCAAACGTCCAAATCGGATGGATAGGTATGTCGTTAAGTGACATTTGGCGAAATATAATATGACGTCACCCATTCGGTGCCGCCGCTGACCTAACTCAACGCGTGAGCAAATGATCTTCTCGTCGTTCCAATTGGCGAAGCAGCAGGCGGGCACGCACTTTCTCTTATACGCCGGCCAAGATTAATGGCATAATGGTTGGCTGTTAGTGATTCCGGGCGCCTCAACAGCACAGGTCATTAGTCCCGTACGTGTAGTGCGTGTTTCCCTCGGGATATGGCGGTGATCTTCCCCTGATGGATAGCGAGATCCGGTGCCGACCTACCGCCGGCTAGCGGGGTTTCCCCCTAATCAGGATCCCCCCAATCTCTCCCACCGGCGGGGCACCGCCCCAACCGGGACAAGCTCTAAGCTCCCGACGGTCTCCCGGAATACGTGATAGTGTAGTGCATGTTAGTGTAAGTGTGTGTGGGTGTAAGGGGAGAGGATAGGATAAAGAAGAGTAAGGAAAGATCGCGCGCGGTCTGTGGACCGTTTGTTAGGGCACTACTCCGGCATTCGCCTGATATTGATCGTAGAAACCACAGAAAACTACAGATCAGAGCAACCGGTCGCTATAATTCTTCTCCAGACTGAATTCAACCTCGCAGAAAAGCTAGTCTCTGACCTCCCGGTCAGAGGCGCTGCAGTGACTCCAGTTGATGCACTGAGCTACCGCTCCCGATTTAATGACATAATACTATTTTCGCTCCTATCCGCAAATAAAATTCCCTGCTCATACCAAACTAGCACTGTTATAACAAGAACAGACGTTCTCTTATACTCTGTATCAGTAACATAAAACTGTATTAATCTTGAAACTAGTAATGCTATAACAGCACTACTGTATTTGTATATAGTGAACCCTCGGTTAAAGTGGACTTGAAATCACTGGTCCCTTTTCACATACATTACAAATAAGCATTAGAAGATTCGGTTTCCTAAAAACCTCGGGTTATAGTGAACGTAGGAAATATTTTCTGGAAATTAATTCCCTCCTGGAAAGAATATATCGCCTCAGTGTCACAAATTCCAACATTAGCCAGCTTGATAAAAATATCGACCGCCGAAGGTTACAATCTAAGAATGTGAAGGTAGCGGAGGAGGTGAAGGTAAGGGACCCGGAATGTGGACCTAACTGGAGAGTTTTTCAACGCATTAGCGGGCAGCAATCGACTCAATCGGGATCTTTTGCGCAAGCACAGATGCATAAAACTTATAAGAAACTTGAACTGTGCATGCGCAGAAGATCGATAATGCTTTCGATTGTTTTAACATTTGAGGGTGCAAAACTCCCTACTGATGACTTTATGCCACTCAGTTTCAATGCAGAAACAAAGGCCGTATCCTGCGTGGGCTACAACTGGCGGTGACGGCTATTGTGTGCTTCAGTTTCAAGTTTGGTGTTGCTTGATATTCCGCGGGACAAAGCGCGATGAGTTCTACGTACGTGAAACGAAGCAGGCAACTGCCACAGCCTGGCGATATTCGCCGTGCAGTTAGGGATGTGCCCTTAACAGCTAAACTGTTATTTCTTAACCGTTAACGTTTCGTAACTGTTACGCGAAATAACAGTTATTTCGTTTATCCTGTTATTGACTCATCGGTTGAAATGCACAGAACTGCAACCTACTGGGCCTAATTCGAACTACTACAAGTTTTTGTGACAACCATTTTGTTCGATAACAGCTTCACTGCAGTTAATCATGATTTGCCAGTGTTCAAATAATACATTCTTTAGTACATAATTCGTCATTATTGCACACCATGTGCCACAATATTTTTATATTTTATTGTATACACTACAACAAGATGCCTTATCTGCCACTCTAATACTAGTTTTCAAGCCACCCACCAAATTTCAAATAATAGTAATGCATCCCAAAGTGAGGTCATGCCTCATCAGTTCCACCCCCGCGTCAGTAATCTTTCATCTACTCAATTATCCAATCAGGACATGTCTCTTCTAAACAAGGGCCTCAAACACTGTCCTCCCACACCCCTTAATAACACACACATTAAACAGTTATGTGTCAAAGTAGACACTAATACCAATTTCCACAATATTCCCGTTGAGACTAAATACAACATAGCTCACACCATCACAAACCACACAGAATCCACCATAGTGCACAAAAACCCAGTAAATTTTGGTTTTCAACACGCGCAACAACTCGCCAAAAAAGTTACACAGGAAAACTTAATCATATCTAAAGCAGACAAAGGCAACATTGTAGTGGTTATGGACAGACAAGAATACAATGACAAAATCTATGACTTTTTGAACGACAACAAGATCGAACAACTTCCCAATGATCCTACTAAGAAGTATCTTTGTCAACTTAAACAAGAACTTAACAATTCTCAAGCATTGTTTCCCTATCCCAAACAATACATACCATCTAACCCTTCTCCTCCGAGGCTTTATGGCCTGCCCAAATTACACAAAGAGAATACCCCCGTCAGACCCGTGGTTTCGTACACAAACACTTTAACCCACAAACTCGCCCAGAAATTAAATAACCTCTTCCATAAACACATCCAGTTCAAACCTTCATATTCTGTAAAAAACAGTCTAGATCTAGTAGAAAAGATCCAACAGATTCCCGTTCCACCCTATGCAAAACTTGTTTCATTTGACATAAAGAATCTCTTTCCTAGTACTCCGACTTCAGATTGCAAATTACTGCTACGTAACTTACTAGACAAATCATCATGTCCGGTACCCGTTCGTCATGAACTCCAAAATCTCTTCAACATATGCATGGACCAAAATTACTTCACTTTTGACAATAAATTTTACAGACAAACTTCAGGAATCCCCATGGGCTCACCCCTCTCTCCTCTCCTTGCAAATATTTGTATGGACTCTTTCGAACAGACCATCTTCCTCATAATTAAAAAACAACATCCAATATAAAATCACTATATCAAAAATTTTCTTCCAACAACATACTCCTACTATAAAATTCACTACAAACTACAGAATAAACAAATCTATAATTTCCTAGACCTCAATATCAGCATATCTGAAAACAAACAGCATTCAATATTTTCAAAAAACTTTTCTGCAAGAACTGAACACTATTCAACACATTGCTATGGCAAACGGTTACAACACAGCTCTTGTCAACAACATATTACGCCGCAAAATTCACAAACGAAAACTGAAAATGTACACTACACTCTCTAACGTAACACTAACATCAGACAAGTACACTTGCTTACCATATTTTGGAAAACTTTCAGAAAAAGTCGCACACAATATACACAAAGCCGGTATCAAAGTTTCATTCAAAACACAAAATTCTCTCAGAAAAATCTTATCTCCTAAAACACACACAGATCTTCTAGAAAAAAGCGGTGTCTACGCACTACATTGCCACGATTGCGAAGCAAAATACATTAGTCAAACAGGCAGAACTTTCAATACAAGAGTAAAAGAACATATACACGCTTGAAACACAACACCTGCAAATCTCACTTTGCCAATCATCTACTTCAGACAGGTCACACATTCAATCCACACACAGACATTCACATACTGGAAATAGAAAATCAATATCATACCAGATTAACATTGATAAAAAAAACAGTTAAAAACTGCGTATGACGTGCTATGGGGAAAAGTGAATTGTGTGCACATTTTCAAAATTATGTGATCCCTACATTAAGTCATATACTACTTAAATTTTGAATTTTTGAAAGGGGGAAAAAAACTCCCATGTAATATAATCTATTTTCAAGGATAAGCAATAAATCTTGAATTTTGAGAGGGAGAAAAAAAACTCCCATGTAATAAAATCTATTTTCAAAGATATATAAGCAATAAATTTTGGCTCTTATTACTTCCTGCCGCGACAACATGGAAACGATAATTTGAATAATTGTATTTCCCACTGAATTCTAGAAGACGTGCACAGAAAATGAAGTTACATTTATGTCCAGAAGCAAAACAAGGGGCCATCTCAGCATTTGCTCAATGGATCAGGGAAACTGGACGAAAGACCTGATCGAGATGGGGGTCATTGACCCGGAAGCTGCAGTACAATAATTGTTACAGGTTGTTTATACTCATTTATGCAGTCCAAATGGTAAATAATGCATTATGTATCATTGTTAAAATTAATGTTACTTTTCTTGTGTTGCTCAGTATAGTCTCTAATTGTATAGAAACAGTTATGCAGCAGAAACGATTTCACTTGGAATTTAAACTTTTCTATTGAATTTAATCGTTTAATGTCATCTGGCAAGGTGTTGTAAAATAATGCACATGTATTGTATGTGAATTTTTTGTAATGAGCTGTTGAAACTGTCACCTGATGAATATGATTTCTACGTCGAGTGTTATAGTAATAGACTTCGGCATTTTCTGAAAAAATATTCCCGCCCTTGAGCAAGTCATTTTTTACAAAAACCACTGATTCGTAA
Source organism: Teleogryllus oceanicus (assembly GCA_964035755.1). Lineage (NCBI taxonomy): Eukaryota > Metazoa > Arthropoda > Insecta > Orthoptera > Gryllidae > Teleogryllus > Teleogryllus oceanicus. Next base: position 334,096,942 of record CAXIVR010000001.1, on the reverse strand, counting down.
ATAAAAAGACACGGTAATGGTAGAATTCCTAGATTAATGAAGAGAGGCTACACATGAATTACGTGGGTGGGATTTGGTTATTATTCGTACAATTCGTTTTTGTAATCTAAACGTCTGGGAGCTAAGATGTATTTCCCCAGAATATTATGCCATATCTCAGGCGGGAATGAACATTCGCGAAGTATACACAACGAGCAGTATGAAGGCTGACTGAATTTGCAAGAATTCTGAACGCATAGCATAATGAACTTAATTTTGTGTTCAATTCATTTAAATGGACGTTCCATTTAACGTTTGACTGAATTGAGAGACCTAAACATTTTGTTGCCTTAACATCAGTCAATGGTACACTGTTCATTTTCAATGGAGCACAGAATTGTTTATTTGAAATGGACTACGAACGGCATTGTTCTAATGTGAAAAGAAAATAATGACATTTCATTAAAACGCGTCCCCCAATAATTACAAATTCCTTAAAAGATGTCTGAAAATCCATGGCTTCTGTACAGTACATCTGTAAAAGTTCCTTACCGAAATAATTGCTTTTTAAAAGTTTAAAATCATATGAAGATTCCAAATTTCAAAAGCAGCTCTAAAGAAATTTAGTCACCATATGTGATATTTATCAGAAAAATTGTCTGTCCTATAAATCTTTGATAATGAAGTATAGGAACAAATCAAAATGGTAGCGAGGAAAATAGGTTCTCGTGAATTGGAAGGAGAATTATATGGTAAGCGCAATTGTATCTTGATTACCATTCTGTTCTTTTGCCTCAAGGTGGGCACCAGTTTTATTTAAGAACATATCCTTCAACCTGGACAAGCAACTCTTCATATTTGGAAGCTCACAGGATAATTATAAAGTGGAAAGCTGTGAATGGCTGTGCTGAAAGGGATTTTAAATTATTGCAAGATTTTCATAGACTACTGACAGTACATGATCAAAAGCAATTTTGTGTTGTGTTCAAGAACATGGTTCACTGTGTACCCAGATTGCAAGAGACCTTAAAAAGAAAACTCCTCTCAGAAATGTAAAAATCATAATACCGATTACAGAACGAAAATGTATTAAATTGTAATATTAACATGTATTAAATTGTAACATTAAGCATGTCTCAATCATTTTACACCAACTTAAAACTACAAACCAAATAAATCCTAAAATTCAAATATCGCGGCCAAGTCGGCACGGGTTAATATCAACCTATTTTGATGCTATATTATTTTTTAGTAAATTCGACCAAATGAAAAATATTTAGGAGGCGAACCTCAAAAAATTAGCAAAAAAAGTATGTGGGGGCGGACGAAAAATAAGGGACACCCAACTGCGCAGTTGTGATGAAATTTTCTTACTTTACCATAACCACTTCTCAAAAGTATTGCAATAAACATTGAAATGTCATCTTCTGAACAATCACTTAGTCCATTTCTTTGGCTGCTTACTGATTTGTGTAAATGACCATCATTTGAATCGCTTCATCAAAAAACTGTCAACTGTGCTCATTAGATGCCATTCAGTTGTTGGATTACCCATTTCTCCACTTTTCCAGTCATATTTTTTTAAGGTTTTATATTTTTTCCCTTTGATAGCCTTGCTCGTTTGCAGTTGTTTTTGTTGCTGTTGCTGCTCATGTACTAATGGATGGTGCTGGTATCACATCAGAGGTTTTCATGTCGTGTTCACTACATTGATTGGCAGAAATGTCCAAATCTCACGCATAAGCATTGCATTGACTTGCTGGTAAATTATCTACACTTAGACTTTTTCTCCGCTCAGATCTTTATCTGTTATGTCCAGTGATGGATTTATGTGTAGGCAAAGGAGGCACGAGCCAGTGGTGGCAAAAATTGTGAATAAAAAATTGGTCTGAAGAGCCTCTTCTTTGCCACCCATGATTTTTCTTTCTTTTTTATTTGTATTCTACAAGTTGAAAAATATAATTACTGGAAAATTAATTTATTAACAGGCTGATAATACCTTCTGCTAAATGGTTTGTGAAAAGTCATAATGAACGATCTTTACATTTTCAGAAGTCATACAATTAAGATTTAATTTCAATTACTGAAAAGGAGTCATGTTATATTGTTATAAATTATAAATAATACATATTTAAATACAAGTAATTTTGATAATCTGTTTGATGATCTCTTATTTTATTCATAATTTCTAGTATTAAATGGAGATATCTCAGTAATTTTAAGAATTAAAGGTAGAACAATGGCACAGTAATAAATATGCATAACAACAACAACAACAACAACAACAAAAAACATGATGAATTTGTTACTTCTACACATGAAAATGTATTATTTAAAAATAATTGATTTCTCGAAGACAAAATTGAACATGCATAAATTATTAATTAAATTATATTTAATTTCAGTCATAAATATGCATGTCCAATTTTTTAACATAAAGCAGACTTGCTATTATATGTAACATTCTTCCAGGATTATTGGGGGGGGGGGCAGTAATTTTGCGTGCCTACAGGTGACAAAGTTGTTAATCCACTTCTAGTTATGTCACCAACAGAAGAGAGTAGCAAGCATTACATCCACACCTGTTTTTGGTAGTCAACATTTGTTTCTAAAATTTCCAAAAGTTTCAGCAGGAGTCTCCCATGAATATAAAAGGTCAACATATTACCCTTACACCCTTCTCTGAGGATGGTTCAAAACATTGAATTACAATTGATGAAAACTTTTCATTGTAAAATAACCCTAGAAATAATGTAGTTATCAATGTAGCTTATTTCTTTAAGATGTTATATTAACAGTTTCAGAGTTATTGACACAATATGGAAGAAAATAACCCATTGCTAGCGATATCAACCAATTTGTCCATTGTAAAATTGCACTAATTTTGAAGACAATTTCTCAACAACTGTAAACAATAGCATCAAAAGCTCTGTGAATGTGTGTTCCTAACTCAATGTACTTCGTTTAAATAAGGAGGATTTCCTTAGTAACAATACATTATCCATGGAAATATAACATTTCGGATTCGAGTATAAACAAAGCGGATTCGGGTGGCATAACGGTCAGCGTACCAGACTTTTGTACCCGAGTTTGTGGGTTCAAACCCGATCGAAGCGGTGGATTTTTAAGGGAGAAAAACCCATTTCTGGTTGTACGAGATACATTTCTTTCCATCTTTTCAACCTTCATTCTCTAACCTTCTAGCTATCATTATCGTAACTTCCTCCTCCCACTTCCTTTTAGGTCTTCCTCTATAACTTCTTTCTTTGAATATGTTTATGTTCTCCCCTATCTTCTATGGCAGTCACTCATTTTCTAAACTTTTCAAATGATCATACCAGTAGTATTTTTGTTTCCATCATTTCCAATGTTGATTTTTCAAGTTTCATTGTGTCTGTAATTGTTTGGTTTTAAATTATTTCTTTTCTAGAAATCTTGCAGCAGCATCTCCAATTTCCTTTTCTGTAGCTTTAATTTGGGGTTTGTCTCGCACATTTGCAAACTATAACTGAGCTCCATAAGTAAATAGGCTTTCGAATATTATTTTATATAGGTAACTTTTCTGTCTCTTTTTGTTAGATGAATGCAAATACATGTAATGATGTCTTAATAATTCTGTTTTGATTGGGATATCTGTGCTGTCATGACCAGTATTCATTATAGTGAACCCCTGATAATTGAATTCTTTTACATATTTAATTCTACCTATTTGTGTTAAAAAATCCCAACCAGCTCATCCAACTAATGTATTATATTTTGGCTGTATTTATGTCTAGTGTCCTTTTCTTGTATTTTAATTAATTTTTTTCTACCCCATACATCACATACAGTTTTTTTACTGTTTTTATTTTTATTTATTTTTTTTATTTTTACTTTTTTAATCAAATTGATACCAGGCATTATGCCGTATACATTGATACAGAATACCATTGACTCAACAGCAATATCTGAAATTATAATAATCATAATGTTCAATAACTATAACTTAAAAAAATTAATTCATGTAATTATGTTCGTCAACAAATCGACAGTATAACAATTATCGTTTCTATCTGAACTCTAATATAACTCTTCTTGCTTTAATTTTGAAATTGCGAAAATTAGAATTAAAATAATTTTCAATTATGAATGAATTTGCCATTCTGGCAAGACGAGGTATAGTTGAGTTGTACATTGAATTAGATCTACAATTGAATTCTATCAATAAAGGTGCGTGTCTGACATTGAATAGGTTTCCTTTGAATAGGTACGCCTTCCTTTGGAGGGGAAGTAAAGCCGGGTGTCCCATGTAGTAGATTTACTGCATGTAAAAGATCCTCAAGCCTAAAAGAAGCCTCTGAGCAAAATTGAGATCCGCCTGTTTCATCACCCAAGATAACACCTCCTTTCTCCGCTAGGTGGTGAAAGGAGTGTAGCGAAATTTGCGTGGTTAGATGGAAGAGCAAGCCTGATGGCCCAAGTCTCGCCACGTAAAATAAGGCATTAACTAAACTAAACTAAACGTGGCAACTAGTGACATTGTCCTCCCAGAAAGACATCACAGTTATCTGAGTTAATGTGTGCAGACGATCAAGTGATCATAGCCACAGACAAGGAGGATATCATGACAAATAGAAAATAATTCTTCCGGGTTATTTGGGGAAATCTTTCTGGAATTATGTAAATAGTAAAAGGTTGTCTCATGGCTTACCCAACAACAGGTACTTGAACAACTCTTTAGCAAATACAGGAACGGATATTGTAAATTTATTGGCAAAATACTTCCAATCTGTTTATGACAATGATAATGATAACACTTTTGTTTCAATTACCCCAAATCATAATATTCAAAACTTAAATATTACTTGTGAACAACTCAAACATAAATTAAAATCTTTAGAAAATAAATTTACACATGGTCCAGATGGTATTCCTGAAATAATTTTGAAAAAATGCGCATTGGAATTCGCAACCCCCCTACAATTACTTTTCAACAAATCATTAACTTCACACTATTCCAGTACAATGGAAAACAAGTTTTATAACGCCAATTTATAAGAATGGAGACAGTAATAACATGAATAATTACCGACCAATCAGTATACTAAATTGTATTGCAAAAGTTTTTGAAAATATTATCTTGGACTATATAAAGCCTCAGATTGAAACAAAAATAATTGAACAACAACACGGTTTTGTTGGAGGCAGATCGACATTAACCAATTTAACACAATTTAGTTATGAAGTTCGTAAGGCCCTCGAAGATAAGAAACAAGTAGAAATTATTTATACTGATTTTACTAAAGCCTTTGATAAAGTTGATATAGCTTTATTATTGCAGAAAATTGAAAATTTAAACTTAAATGGAATCTCCATGACATGGTTATGTAATTATTTGACAAATAGAACCCAAATAGAAATTACAAAGAATTACAAAGAAATTACAAAGAATTACAAAAAATTTAAATCCCAACCATACACGAGTAAATCTGGTGTACCCCAAGGATCTCATCTTGGTCCAGTACTTTTCTTAATTTATATAAATGATATAATCAACGCCTTTCATCATTCTCCTTTTAACCTTTATGCAGATGATTGTAAATTCTGGCGTGTTATAGACAATGTAAATGAATCTGACTTATTACAACAAGATCTGACAAATCTAGTCAATTGGTGTACAGATAACAAAACATATATAAAAAAAAAAAAACTTAGATAAAAATCAAAATGACTCGATTACATTTATTCTATAAATGGTATTAACCTAGAAACTGTCACACATTAAAAACTTGGGAGTTATAATTGACAGAAACCTAAATTTCAAATTACACATTGATAACATAATAAGCGAATCATTAAAAACACTTGGTTTTATTAAAAGACAAACTGCCAAATTCAAAAATCTCCAAATACATTTGCTATATTATATAATTCTTTAGTAAAATCAAAATTAATGTACTGCTCACAAATTTGGTTCTTATATAATCAACAGGTTAGAAACAATTCAACATAAATTCTTTTCTTATGTGGCTTTAAGATAAATATACCTAATCCTATGATTACTCATAATTATACTCAAATCTCAGAAATGTTAAAAATCCCCACTTTGAAATCTACACGTAGACTACATGATGTGATATTTATGTACAAACTTTTGAAAGGATCGAAAATTCCATTAAAGAACTGTTTCCGAAAACCTATTCAATGTCAGACACGCACCTTTATTGAAAGAATTCAATTGTAGATCTAATTCAATGTACTACTCAACTATACCTTGTCTTGCCAGAATGGCAAATTCATTCATAATTGAAATGATTTTAATTCTAATTTTAGCAATTTCAAAATTAAAGCAAGATGAGTTATATTAGAGTACAAATAGAAACGATAATTGTTATACTGTCGATTTGTTGACAAACATAATTACGTGAATTAATTTTTTTAAGTTATAGTTATTGAACATTATGATTATTATAATTTCAGATATTGCCGTTGAGTGAATGGTATTCTGTATCAATGTATACGGCATAATGCCTTGTATCAATTTGATTAATAAAAAAAAAAATAAAAATTAAAACGGTAAAAAAACTGTATGTGATGTGTGGGGGAGAAAAAATTAATTAAAATACAAGAAAAGGACACTAGACATAAATACAGCCAAAATATAATACATTAGTTGGATGAGCTGGTTGGGATTTTTTAACACAAATAGGTAGAATTAAATATGTGAAAGAATTCAATTATCAGGGGTTCACTATAATGAATACTGGTCATGACAGCACAGATATCCCAATCAAAACAGAATTATTAAGACATCATTACATGTATTTGCATCCATCTAACAAAAAGAGACAGAAAAGTTACCTATATAAAATAATATTCGAAAGCCTATTTACTTATGGAGCTCAGTTATAGTTGCAAATGTGCGAGACAAACCCCAAATTAAAGCTACAGAAAAGGAAATTGGAGATGCTGCTGCAAGATTTCTAGAAAAGAAATAATTTAAAACCAAACAATTACAGACACAATGAAACTTGAAAAATCAACATTGGAAATGATGGAAACAAAAATACTACGGTATGGGGAGAACATAAACATATTCAAAGAAAGAAGTTATACCAAAGGAGGAAGTTACGATAATGTTAGAGAACGATAGAAGGTTAGAGAATGAAGGTTAAAAAGATAGAAAGAAATGTATCTCATACAACCAGAAATGGACACAGCTGTAAAAGAATTTGCTTTACTACCACTATTTCTTGGTTGATCGATGATTCTGAGTGCATCAGTTGTTAAGGTAATTAATCCCATAAGTGTAGTACATGTGTTTTCCTCAGGGCGTGACAGTGATGTTTCCCGCTGGATGGTGAGATCCGGTGCCGGTCTACCCATTGGCTAGCGGGGCTTCCCCAACCAGATATCTCCCACCAGCAGGGGCACTGCCGACTGGTCACCCAGCATATGTGGTAGTGCAGTGTGTGTTGGTATGTATAAGTAAGGGGTGACGATAAGACACAAAAGGGGAAGGGAAACAGGTGTGCAAAGGTGCACAATCCGTGGCTCATTTATTAGGATACTGTTTCAACATTCACCTGGTGTTGATCTGAGAAGCCACAGAAAACTATCGATCAGAGCCACCAGCTACTAGAAATCTCCTCAAGACTGCAGCTGAATTCGACCTTCTTATCTAGTTAGAGTTGAAAATCCTGTCATCATCGGGACGCAAACCCTAGGACATCCTGGTCATAGGCACTGCTGTCATATCAGTTGATGCCCTGAGCCACATAAGCCCATTACCACTTGATTCTAATGCACCGCTTGGTTAAATGTAATTTCGCAGATTTTGGCATAGTGGCAACTAATTTTCTTAATTAGTAAATACTACTCTACAAAATTTCATTGAGCAGAGCAATAAGAGAAAGTGCCAGATGAATGTACAGTGTGTAAAAAAATATGAGAAACAGTGTTACGATGGGTTAATTTAGTACCTTATAGGGCATATTCAAGATCATATTTTCAACGCTTTTACTGTATAATTGCATACATCTTTCATAATTTACCCAGTCACAAAAAATAAAAAATTTGCCAGACCCAAAGTCTTGACAAATTTTTCTCTATGTACATTAACACGCTGAACCCAAATCTGAAGCCAGAATTGCGCCACCACCTTCCTTTTTTTTTATATTGCGAAAAACCACCATAAAATTGTTTTTTTGTCATTGGGGGTTGTTGTCAGACCCAAAGACTTGAAACATTTTCTCCATGTATGTTGACGTGCTGAATTTGAATCCAAAGCCTCACATAAATTTGGGTGGCAAGTCTGCAATATACAAATTAAAAAGAATTTGAGCAAGGACAGAGCCTTGCAGTAGGCCATCTTTCAGCTTCTTTGTCTTCATTATATTGCTGCTGTTTATAACTGTGATTGTTCTATTATTCAGCATGTTATTAAGAAGTTCATAAATGCGCATATCAGGAAAGAATTTCCAATATTTACACAATAGTCCTTCCCTCATGACCGTATCATAGGCTGCAGTAAGGTCAATAAATACAGCAGTGGTCTTTAGGCATTTTTGAAAGCCAGCCTCTATTTGTATGTAGTAGACTGAGCATCTGATTGACACAACTCCTTCTAGGTCGGAATCCTGCTTGTTCTACAGGGATTTCTTGCATTATTTTGTTGCTAATTCTATTAAAGATCAATCTTTCTAAAAGTTTATATAACTTGCACTCGAAAGGTATCAGTCTGTAACTTTCCACACTCTCTTGGTTTCCCGGGTTTCTTCTTTCCGGGATAGATATGACTTTTGCTTTATTAAAATCTGTGGGAATTCTACTAGTCTTTAAAACATCTGTAAAAATTTGACAAAAACAGAACACAATGGGATGGTGCTCTCCCCCTCCTCTGTCCCTTTTTTCCAACGATTTTCAGTTTTTGTGGCACACCAGACGCTCTTTTTTTATTTTTAACATGGGGAGACAATCTACTTTAAGACAGGAAGTCTAGTTGGAGTTAATTGTCCTCTAAGCCCTAAAATAAATTTTAACAATATTAATGTTTATATAAATTTAAGTTCTTCAATCCTGTTATTTGTTAGAAAATTGACAGATAAACTTAATGAAAATCCAAAACACATTTGTTAGGTGTAGTTTTGCTTCCATTTTTCATGTGAAATCTACTCTTTTGTCATAGAACATTGTAATTTGGAATGGTCATTAAGTCTCACAGCAAGGATGTGTGTACCTCTGTGGAATTTTAGTTAAGGCTATGACTTCATTCTTTTTTTCTTTCTTTAATTTATTGAAGTTAACAAAAGATGGTGAATTAAAGGTAAGTTATGGCTAGGATTTGGATTTACATGCACTAATAACACAGGCACACAAAAAGTTGCAGAACCAAAGACTTGTTACACATTTCAGTATGTAAATCAACACACCGAATCCAAATCTGAAACCAGAATTGCGCCACCACCTACCAGTTGGTTTTTTTTATCGTGGAAAACACCCCTATCTCACATACATTTGCTGATGACTTGGCAATTGCCAGCCAACATTCATCCTTTGAGAAATCTGAGGAAATACTTTCTACAGATCTAGGTTAACTCTGGGAATGCTAATGTAAGTGGAGACTGAAGTACAGAAAAGATGGAATGTTCTAGCTTGCACCTATGTAATAAAACGGCCATTTGGAAACTGAAGATTTATGTCAATCACTCCCTGTTAAACTTTAATAAGACACCAACATATTTGGGCATAACGCAGCACCGCACCTTAACTTATAGAGCTCACTTGAAAAACATATCCGCTAAAACTCACACTCGAAACAATATTTTGATGAAATTGTGTGGGTCAACTTGGGGCACTGCTATTTCAGTACTTTAACTCTCAGACTTGTGTACAGCACAGCAGAATATGGAGCTGGAGTATGGTTGAACAACCACCACGTCCATCTGGTCGATACCCATCTATATAACTCTATGCACTCCATAACTGGAGGTATTAGGTTGTCTCCGATTTACGGGCTTCCCACCTTGCGCCACATCCCTGCCCCTGACCTAAGGAGACAGAGAGCCCTACTGGAAGAATCTGGGAAGGTCTCCCGAAATACTAGCCTTCCCATACATGACTACATCCAAGCAGCCTCACTCAATAGACTGAAATCACACAAACCATCCACTCTAACAGCCGCATACTTAAACAAGAGCAATTTTCAAATCTGAGCAGATGGGAGAAATACAGGATTGGTAACACACCTGCTACAATACATAATTTTCTCAGCACAAGCCAAAAACCTTTGGGCTTTGATATGCCTCGTAATATGTACAAGACGGCAAACAGAATACGAACTGGACATGGAAGATGCGCCGCTTCCTTATTCAACCGGAGAGTGGTACTGTCTCCAGACAGAGAGTGTGGTACCCCCCAGACTGTGTGGCACTTAGTGGAGTTACGAACTCACAGCCTATCGTTGGGATCCATTGGATTCGCCATGTCTGACACTGCCAGCAGTGGAATGGATACAGAAGCTGGACATACCCCTCTACAAACTAACCTGTTGACTGTTTTATTATTGTAATATCACATTGTGATGTACTGGACTGCATCTGTTGCATTCTGAACCATGTGCACGAGCCATATATAAAAATAAAAAAGGCAAAGTAGACACTACTGTTCTGAAAGTAGTAGATGACCTCTTCAATGAAGTGATTAAGGTGACAAGTATATGTGAGGCAAAGACTGAGACCCTGGAAAACACGTGGACTAAAAACTGATGAAAGGAGGACTGAAACATTTCAAATAATGGAAAATATACTCCTTTGTTTGAGGAATATAATGAACACTGTGCTTTTAATTTTATCAATATCTGGCAATACGCTCAACAAAAGAGGTTTTCTTTAATAAATATGGTTTGGTATGATGAGAGAAACCAGTTCTCTGTTCACACTGTTCAAATTATATTAATTACACAGTGCAATTAGTTACACAGTGTATGGAGATCCTCAAGTTTCATAAGGATTATCAGCCCTTACTAAAGTCCGACGTCAAAAAAATATGACATTTAAGAGAATCAATGCCCATAATACAAATCTGTCAGGTGTTAAAAAACTCAATGTATACAATAAAAACGTAATAAGATTAAATACAAATAAAAATCAGGTTAATTTGAAGCTAGCAACTCTTTTCTCACTGCCAAGAAGAATGACCTAACTATGTTTTTACATGGGTGGATGCCAGTTTTCCTAGAGTCCAGTGCCTAACTTCGATCGCCCCAATGTATAGCATTTTTTGCATAATAAAATATACAAACAATTTAACTCTTCAGGTATACATACACCATACATAAAACTTCTATCAAAAATGGAATGAATACTCACCTTATCTACAGATTTGGAAGATAGAAAAGTGTACACCAGTTCATTGCAGTTCTCTTATTATTATTCAATTCAGACTGAGATAGTTTCATCATCAAAAACCCTGTTAACAATAAAACATTATTTACTACAAAGTAATCAATATCTTAGAGAATTTTAAGGCTAGTCACGATGAGATACCTATAAATCAAATACAATCCTCTTATCTTTCCTCCTCAAATCTCCTCTAACCTCATTTTCTCAACAATATGAACGTTGAATTTTTGACAGCCTAACAATGGAAAATGTATCAAAATTCCTTCATTAGAAATTCCGTAATAACAATAAGGTTGCACCGAACACTATTTTATGCCGGCTGTCGTCGCATGCAATTATTTGTTTCGATATTTCCCAGAGATCAGTGGCCACAGAACATCCGGAACGACAAACGGAATTCATGTTATAGAGACACATTTCCAAGCACAACAGTTGGCATTTAACTTTGAGTGCCGTGCTCGAGTATGAAAACTTACTTTTTTGTTGTACTATCCCAGTACTTCAAAAGCAAAACACAAACCAACCCAAACATTAACACGCTCCGCGCAGCTGTCACAAAACAAAACACCACGTTCAGCTTCTGCAGACTCTCCCAAAATTAATCTATGCATACACCACTGCCAACATGAAAGAATTCCATTCTGTATCACATATGGAATATCTTTCAGTATGCAACTTCGAAACTCTTAATAACAACAGGACAACAAACCCTACGTGTTTCACGTTCATGATGAACTTCGGGCGACGCTGTCTCCCGTTTTTTTGTAAACCAAATTAGCATTCGTTCAATACACGTAGTTGGCAGCACAATCTCACACCTGCGGTGAGCGCGGAAAACATAGGATGCAAAGGAGAATCAATGGATTGTCCATAAGGATGAAACTATAACGACTCTTACTAATCAACCATGAGTATCCAGAGTTCTAGATTAAAAATTATAATCTGCAAAGTATTAAACTTACAGCAAAGCGTCTTGTTGTACAATTAAGAAACATATTTTCTCAGCGCCACGAACTTTCAAGCCTTTGATTGGTTCGACTCATTCGTCTCCCGCGGATTTCGGGCAGCGCACCTGAAGGAAGCGCAAGGAAAGGAAGTGGCATTAAAAAATTGACTCTAAAAGTTACAGAATTACCTCGCGTTCATTGTAATTAATTTTCACAATGCTAGGGGACTCCTGAGAGCATTATTTATTATGTAATTTACATTAAAAATATTGTAAGCATGTATATAATAAACTTTTTAAAACAAATTTATTATCATTCTATCTCTATTTGCTTCCTAAATTTCTTTTTGGTGTTCATCATTTAATTTGAGGGTAGCATAGAACGTGTCATTCTGTCTACCCTCTGAAAATTTTGAAAGTTCATGAACTTTTAAGTTGAAAAAAATTTCAAGCTCTCCAAATACTGCTACTATTAGTTATTTTATATCCTTTAGTTACAAAATTTCAAAGTTAGTGTTGCTGTTTTCATGTATTTCACTCCTGCATACTTTTTTTTTTTTTTTATTTATAATTTGCTATACATTCGTTCAACATATCAGCATTGTCTTGGGCAAATTACCTTGTCATCTGTGCAACTGAGATGAGATAATAGTTTTGCTTGTTATTTCCAATCTGTCATACTCAGATTCACTCTCTTTGATACACAAAGATCATAATTACAATCGCCAATAATTTGGGTCATTCAACTTGTTCCAGCCTCGCATCTTAGTTCATTCATGTTTTGTGGATTCTCCATCCAACACTCATGTCAAAAAGACTTTGTTAATTTTCTTTAAACATTGCATTTCAAACAATTGTTCTCCATGTCGTTTTTTCTACAGTCATATTATTCTTACAAATAGTGTAGTCTAAACATTCCAATTTCGTAATTTTTTGTTAATACTTATACCCTCAAGAATATCATTGTAATTTTTATTTAATTCCATAGAGAAGCGTAGGTATGGACTGCAAGCTAAGGAAATTTTATTTTTAAAGATATTATTAGCAGTAGAAAAGTTAACAGTTTCTGTGATTTATTTTCTAGATCACAGTCTGTCATGTAAATTAATAACCATTAATTTAAATTTTTTTATTGTTCATTTACAAATTGGTGAATACAGTCCATTATCTCAAAATACTATTACTTTGGTTTGGGGGTTCACATTTCAAGATTGAATTTTGTTGAAATGAAATGTCATTTTGGAAATAGAATGCTGGATTACTTTGATTTATTACCGTATTTGAGCCCAAAAAAGACCAAAATTTCACCAACACATTTTTAATTATTTCCTATTTTTTCTAATTATTTTATGTATCAAATAAGTTAACACGTGGATTTTTATTTTTTCTAACTTTATTATTTTCGGAAATTTTTGCACAATGAAATTTGCAAAAAATGACACGCATCACAAACTAAAAAATATCACATATTTGAATACACTAATTATAGAATCTCTGTTCGAATTCCATTCGAAACTTAAAAACATGTTTAAATTTTTAGATTTTGCAAAATATTTAATTTCCTAAATTTTCCATTTAAAACAAACATTTTTTAAAGTATTAATAAACACTCTAGAGTATTGTTTACAACTTCAGAAAAAATCAAAGAGGGATCTCAGTAACTTTAAGAAATATTGATTTTTTACGAACCAGTGTGCAGTAGCTTGCTGCAACAGACGCGTTTCTTGCGTTACTGGGGATGGCTTTCTCTGGATGAAGCAGAAATTTCAGTACTTCTTGAGGTAGTGCAACTTAACGATTGTGTTTGGTTATTAAATGACGGACTCTTGACTCACATTATAACTGATATTTTGAAATTTTCTGGTCCCTCATTACTCACTTCAAATATTTTGTACTCGCTTACCTTAAAATTCCTGAACTTTCGACATAATAATGCACAGTTCTAATGCCTTACCGAATTTACTTTCAGATCTGGACAAAATTCCATTTTCTTTATTCAACTTTTTAGCCACTTTTATCACGTCTTTGCTTGCTGCTTAGTGTCGTTTAATTTTATTTTATCTCCAACTTTCAAAATTTGAATTTTCAATGTCTTGTGATCTGTTGAGAGAAAGGAATCGATGAGTTTCTTAAAAATGTTTTTCTTGTCTGATTTTTTAATTGATGGCGAAAGATCTTGAGTGTGAAAGCACTCTGTGGTAGCACTTTGTACTGTCTGAAATTTCTCATGGGAATACCGTTTTTGTGGCAATTTTCTTTTCTTCACGGGAGTATCTCCTATTGCAATTAAACTCTTGTTTATCTTCTCTATATTCATTTCGCACACACTTGAACTATCTGAAGAGCTTAAATTGTCATTTCCCTGATTTCCACTGTTCTCACTATATTCACTGGACTTTCCGCTACTTTCGTTAATGCCACGGGAGACACTGATCTTGACGCTCTCTTCACTAACAAAAATCATTTTTGGAAGCAGACTCCCTTTTTTTCGACATGACTCACAAATTCGCCAATCTAGTGAATCTTCTAAATCAAGTTTCACGAGTAAATCGTGGTTTATGCGACTTCGAGATTTTTTCTTAAAATCTTGATCAGAAAGATTAAATTGATTGAAGCATCTGTCGTATTTCATACTGTGATCGCCACTCAGTTTGCAGTGTACCCACGATTCACAGAACAAGCTTTAGCACTCTTCTCTTTATAGGATGCGTATTGCGACTGATGCTCAGAAAATTTTACTCACGTCCCTTGATAAGTGTATTTCACGAGCAATGTCAGGAGGGCACCCCATCTCAAGGACGCAAAGAGACTCAGCAGTAAAATTCGTTTCGCCGACACGACGAAAAGCAGCAGTAGAATTCATTTCGCTGTCACCTATCCCTTCTGGAACCACAGTGAACATATGAGCTACTTATATTTCTTGAAACCCTAATCAGGCAGAAGTCATTCTTTTCGGCACTTGTATCAAAGATTGATCAAACCCAATTTGTTAGTGCAGGGGCAAGAAGCACGCGCCCGCATACTTACAATACCTTTTTTAGATCTGTACGTGTTCAGTGCCCACTTTTGTCTTGTGTTGTGTTCTACACTCTAAATATGAAATACGCCTGTTTTTTTTTCCAAATATTTATTTGAGCGAGTTTATACAGAAATTTTCATTTTTTTAAATAATTAGATTTTTTAATGTATTATTTTTTTTAAAAAGTAATTTTCAGAGGAATAAAATACGCATATCAAAGTATTGAATGAAACAAACCATACATTTTTGTTAAGTATATTCGGAGCATCAATCCATCTTATTTTGCGTAGAACGCATATATTCCAAAATTTAATATAGGTATAACTTTACAAATAATCAATTTTCAGGTAAATGAAGAAACATGTCTCTTTTAATGATGTCCAGATTTAATTTTAAAAAATCATACATTATAAAAAGCTGTGTCAATTCTTGTGCGATTTGACGAGGAATTCTTGTGCGATTTGACGGGCTCGTATTTGAATTCGTTTCGCTGTCACCCATCCATTCTGGGGGCAGAGTGAACATCTGAAATACTAACAACTCTTGAAACCCTAATCCGGCAGACGATCATTCTTTTTGTAGTTCTTCAGCGCTTGGACCAAAGATCGAACTCAATTCGCTAGTGCATGGGTAGGCAGAGCGCTCCCTCATACTTAAAATTGATTTTTTAGAACTGTATACGTGGAGTGCTCACTTTTTGTCTTAGCGTATTTGATAGAAAATTGAACGAGGAATACGCCTATATTTTGCCCTTGCCGTCCGACCCCGAACCGCTCCCGTCCGTCCGTTTCCCTGCTCCAAGCCGGAAACCGCGTGGGAGGCGCGGAACCGCGCCCCGCCGGGCCTTCTGGGCCGCCCGCGTTCGAAAACGTCACGGCGCCACGCACGCCTGAGTAAAGTCGGCGCCGTAGCGAAAATTAGTGCGAGTGTATATAGTGTAGTGTTAGTGAAGTGAAGTGCGGTATGAATGTGCGAGTGAATGTGTTTGTAAATATAGAATAAGCATGAATGAGAGAGTGAATGAACAAAATAAAATAAGATTACGAACAATAAAGAGAACTTTTAAATCATTAAAATCAAACCCTGTGCATTTAAAACAAGTAGCCCAAAGAGGCTTTGTATAGTTTTAAGTTAGATTAAGATTAGTTATAGTTAGTTTTTTTTTTTTTTTTTTTAGATACAGCCCTCTCTAAGCTCCACAAACCGAAAGGTTGGAGCGCAAAAATGTAATCCCTACCTTGAATAAATTCCCGCCTCGCCAGGGCTACTGGAGAGGGGAAAATGAAATCCCCACTTCCTTTCTCCTGGTCGCGCCCGATTGGCCGCCACCTCAGCCTATCACAGCCTGGCCCACCTGCTACATAAACCGGAGCGCCCGACATCCTGGCGCACAAAATCAAATTTGGAACCCTTTTATTAAATCCTCTTCTCCGCTCTCCCGATCTATCCATTTCTTTAAAGCGGCGCTTGTTCACCGCGTGCGTGCGCCCCTTGTGGGCGTATGCAAGCGAGGTTTTCGCCGCCGCTCCTTCTTCCACTCTGCGCCCCATTCGGGTTGCAGAGAACAGAGCGGGGCGCCCTCATCTTCCGAATCCCCGACCGGATCGCACTTCCCGCAACGCTGACATGTTTAGAGTTCTGGGCGTGCGAAATCAGTTCCCGGCGGAGCTGCAGAAGCGGGCGGAGACGGCGCTCGCAAGGGCGCTGAGGCCGTCCGCTCCGCGCATCCTGCACGAGACCGGCGTAGCGGCGTGCACAGGGTCTTCCATAGAAGAAAGGGCCCAAAGCACGTCGTCTTTACCTTCCACACACTTCCCCGCACAAGTTCTCTGAACTGAGCGACGCGGGGGAGCAGATAGTGCGTGGGAGGCGGTCGCCGCTCCCAGGTGCCGGAATCCGCATGGGAGGCGTGGAAACGCGCTCCCTGGGCCTGAGCCGTCTAGCACTGAAGACGTGGAGACGCCACGGACGCTTGAGTAAAGTCGGCGCCGTGGCGAAAAAATATATGTATATAGTGTATAGTGAAGTGCTGAGTGGTATGAATGCGTGAGTGAATGTATATACAGATTAAGTAAGAAAGAGAGTGAATGTTATAAAACAAGAATAAGTAGGAACAATTCAAAGAACTATTTACCATTTCTAATAAAAAAGTTTTAATTAAAACTGCAAAGCCCAAAGAGGCACTTGTATCTACTTGTAGTTTTAAGTTAGTTGTAGTTTAGTTTATTTAAGATAAAGCCCTCCCCGCAGCTCCATAAGCAGTAATACTGGAGCTTACATTGTAACCAACTAAATGAATAAATTCCCGCCTCGCCAGGGATACTGGCGAGGGGAAAATCGAAAAATCCTGGCGCAGTACAGCCCTGAAGAGGACAGCGACAGGTTGAAACGTCGGCACCTCAACCTTCGACGCGACGTCACCCGAACAGCCCATATCATGACTGGCCGCGGAAGCCTACGATGTAACGATCATATTTTTTTCAAATTGTTATCTCATCGAGTTTATACAGAAATTTTCATTTTTGAAAAAAAAAAATTTTTTTAGATGAAATATTTATTTACAGAAGAATAAAATATAAATTTCAAAGTATTAAATGAAACAAAACAGGATTTTTTATATTAACTACTTTCGGAGCAACAATTGATCATATTTTGTGAAGTGCGCGTAAAATTCCAAAATTTAACTACACAAATAATCAATTTTCAAGCAAATAAAAAACCACGTCTTTTTTTGATGTCCAGATTTAAGTAAAAATTATCGTACATTTAAAAAAAAGTAGTGTCAACTTTTGTGCGATTTGACGTGGAATGACTCATTTACCCGAGTATAAGACGACGGTTTTCCCTTAATATCTCAGTCGAAAACTGCTGGGTCGTCTTATATTTGTAGATTAAGCCTGGTCAGT
The DNA here is from genome assembly GCA_964035755.1 of Teleogryllus oceanicus. Taxonomy (NCBI): domain Eukaryota; kingdom Metazoa; phylum Arthropoda; class Insecta; order Orthoptera; family Gryllidae; genus Teleogryllus; species Teleogryllus oceanicus. Next base: position 334,078,711 of record CAXIVR010000001.1, on the reverse strand, counting down.
TAGGATTTAAATTTTTACATTGCCATTCCCTCACGAAATTCGTAAATGTTAACGCAAAAATAAATTGTGAAGACGGTAGAAATATCGTGCGTATCTACAATTCGTAATATTACATTCGCGTTCCTATTCTCAGCATCCGCTACGAATTTGCGGGGTATTCAGGCCGATATTTTTTCAATGAGTCGATAATGCATCTCAAACAAACGGCGTAGTATCAGATGAAACAACGTGAAAATGAGGGCCGAAATTTTGTTACGATGCACGTTGGTCGCAATCGCCCGGCGAGAGTGGTTCGACACCCGGCAAGTGCGAATCTGCATTTTTAACTGTCAAAAAAGACGTCAAACAAACGGCGTAGTATCAGATGAAACAACGTGAAAATGAATGCCGAAATTTTGTTACGATGCACGTTCGTCGCAACCGCCCGGCGAGAGTGGTTCGACGCCCTGCAAGTGCGAATCTGCATTTTTAACTGTCAAAAAAGCCATTAACAAACAAGTGCGGGTCAGACAGAAAATCTGGTGACACAGAAGGGAATGTTCTTAGGTGGTGTCTGATGGGAGACTTGGAAAGCAAATTCAATGCGCAAAACTTTCCGAGGGGCCAAAAAAGCTAGATGTCGCAGCATCGAGGGCCAAATAGAAAGAAACATTGATACATGTGAAAATAATAGGGTAGTGACAAAAATCATGATTATGATGATTTTAAGGAAGACGAAAATTATAGTTCAGCAATAAGTCTTAACATTCTCACCAAGGCAATTTTTTAGTTAATAAGACAATTTTGAATTTTATTTTGACTAAATAGTAATAATTCGTAAAAATTTAAAAAAAATTCTCAGGTGGTCTCTACAAAATTAGGAGATCGTCTCATATTCAGAGTCGACTTATACTCGGGTAAATATGGTATTTATTCTTCACCAGAGGCTAGTGTTCTCCCTGAGTAACTTTTTATTCCAGTTCATTCTATTGTCAGTTAGCTTCATAAATATAAAAATTAAATGAGGTGGTACAAAGAACATTTAGGTAATAGTCCAAACTATTGTGTCCTATATTGACTTTAATCCTCCAGCCTTCTGATTTCTTTTAGTATTGAGCAGATCATGTCATCATTATAGCACAACTAGATTAGACCTGTTTAGAGAAGTATTTGACAAGAGGTAAACAATCATGTTTACCTCCTATCAAGTGCCTTTATGCTATTTTTAACTCTATAAGTGGGAATGTAATAGATAACTTCAGCCACTGATTTAAGGCTAATGTTCATAAATTTATATACTTTGTTGAAAAGTCATTATAATTATTGCACACTCTTTTCCTTTTTGAAGAGTGATTGAGTCCCACTTACATATCTTTTCTTCCTTAAACTATTTTGATCTAGGTCCACACAATACATTTAAATTTTCCTTGGAATCTATATGGAAAATATCCATTTTCTTATTTTTACAACTCTTAGGTACTATGGGAGTTAAATTTTATTGGGAAATTTTCATCTCTCTCAGGTTGTTCAAGCATTATTGTAACTTTTCAGTCCATAGATCTTGGTAAAAATGGATCTATTCTTCTGTACTGCGTTTTGAACCTCCCCCACTTTATATCTCAAATTTGAATAATACATCTCATTGTTTATGTCTCATCGACCCTACATCTTATAGTCTATGTTACTGTACCCTACCCTTTCAGATTTTTGTTCATCATCATCATCATTATTAATATTATTATTAATTGTTATTATTATTATTATTATTATTTTAGGGAAAGAAAGCATAGGTATATCTCCTTTATTTATTTGGTTATCCATTTCATCATTCCAAAAGGAAAGACTTTCTCAGTTTTTTTTCTTCCTGCTTCTCAGAACTTCTGAGGTACCTTGTATGAGTTCATCTAGAATTCATTTTCTATTCATTAACATTGTCACTGGAATAAGATGGCGATAATTGTTTTATTTGATTCTAAGATGAATTTTTAATGCTGGAGTCTGCTAGCAAGTTCATTCTGTAGAACTTGCTGGTTTCAGAAGTAACATACACTTTTAGCCTGAAAAACAACTCTTTTGTTCATGTCTCCTTGTAATGGATGCGGATGTGGACGTGTACGCGTGTGTGTGTACGTGTGTGCGTGTGTGTGTTTATGTGTGTACATGCACACACTTCTCAAAAGACATAACAAGGAATCTACATTCTAAGACAGGGGTGTCCAACATGCAATGCCTCAAGGGCCGCAACTAAAACCTTTAATATGGTTGTGGGCTTTATTTACAGTACTCAGGCCATGCACCCCTGACTTCTCCATTGTCTCGAAATCAGCAGTTTGTCCTGGCTGCTCTGAAAAGAGGGGGAATGGAACCAGACGTGATCTCAGGCCTTACTATGCATAATGGAGGGAAACACACTGGGATGATTTTAAATTTCTGAATTTACAAGAAAAAATCTTAAATTAAAATTTAATCTATATTTTACATTAAGAGAATGATCATGACATGGATGCATGGATTAGGTGTGCAACGTTCTCTACCAATATGAATGCAAGGGACTTACACATTTGACTAATAAGCTTTCGTGGGCCACAATAAACAGCACTGTGGGCTGCATGCAGCCCACCAGTTGGACAACCCTGTTCTCAGAGAAGCTATAAGAATACATACACATGTACAAAAGGCTTATTTCCAGCTCTCAAATTTCTGGATCTGGACAAAGTCTTATGAATGAAATTTAATGAAAAACCAATAATCTTCAGAGGTGTATTAAATAGTTACTAATATTTATCAACATGATATAATTACTATTATATTAAAATAATTCATTTCAATGAGAAAATCAGTGGATCCAAAAAAAAAGGGAAGAGTCAATGACTTTGTAAGTTTTAACAATTTTAATACAGGAGTAAAAAAGGTTTCAGGTATCAATATTTACACCCAAAGTACATAAAAAGCTAAAAGTAACGATACTTTAACAAAGAGAAATTTCTGCTTGTCAGGTAAAGCTCAATATATTAAAGCTTGGCAAGTGAGGAACGTATTTCTAAACAGAAGATTTGCAACTATGGTAGAACACACACAGCAAAAATGGTAGTACCACTAACTTATATTAGGGTTCATTTATAATTACAATATGATGTGAAGTTTAAATACAATGAACTTATTAGAATATCATGGCAAGTGAGTATCTCAAGTATTCTTCGAACTCTTAAGATTTTTTGCTCAATATTTACAACAACAAAAAAAAAAAGATATCACACTATTATGAAAATTAATATTAGATTCCAGTCTTATATCAACTTTTTAATATTGCTCAATATTGCATTATCAGTTTACCAACATACATTTCTAAGCAGTCTCATGGGCAGAAAAACATTTATTCTCTGTTACAAGGCAAGTATTTTAAATAATTACTCAAGTTGAATTGACAATAAATCCAAATCTGTATCACTAGGCACAATACTTAATTTCCACGTTACTAACAGAAAATAAAGAAAGCGCAATCATTTAATCAGACATTGTGTTTATCAATGGTATTAAGAAACACAATCAAAAACATATGGAACAGAATAAATTATATAATTTATCAAATTATTTTCAACTACTCACATGTATGAATTAAACAAGTCACATTTTTCTCAATTGTAATATTAAAAATCGTAAATGTTCAAAGATTGGTATTCATATTTGCAATTTTCTTTCTTTTCACTCCAAAAGAGAGCAAGAAACAACTGAAATGTTCATTACTTTGTTTTTTGACTCTTGCACAGTTATCTACATCTTTGAAAGAAAGAACAAACCTTTGTTACTTCTGCATTTTGCCTAATCTATTCATCATTACATGGTGGTCTCCAAGATAATTGATTTTGTTGTTACCAAAGGTTTAAAGAAAGCACCTTCATGAAACTTGAGGTTTGCAGTAATGAAAATGACACCGTATTGTAGATAACTAGAGTAAAAGGGAACAATGAACAACTAATAAAATTTATCATCATGGTAATTGAACAATTCTGCACTTTGGCTTCAGTTACCAATGTCTTCAAGTTTGCTTGCCATGTTATTGCAATAAGCTCAACTACTTAATCAGCCTTGCTATAGATAACATTCCCAATCCACATGGTGGAAATTATAGCTCTTCTTAAATATAAGAAAGTCCAACAATATTTTGTGTTTAGGAAAATAGTTCTTATGTACATTCCAATATAATACATAATATAAATTTAAATCATCGTGTATTATACACAAAACTATTCAACCATAATATCCTCCCTAAAATATGAACAATTATTTCACAAAGTTTAGAACCAATTGTTTACTTTGAATAGTTGTAAATTATTGCCATTACCAGCAATTCAAACGAAACACTCATCTTTGGTATTATCCAATCACACTAATGAAAACAAAATTTGAAAGGTTTGAAAGGTAGCAATGACAAACTTTTTGAATTTTTGACTAATTAAAAAGATTTCAACAAGAAATATACTATTTTTGTGGCAAAAAGGATATTAACTACTCCTGGATCATCCTTCCCTACTTTTAAAAAAATTATGGCATACAATCCAATGCAGCATGTAAGTTTTTACATATTATTTTCATACAAGTTGAATACACATGCAAAACACTCACACACACAAGCATACATAACACACTCATACACACTTAAATCTGACAAGAATGAGAGAATAAAAATTACAATCTCTTGTTAAAGCTTCCGAGGAATGGTTGTCAGTAAATGGTAGCAAATAATGTGCATTAATATGAAAGGAAGCAAAAAGTGTCATTGGAGACCTAGGAATGAAACTGTATTTAAACAGAATTAATATATACTTCAATAATAAGAAGTACTAAGAATTAATTCACTAAATTAAGAAATTAGTAAAATACAGCAAATTTTCAATGTGAAGAGAAATACAAAATAAGATCTTGTAGTGAAAGTAACTCTCGTATATATCACACTGAATAATATTTCTCTGTAACACACATCAGTACATGTCTAACCTCACCCCCTCACGACACACTTGCACACATATGTACCTGTATCCCACATACCAGCCATGTGTTCTTAAAGGCAAACATTTTGCAGTGGAAAATCTAACCCTAAAGGCATGCTCTTTTGTGAAGTTAGCCACATTGTTACACAAGTGTTTCTTCAACATCCTTCCTACATTTTCTAATGAAACTATCCTTTTTCTTTAGAACTGACTATTTAGTACAACTTTTAGCAATATTAATGTGAGATGCCTACTTGAACTTTGCAAATGTTAAAAATAGTGTACTTCACGTTAGAAAGGAATGGTTAGATAAATCACTGTTCTTTCCATTTAATATCACTTCTTTGATTTTCATTTGCTAATCTACTAAATTAAAAAAATTAAATGCTTTATTTATTTTATGCAAAAGAAACTTTATCAATACTTCATATCTATATATGAAGATATAACAGTTACCACAGTGTAAGTCGGATATTTTACATATTTTCACACATTAACAATGCCCAGTACAAAACTCCCAAATAAACCAATTTAATTATTTCACACTAATGTTTTCAGTAGACTTGGGTGTAGGAGGCATAAAATCACAAACTTCACACAAGACGGGACAATTTGTGCCTTAAAAATAGTGTCCTTATACTTAAGAACCTGTTACACAATTTAGCATTTCAGCATTTAAAAAAATCTCATGTACAAAACTTCATTTTTGTGCTTATGTGCAATATACTCAAAGGCTGTACAGCGCAATATAATCTAGGACTATCATCCCTGAGATAGTGGACAAAGATGTTATTCACAGTAATTTTATAGGATATGCCATTACCTGGAAGCTTTTATTTATAATCAACATTACTTCAAACAAGTTATAAATAAAACGCACCAGAGGATTTGTTTTATTTATGCACTCTGAAACTTTAAGTATTTCTTAAATCTAAAGCTCAGGTCTTGCTAAAGCTGGACTAACATATTATTATAAACCCAATTATCATCATCTTTGTGGAAAAAGACAGTTGGAAATGATGTACCTTCCTCATGACGAATTCTTTCTTCCAGTCTTTGGCGTTCTTCTAGCTGTAATGAAATCATAAAATGATATTTATAAGTTCATGCAACTTCAAGTACGTCAATCATTCATGTCAAGTATGTCAATACATCAAAACTAAACAAACTTGAACAAAATTTGTAAGTCATTATTTGTATTTGTACTTGAGTTATTAAGAGATTTGAACATTAAACATTAACCCATTAAGGACCAAGCTTTGAAATAATATTTTTTTTTTTTACATTTTATGCATTTATTCATATATTACACTAAGAAGGATTATTATTATTATCATCATTATTATTATTATCATCATCATTATAATCATCATCATCATCATCATTTTCCCCCCACCTCCAATCTGCACCCCCTTCTGGATTTGTTTTCTTCCTTTATAATCATGTGCTCAACTTCATGATTGATTGATTGATTGATTTGCGATTCTGGGCACATCAACTGCTAAGTTCATTAGCCCGTTGGTGTAGAGCATGTTTTTATTGTGGGAGGTGGCAGTGATCTTCTCCTCCTCAAGGATGAGGAAGGAAAGATTACGGTCCATGACCCTTTTATTAGGGGGCTGCTCTGGCATTTGTTTCGTTTTGGTAGAGAAACCAAGGAAAACTACCGATGAGAGGAGCTGGCTACTAGAATTTGCCTCCAGACAGTGGCTGAATTCGACCTCGGTAATGCCAAGAGTTGAAAATCCTGCCATCGTCGAGACTATAACACTAGGACATCCCGGTCAGAGTTACTGCAGTGACATTAATTTATGCCCTGAGCCACCCACGTCGGTATCCTTTCATCATCTTAACATATTTCTTTAGGTACAGAATTGTTTGTGGGTCGACCAAAATGGAATTTTTCAGTTTCCTGCATATTCATGGATTCGATAGTGCATTCACTTCCTTTTGCAGTCTTCAGATTTCATTAGGGTAGTAAGAGCGAAACGCTAGTAAGAGAGAAATTCTAATTGTGACTTTTCATTTGCAATATTAAATATTTTTCATGGGTAACAATTGCACTGTCAATCAAGTGTTCATCTTCTTCTTGCTCCAGAAGATCATCTATATTTTCCTCATCTGTCATTTCGTCAACATTAGGAGGAATGTACACAGTATCAATCATAGTATTTGCAGTGATAAGGTCAACATCTTCCTCCAATACTGAAATAAGTTCAGCAGTTAAGAGAGACCTTTATTTTTGTCTATCATTCCCAAAATAAGCAGAATTTTTAAAGAAGATAAATAATTACTCTTGAAGCATTGTTTATACAATGATGCAACAATGCAGGATAAGACACTATCTCCAAGAGGAGATAATATCAGGAAAGGAAAAATGAAACAGTCGTTACATGTCTTATCTCAATGCTTACATTCCAACTGCATTTGTTCTTTCGTGTTAAGACTGTATATTCACTAATCCCAAAGTTGGGTAAACAAACCAGTCAAGTATCAATAATAAGCTATGTGAGGACTGATCTACATAATAAATATTCTAAAATGATAAAGAAGGTTCAGGGAAGTTTGTCGAGTAATATACAGTAAAGTATTGTGTAATAATTAAATTACAAATTGAATACCAGTAACACAATCCATTACATTATCTCCAAGTTTCAAAATTTAACAAAGCCATGTTTATGCTTGGATATGAATGAAAAGACCAAAAACTGATCAAATAGCATTTCTTCTTTGTGCGATAGTGAAAGAGAACAAATTTAAATCAAATAATTTTATTTAAAAAAATATATACAGGGCGAGTCACGTAACTCTAGCACCTCCTGTAACTTTTGAACGATTCAAGTTATTGCAATGTAGTTTTCACGAAAGTGCATGAGGGAATGGGGCTAATTGATAAGTGTATTTATATTTTATAACTTGTTTTTTTTTTTTTTTCAGTCTATCGTGACGAGCGTAAAAAGAGGAATTTAATGATATACATATTGTCATATGTTAGATAAGCATTCTTTTGAGTATTCTTGATTTTTTGTAACTCATGTTTAACAGATATTTTGAATGTAACAGCCCTCCATGCAAGGCCATGCAGCGCTTTACCAGCAAACGTGCTCTCTGGGAAGGGAAATTGATTTTAGTATTTCATAATACCAAATATATTCCAAATATTCACAAAACTGTTGCAATTTTCTCCTGAACTCTGCTTTCCATCCCACCGTGTTTTCAGATTTTTTGTCTTTCATTGATTCAAGGAATAGAAGGATTGAAAATAAAGGTTTTTCATAAGAATGTATTGTAATAAAATTGTTTATTACTTCAACTTCATTAAAGGGGTTTACATCATAGGATATTAATGGGACCTTGAAACAAAACACAATAAGGATAAATAATTAAGACTGTACAAAGAATATCGCACATTTCGAGCCAACAATTTTAATGTTAATAAGCATATAATAATAACTTATAGATAGAAACATAGGGATAGTTATCATTATCTTCCTGCATTTTTCTTTTCATAAGGTATTATTATATTCTCATTAAAAAATTGCTGAAAATGTGCATTTTTCTTTGTACTTTGTTTATTATTATAGTGTTTAGTTTACAAGATCCCATTAATATCCTTTGGAATGACACCCCTTTAAATGAAGTTGAAATAACAATCTTATTTCAATACATACTACTTCTGACAAATCCATATTTTAAATCCTTAATACAAAAAATCTGAAAATGCAGGATGGCAAGCAGAGTTCAAGAAAAAACTGCAACTGTTTTTGTCAATATTTGGAATACGTTTCGTATCTTCATATACTAAGATCCTTTCCCTTCTCCAAGCAAGCGTTTGCTGGTGGAGCGCTGCGTGACCTTTTGGGTCAGATTGTTACATTCAAAATATCTGTTAAATATGAGTCGCAAAAAAATCAAAATTACTGAAAAAAATGCTTATCTAACTGACATATGTATAACGTTCTAATATAATATGCTGACAATATGTATAACGTTCAATACGTCTTTTTACGCTCATCATGCTATACTGAAAAAATATGTATAATACCATTTGAAAAAACAAAGTTACCGCAAATATCTCGCAAAATACAAGTAGTAAAATATAAATAAATACATGTGTCGATTAGCCCCATTTCCACATCTACTTTTGTGATAACTGCACTGCAATAACTTGAACCGTTCAAAAGTTAGAGGAGGTGCTAAAGTTACGTGAGTCATCCTGTATATTAAATGTTGTGTTAGGGCAACGTTGCGACTTAATGGGCTAATTCAAATCTCCAAGGTGTCACAAAATGTATTTTCCTTATTCTATTCATATTCATTATTCAAAATGATACCTATCAAATTGTGCAAATGACCTAGGGATTGATTTGTCATGTCATAACAAAACCCAGCTTTGATTTTTTCAGTGATAGTTAATGGCACATTTGGTTCATGTGCAAAATTTTAGCCGCCAAATAAATTTTAAGTACTTATAAAAATCGCCAATATCAGAATTATTTCAAGAGGTGTAATTAGTGAAGAATGGGACAGCTTTCAGATGGGGGTCATTGGATATAACCAATACTTACCTGCACAATCAAGCTATATTCATCTTATCCGACAATGCTACAATTTTGCATATGAATCACATGAGAGCTACCAGTGAAAAAACAGTCAAGGCAGATTTTGACATGGCATAATAGACCATTCCTTTGCAAGATGTTTTTATCACAACAAATTTAAGGCAAGGCTAAAACAAAGCTGCTTACTGTTCAGCTGAAGCATTTTTTATGCAGATATACAATATTAATACACCGCATTTAAAATTGGGATTTGACTGCCTTTTTATTTTCAGTTAAAATTGGAAACTAAAAAATTATTCGAGAGTGTACTTGAGTCTTGTCGAAAATAATGACTCTTGGGCCACCACTTGGGGAAGCCATGGATGCATGCACCATTCTTTGTCACCATGTGGGAAGGTTACGTTCATAGGATCACCATCCATTCAACATGACACACTTGTTAACATGTCTTTCGGGTGGCAGTGCTGAATTCGTAAAGTGGCATGACAGAAGATCCACCCTGAAAATTGTAAATTTCTCTCCAAAACCTTCATGTAAATTTTAATATAGATTAATTCACCAAGCAACAATTTTTAAATTGTCACTTATTTGGATAAAATTACATTCCTTAACAACACAATGTAATGAATTTGATTTCAGTTTCAGCAGGTACTAAAATAGAAGGATTCTCTCAAGAAAATATTGGTTTACTCTATTGCCATGGTTCTCAATAGTTTTTTGAAATTGTACCCCTAAAACTCTGTTTCTTAATTTAATTTGGCTGCAGATCCCTTTGTATTTTAGCAAAATCCTTAATATTTTATGAGTTATAATTTGGTTATTTATGACACACACCCTCCTCCGCAAGAGGTTTGATTTCCCCTGTCCCTCCAAAGGAAAGTGTACGAGTATTTAACACTTTCAGGTAAAGAATATTTCTGTCTTGTTTTCTTATTACTAATAGTTACGAGACAATGTACACATGAAGATTAATATTTCTCAGCCACAAAGACTTTCTGCTGATTTCATTAGTATGATTTTCAGAACAACCTCAGTCAGCTTGTCAGGAATATATACCAAATGTATTCCTTGTATAGGATGCCCTTGTGGTTTCAGAAAATTGTGTTGGGTTGCTCATGGTAGAGAAATATGAGGGGAGTGTGTGAAGCAAGGAGAGGGCGTGGCCCCTGGTGATGCCCTGAATTCCACTCATTGAGCAGGTATGGTGTAATTAAAGAGAATATCTTCTTCTCTTTTCTTTTTACCCACTAAACATACGACATTTACCATACAATAAGTCAGTGTACATTAGTCATGCGTAACAAAAAAAAGGATGGCAAGTGCTCCTCAAAAAGGCCACCAATTACAAGTTAGGATCCAATAGTTTTAAGAAATACTTGAAAGAAATCTCTTTTAATAATGTTATTTACAATACTAAATTAGCTTTTCCACTATTTTTATTACTGTACTACTGAAAATGATATGTTCCCTTTAAAAATACAAGTTGAATATCACCATTTAGGTACTACAAGCTGAAGCTTGAGCTAAACAGTATACAGCTTCCTGCGAGTATCTTGCATCATTTGGCTTTGGAAACAACCAAACACAATTCAATTTCTTAAGCAATTAAAACAAAATTTAAATTGAATATTTCACATTATATACCTTCTTGTGTACCGCTCTCTGTAAATTGACTAGCACCTTTCAATCACTCCTTTGATACTTCAGACTTCCAACAGACAGTTTTGAAACTACTCAAAACTTCATTGAGTTTTAACACTAAGTACAAATTCCTTTCAAGCAGAAAATGAATCGGCAACAATTGAAGCAATACTTACCTCTCTTTTATATTCTGTGGCTGCAGTTATATTTCCTGACTGCAATGCCTGAGTCACATTATACCACAGTTTTCTGGACTCAAATTCACCTTGTTCTGAAAGTCTGCGAACCCGCTTTTGAAAAATGCGCAAATTATTCACATCTACACGTCTTGATTCGCCCTGTGAAAACAGAAATGACATGCAGCATTATATAAATTAAAACATTGCTTGGTGAAGTGCACAAAAGATTATGAAAGTGATTTTACATCAAAATGAACAGAATTTATTTACAATTATACCACTCTAAGATAGAATGAATTGTCATTTTCTGCTAATCTTCCTATTTCTTATCTCCTATCTCTAGTGGAAATGAGCTTTTACGATTTTTATATTCTAAGAACACAAAACTGTCTGCCTTGATACAAGTTGACTTCTATAATTGAATGCTGTAGAATAGATGTGCTCAAAGCAGAATACTTCTGTTATCAGTTGAATAGCTGCTTTCAACAAAGCTACAGGATAAAGGGAATTATCTAGTCTGGTGACAATGTCACTAAATTCTATGCAGGTGCCAGAGAATGATCTCAACAACAACAAGCCCGAGTTCAGTAAGATCATTCTTTGTGTGTTATACTGTTCCTAGGACATGTCAATGGAGCTCTTTATAAATCTCTAATTGTTCATGTGAAAAATCTTTAAGGATGCCTATAACTACAGTACAACACATGGTAGACATTTCAAAATAAACAAAATAGCAAGTTGTTTCCAACAAAATCACCCATTTAATAAAGTGAAATTAATGTTCATTTATTAAAAGCCTATTCACCATTATCAACAAGAATAAGGCCTCTTGATCAGTTCAGTGTCAAATTTCACACCATCTCTCCAATGGACACCCTACATCTCTCTTGGATAGTATTGTATTGGGTTGGGTTGGCAAATAAGTTTGTTTGGTTTTTCTTTTGGTGCATGCTCCCATTATTCCTCCTTCCCCACCCCTGGGGCTACCGGTCGACTCGGTAGTGCATTTTGATGTCAATGGAAACTTTTTGTGAAAATTATTTCACAGACACGTCAGTTTTGTGTTAGCAACGCAGCACTGAAGATGGACGTGACCAATGTATATTATCACCATATTTTATTGCTTTATTTTTAAAAAAGGCAAACGAAGCTGCAGAAGCTCATAAAAAATATGCAGAGTGAACGGGGATGATGCTGTAACAGAATGCACGTGTCAATATATACAACAGTTATGGAGATATGAGGGGAATATCTTATGTAATCATTATCAATACAGTTGTATTAGGAGTGAGTGCACAAATGTACACGGGATAAAGGGAGCCAATACTATCACATTTTTGCTGTATGAAATATGTGGCAAAGGCGCTTCCTTATCGCCAATTTAAGCAAGAAAATCGAACAATGGGTTTTCAAAACTCGCACCCCCAAGGAACTGTACACGGAAAAATACATGTATTTTTTACAAGTTTACATTAAAAAAAAATTCTTTTTTTATTACAGCGATTGCTTGCAGTGACCTGCACACAACGGGTCATTGATACCTCACTTCCAAAGATTCCATGCATGCTTGTGCTGAAGCAGTGATGAAGTTCTGCCTCATTCACAAGCCTTGCATAAATAAGTGTTCCCATATGGCTCCCGGGAAAAAAGATTCTAAGCAGGTAGCGTGCATAGGAACCACACAAACTCTTCTGCCTTTCTTAACGACTTGTATGTAATTTTCTCAATAAGCTATTTTCTCACAGCACATATATAATGAGCTGGTCATCCATCCTGTTGAGGCCTCATATGTACCCTAACTCTCAAGGGCACGTACGTTAAAAAGTATTGGTAAAGTTTGTTGCAAAAACTGCAGGTATGTGTCACAGTTTGGGTGTGGCAGTACGAAAAGTCCCACTAAAACATGATTGACAATACCAACCCAAATGTTAAAAGAAAATGTCTACTGGAAGTTAGGCATGGGGCACACACGGTTGCTTTCGCCCAGAAGGGCTGATTGTGACTGTTGAACAGCCCCTCATTTATAAATCTGGCCTTGTCAGAAAAAGTTTAGATTCTGACTTTGGGAATGTTCATCTGTTGCTGGAGAAACCAACGGCAAATGCGTCCAGCAAGGAAGATCAGGGCAAAGGCACTGCACACGCTGAAATTTGGAAGGATGTTTTGTGGTTGCGTGGAGCACTCTCCAAACAGACATGTGATTACCTTGTCCTTGTTGAGCCGCATTTGCTCACTTGAGACCCTATCCAGGTTGTCCACAACACGCATTCACACACTCCAAAACATTCTCTTCAAAATGTGTGCAGTCCTTCCGCGGTCCTCTTACGTTTGGACACAGCATGACCAGTTTCAGTGACCTGGCGTAACCAAGAAACATTTCTTACAATTGGCAATTGCATATCTGGATAGTGTCCTTTGTATTTTTCTCCTTGTTTCATAGTTCAAGCTTCTTCCTTGCTTCAGGCTCAAGCTTCCCTGTTCACAAAGAGCATGTCAACATACTCCTCAGTAGGAAAATGGCTTCCTAAGCAGCAGGAAATAGTGGATTACATAGTACATTTAACATGACATCAATATGGACTATTAGACCATATAACACTAAGACAAGGAAAGGCCATTGACGGAGTGAATACATCCAAATACTACCAAGCCAAAAACAGCATACGGTGAAAACAGCCTCAGCTCTCAATTGTCTGTTGTGTTTGATTCAGATGCACAATGAACAAGTGCCTCCATCTCTCACCAGCGTCAACAGTCCACAGAGTAACATTTTCTCACTGGTGCAATAAATGATGGGACGAACGTCCTACAGTTGGGAGCGCTTTCCAAATTCTATTTCCCAGTTTCGCCTAAATTGCGCAGAAGGACCCACCTTCGACATCCCATCACAAGTTAAAAATGCTTGTATTAGCCCCCGTATAAATTTGTGTATGGTCCTGACACATTCTGTATACAAAATATGCCATTTCAAGTGGAAACGTACACTATCAGTGTGTATGTTAGCAATAACTAATTCCTTTATTGTTTTGGGTTCAGAAGTATAGATGCCCATACAAAGTATTATATTGTATATTTTTTTACTTTCTCACTTTATGTTTATGTAGTAAAGATAGTATTGTAGTAGTATTGTAATGCTGTAGCGGAAATCAGAGATTTTTTGACAAAAACTCGTAAGGTCGGGCCTAGTAATGGAAAAGTGGATAAATCTTGAACCTACACATAATAAATTACTTCAGAATTCATCATTGTGGGTGCCTGATACCAAGAAATAGATTGACAGCACAATGTCCGCCCTTGCTGGGTCAGTTTCTTGCTGGATGCCACGATAAATTCTCTAGCAGAACCACATGCTTGATATGTGGGTACAGTATTATAGCAAATGATTAGGGCTGTGATTTATATGCAATAAAAACGGTGAAATATGCACATATATAAGTAAATATATTTGGTAATATATGTAATTAAAAAAGGAAAATATGTGAAGTAGTGTAATGTAATGTGTAAGTGAAAATAAATAGTGTCATTTGGAAAAAGCAAAAAAGGATACAGAAATCATAAAAATTTTTACAAGCGACAAGCATTAACATTTAGGGTTTAATTTTGAAGAATACTCATTTCTTAGAATAATAATGGGAAGATGCAGTTAAAGTATATTAAAAAAAAGAAGAAAAGAAAAGAAAAGAAAAGAAAAGAGAAGAAGAAGATGCATTTCACTTGTGAGCCGATAATACTTGGTTAAAAGAGAAACATAAGTAATTGAAAAAAATGGGACAAACCTTGAACAGTCTACTGAACACTCACAAAATTGTTGCAATCGCAAACAACCACCTTTCTCAAGTTCTCAAACTCAAACAAACACCTAGTTGGCCCCAAATCGCTTTAACCCGGCTGAATGCCCACTCCACATTCGCGTCGAAGGCTGGGGTGCCGACGTTTCGACTCACATATCGCGGTTCTGTTCAGGGCTGTACTGCCCTGAAGAGGACCGCGATATGTCGGTCGAAACGTCTTTTCTTATTCTTATTATTCTTCTTATTATTATTAAATTCATTACCTATCATTATCTCTGTTGAAGAACTGAAAATTTTTCATGGAATTCTGATGTTTTCTGGCCACAGAAAATTGCTTTCAAAGAATGTATTGGAGCCACGACATTGATGTAGGATGTCCAGATGTAAAGAAGGCAATGAGTCGTAACAGGTATTTGAAAATAAAATCTATAATTCATTGTCAAAACAATGAGCTTGCAAAGAGTATTGAGCACAATTGGGGTGTCAAAGCGAGGCCCATTATGATATTATTTGAGCCAACTTTAAAAAATTTGGTATTTTTTAACAAAATCTTGCAGTAGATGAAATGATAAGCTTCTTTGAATGGAATTGTCTCAAACAGTTTATTCGCAGAAAGCCAACTCACTTCGGCTACAAGCTATAGGTACTTCGTGGATCATTGGAGTACTGCTCCTTATTTCAACCTGTATGGTGGTTGTTATATCGTAGATGGTGATTTGAATGAACTAACCACAATTTGAGAATGGTACTATGGTAGAGTGGGCCTCATCACCACAAAAGCACGTGATCTTTTTTGACCACCTATTCACTAGTCAGATTAAATAACTCATCATGCTGACCACGTTTTCAGGACAACGGGAAAGCGTGAACATGTAAAAATCATGAAAATCGCATGCAGAAATACCCTATTGGGAATGCGAAAGATCTAAAGGAAAAAAAGAGAGGACTGTTTGACTATAATTTCAAACAGAGTGGTGAGATCTGTATTGTAATCTGGAATGACAACAGGTGTGTCACTGTGACTAGTAACTTTGATAGGGTTTCTCCCACAAAATCTTTGCTTCAGTACGTGAAATAAGAAAAGAAAAAATAGTTGTTCCTCAACCAAAACTGATACACTAATACTACGCAGAAATGGGTGGTGTAGGTCTACATAACTGGTAGGTTGGAAAATACCGAACTAACATCAGGGGTAAAAAGTAGTATTGACCCATCTTTGTATGACTTTTAGACATGACTAGTAAATTGCTGGTTGCTGTTTGGGGAAATGCACTCTCAAAAACACTCAAGCTGCTGGAATACAGAAGACCTGTCACAATTGCATTACTGAAAGTTAGTCGTTGATCAACTCATGCTTCAAATGCCTCACATGCAGTTTCTGAACCCAGATATGATGGCACTAACCATCACAAAAAAGAAAAAACAGAACAGATGCTAAGCAGAGAACTGCAAAATGACTCCCCGTGCATATTGCAGGAAATGTAAAGTCACATTGTGTTTAGAATATTTTTATTGCTACCATACTCCTTAGCGTAGGTCTAAAATGAATGAACATTTAATTACGAATTTTTTCTGTCGTTCCTAATCTCAATACATTAAGAAATTTTTTTGAAATGGTATTGTTTGAAATCAAGTATAATACTGTGAATTCCTTGAAATATTATTAAGGTGTTAATGATACTCCTTCCTCCCAATGTCATCATTTGATGACAGGGTTTTCCGAACCAATAAAAGATTGTAGGGCTAAAATTACATTGGATTATCATTTGTATGTTAATTGAGGACTAAACTCTCAAATTGGTAACTTTTCTAAAAATAAATAATTAAATTAATTAAATCATTAATTAAAAAAAGGATGTTGGGTGTTAACAAGTTAATGAAGGATGTGCTGAGATTGTTTGCTGCTGTTGTGCTTGTTGCTTGTGTAGATACTGCTTCCAGTGGTTGTATATTCTGCAGTTGGAGTATACTCAAATGGTACAAAACTTGGTCCTCCATTGCCATTAGGGCCCAAGTGCGATAGTTTAAATTTTCAAAACAATTTTGATAGTTCCTTGATATAATTTCAATTTGTAGGGGAAAGTAGGAAAAGCGGATGTTTTTAAGCAAGAAACTACCTTAAGTTCTATTTAAGCATCCTTGCTCTTAAGCATGATCTACTCAATGG
Organism: Teleogryllus oceanicus; assembly: GCA_964035755.1. NCBI lineage: Eukaryota > Metazoa > Arthropoda > Insecta > Orthoptera > Gryllidae > Teleogryllus > Teleogryllus oceanicus. Next base: position 334,061,404 of record CAXIVR010000001.1, on the reverse strand, counting down.
TGATCCTTCAATGGATAGCATAAGAACAAAAAAGTCTAATGGTGCCATATGTATTTACCTTTCATGAGGTAAAAATAGAAATTTTGTGTAATACTAAAATTAATTATGAGAAACTGGATTGCTGTAAAGCTGGATGCTAGCAATACAACATTTCTGTTTCCTGTCTTTTTGTATCTCAAAAATTATAAATATGATATTCTTGGGGGTTTCTTCACCAGTGTGCTTGGTATAATTCCAAGAAGAATGAACACTACATCTCTACCACAGTTCCTGGTCTTTGCCCCTTTTGCACAAATGCACAAGTTATTTGATTGTTTTGTTGAAAACATTCATAATTTCAATGTTACGTTGTTAAATTCATCATTGTCACTGTTAATTCAGTTAAACACTATTGCATTCTATAGCTGGGTAACGTCTGATGTTTCCAATGACTCAGGAGGTCCTGCTTCTTATAAGGAGGAATCTTGCTCATTGTTTTTTTTTCAGTGTGCACCATTATATCCCATACTCCTTTAAATATAACCTATTCTAATTTTGCGGTCTTATCTGTATTATGAAAATGATTAATCAGTATTCACACAAATCACTAATCACACACAAATCACATAAATCACTAATCACACAGTAAACACTGGTGTTTAAGAGTATTCTATCAACTAAATAAAAAGTGTGGAACTGTTGTCTTAATTTCAACAACTTCTATGAATCAAAAAGCACAGGTATTGCTGTAGCTGTCAGTGAAGTAGAACAATGGTTATTCTGAAGAATGCAGCAGCAACTGGACATTTCAATTCTACTCTCAACTTTCAAAACTTTAGTTTGCATGTGTGATCTCAGTCAAATAGATGTTCTTTGCTTTACAGAACATTGGTTATCTCATAATGATCTAAACACACTCCAAATTCCTAGTTTTTACCTTGCAGGATCTTATTGTAGAGCAAGGGAATCAAATAAAGGCCCTGCTTATGGAGGTTCGTGTATTTATGTAAGAAATAATATTGATTCTACCTTCTTGTCAGAATTCAATTTATATACAGTTGAAAAAGTTTTTGAAATAACAGTTGTACATCTTACTACGCTCAAAATTATCTTACTTTGCATCTACAGACCTCCAACAAAGCAAGCTTTAGATTATTTCAATTTCGTAGAAAATCTAGAGATAACTCTGAACAAAATTAGTAATCTCTCTTTTAAATCAATTGTTGTATGTGGAGATTTCAATATTGATTTTCTGAGCGAATCCCACGAAAAAGAGCAGTTTCTCAATTTAATTCATTCTTTTAATTTAGATATTACAGTGAACGTACCTACACGGAATACTCTTAAATCACAAACAGCAATAGATCAAATTATAATTAACAAAACCACAACTAGATATAAATAATAATGAATAATCTAGGTTACACTGACCACGATGCACAAATTCTTACAATTACTAATAACATGAATACTGACACAATAAATAAAACACGCATGTGCCGAGCATTTACTACAGTTAACATAAAGTTATTTACAGACTACTTGCTGAAAGAATCATGGGAGGCAGTTTATAACAAATGAAAAATATAATTTATTTTTCTCAAAGCTTTCATTTCTCTTTAACGCATGCTTTCCTATTAAAAAGAGAAAATTAAACATTTCACGAAAAAGTAATACTTGGATCACAAAAGGAATTAGAACATTGTGTAAAAATAAACGTACTCTCTACTTTATTTCTAAACGTCATGACGTATCTCAAAATTCCTTATCTACTTTAAAAAATACAAAACATTGTTACGAAAAGTCATAAGGCAGGCTAAAATAATGAAAAACGATCAGGATATTTTGAACTCAAATAATAAAACAAAAGCAATGTGGAATATAATAAAAAATACTACCAAATCAACTAGAAAACCCGTAGAGAATGTTGTTTTAAAATATAACGATATAAATGTGAACGATCCGGCAACAGTGGCTAATCTCTTTAACCAATACTTTTCGAGAATTGCTGCCGATCTCACTAAGGGTCTTCAGGCACAAAATTTAAAAACAGACAGTTCACCCAAAATTTTAGACACAATGTTCGTTTACGAAATCGTCCTATGAAATTCTCAAAATAATCGGTAAACTAAAAAGTAAATATTCGTCCGGTTTAGATGAATTCCCGGATTCTTTGTTAAAGACTTGTGCGTATGCCATTATACACCTGTTAACTCACATATTTAATGCATCTTTATGCACTGGAACGTTTCCAGATATTTTCAAAACAGCTAAAATTAAGCCGCTTTTCAAAAAAGGCAACAAAAATGAAATTCAAAATTATCGGCCCATTTCTCTTCTATCAGTTTTTTCAAAAATATTAGAGAGACTTTTTTACGCTAATGGAAACCTTTCTCACTAAACACGGCGCTTTCAGATTGCCAACATGGATTTAGAAAATCAATATCAACGGAAACAGCTATATTTTCTTTTCTTAAAGATGTCGCCTCATCATTGGATCAAAACGAGGCACCTATTGGATTATTTTTAGATCTCTCAAAAGCTTTTGACGTCATTGATCATGACATTTTACTTTCAAAATTACCTTCATATGGAATTCGTGGTATTGCTCTAGATTGGTTATGTTCGTACCTTAAACAACGATCTCAGAGAGTTGAAATACCTTACTGGAATGATGGAACATTACGTACGCACCTTTCCGACTCTTTGCCCGTTGCATGTGGAGTTCCCCAAGGATCGATTTTAGGCCCTATTCTGTTCCTACTTTACGTAACGATATGCCCTCGACGATTGAAACGGAAGAACGGTTCTCTTTGCGGATGATACTGAACATCCTTTGCAATAAAGAAACAGTAAATAGTACAATATCATATGTTTCAAATTGGTTCGAAATAACAAATTAATAGTAACTAAAAGAAAACGGTTTTAATGCAGTTTTCTATTTCAAATAAACAATTCTGTGCTCCATTGAAAATGAACAGTGTACCATTGACTGATGTTAAGGCAACAAAATTTTTAGGTCTCTCAATTCAGTCAAACCTTAAATGGAACGTCCATTTTAATGAATTGAACACAAAATTAAGTTCATTATGCTACGCGTTCAGAATTCTTGCAAATTCAGTCAGCCTTCATACTGCTCGTTGTGTATACTTCACGAATGTTCATTCCCACCTGAGATATGGCATAATATTCTGGGGAAATACATCTATTAGCTCCCAGACTTTTAGATTACAAAAACGAATTGTATGAATAATAACCAAATCCCACCCACGTGATTCATGTAAGCCTCTCTTCATTAATCTAGGAATTCTACCATTACCGTGTCTTTTTATTTACGAATCAGTGGTTTTTGTAAAAACTAACTTGCTCAAGGGCGGGAATATATTTTCAGAAAATGCCGAAGTCTATTACTATAACACATAGAAATCATATTCATCAGGTAACAGTATCAACAGCTCATTACAAAAAATTCACATACAATACATGTACATTATTTTACAACACTTTGCCAGATGACATTAAATAATTAAATTCAATTAAAAAGTTTAAATCCCAAGTGAAATCGTTTCTGCTGCATAACTGTTTCTATACAATTAGAGCATCACAAGAATAGTAACATTAATTTTAACAATGATACATAATGCATTATTTACCATTTGAACTGTATAAATGTGTATAAACAACCTGTAACAAGTATTGTATTGCAACCTCCGGGTCAATGACCCCCATCTCAATCAGGTTTTTCGTCCAGTTTCCCTGATCCATTCAGTAAATGCTGAGATGGCACCTTGTTTTGCTTCTGGACATAAATGTAACTTCATTTTCTGTGCACGTCTTCTAGAATTCAGTGGGAAATACAATTATTCAAATTATCGTTTCCATGTTGTCGTGGCAGGAAGTATTATTCCGAAGGACAACATGGATAAGAGCCAAAATTTAGGGGGGTAGGGATCACAGAATTTTGAAAATGTGCACCCAATTCACTTTTCCCCATAGCACGTCATACACAGTTTTTAACTTTTTTTTTTGACGTAAAATAAATAAATAAATGAATAAAATTGTTGAAACATTGTGTTTCTATCTCCGCATCAGATGAGCATCTTATACAGATTTCTTCTGTGTGTTCTGGACACATCCATAGTAGGTATATATTTTCCCAAGCTCAATTGATTGCTTGTTTCATTATTGTACCAAGTTTGTCAGTTTTCGAAATGTCAATGATGTTGTGAACGACTTCAATTCGACATGGCCCGCCAGCAAGATAAAGTATTCTGGGCATTTGTTGCCTTTGCAACATGTCGGTAAGCCCCTTCTGGGGCATTGAGCCCATGAAGTAATGCTCTTATCTAGCCAGTCCTAGTCAGCCACTGCCTCTCTATCTTTTCGCCCAGGGGCTCGGTGACCTTAATCCGGCGCTTATTTATTCCGATTACTGCCGCATTTGTCTACCAAGTATTTACTTGTGTTATCATGCATTTCGTTGGCTTCTGTGCTCGCCTACTGTATACAGATTCTAGAAATTTGTCTTAAGCTGCTCTTTTTTTTTTTTTTTTAAGGTCACATCAACATCTAGATCATTAGCGACCACTCAAGTTACATACAAGTTCTGGGCTCTCAGCACCCTGTGCCTCACCGGGATCATTTGAACAGTCTTAAAGGGACTTTTATTAGAAACTTATGAGTAAAAATGTAAAATTAATAACTGAAATAATTTTGCATGGGCATTATAGGACTTTATCCTGGACTCACAAAAAAAACGTACATATGTAAAAAACGTATAAAAGAGAAACGTATAAACGGAGTTTCACTGTATATATTTGCTTGTACTACAATTCAACACCTAATGTCAGATACTAACTTTCAATAACTGTTGTCAAAAATAGGAAAAGGAAGCTAGTTAGAAACCATATCAAAATATATTTAGGGCAGTAATGATCACAAATTTTTGTTCATTCTGTTCATTTTATGCAAGTCATTTTCACCACTTGAAGGTAAATTATTGCACAGCACAAGAATTATTTTTCATTGTAAAAATTAAAATTGTAAATGTTAACTTACATGTGGATATGTAAACTCAAAATGACTATTCCACTCTCCTTGTATTTTGCAGATGTTAGAACTCCCATCGTTTTTTACTTCAGCAGTGACTTGATGAACTTTACCTCCATAGAAAGGCTGAAAAATTGAATAAATGGTATTATGCAATGAACTCTTATCAACATCCACAAAAAATCTACTTCAACATAAACATACCTTAGTATGAAAGATGATATTTGCAGAATATCCAGTTTTTGCACAATTAATAGTTACTTTACCCCCTAATTCAACCCAAGGAACAGAAATAATAGATCGTGCATAGGCAGAAGGCAGAGTGAAATCATATCTTTCTCCATGGTTTCCTAAATAAAGGCTTATATCACCTATCATACTGACTCCTACAGAAACTCCTGAAAAGTTAGATTTTGTCCAAATAGATGCATTAACACACATTTTCTTCTCTGGGCACTCCACGTAAAAGGCAGTAACTGCAACAAAAGTATAATTAATAATTTACACATAAAAAAAAAAAAAAATTTGTATGAAAACATACTGTATTTACCCGAATATAAGATTCTCTGAATGCGACGATCCGTTAGTTCTGAAGAGACCTTCTGAGATATTTTTCATTTTTAACTTTGAATTTGCATTTTTAATCTTTTATCTGAAACCACCTGAAAACCATTCCCTTCTGCTACACGATTTTTCCTGTCCCCGCACTTGTTAGCGCCCTCTGCTTATTAAACAACCATGAGTGTTTGATCGGCAATTGGCATGATCGAATTATGAATTGCAAATTCTTATATCCATATGCCTTCATTCCATGGTTAGTGTGGAAAAGAATAGCAGTTACAACTCCAAATGTTTTGAAGCTTGGAGTTTTTTTGCTAAGAAAATATTTTTTGAAAAAATTGTTGAAATGGATGAATTTAGAATACATACTTTTTACATGGCGATTTTTTTTACATTTTGATCTCTGGCAAGACGCAAATTTGCACTCATCAAGCATTGAACTGAGACACCTTAAGGGCTTGTTGACCATGCAACAAAATCTCAGCAATAATTTTCATTCAGTTTCTCTTACTACAAAGTCATATTTGAGATTCTCTTTTTATCAGCTCTTTAAAAACGATTGGTCTGAATTGCGTGGCAAAATTTATGATGGATGCCAAAAATACATCCACAAAAGTAATTAGGTATTATGGATACATATAGTATTTATTGGATGACTTATGATTTCATTAAATGAACAATTTTTACTTCTACATTGCTGATATAAATAAGTTGCATGCATGCTTGCTTGCAAGATGGTTCATTATTACATCAGTATTTGAGTTTCTTAATATAGATAGGCAACATAAAAACATAGATCCCAACTAAGAAGGCTTAATTTGAAAACACGAATGCAACCCTGTATATTTTTATTCAGATATATAGGAAAAAACCTACTCTTATAGTCTGGTAAATACAGTAGTTTAGAATTTTTAACACACACCTGGTGGATGATGAGAAACTTGCTCAGCAGTGTAAGATATACGGACATCTTTGTTATCATCTTTATCATTGCTAGAAGAGGTGGGCAATGCCCAGGAACAATGGAACGTTTCACCAATAATTGGGTTATAGGGCTTCTTTGCTACAGAACCATTGCGACCCATGTGGAAGGATGTTAGATACCATTCAACCATAGCCATCATGCGCTCCTTAGGTGAAGGTTCATCTGTTATTCTACATAATTTACATACAGCTTTACTTAAATTGTCTAACTTATAACTAAATCCACGCCTTCAGCTAGCAATCTTCAAAGTTAAAAATAGGTCCCTGCATTGCATTACAGTACTAACCTCACAAACAGATCAGGATGGCCCATGCAATCAGCAAACATTTCCAACAAAGAGCGTCGTTCTAAAATGAATGTTGGTAACACTACGCGAGTAAGGTCCATGCCCAATTTTAGTTGTGATAGAAGATGCAATATAACAGATTTATGTTCTTCCACTGGGACTGCCAATGCATCACCACCGTTTTCATCATCTGATATTTCATCTTCATAGCATATTCTGTTTCCTGAGGCTGCCAATAAAATTTGTTATTGCAGAAACAATCACCATAAATTTATACACAATGAAGACAAATTTGATTTTTCTCTTACCTGCAGGTAGGTCATCAGGTTTCTCATGTAAAATGGAAAGTGAGGGATGGTATGATGGAACTGAAGCTTCAGATTCTGGAGACACACTGAAAAATCCAAAATTTCTCAATGTTTTTGTGTTTTACCAAAATTACAAAATTTACCCATGTCTTATTTATACAATGTCTTACATTTCATAAGATAATAGAAACTTGTTGATGGTCAAAATTCATCCCTTCTGCCAAAAAGTATATATAAAAGAGTTTAAGTTCTAATATTACGTACACCTACATATACACATAAAACCCATATGTACAGTATTATGGTGTCTCGGAATAATAATATACAGATGTCTCAGAATAAATATTAAAAACTTTGAGGGCATGTAGAGAATGCCAATTAATATGTGGCAGGAAACTTCATAAAAGAAGTTACACACATGTCATTTGCCCCGGATTACTAGACAACTCCTCAAGCGCATGTTTGGCAGGCACACAAAATCTCTGTGATTGCAGAGGAATGTGACCTGCAGCACACTTTCGATTGAAGAGTTGCCTACCAAACAGACAAATGCCGTGGAATTTGATATATAACGTTTTCCACCTGTTAATTGACAAAAGTAATAATTTTTACCTCTCTACATGCCGTAGAAGTTTGTAACATTTATTCTGAGATATTATGTACATCTATCCACAAACTCCTACACACAAGCATAAATAGTACAATTTTCTTAACCCATCACTGATCAACTGAATCATTTTCCCCTAATGCTTATTACAAAACATTCCACAGAATTTTTTTTTTTCTCAGGGGACAAGAAAGCCACAAGTCCAATTGTGTAGGTTATAATAATAAGTAAACAATATTTACACACTCATTGTCAAGAAATGATGCCATAAAAGATAACCAAGAGAAAACAACTATTTATGAGCAACCTAAGTGGATTGCTATGAAAGACAATCCACTTAATTTCTACATTTAAAATATAACAAAAAAGAATATCATGTTGCTGAAAATTTTAATATAGCACAATCACATTAGGAAAAGATATGTTGGTAAGAATTTAATGTAAAGTTGAGTGATGCTAAAATTACACTGGTAATCTCTCAAAAATATTGTTTTCTTTCTGCACACACAAATGTATTTTTAATGTACACAAAATCATACATCTATTTTATTGATTATAATGGTATTTATAATGATTGAATGAGACAAAATACTTTATGATTTTTGAGACAATTTTTTAGAAAATACGAGCTGAAAATTACATTTTCCCTAAATTAATAAAAAAACAAATTACTTTTGGTACATTTTTGTATTGAAACTAACCCAAATTCAAGCCTTTGTAAATGATTCTGAGATATAAATACAGTAATAACTAATGAAAACAAAATAGTATACTTTTCAGCACACAGTAGCCAATGAGATTTTTCCCTCTCAATTTTCAAGTATGAAAAAAGCTGCTACTGTTTTTTCAATATTTCAAACAAGACACATGACAGATATTTTTGTGTGTAAGGACATGCAAGAAAGGGAACACAAAAAGCCAATTATTACACTGAAGGTTATAAAAAGCATGCCTCAAGGAGCAACAAGCTTAAATAATAAAAATTGCTTTCTTATGGTATCTGAATACCACTTAAAAATATCAGCAAATTCTCTAGAAAATAATATTAACAAGTTTAATATTATTTTGACAATATTCTTTACAAAGCTATTGATGTTAGAAACACATCATGTGAATCTGTTTCAGAGTACATGATTAAACGACCTCTGACAGCAATTTCCTTCCATTAACTCATCAACAAACAACATATTTTTGAGGAATGATACAATAGTAAATGGTATGCAATACATGAAGTCATTTATACCAAAGGAATGTAATTGATTAAAAGAGAATTTTTTTTCATAATACTCAACCTTGTTCATAATACAAGATGTCCTTACTGAAAGAAATTTGCACACAAAGAAAAATTCTTCAGCTTGTGGTTTGTGTTGAAGTATAAATGATGTTAGAAAGAAACAAAGAAAGAAAAAAACAAAAACATTTCCACTTACAGAGTAAGCAAACAATTCACTTCAAGACCCAAAATAATGCTTTATAATAGAAAATATGTTTTGATTTTTAACTTGTTTTTATTAACAAGATAACTAAATTATCAATTTAATTGCACCAATATCTTTAATTGTACTAATATCTTTCATAGTTTTCTAATAAAAATATCTATTCTCGAACTGTTAATACTTTTCTATCAAGCTCATGCATATTTTTTAAATTTTCAAAACAAGAAATTCACTTCAGCAAATATGTATTAAAGGCTGACCTTACAATTCAAGTTAAAAACACAAGCAGACATACTCTCAATACAGTAATAAGGAAAGGGATTAAGCACAGTACTACTTCAGTACTGTGATTGAATACACTGGAAATACAATGAAGGTAAGTAGCAAATATGAAAAGAGGGTGTTAGAAACACGTGTAGCGTTGGGAAAAAATCTTGTAAAAAATTAACTTGGGGTGGTGCGAAATAACACAATCAGGCTCTTAACATACCTCACATTACAGATTCACTATTTGTATCTGATGATGAACTAAAGCAAATCCAAGCAATTTATTCAGTATCTGAAGCACTCGAACCAGTCCAAGGATTTTTGTCCCTGCCAAAATCAGTTTCCAATAAGTCAAAACACTACATGAACTTCTTTTGTTATGCTCAATTTGAAAGCACGATGACGAGACATGTTACAAATGGTAATTTTCATAAAAATTCAGTAAATTCTCAGCATGATTCGTGTTGAACACAGTGTAACACATTTCTCATACTTCACTCCTGAAATCTGTTTTTACAAATCTGGCTTTTTATTTTTATTTCCTTTATTTTTCCCAACAAAACTGAATCTTACTTTAAAAACAAAGTTTCTTTAAATTTTTGGTGTTCACTGGTTGTTTGTAAAGTTTGATTAAGAATTCTAATTCAGTACACAGTAGACTTGCATGCGGAAAAGCAAAAATGTAGGGGGAAACCCCCACATTCTTTCACAATCAATCGAACAATAATTATGATTATACAGAAATTTCAAAGATTATATGATTTTTTTTAAGTTAATAAATGATTCAATTATTAATAAAGATCAATGTATAACATGGTCTCTTTTTAAACCGATGGTGGCACAAAGATCACATATTTTCTCACATTTGTAGCCGTTACGTAACAATAAAAGATTAGTTGAACTTGCAAAAAGAGTTTCCAACCCACATAAATATTTGGCAGGGCTGGGGCATGAATATTAGTACCTACTTCAGTTCTGCAGGTGACATCTGAAGACAATGACCTAATATCCCTGAAGCCACAGTTAAAGTACTGATATAAATCATTTACATTTCAGAAGAAAAAGTTTTGAATGAAAATCAGCTCTGCAACATTTTTTTTAAGTGTACTTTGCTATATTGAACCAAAAAATGTAAAGAAAAAACTTGAGAAAATTTTGAAAATATAGGGACTTTATGTAAAGTACCTCCAAAAATTTAAAGATCCCTTTCCAATTGAAGGGGTTACGTCATCAGACAGATCAATCACATATCAAATTTGATGAAAACCCTGTGTACTTTTAAGGCCCTAGTGTTACGAACAGATGGAAAGGTGGTTTTGCTGAAAAACAATTTTTAGATATAAAGGATAGAAAAATGAGGATTCTGACTACACAATGTATTGGAGAAAGTACATTACAACATGTAAGAACAAGAAAAATCAACTTTTTCAGAATCAGAGACCGACAAAACAAGTTTTTGTGTCAAAAAATCAATATTCTTTGCAACAGCATTACATAGTAATATAAAACAAAGTAAATATGGACTTTAATCAGGTAAATTTTTTATTTGTTTTAACACACGATCAACATAATTGACACCATGTGGCTTATTGAATGGGACACTTAACTTCCTCTTACAAAAAGATAAGCAAAACACATCAACTAAATGAAAAACAAAATGAAAATCATCTTCATGAGTTTCATCACGAAACCTAGTAAAAAAAAAAACAATCAAACATGTCATTATAAAATATATCCAAAAAACTGCAGTTTGGAGTTGCACAAGATTGAAAGAATGAGTGCTTGTTAGCTGTTACATCATCTGAAGCCCAAGTTGCAAAGTAATAACCTGACTCCTTTTGTAACTCAAAAACAAGGAAAATATGATTTAGTGTACAGTACACAAAGGTAGGGATTTTTGACAATAAAAATTCCCATCATTGATTTTCTTCCAACAGCCGTTGACACATTATTAGGTCAGTGCCCATTTCAAATGGTATATTTCTGGGCTTGATTTTATAATCTTTATTTTGGAACTATTTTTGACGTGCTAAAGCAGCACCAAAATTTCCCATTTAGGAAGAATCTAGATTGAGTGACTTCAAGGCTCACACTGAGAACACTACAATACACTATGTCACCTCCTTCCAGGGGCTCAAACTGCTGATATTAGTGCTTACCACATCACCTAGCTTCAAGATATAGAGCCCCAAACAAATAAAGAAGATTCAATCTTTCAACTATCCCGTACAAAAGAGATTGGAAGTCAATTCAGTTAGATCTAAATGTTTAAGGAGTTTTGTCACCACAAATTGCTATGATCTCTGCAAATTGTTTGTTACATAACTAAACTACACCCTTAATTCTTTTTCTGGTGTCAAAGTTAATAATCTATTTTTCAGAAACACACACAATACTGTCAAAACTTTACACATTTTGTACCGATTCTTACAGTTTCTATAACATTAATTTGGAAGTTTCGTATGCAAATATTAACTGAAATTTAACAGTGTTGATTGACATTTAATTTATTAGAATGATAATTTCAACCTTGGTTGCAATACAATTTTTCCCTGTGCGTAGATGAATAATCGAAGAACTATAGACATCAAAAACACTGAGACAAATTCTTGTTGATTTATTGGGGTTAAGGAGGCCCTTCAAATGCTGAGTTCATTGAGGCAAATGACTAATGATCTCATGACTAGATGACAGTGGTAACAGTGATGGAGAAATGGAACAAGATACCGGAGCAATGGGAGAATCCTCAGAAAATCTGCCAGAAGCACGTATTGTCTACCACAAACTCCAAATGAATTGGTCAGGGAGACAAATTTATATTCAAAGTAGAGGAAACTTAATTGAATATATTAGAGAATGTGACATAGAAAAGAGTAGTCACACCAAGGAGCTTGCAAAAGTATCTCTAGGATCCAATGAGTTATACGAGCATTAACCATTATGATTGTTATTCAAAACTGCTCTGACTTATCACACTTATGACACTTCGTCCACACACAAGATTCTACTTCTCAAAAAAGACTTCTGAAACATACAATTATCTTAGACAATGAAATGCTATATAAACAAGAAATAAACAGGTTATTAAATAATAATAATAATAATAATAATAATAATAATAATAATAATAATAATATATAAATATTTTTCTTTTGCCTTGTATACATTTACAATTTTTCAATCAATTTTCTCGTATAAGGGTTACAACCCTTTTAAGAATAAAAAAATAAAATGAAAATTAAATAAACAACAACAGACTTCACTTCCCAATCAAAAAAATTTTGTCAAAAAAACTTGAAGGACCGACAAGACAAAAAGACACATGACAGATGGAAGGGCAGGGGAACTAGATAGAGACAAACCAATGTTTTCCCATCAATCAATTTTGTGGTATGACGGAACCTCAAAACATGAATTCTGCCTACACATGTCAGAGGAAATAATTTGATTTATCAATTTTTCCTGGGATCCTACAATAAGAGATTTCCAATTTAAAAGATCGCTGATTTCTGGCACACAATTACAACACTTTCTCTTTACTATATACATAGTAAGGCAAGAAAGTTAAAAAGTCTACACAAAATGATTTAAAGAACTAATATTTAGAAACTGACTGCATCAGGGAAAACAATCACTATCTTTAATATAGTAGTTGTAGGAGAGGGTCAAAAAACGTTTGCAATACTTGAAATTCCAGAGGTTTTAATGAAAATTAGACCTATGCCATATTAATAAGTGAACATCCCACTTTTCAAACAAAAATATTAAAAAAAATTAAAATAATTAATCCTAAAAAATTTACATCATTTAAAGATTTAATTTTGCAGAACAATTTTACAAAACATTAAGAAAAACTTCTCAATCTTCAATGAAGTAGAAGTATTCCAACAATTGTAAAAGGGGAGAGAAGAAAAATTTAGTCGTGGACTTTCAAAATTTCAGAAGCATTATTGAAAATTGTAACTGTGCCATTTTTATAAGTACACTTTGTTCTATTAACGAAGTTTAAAGCTATTTTGGCACTAAAGCAAGAATTTTGAAGATGTCTTAGGAACATTGTGTAAAGTATCCCCAAATTGGAAGATCAGTTACAAAATCACAGGGACTCAAGTGTGGTCAGATCTGTCACAGAATATCCATTTTGGTAAAAAATCCAGCGTATGGTTTAGGCATAAGTGTTATTCACAGGCAGATGAAAGTTTTGAAAAAACACTTTTTCAGCATCAAGAACTTACAAAACTTGTACAAGACTTTCAACATTAGCTAGAGTTATAGTTAATAGTGTGTTTTGCTGACCAAAAATTTTAAGTTACTATAGCATTTATATAAAGAAATTAATTATTGAATTTTTTAAGATGGAAAACTGATTATTTAAGAATATGGTTTTTATAACTATGTTAATTCTAATAGCCCTTTACATAAAACCCAAACAACAAAAGTATTTGAAAATTATAAAGTGTTATTAAAAATACATAAAATAAAGGTTCACAATCGAGGGGGGCCAGTTTCAAATTTGGCAATCCACTGTTTCTCTGAAATGGAGTTATTGGTACTAGAGCAACAATGACATTAAAATCTACCGTTATATTATCGCGAGTGTCTTAAAACTTCAAGAAAAACATTTTTTTGTGATAAAAATGAAAAATTAAGCCAGCAATCTTCAAAAATTGTTTATTTCAAACCGAAAATTAATTAAAATACTAGATAGATTGTAAAAATAGTAGAAACTAAATTGTTACCCACCCACCTGGCATGAAATTGTACTGTTATTAAATACATACAATAATTTACCAATATAAACATTGTTAATTCCATGTAATTTCTGTAAGTGATAGTATTATTTTGACTTCATATTCTGTTAGAGCAAGCTAAAAGTAGCCAAGGATTTACTTCAAATTTATCTATCTTCAAATTTCAAATGCAAATTAGTAGTCAGTCCTAACATAGTTCTCTGGATAACTCAAAAAGGAAATGTAAACATATTCATTCAATTATTGTTGAAATTAGTAATAAATGACACCTTGGGCAATCAATTTCTTCTAGTAACCATAATAACGCAGCATTTACAGCTCAACAAATGTATACTATTCCTTCTGAAAATTCTCCTAATGTGCATATGCTCTTTTCATAAATGCATTGTCCATGTCCTTTACTCCTCTAACAAATCTCTTGAGTATGTGAGTCTGTTCACTTGTCTGGTCTTTCTTTATAAGTTATATAGTTTCTTGACTAGAGTTTTCATCTGTATTGATGGCTACTAGCTTAGTTTTCAAAGAATTATTATACTTACAAGATAATACATAAAAATGAAATGATTAATAATTCAATTTTTGAAGAAAGAAAAAGTAAGTATAGAGAGTTCAGACAGAAAAAAATGAGAAAAGTAACATGAAAATAGCGAGACAAGTGAGTCGCTGAGAGGCCCACAAGTACTTTCAATGTAATATAAGAGAATTCACTATGTTCAAAAGCAAGAAAAACATGAAGGCGGGGGAGAGGACATCACGGGACCCCGAAAAACTTACAGTTGAAAAACCAGTACTTTTTCCTGTAGTATTACTACATAGTAGATACAAGAAAGGGAAAAAAAACACTAACCGATTTTTAAGTAATAGTGCCCCCTCAACATGTAATTCCATGAAAATATTGTCAACTTTTTGTAGCTATACATAATTTTGTTTACTATGTACACAAATGGGTATTTTCAAGTAAAATAAAGAGAATAAAACATGGCTAACAGATCCAATCAAACACTAGCACACAAATTCCAGAAAGAATTGCAACAGTCCTAAACTACTCTAAAAAAAAAAGAGTTTTCTTAATTACATCAAAATTTGTTGATTTCAGTTTCTGCAAGAATAGTGCAGGGATAATCTTGCTGAGAATTAATCATCAGAGGCCAAAAGATAATCTCACTCTGAAATACTTTAAATTTCAAACAGAATGATGGAGTTAAGGATAATGAATACAGTGATTTCTTCAAGCATAACCATTTAATGAAAAGGAACTTAAAAATCAAAATCTACACCTTTACTTTCCCAAATTCAAGGTGGGAAAACCTTCCTTTGAAAACTTCAATTTATGACCACATATTGAAATTCAAAGAAATAAAATAAAGTACGAGCAAAAGTAGTTTGTGGATTGGAATGTAATAATAAAACAAATTAAAATACTGAAAAAGAACAGAATTATGATGACCACCTTTAAAACTTGACTAATAAAGAAAGCAAACATTTAGCAAACTACAAAAATATTAAAAAAACAAGAACATAAAAAACGGGAAGAACTTGCGCTTTCCTGAAGGGTGGCTATTGAGTCTACTGACAGCATCACGAGCAGATACAGACCATTTTCTTATCAACATTGGGAAACTAACAATGAAACTTATCAGTTAAGTTTTTATATGGTATAAACTGAAATACATAAGTAGTACTATACTTGATGGCATATCATAATTTCTACAGGTTATAAAATGGATATTTATTAACTAAATTTAACAAAAGGCCACGATCCTAGTACTCTCAATAACAATATGAAAGTGATGAAGCTTTTCAAACAATTTAAGTCACAACTACTAAGTAATTAAATAAGTATGCAAAATCCACTCAAAGAGCGAATATCAGAACCAATACATAAACTCATATACAAAATAAAATTTTAACTACACAAAAATTGTAAATAAATATTACATTGTTTTTTTTAGCTGGCTGCTGAAAATATCTTGTCTTACACAGCAGAGCTACTTCTAAGAACAAATCTCTAAATAAAAATTATGATCTTACCTCTTCTTAACATCCTCCATGTGCACTGAATGAGATGGTGGCTGTGAGATCTTTTTTGTTGGCATTGGATGCGACCCTTGAGTCACTTTGTGGAAAGTAGGTGGAGGTGCAATAATAGGAGCATTGGCCGTCATAGTTGGAGCTATTTGTTGCTGCTGAAGAATAGAAAGACAGTGGCCCAAACACACCAATGTCGCTTGACTTGTTGCCTTTAAAAGTAACATTCCTTCATCAATATTTTTCACACATGAACCTGAAATCACATTCATTTTCATTATTAACAAAATACAAAACCTTCACACTATGCTCCCATTAGACAGATTTCTATGGGCAAAAGATTAGGATGTAAGACATGCATTTATGACATAATTCAACAAAATATAGTCACACAATACAATTTTATTACTAACGATGTCCTTAATATTCTCTGAACTTAACAGTAAACAAATTCAATTTTTAATTTGGACAACAATTCAAGGAAAGATCCTCCAGTCATATTATAGCTACTTTATAATAAGTACTTTCAAGAAAGGAACTCATCAGAAATTCTGAACTACTCAATACTCAACTCAATTTCTGGCAAATGCAGATTATTTTCAAATATCCTAAAAAATATTATGTTTATACACACAACTCGTTATGATAATTGTAAAGTGATTTTCTTAATGAAAGTGTTAAATACATTAATATTATTATATACCATCAATATAATAATAATTACATCAATATAATCTCAATATAACATGAACATATGGGCACTTATATATCCAATAAAACATTTTATTTCAATTAGAATGTGAAGAATTGTGTTTGTAAACATTTATTATTAAAACATGAAATACTGGCGAAGAGAGAATTATTTTATCATGAAGACCTGTCCCCAGTTCCCACAAATACTGCTAAGAAATGGAGTGTCCAACATAATAGATTTATATATCCCTCAATGCTAAAAACCCATAAAAATACTTTGGTATAAAATGCGCCACTTATTAAAATGAAAAATAATTGAAAATCAGGATTTTTACGCTGTTTTGTTCATTGGGCCAATCTCTGTGGGTTCCTGTGACTCGGTTGCAACTCACTTCTAAACCTTCAAAAATTACTGCTGGTAAACTTTGTAAATCCCTTTTATCTAGGACGAAGACTTCATGCAACTATATCTACTTTGGTAATGACATATCAATTAATATTAAGCACTTTTGTTGCCATACAAGAAAAGAAGGACAATGACTGGATGAGAATGAGCATTGTCAATGCTCTTAACAAATCCTGTAGATGAAAAATAATGATCTAATTTTGTTTTACAATAACCTTATGTATAATTAAATTTTATGTCATAGGAGCTTTTACTTTTCAACTATCAATATTTAAAGAAAAGGAACCAATATGAACTCACACTATCGCAAAACTTAATAAATCTTTCACAGAGCAACAAAACTCAGTCAATCTAAAAAGTACTGTAGTAGTCCAAAAAGTAAACATTGTACAAATTCAGGAAAAGGGCATATGAAACCAAATTCAGTACAAATTTTGGTCTTAAATTGCCAAATTCCAAATAGACATATCAACAAAAAAAACTATTTTTCTTTTCATTTTTGTAAAATATCTGGATGAAACTTATTAAGTTTTGCGATCAAACTCAAATTTATTACAATAATGTTGGGCTCTTTGTACATTTAAAATAACAACAAACAGACAAAATCCAGCGACAATAGTGGAAATGGACAAATGACTAACTATTAGTTTAGTTATTCATAGTCAATCATTAAATTTTTCAGGTATACCCTGTTTGGTACAGGTAAAACCTTGACAATTACTAAAAACAATTGCATTGAAATAAAAAGAACTATTTATATGATATGATTGGTGTAAAATATAAACCAATATATTTTTTCATCTAAGAATATAAATATACATGAATAATTTCACGATCTCAGTGAATCATGAAGGAAAGTGACATATTCAACATAAAAACCTTGTTTTTCTACATACAACATAAATATCTGAGCAAATGGCATTTAAGTAAAATATAACACTTCAAATCATTTCTATATCGACCAAAATGGACGAACAGAAAAAGAGATAGTAGTGATGAATAGTAATTATAGTATGAATGAATGAAATCTGATTAGGGCTTCAAAAATGGAAAGATCACCTTATTCTGATCTTAAACTTATCCTTAAGTACAGTAATTTCATGTCTCATTATGATCTGTGTGAAGTTGTAGTTAAGACAAACTCTAGTTATTGTCAAAAGAGAAACAGAATCTCGATTCATTATTGAAAAATTAACCATTGTAAATAAAATGGAGAATATAATTGGCAACTTCACTGTTCCCAACCTAAAGCTGGGGAGTGTCATAAGGTTTATTTATATACCAGTCTTAGCAAACACAGGAAACACCTACTTTTAGACACCGTTAAGATACCATTCTGGAAGTCAACTGAGTATTACATAATACTGTGTTCCATATTTGCATTTCCTTTTCCTCTTCAGGGATAATCATAAAATGTTAGTATCACTTAAATAAAATAATATATTCAATATATCAATAGAGACATCTAAAGATTGAAGGAGTTCTGGGCAGAATTACAGATAACACTAAAAAAATTCTTAAGAAACAGAAAAGAACTATGTTTGCCACATCTGTGAAAATATTAATAAAAAACTCAATCTTCTATGACAAGCTTACCTGATGATGGAAGTTCTTCTATAGATCGATTTAAGAGAAAACTATATTGTTCAACTCTATGCAAATGATCTCTTACTGTACTGAACGCATCCAACACAGCAAGAGAGCAATGAACACGAGGTCCTTGGCTGGGGCCTGGAACTGTTACTGCCCCATGTGGCAGGGGCAAGTTCACCGAGTGCTCCCGCGGAGGCAAAGGCGGATTACTCTGAAGCAATAAATATTCTCACATTAGCCTTACATGAAGCCTTAAATTTCATTGTACAAATCTTATTAGAGTGAATAACGTGAACAATTACTGAGTAATAATTGTATGATCATACTTGCGCTATAGCCATTGTATGCATTTCAGCAACTGCCCGAATTCTATTCACCCATTCTTGTCTTGCACGAGCATCAGCTGCACGCAACTTGAACATTTCACCATTGGCAGAATTTACAGTGAAGGTGTTTGAATCTTCATCACTTGGTGAAATGACCGCAGCAGCCAAATGAACAGAGCCTCGAGGTTTCTGCTTGCGCTCCGTTTCATTCTTTACAGGAAAATAAATTATTAGTAAGCATACGATGATCAATTTTGAAGAAAAGAAGATCAATACATTAAGTATAATAATTCTAACCAAATAATATTCTAAATATCCAGTTTCAGGATCTAAAATAAACCATCGGTACTGCCATCCTTTCATAACATTGGTGTACTTGTACAGCTGACCTTCTGATTGTTGGCGCAGTTTCTCAGATGACATTTCTAACCTACAATTCAAAGAATGTGATCTTAAAATCCTGTGTACAATGAACAAAACAACAGCAATAGATTGGAAAATTATATTTTCATCTTAATACTAGACTACAAAATCACTCAAAGAAATAATGTATTAACAAAACTTGTCCACCTTAAGCATTCAGCTGCATTGCTTCCTACTTCCTCTATAAATAAGAATTATTAGAATAAGAATTATCAACGTACGTAATCATGAAAGACTATCAATAAGACAATTTCTAAGAAATCCCAACGGGAACACGAGTGTATCCTCATAACGCAGGTTCAAAGACAGGATGCTTCAAAGGAGAGAGTGGCTCGAAATCAGTCGAAATAAATGTGTACAAGGAAAATTACTTGCCTTTGTACAAACGCCATGTTTATTAGCGTCTTCACAATTAATACTGACGTACCAAATCACATGATATAATCACTGTTTTACTCAGACTCTTTAACTTTTGCCGCTTACTGAAAAGTACTAGAAGTTGACCGCCAGTTTAATTCATCTCGATACGCACGCACACACACACTCACAAAAGACGTGCATGGAACACACAAACATAAACAAAACGAACTGGAATATATCTCAGAGTTCACCACTGTTCTTTGATAATTCACCTCTCATCGAAAGCGCCCATGGATATGTTTCGTAAGATCTCATTTTGGATGGCGTTTTGTCACTCACTATCCCACCTGTCACCGCCTCTTAATACACACATGACAGTGTTATGTCAGAGTATTCACCGCTTGCTTCAATTCTTGGCCGAAAGGCGGCTTCAGGAGGCTGCTTGCTTTTGGGTGCATTCGAATTACTAATCAGCAAGTTACAGTTTTCATTAACTATTTGCAACTATCGTTTGTATTATTTGTCCGAATCTCTCTTATGCAGAAGGGCTTGCTTAGTGACATTGCAGCAATTCTTGAGAACGAGATAATATTTCATGATAAACTCAGATTATCATTATCCTTGCCGGATAGATAGACTTCTGTTGAATGTGAATCGACGAGATTTGCGATGTAGTGAGTGGCTTAAAGATTCGACTCCTCTTTTCAGTACATTAGTGTAAACATGTACATTAGTTATAGCGCGGTTTGAATTGCAGGACCATTGAATTCACCGCAACTAGCTACTATCAATTTTTATCCGTGACTTAATATATATGAGAGAGCAATCAATGCAGTTGAATAATTGTGAAGTAGTACCTTTGAAATGCAAAACGTTTTCTTTAATTAGCTACCATTGATTAATTAGGGATTCCAGGCGCGTCAACTGGTTGACCCTGTCATTGGTCCTGTAAGTGTAGTGCATTGGAGGAGGTGGATGGTGAGATCCGTCGCCGACCTAGCCGGGCCAAGCTCTATACTTCGGTTTTTATGACATGGCGCGTGAGGGCCTTGTCTTCATGATGGAATGTGGCACGGTTTTTCGCGCCTTTCTCGGTCGTGTCGTTGGATGTCGCTTTATCTGCAGCACTGCTTGATACTGTCGCGATAACGCGACATCTTGCGGCACGACCGAGAAAAAACTTAAAAAGCCGTGCCATAGTCCATTATGAAGACAAGGCCATCACGCGCCGTGTTATAAAAACCGAAGTATAAGCTCCTGACTGGTCTCTCGGCATATGTAGTAGTGTAGTGTATACAAGTGTGTATGTGTTAGGGGTGAAGATAGGAAAGGAGATCGCGCACGGTCCGTGGCCCGTTTCTTAAGGTATTGCCCCGGCATTCACCAGATGTTGATCGGAAAAAACACGGAAAAATACCCATGAGAATAGCCGGCAACGTGCCTCATTCGCCACGCTCTTTAGAGAAGCGATATGCTGCGATGTTCGACGCATAGCATAGACTAGTCTTAGTACAGAATGTTGCGCGTAAAAAAAACAAACAACTGTTCATCTAAGAGAAAAGTTAACTCAGAGCCAGCAGTGCCGTTGTCTCTGCAGCGATTTTGACCGGGTGGTCAAAGTGTTCGAATTCCGACGACGAATTTTCGACACTACATGGGCTTTTCTAACGTGGCGGCTGAGGGTAGTTTCTCCAAGATGGAATTCGGCACGACTCTTTGCGTATTTCTTGGCCCTGCCCCAAGATTTCGCATGACCACGTCCGCATCAAGCAGCGCTGCAGATCAAGCGACTCTAGCGGCAGGAGTGAGAATGACTCAAAAAGTCGTGCCAAATTCCAGCTTGAAGATAGAACCCTCAGCCGCCACACGCCAGCCGAAAAACGCAAGTATAGGTAGATCGCTAGATCGAATTCAGCCACTGACTGGAGGAAAATTTCGGAGACTGGCTACTCTCATTGGCAGTGCTTTGTTTTCTTGGATCAATTCTAGGTGAAGAGGAGCAGTACCTACCCTCACGTTCGGGCCGCGAATTCCTTCTCTCACAAACTTTTTCCTCCTCCTCTCCCCTCACACACACGCGCGCGCGAACTTGATTATCACACAGTTGGGAGACCAATAGAGACCTTAGAGCTTGTCCCTGCTGGTGCGGACCCCCGCAGGCGAAGGTACCTGGAGAGGGAAATCCCGCAAACCGACATGTAGATCGGCGCCGGATCTCACCATCCAGCGGGGGAGGAACACTGCCACCCGGAATATAGCATTTACTAGACTAGAGGTTCTCACCGTTTTCTGGACCACCGCTCCCCTCGTAGAAGAAAAAATCCAACGCCCCGTAGACCATAACAAATCATTTTATATGAAATATCAAAATATTGTTGCATCTGTACCTAATTAATTTGTTTATTTATCTATTAAAAATCATAGAGCAGAAATTAAATAAACAACCAACTGTTCAATAAAATTCTTTATTAACATTTTAAAAATTACGCAAAATCAATAAGAAATGAAATAAATACAGCATTAATAATAAATAAAAAAAGAATGAGATGGTTGAGACTGATAAATTTTAACAATTCGGTTCCAACTTCGTAAACCTCAATCTCAGATGGCCAAGCACAGTGTATTTATGTGTAATCTGTTCCTCTTCTTGACAATTAGCTATTGCACTGAATCCACGCTCGTTCACCTATATTGTATAACCCGCACATCCATGGTTCAATCCTGCCCCCAACTCACCTCTCTCTACTTCATTGCTGTCTTGCCCGGCTGCCCTGTAAATTTAAGGAGGAGAGTTCCATGCGGTATGACTGAAAGAAAGAATGATATAACAATCTAAAATGAGATTACAAAGAAATTATGCCTATCCGGTGGTCAAGATCGCTAAGGCAGTAGTGTCGTAGCGATCTCGGACCGAAGGGTCGCAGCTTCGAGTCCCGTCTCGGTCATGGTTGTATTTGTGTTCGTCCTTTCACCCCTTATCATCATATCGTTTCATCTTCACAAGTTACCATAACGTTAAATCCAATAGTGGTCGCTAATGACCTAGATGTTGATGCGACCTTAAATAACAAACTGAAGGTGCTACAGAATGCCACAGACTTTCTCGTAGCAATTTTTTCTAGTATCCTTGGCGTGGACTGGCTTTAAGGTCTTCCTCCATTTTCTGGCCAGCTGCCATCTATCGTCACCAAAAGTACATTTTCATGACGTTTTCTCAACTTTTCAGTAACTTAATAGTAGATCCAAATTATTACTTCAAGAATAATAAAGAAGAGTAAAATCTCGTCCAAAATAGAAATTTTCATTGAAAATTTTGAAGCTGTTTTTAAGAAATTGGCGATTAAGCATTACTGTAAATGCGAAATTTAAAGCTCTTTTTCACAGGAATCTATTGAGTTTTCGAAAAACATCATTTGAAGTCCTTTCAAGCACTTCCACTCACAACCGTAATAATGTATACAAATCGATGGAAATGTGCATATTAATGGCGTGAGAGATATTAAAAAAAATACATTTGTGTAATTTAAAAAAATTAATTTTGCGTCATATTAAAAAGTGCAATGAGCACTATCCATTGGAGAACTTTGAAAAAAAAAATTGGAGCCATTTTTGAAAAAATTGCGTTTGAGCGTTTCTGAAAATTCGGAATTGAGCTCAATTTTACAGAAAACTGTTGAGTTCTCGAGAAACTTTATTTGGCATTATTTAAAACACATGCACTCATAAATCTAATAGTGTGAAAAAATCGCCTCTAAGGTAAATATTACCGACGTGAGAGACAAGTTAAAAAAATCATTTTTGTCACTTTTTTTAAAAAAAAATAAAAGAACAGAGCAATATGACGTTTATGTCATCAGATAGGGTTGATTGGGCACTAACCCTACCAAAAATGTAAAGAAAAAATTTGGAGCCGTTTTTGAGAAAATCATGTTTTGTAATTTTTTAAAATTGCAACTATTGCACTCTCTATTGCATAAAAACGACTAAAATTTTCAAAACATTCTACATAACCTTAATGAAAGAACTATTTATGGGTAACAAATTTCATTTGAAGAAAAAATCCGTCTTCAATTTTATAGTTGTAGGAACACCCCCCAAAAATTCAAATTTTTGCAATTTTCGGAAATTCAGAGTTAACTGTCGAAATGGGACCTACGCTACCTTTTAATATCTTACTCTATTCTTACAAGAAATTTAAAGAAAATATTTGGAGCTGTTTTTGAGTAAATTTTGAAAATGTCCCGGGGCTTCATGTAAAGTACCCCCAAATTTTAAAGAATGTTTCTCAAAATTTCAAAGATTCAACTCGCGCCAGATGGACACGGGTTTCTTTAATTTGGAAAATATTGTACGTGTGGTTTAGGCGCTAGATTTGTTCACATATAACAGACGGACCGACAGACGGACGGACGTCTGAAAAGAACTACTTTTGCGGTATCAGGGAACCCCAAAAGTGTATTTCCGTTGAAATCTCGAAATCGATTTTCCCCAGCATTACATAACTTTCTCTATACTTCGTATATTACTCCCGTATGCATACGAGAAAGTTAAAAAAGAAGGAATGGAAGATTGAAATCAATGCGTGCATGGTAAATGATCGCAGGCACGTTTTAAAAAATTATTCGTTTAAAAAACGCCGCTCCAGCGGCGTCCTTTTCGGCAGTGAATAGACCAGGTACCCAGGTAGGTGTTGAGGTATGTGGTGCCGGCGGCGGCCGAAGATTTTCCTCTACGGGGGCACTTGCCGGCTGACCTCTTAGGGCAGCGTCCGTCGCGCGCAGACAGGAGCGGTGGCATTCGGCGAAGCGCAGTGATAAAACACGAATGGTTATTAGAGCAATCGCGCCTACTGATCGGTACTTGAACCTCAGCGATCCCCCTAACAAGATATTCAAACCAGTCCCTCTTTTTTGATCCAGGCTTCCTTGGAAACGTACCTCCGAGGCGGGTCCGGGGACCTTTCGCGCTTCGTGGGCGATCCCTTGGTACGCCTGGGATGTGACACAATTTCTCCGCAAGATATCAGTCTCGGTTAACTATATCCGAGCCATCTGTTTGGAAGAAAGTGAGTTCTCGTTAGGGCGGGATATTGTCGGAGGGATTTAATTTTGCCGGGCATCCGCGAGGGTTATTTTACATATCACACAAGAGTGACACGGCTACTTTGGATTTTCCGCCCTTCGAAAATCCACGCACCTCCGCCGGGAACCCGCGACCCGAACCCGCGCACTGGGGATTCAGAAGCCAGTAGGCTAACCCCTCACCCACCGATGTGCACATTTGCGAACCACCGGACCCTATACCCGTGGCAGAGCGTCCGGTTCAATGGCGTTGGCGGACGATACGCCAGGAAGCGTTCAGATTACCCATGATGAGTGGCTGCGGCCGGCGAGCACGGTAGCACGGGCGCCGAGAGTCAAGGAGTCGCGAAAGGCGACGGTGGCAATGGGGCGGGCCTTGACGTTGACCGGGAGCGGTAGCTCAGTGTATCAACTGATGTCACTGCAGCGCCTCTGACCGGGAGGTCCTAGGTTCGAGTCCTGACGGCGGCAGGATTTTCGACGCTAGCTTTTCAGCTAGGTCGAATTCAGTCGCTGCCTGGAGGAGAATTCTAGCGGCCGACTGCTCTGATCGGTAGTTTTCCGTGGTTTCTCCGATCAACATCAGGCGAATGCCGGAGCAGTACCCTACCAAACGGGCCACGGACCGCGCGCGATCTGCCTTCTTCTTCCTTGTCCTATCCTATCCCCTTACACACACACACTTACACTAACATGCACTACACTACCATATATCCCGGGAGACCGGTCGGGAGCTTGAAGATTGTCCTGGATTGAGGTGGCGGTGCCCCGTTGGTGGGAGAGTCCTGGTTAGGGGGAAACCCCACTAGCCGACGGTAAGTCGGCGCCGGATCTCGCCATCCAGAGGGGAAAGATCACCGCCATCTACCGAGAAAAACATGCACTACACTCACGGGAAACCACCAAAACAGTTGACGCGCCCGGAAACACGAAAAAAACAAACCAAACCAAACCCCTTGGCGTTGTCCACAGTCACGGAGTCGGTCTCACTCCTACGGCCGGGCGACCAGTGATGGCGCACTCCTCAATTTCACACGCTCCTCGCCGAAAATTGCTCACCGAAATGTGCGAGTGTTTCTTCTTCTTCCGACTCGGCGTCTCCCGTGGTCCCACGAGGCGCGATCTGGGACTCTTATCATTAGGGTTAGAATATGCGGGTGGAAAGCTATAGCTCAGTGGCAGTTCGGTTCGTAAACATTTTAATTTTGAGCTAAAATTCGGAGGTGGCCGGGGAGGGCACCGTAGGCCTTCCGAGACACAACTGCATTATACTAAACATCTGGTATCCAGATGTGCTCGTCCGTTGTTGGCCTCGGAAAAGGCGACGCTATCCTGGCGTACGAACTCGTTAACCACGCTGCTCCCTTAAAAGTGACAAGATTCCTGCCCCGCTTCTCAACCGCCGTCTATGTTAAAAGAAAATATTTCTCGCGCGGCGAAAAATCAAGCCCCGGGTCGGCCGGTTGCAAAACAATAGGATGGAGGAAATAAGATTTCTCTACAACTGCTCACAATCATGGGTTGAGAACTGGTATTGATTTTTGAAGCCAAAACTTTTGATATCGTGTTTGAGTTTTGCTTTGAATTCTTTGTTAGTTGTGAGTTCTACAAGTTCCTCTTTCAAATTTAGAAACTCCATTTGCCAAAATATATAAAACCCAACTCGACATATTTATGTTTAAAATATCTTGGAAATGCATCATAAAATAAACTTGAAGAACGTTCAAGTGTTGGCAAACGTTCAAGTGTTGCCAGCCTTCGGTGGCACCTTATAACCACCCGTCCCCATAGGGATTCAGACAGGCTCTCGAAACACCCCGTCAGTAAGGCCCGGGGCCGGCAAGAAGACAGGCATCCCGCGGGCACCTGTCGCAAGTCCACAGGGCTCACATGGGTCGTGCAAGACATACCTTGTGGGCCTGATCAACCCCAAGGGACATCACGGAGCAGCCATGACGTTAGTACTAAGACATGGCTCGGCGGATCACACGCGGATCGTAGCTGAGACGGCACAAGGTTCATACATCTGACTGGACGATGCCGCGGGCACCGACAGATCCGACAGGAGCAGGAAGATCCGCTGTGCACCTCTCCCCAAAGGCACGTGCTTTCGAAAGGGGAACCACTAGAGTGCAAGATGGGAATGGTTACCTCGGTGGAATTAGAAGCCTGCCCACTCCAACCCAAGCTCAATAGAGCCGCGTTGGCAGCACCCTCACGGGCACTTGGCTAGTCGTGCCTCGGCCCAGCGTTCGCAAGGGGGATCATCGCTTACTGATGCTAATTGAACACAAGCACTCGGCCCCAGTCTTCCGAGTCGAAGATCTTGTTTGCTCGCAGGTCTTATAATCGTTCCAGGTTTTATAAACGTGCCAACACTTCTTTTACGGCTTTGCGTGGTTTTCGTTAAGAAGGATTTCGCAATTACATTCCTTCAATGAATGTTAGATTTGTGAAGCTTCCACCGTACTGTTTTTGTGGAAACAGTATTACTTACATGAGTGTTCAGATATGCAATGATGTTTGCCATTGTAAGTTAGCGTTGTTTGGCCATATGCCTTTTTAATGTTCGTCGGCCTCTGTCCGTTCGCTTGGGCAAATGAAAGTAAATTCAAAGGAATAAATGATTTTTTTATTTCCTTGGGCGTTGACACACCTACAGAAAACGCCACTTTTACTGATAAGTTTCTACTGTTAAATTCATAGTATTTTCTATTTTTAAGTTGTATAATTATTATTATGCAGTTGCAATATTATTATTATTGTTATTACTGTTATTATTAATTTATTAATTTTTTTGCTCGCGAATAGGCTTTCTTGGACCACGCAGGACATGCACTTGCACTGGCGCAGTATCATTATCACGATGCAAGTCTTGCATGTAACTAATCAGGGGGATCAGCATTAAGCTGAATACTATTTTTATACCCCAGGGTTGTTAGTCCTGGGGGATGGAAGTGGAATGATGATAATGAAGGATATTATTATTATTATTATTATTATTATTATTATTATTATTATTATTATTAGTTATATTACTATGTGCAGTGTGTTATGAAGTGGAGGGAAAGGAATGAGGAAGAAGTGCAGTGCAGTAGGGGAGAGTGGGGTGGCACCGATCAGCGGGTAGCCCCGATTAGGTCTGTAACGACAGTAGAGTGCGTTCTAGCGAAGTCGGGTGAATGCTACGCTCTTCCCGATTGAGCAATAAATTAACTACATGCGGCCACTGACCAATTCCGCACTTGTTCTTGGTGTGAAGGTTATGAAATTCTGTGGAATACATGGTTGGATAGCGCGGATCAGATGAGTGGGGGAATTGCGATCAATGATCGGCAAAACCCATCACAGATCTAAATACTAATGCGTTGTTCTTTTATATTTGTATTACTTTTGGCTAACGTATATTGCAAGAGATCCAGATGCCTAGAATGTAGAAAAGAGCTACAACTAAGGGAGGATGGTCTGATGAAAAGCTGCCACAGGCGATGTTACTTATCAATGAAGAACATTCCTTAAGAGCAGCAAGTACAGGGTTCAACATTCCATTCACAACCCTGCGTGACAGAAAATTTAAGGGAATTTCTGGACGACCACTTCCTGGCCAAAAAACAATTTACTCAAGAGCAAGAAGCAGCATTTGCTGAACGAATAAAAATGGACAATCTTTTTTATTGTCTAACTCCACTGCAAGTCCGCAAAGTGGCTTTTGTATATGCCGAAGCAGACAACGTTCCTAACAAATTTTCCAAAGAATCCTGCCTAGCTGGTAAAGACTAGCTTTATGGCTTTCTCAAAAGGAATCCTTTAAGTGTCGGAAAACCGGAAGCAGTTACTATCTACCGTATTAAAGCTTTCAACCGACAGGAAGTAAAAATATTTTTTGATAATTTGGGGGCTGTGATGACAAAATTTGCTTCCAAACAGCATAGAAATTTTGACATGGACGAGATGGGAGTGACTATTGTCCAAGAACCTGGAAAAGTAGTTAGTACTAAAGGGAAAAAAAAGAATTGGCTCTACCGTTAGTTGGGAGGGAAAATAAAATAAATGAAGAGGAGCTGTGTGGCGATGATGAACTGGATGATTTGCAGGGCAATCAAGAGGTAGAAATGTACTTTGTTTGCAGTGAATTTGGGCGAAATGTAATTTTGTAATTTATTGTTAATGAATGTAAGCTTAACACGTGTAAAGTTAATATATTCTGCCACTAAGCTTCCATACTTAATTGCAGAATTAATAACAAATCTAATCTAAAAAATATTCTCTTATATGTAGTATGTACATTCTCAATACATTAAATACATGACCTTACAAATATTATCATGAAAATAGTGAACATTCTAAGCCCCTACACTTTACAAGATTCTGCAGGGCACCTTTGTAAAATTTTCTTGTTTTTGAATCTAGTGTTGAACCAATATTCTGCATCTGGTATGGATCCTTTACCAAGTCATAAGCTTCAATAAATTTCTGAAACATTACAATAAATAATAAAAATACACTTTTTAAAATTTTCAAAGCAGTATCTTCAGCAAAACAAATTTTTGAAAATACACTACCTCCTTGTCTTCAAATTGACAGTATATGAAGTTGACATTCCTATTCATATGACGAATGCATTCATAAGTATTATTACGAGAATCCTGGCATTTACAGGAAGCTTCAAGTGAACACTCCTATCAAATAAAAAATATTGCATGACTCCAAGACTACAAAATGTATGATATATTACTAAAATTTCAGTATCAGTTAAATTTTCAAATATGATGTTATATAACACTGGTATTCTCAGAATATTTAAAGACAAGCAAAACACTCACTTATTTTAGCTAATTTTTAAAATAATTTTTGATGAATCTCACATGTACCCATTCAAATTAAAAATTTGAAATATTCCTTAACCTTTATTGTTACTGATAGTATCATACAAAGGGCCACAAATTACAATCAATATCAGAAAATAATGAACAAATAGTGAAACAGTTCCCAGTGCTTGTGCAAGGTGTGTATTTTTTTACATAAAACTTACGGCTAAACTATTATCCAGAGGCAAAGAACAAGACGGTGATATACTTCTTTTGCTTCCTTCTCCTTCATACTCAACCAAGAACATTCTGCCATAATATTGTCCAGGATTCTTAAGAAAAGGGAGAAATGATTTTCCATCTCTTTCTTGAGTAAATGGCAATCCAGCCATATCTACAATTGTAGGAGCTAAGTCAATGTTCAAAACAGGCTGCTGCACAACTTTTTTCTCAGGGATTCCTGGGCCTCTTACTAGCAATGGCACTCTGATATCAAATTCATATGGTTGACGCTTATCCCAGGGAAGAGCAAATTGGCCTGAGAAAAGAGCACCATGAGATTTTTTGACAAGTGACAAATGTAAAAAATTATAATAGCAAAATTAATCTTATTACATCTATCATAAACAGTGTTCACTATTCGTCAAATGAATATTCACATGTTCACATCAGTGTTTAACATCAATAAAAGTGGCAATATCAAGTTATATTGTGCTTAAGTAACTTGTAATATTTTGTGGCTTTTGTATATTAGTAAGACTACAAATCTTACTAATTATATCAAATTAATCACTTCTTTTAATTACGTTTCTGAATAAAAATCAATTTGGTTGAAAGGCAAACATGACTGAAATGAAGTGGGGTCTTTTTTTGGCCAGCAACTTTACCGAGTTGCATTTTCTGCACTTCGTACGTGAAAGTATTAATGTTCCACGTATCTTTCACCACATTCCTTATTTTTTGTCTGAATACAGTAAACACTTCACAAAAGTGACAGATTTCTAGAATGAACAGTTATTGTCAAACTGAGTTGCAAAAATGTACCGTTTGTCTCTGCACCTCTAGTTTTGTCAGTGATGTGAAGAACTGTCAGTCTTGATGGTTCTTTAATTACAAGTAATTCTGTGACCATGTGAAGTGTCTAGTAAATTTTCTTTTCGGCATTTTACTTCCAATTACTTGTAAATATTTCTGATGAAAAACAGGCAAAATATTATCACACCTGTGCTGATCGCTCTGTTTTAAATAAATTGTAAAGTGACAGGAGACGGAGGGACAGGGACGTGTCTCCCTCAATATTTCTTGGGATATGGGTATACTTGAAGATACTTACCAGTAATCTGTCTTATCTGTCTATGATCAATTTATCTATCATCTATTTTATACCTATATGACCGCAATTGCAACATGCCCGCACTTTGGGTATGTAATTACAACTCGGGCGGCCCAATTCAACTGACTTAACTATTATAGCTTCCTGTCGTTTGCCCGGGTGCTCTGAAACGGGTTGGGGATAGTGTTATGCGTGATTTCATGCTGTGGTAGGCAAACACTTCGGACTGATTCAACGAATGAATTTTCTCTTTAAAAATAATTTACTTCACTTCGCCTACTGGTTGCGTTCAGGGGTGGTTGAATCCGGCAGAGCGCGCGTGCTAGGCGCACAGTAGGCTCGCCCGACATAAGGTGCAGGCCGGTGGCACCATTGACAAACTATGTGAGTGTCGTCCGCGCGGCACAACGAGTTAGAGATATATCTCCAGACCACACAGTACCATTGAGTATCTCTAAATAGTTGGGGCGGCACTCCTTTCGCGGTGGCGCACAGTTGTTGATTTCCATCATTTAGCAGTATTAAAATACTTTCAAGAGAACGGCAGAGCCAACGGTGTTGAAAATGCTATTTTGCCTTCAGGTGGAACACCAGCTCCAGGAACATGTAACAACCCCAGAACTTCCGTCGGTAACTGTTCAGTTTTCTTAGTTGGTAGTGGCTGGATATTTCTTATAACTGGGCCGGAAGAAATCAATAGGAAATAAAGCAGATCTTCATTGCCACGTATCCTTGATGATTTTCGAGAACTTCTTTCTCGGTGTGACTTTAACACTTTGTCGCTCCCTGCGCGTCTTCGGACAGTTGTCCAATTGGGACAATCATTTCGTTAATGACATCAGCGCCATGAAATAGTATTTTGTGCACGGTTACGCATGAAATACCATCCGTATAAGCTGATGAACAATTCTTCTGTTTCAGTTGCATATTTTCTGAAAGCTTCTGAATTCACATCATGCCCGCTCCTCAATGCTTGTAAAACAACGGAGAAGCGGCGAATGAGGGATTACATTATGAGAAACTACCTTTATGGGAAACATACTCCATTAGCATTACTATATTCCGTAAATCTGTTGCACGAAAGAGTTCACCCTGACGCAAGAGCTCGAATAGCTCCCGTCGAGTGATTGTACAAGCATCTGAAAACAATCTATTTTTTCGTAATGGAGCAAATTCGAGCAGAAATGTTTTTCACCACTTTGTTGCACAAGGTTTAGGGAATATATTCATGCAAAGAACATTCTTGGCAATTGCTGGTAACTCAAAATAACTCTGTTTAAATTTCTGATCACTTAAGAAAGCAGTCTCAAAAACATGGTGATACTTCTGAAAAAAAAAAATATATATTAAAAATTAGTGCGTTTTAAAGAACATACCTTCCAGATTCTCGCTCGTATTCAACATTCAAAATTTCCTTACGAACGCGACGTCAGTAGGTGACACCAAGCGCGTCAAACCAAGACTGAGGCACGGCTGCGCTCGTGGCTCGGGAGCGCTCAATGAACAGACCCCCCATTCTCCTTAGAAATTGATGTTGCACTTTTGGCGATTATTACAGTTCAGGCAAGACTATAAGGAACCCGTTCACGTGGACTTTCATTCATTTTGAGCATACGCATTTCTGATTTAAATAGCGCTAGATTCTGAAAATCAACCACTGTGCGACGCCGCGTGTACATACCGCTGACCCTCACGCGCCACACACAGTTCCGCCCAGCGGTCCGCCGTTCGAGCACGGTCCATCAGCCCTTGTTCCCCGCCCGCCATCGGTTCTCCCCGGATCATTCCTGTAGGTCATTCTCGACCGGCGTCGCAGCGATCTTGCCTTGCGCCCCCAACGAAGTTTTTCATTATTTTTGGTTGGTATTAGAATTGCCAGGGAGTGTGTGGGCATGGATCTTATGCCTCCAGTAACCATGCAATAGTGTTTCTATTCACCTGTTAGGAATGGATCACCTAGTTGTTAAAAGAATGCTGTTAACAGTGATATGTTGTATTGTTTGCCTGAGTGAAGTATATAGTTCCAATGTAATAGTCATTCTTGCTGATGATCAGGATCTTACATTGGGAGTTCTTGTAAGTGTCTGCTCTTGAAATTCTACTAAGTTACCTTGTCAAGAAGGCTAAAGTGAATAATCATGAATTTAATTAAATAAATGATTGCACATCTTGAAGCTCAAATAGTTGTTTGTGAAGAAATGTCGCGCTGTCGTAGATGTTATGGACCCAAGTATATAGTCTTCAACACCAGAATCTTAGATTGACTTCTTTAATAGAAAATGCCAATTTGGGCTCTTGCATACTCGATAATGTGTGAACTATGTTTTTCTGTACTTGGAAAATTTCAAACGATCACTGGCACGCGGAGTGGCTGCGCGGTTCCGGAAGAGAACATGCCACTCTGTTCGACGATTGGCGCGCGAAGTGCAGGCGGGGTCCGGCAAAGGTGGCTGCTGCTTCTCCCGGCTACTCGTTCCTAAAATGAACTTCAAAGCACGACCGGCCGACCGACTCAGCAAACTAAGTGATTTTTTAAACAAAGAAGACCGTCCTGTCGGCTGGCTAAAATCCAAATATTTTAGATTTCCGCCGAAACGCTCTCGAGATGCATGTTACACGATCTAATAGGTGCGTAGACGATGGTGCGGTACGAAGGTGATCAATCGCCGTTCACGTTGAGTTTAAATGGAATTTAACACAGGCTTTCGACACTTTCAGATATGGCGCGTTTTAACTGCCGCAATTCTCGACAGTTTTGCTGTGAGGAATGATTTGTATAGTCTATTGTAACGTAGCATTTTAGTCATCGGACCGCACAAGGCGCTTGCTGGCAAGGCGGGGGTGGGGAGGTCCAGGCGTCGGGCTGGCGGTGCAACCGGAGCTGTCTCCTTGGAGGGTGCAGGCCGCCGAGGGGGTGTCTGGGAACATCTGGGGGTCAGCTAGCGCAGAATGATATGTGAGGACAGATCGTCTGCAGCTGGCGGCGGGCCTCATTTTGCGACCGACCCAAAAACTCAGTAATGAGGTGACGTGGTTCGCGGATCTTCAGCGTGGGAGGTCTGTCACGTGACTCCTCTTGATAGGTTCTGGTGGAGGAAACCATATTCATTCAAGTTGGGGCCGAATCGCGGTGCAGAGGCATTTTTGTTGATCCGTGAGGTGATCGCAGGTTTGCGAGGGTGGCCATAGCAGATGCCGGGAGCGGTGCTACAAGTTAGCACGCTGGGGTACTCTGGATCAGGCTGGGGCTGGGGCTTGCCTCAGGAATCAGGGTGTGCTGTGGAGTGTAGCGGTAGTTTGCTGAGTAGAATGTAAATAAACATTGTAATATACAGTCATTGTAAATAAACCTGTACTAAAAAAATCTCCATGAATGTGTTGTTTTTCACATCACAATAACGTCACATTATTAGGATAGATCACAGCTGTCAAAATCACAGTCAAATCAAATTTTGTCTTAAAAATTACATTTTTGTTGAAGTGTATTTTACTATGTTTTTTTTTAGGATCTGAGTGCAATTTTAGTACTAAAACATCATTTTACATTACTATCATATTCTTTGAAAATTTTTAAAATTGACAGTTTCAACAAAGTAATTTCCATGTAATATTTTTAAAATTTTACATAAAATGAACTGATAAAATAAATCGATTAATTAGAAACACGTAATCCAAATTTATGTGATGAATTATAAAAAAATTGGTTAAATTGCAAAAACAAATCAATACGTAAAAAACCAACAAACAGTAATCATGATGTGTGTTGGTGTGGTGATGGTGTACTTATGTTCCTCACATTGCGTGGGCAGTCCACAAGCGAGAACATGTAGCTGTTTGTTTGTGTGTTTATTCTTCTGATTGTTGGAAACCCTGATGATGGAAATATATTTTCCAAAATGTTGGCAAACAACAATGTTTTAAAAATTTTTTGCTCCTATTGACCAAGCCCCATAAACCTCATTTCACTTAAATAGTGTTAACACTAACAGAAGGTAGGAAAGAGACCACAAAAATGATAAACTGAAAGTTTAATGTATATCATACATTACCAATATGAAATCCATGATCTGAGGTATATATAATGAATGTATCATTTAGGATTCTTTTATTTTCAAGTTCCTTAATGACAGATTCAACCATATCATCAACTGAGAGTAAAGTTTCCCAACGGCGATGATAAATCTTGTTCAGTGTTGGTAACAGAGAAGAAGGGAGTGGAGATGGTTGCATCCGCATCAACCAATGTTTATTCTATAATCAAAGAAACACGTATAATACTTTTTTTTACTATAACATCAAAGATGCATAAGTAAAACAATAGCAAGCAGATAATAAATCTTGTAATTCAAAAATATAAATTCATGCACAATCTTCACATTTAAAATTTCAATTGTCCACAAGTGCCATGACTGCATTAATTTTATTCTTGTACTTTTTCCCATCAGAGACAAAAATCAAATTCAAATGTTACCAACATGGCTGCAGTATGTTTTTCACTAGTTCATCTGTCTTGATCAAAAATCCATAATAGCAGTCATGTAGCTAAACATGCTCCCTGATTTCATTCACTCAGAGTTGAATTTGTTGATGAATTAATGGAATAGCTCAATAGCTTAAAGAATTTTCGATGAAATATAACGTAAAGCATTTCACACCACAAGTCATTCCATTGTACTGGGTTATGGTAGACTATGAATGGGAATGTGAATGATGAATTTGAAATTAGATTTATAAACATAAGCCAGTATCCTTAAATGTCATATCAAACTTATTGAACACTTTTCATTAAATGCATACCTTAGTCACTGGAACATTGAAATTTGGGGTTCGTAATGCAGTAACATTTCTGTAAGTGCCATTATATACTGCTGGTTAAAGGGAGGTGGGGACTAAGCATCATCAAAAAATTTTCTTTGGGATTCAACTGTTGGATGAATTGCAAAGCATAATCTTTCTGAAAAATTCAAAAAAAAATTGAGCATTCACAGCCTAATAGTAAATAAGAATATTTTGATGAGAGAAACATTTTCTGCTGATTAATTATAAACACTAGCATGGACACTACTGGTCTAATCTATCATTACTAAAATAATTCTATTACATTGTTGTAAATTTCATTTAGGAGCTTCCCTTCAGAAAACATTTCAAATAAATTATTATAAATAACAAATCAAATAACTCACCTCAAGGAGTTCCTGATAATAATTACTTTTATATCTCATTTATATTGAGACTGGACATCATTATTTAGATAACTAAATTTCAATTTTATGATTTCTTAAGAAATTAAATGACAGTGATCATTTGTCAGAAATTAAAGGATTGAATAATACACTAATCATTGTTAAGAAAAAAATAAGGTTGAATTTAAAAGACAAGCGGTTGACCAAGCAAATTCATGAAATAATGTAAAAACCACTCATGAATTAAAATACATTGCACACATACTATAACATCTGTTAAATAATCTTCCTTGTAATATTTTGCTGAACCATTGACTGAAAGAGTATAATTATAATAGCGAGAGTTTCCAACCAAGCCCAACCACCAATCCCATCCTAATGGAATGTGTTTGGTGCCACCAGTTTTTTTTTCTCCATACTGAAATCAAAATATAAGCAAAAATGTTTTTAATGACAATAAAAACATAATAATGAATTGATGAAGTTCAGGTAGTAGGAGGTAAGTCACAGATTTGAGTCTGAAGAAAAATAAAAGTAAAATTTCATCCCATCATAGTGAATTAGAGGCTACATTAAAATAAAAATATACATTAAATTCAATAAATTTTAATTACAGATTTTGTCATGTAAATTCCTGAATCAACATAATTCCATGTTCATAAAAGATTGCCTAGGTAACTCCCTTTACCCAAACACCATTTAATTATTTACATTGAATTGGAAATGCCATTAGCAAACACCATGAAATGATGGCTTAACATACTTGATTAAGATATTTTCCAGCATAGAATGTTTTGTAGCCTGCATGATGTAAAGGAACTGCAAAACTCTGTTTTTCTTCATTTTGTTGCCAGTTAAAATTACTGCATCCACCACTGACAGAATTATTAACTGTATGATGGTTATGTAAATATTTTCCAGTAAGAATGGATGAACGACTAGGACAGCATATGGGAGTAGTGACAAACTGTAACAAATATTAGGATCTTTTTAAATGTTCATTTTGAAAAAGAGTTTGCATTGTAACCAAGTTAAATAAATTTTTCATGAAGATACAACCACTGATGGCTCACAACTGCAATGTGTTAATTAATGACATACAGCTAAATTCTATATTTTAATAGATCAAATGGATATTTATGGATCAAAAACTGTCCTTATGACTTCTGGTGGTTATATAGATGACACACCAATACAATGTAACTAGAAAGTGAATAATGATTCTTCCAATGCTGTAGACTGCTGGTAGCCAAGTTAAAGGTGGTTATGCTTGCGGGTGTTATACAGCTCAAGTTGCTTACAAATTATGCTGCCTTGTCTAAAAAAAATGGATAGGAGAATATTGAATAATTCCCGTGTTTGACATCGGACGAGAAAAGCGTGATCGAACTTTCTTTAGAACTCTTCGTTCGCAACCCGTTCTTGTCGGAAGTACAAAAGAAGGCAATTTTAATAATTTGTTCTTTTTACTTTCTCGCTACGGAGCAGAGAGAAAGTTATGTAATGCTGCGCGAAAAAACGGCGAATTTTCGGCAGAAAACACTTATTACATGGCCCTGGAACCGAAAAAGTAGATAAATCCAGTTGCGAAATTCAGAAAAAATCTTTTAACACTTGGTGTAGCCAGAATCGATGTTTTCTGGGCCCTTGATACCGAAAAATCGAATGACGGAAAAATGTCGGTCTCTCTGTCCATCCGTCCGTCAGTCTGCGCGTCCGTATTTTCCATATCCTGAACACGATCTCTCTCCCAGAAACGCTGACGTTTTTAGAATCCTAGGCGTATGCAATCAGTTCCCGGCAGAAAGGGGCGAAAACGGCGCTCGCAAGGGCGCTGAGGCCGTGCCCTCCGCGCATTCTGTGCGAGACCGGCGTAGCGGCGAACAACGGCGTGCGAAGGGCCTTCCACAGTAGAAAGGGCCAAAGCACGTCGCCTTCACCTTCCGCGCACTTCCCCCGCACAAGCTCTCTGAGATGTGGGACGCGGGGGAGCAGCTAGTGCGTGGGAGGCGGTCACCGCGCCCAGATGCCGGAATCCGCGTGGGAGGCGCGGAAACGCGCCCCGCCGGGCCTCGGCCGCCTAGTGACGAAGACGTCGCGGCGTCACGGATGCTTGAGCAAAGTCGGCGCCATGGCGATTAAAGTGAAAATTATATGTAAATAGTGAAGTGTACATCGTGCAGTGTGGTATGAATGTGTGAATGAATGTGTTTGTAAATATAGTTTAAGTGTGAATGAAACAAGAAGAGAAAATAAGAAACAAGAACATTATTAAGAACTTATGAAATCAAAATTCAAACAATATATTAATATTAAAAACAATTCGCCTAAAGTGGCTTGATGTTTAGTTTTTAAAGTTAGCATTAAGATAGGTTAATTAGTTTATTTAAGATAAAGAAAGCCCCGTCCCAAGCTCTAAACGCAGCAACGCGGGAGTAAAATTCTCTGTAACCCGAGCATTGAATAAATTCCCGCCTCGCCAGGGATACTGGCGAGGTGACATTGAAAAACTCGGCAGCAGTATAGCTCTAAGGGCCACAACAAGATGGCCGAAACGTCAGCTCCATCGACCAAGACGCGGCTCATCCCGGACAGCCAAGAATTCAATGACTCCGGCCGCGGAAGCCTACGAATCCAGTGTGAAAGAGGTTTAAGAGACTGGTGCAGGTCTCTCGATGAAAACCCTGATTTTTTTCGAAAGTCGCAAAAGTTCACAATTTTTTAGGGGTCTTCCTACAACTAAAATATTAAAGAGAGAGATTTTTTCCCCTCAATGAACTCTGTTCCTTGAAGATAGATTTTCAAATGTGTATTATTAAATTTTATGTATAATTTTTCGAAAATTTGAGTACTTTTCGCGTAATTTTGAGTGGATATAAGAGCGAAAAGTACTTACTGTTTCAGCACCACTAGTTAATATGAAAATGAACAGGAAAATATTGAATAATTTAAGAGATTGATGTAGGGTGAGAAAAGCGTTTTTCAATTTTCTTTATGTCGTGACCGGCCGCACTTAACCAAAAGTGCCGCCACACAATGACGTCAGCAGGGCGTTACCGCCCCTGGCGGCAGTGGGAAGCAGCCAGCGCGGGCCAGCCGTACCCGGCTGAGCGCGGCCGTCACGCCGGAGCGGGCGGGGGATAAACTCGACCCCGCCCCTACTACGCTGCCAGTCAGCGGGCCTACGGCCCACGGCCGGTATAAGAAGGCCTCGGCGCGACGCTGAGGCAGTTAGCGAGCGACCGTGGTAGAGTTCTGGTCGCCTCCAGAGCACACCTCGAGCTAACCTTGTATCTTGCTTATATCGTACTTAATCTGACCACTGCATAACCTTGGACATTCTTTCGGAAAACGGAATACTACGCACAACCAGGCCAACGCTGTCTGCTGCGACCTGACGGAGAATTCCAGAGGAGATCGAGACGCGGAAGGCGGAAGTTTTGACATCAACCACATACCTGCGGACCTACTAAGGAAGGCCATCTTCGTAATCAAAAACCAGGAGCAGGCGGGGCTGCTGCCGCCACCGTCGCCTCTTCCGACACCTGACAACACGACCAACCTGGATGCTGCTTTAACGGTGCCTACCAACACCATGGAAGGCATCGAGGAAACCGGACCCCCAGACAACCCAGGACGACCGACAGAAGGCATCAAGGACAACGCTATGGGTATGAATGCCTTCGGCAGACGACCCCACGACTCCTCCTCCGACTTCTCCCGGAAAGATCCGCAAAGAAAACCCTCCTGGACGACGGCTTCACTTTAGTAACTAAAGACCCACCCACCACCCAAACAAACAACCAAAACCCCACCATTCAGATCGATCTCAGCACAATCCTTGACCCCACCGACCTCATCAAGGAATTGATGAAAGTCACCAACAACCAGATGACGGCCAAATGCACCCGGACTGACTTACTTATCCAACCCCTGACAGTGACTGCCCACACCAAAATTCGTGACCGACTGGACCAAATCACCAGAGCCCAGACAAAAGGACTGTTTTCACAGCTCCACTCAACCGTGCTACTTCAAAGGACTACCCTCAAAATTTGACCTGAAAACCATTCAAGAACTCTGACAACACTGAAAATTACTTACCACCACGTATCAGAAATGATGAGACGGACAGCAACGGAACTCTCACCCCCTTGGACTCTACACGGTTGAAACCAATAGACTAGAAATGACTGAAATCAAGACAAAATTGAGGTACATAGACTACTACAGAATCACAAAAATAGAGGACTACAAAATGACAGACAGAGTACCTCAATGCAAGAACTGCTTAAGACTACCACACCAGAGCTTTCTGCCGACGACCCCCGACATGTGCCCTCTGTGCTCAACCTCACGCAACAGATGACTGCCCCTCCCACACCTCAACTGCGCTCTTTTGTCCCGACTTGCGCAAACTGCAACGAGCACCATCCTGCCTACGACCAGTCCTGCCCCTTCATCCTGAAAGCGAAAAGCCAACCAGCCAACAGATTGCCAAACTTCCCCAACCCCAACAACAATCCCCCTCAATCCACAGCAAACAGTCTAAAGGAACTCCTGGCCCTACTCACCAACCCTACCATAAAAACCATTCTTCAACACTTACCCACTCTCCTAAACATCCTTAAAGGCCCAGAAGACATGATTACTAAATTAATCTCCGCAGGGATTAAATTGATTGAATTACTCAATTAATATGGCTCCTACTCCTCGCATCCTACCCATATCCTTGTGGAACGCGGGCGGTGGACTTACCCAAAAGAAACCCATTCTTACCCAATTCCTCAAAGACTACTCCATCGGGATCTTACTACTACAAGAGACATTCCTCAAACCAAACCACTCCTTTTCCATCCCAAACTACACAGTCACCAGAACCGATAGAACCTCAGGCCCACAAGGCGGCACGGCCATCGTTACCCGACGTACCATTCTCCACACACCTTACCCACTCCCACCTACAATAGCCCTAGAATGTACTGCCATAACAATAGGTACACCCACCTCCCCGATCATCATCATCTCATGCTACAAAAAAAACAGAAACCCAATCCCAGACTCCGATTTCGACATGCTGAACAACCTCCCCCACCCCTTCATCATCGCAGGCGATTTCAATAGCAAATCTACCGGATGGGGCTGCGTGACCAGCAACAACTCAGGACTCAGACTTGAACACTTTCTGGACAACCATAGCAACATTATTCTAAAAGCATCCTCCGAGCCCACCCATATCCACAACAACAATTCCCATGATATCTTAGACATTGTTCTTCACTCCTCTCAACTATTCATAACCATCCCACAGCCAAAATACGATCTCTACAACTTCTCAGACCACTTTCCTATTCTCTTTTCTTGCTCGTCTACTTCCCACTACCTTCACCCCAAACCTCCATCCCCGCCCATCACAGACTGGAAACAATACAAACACATCCTATCAAAGAAAATCCAGTCCCCTCCAACCTCTCCTCCACCCAAGAAGTAGACGATTCAATTAAACACCTCACCCACCACCTAAAATCCGCATTCCGAAAAAGCTCAACCTTCACCAAAACCCCCCAACCGTCCCTCCCTGAAGACATACTAACAATTATTAGACATAAGAGAAGATTACAACGACACTACTACAAATACAGACGTGATGAAGACAAGAGACCACTTAAACTGACTCAAAGACGACTCCACTCCATGCTACAACTACACGAGACTCACATGTACGACGACTTACTTAAAGACAACCGCAGCCCCCAAAATTTATTCAAAGTGATCAAGGCAGTACGTCACCCCCCTCAGTATCCCCCATCCTGTCTAGCAACAACATCCTCACTTTCGATCCTCAAACCATCACCGACTCCTTTGCCAACTCCTAGCCGTGCGCTTTCTTCCTCCCAATATCCCTATCCCAGACAACGTCATTCTGAATTACCTCCGCACCCCTGCACTACCACCTGACCGACAACAACCCTGGAAGGCAAATGACGTAGAACTTCGACGACTAATACACACAACAGACTGTACGAAGACACCAGGACCCGATGGAGTCTCCCCTACCCAAATTGCTAATCTCCCCAAAAACGCCATCGACCTACTGACTCTTATCTTCAATTCCTGCCTCCATATTTCTTACTTTCCCTCCGCCTGGAAGACAGCCCGCGTTATCATGATTCCCAAACCCGGCAAGGACCATCGGCTCCCTTCTAATTACCGCCCCATTAGCCTTCTTCCTATCCTAAGTAAACTCTTTGAGAAAATCCTTCTCCTCCGCCTCACTCCTATCCTAGACCCCATCATCACCCCTACCAACCTCATCCGGATCCCAACCTTGCAATAGCCACCCCACTCCAAGACCACAAAGAAATCCCCGCAATATTCACTGACCTTACCCAAGCCTCACACGTATCCCACCCCATCCCTCATGAAAATCCGCCCCTACATCCCAAACCACGCCCACTCCCTGCTCCAGAGCTATCTGTACCAACGCTCCTTCTTCGTCTCATACCTATCCAAATCATCCTCCAAACACCCTATCCAGGCCGGCGTCCCACAAGGAGCTGTGCTATCCCCAATCCTCTTCTCCATTTACCTTAACGACATACCACCCACCCCTGGAGTACAAACCTTCCTATACGCCGATGACCTTGCCCTCCTAGTATCCTTCAAATCCCTACAACGCTCCCTAACCCGACTCCAACAAGCTGCAGACTCCTTTTACCTCTGGGCCTCCCAAAACAACTCACCATTAACCCCTCCAAATCCCAGGCCATCCTCTTCTCTTTCAAACACAACCCATCCAGTCCCCCACCAATCACTATCAATAACTCCGCTATCCCTGGTCCCATGAAGTCAAATACCTCGGAATCACCCTAACCACCGCCTCTCTTGGCCCCCCCAAACCAAAAAAAAGAAATTACAAACCATTACACCTTCATCCGCCCCATACTATCCTATGCCCACCCCACTGGTTTAACACCACCCAATCCAACCACAATAAACTCACCCGTACCGAGAAACGCCCTCAGAACAATCTTCCGTCCTCCAAGATACACCCGCTACAACGACCTACGAACCTCACACAAAATTCCCCACATCCTCATTTACCTCCACCACTCCTCTGTAACACAAATCCGCAAATTTATCAACAATCCCCTCTTCCGTCAACTCATCCTGCCTCACCACCATATTCTCCGAAACCCGCCCAGACACCTGAAACAGAGGGCAGACAGACAGACGTGACTACAATTGACAACGAAGCCCACCTACGACAATGACTACACAAAACACACCTACAAAGTAAGAAAAACCCATATAACTTCCAAAACCGCACCCCCCCCTTCCCCCAACTTCCCAAAAAACCCGACCCCCGATCCCCGTCCCCGTACGGGGGAGTGGAGTCGACCTACCATAGAAGAAGACACCCGACAAGACCAACCATGATTGAAGAAACCCCTCAAAGGGTCAGACAATCAAAAGAACCCACCCTAAGCGTTGTGCGTGGTAGAGTGAGGATCCGGCGAGACAGTGGTGATATTGTGTAGAGAGAGTAAGACGACGAACGCAGCGATTCGACTTTGGACTTCCCTTCGACTATTTTGTAACCCGGCTCTTCTTTGGTATATCTTCTGGATATTCGGCACTACGGCATTGTACCTGGTTTTGTCAATAA
Source organism: Teleogryllus oceanicus (assembly GCA_964035755.1). Taxonomy (NCBI): domain Eukaryota; kingdom Metazoa; phylum Arthropoda; class Insecta; order Orthoptera; family Gryllidae; genus Teleogryllus; species Teleogryllus oceanicus. Next base: position 334,017,272 of record CAXIVR010000001.1, on the reverse strand, counting down.
ATTTGTTCTGAGAACCCTGGTGTGTTTGATTTGGATACTTCACTTTAGAACACTTCGTTCACGTCCCGTTCTTGCCAGAAGTGAAAACAAAACAATTTTAATATTTTGCCCTTTTTAACATTAAAATGAACACGTAAATATTGAATAATTCCCGTGATTGATGTCGGACGAGAATAGTTATTTATATAACAAGCCACCATAACTACAAGAAATCCACATAAAATACATGTACGTTACTTTACAACGCATTGCCAGATGAAATTAAACAATTAAATTTGGTTCACAAATTTAAGTTAAAAGTAAAATCTTTTCTGCTGCAAAACTGTTTCTATACAATTAGAGATTATACTGATCGTCAAAAAGAAAAATAATGTTTTCTTTAACAAAATCAAGATATAGTACAATGAATTACTTTACGTTTGTATTGTATAATTTTAAAAAAACTTGTAAAATGCCTGTAACAAGTAATGTACTTCAGCTTCCGGGTTAATGACTCCCATCTCGACCGGGTTTTTGTCTAGTTTTCCTGATCCATTGAGCAAATGCTGAGATGGCCCCTTGATTTGCTTCTGGACGTAAATGTAGCTTGACTATGCGCACGTTTTGTTGAGCTTTCCTATTGCTTGTAGTGGTAGTATAGAGCTTAGGGTGAGCTTGTTTTGTTAGCAACACAGAAAAATCAAATCTGTTCGTTCGTTTACCGTTACAAATAAGTTTTCTATAATTCGGCAACGAAAATATCTAGTTTTTGAAATGTTAATCTCTCGCTTTTTATATTTATTATTATTATTATTATTATTATTATTATTATTATTATTAATTATTATTATTATTTCATCTTTCAACTATTAATAGTTAAATTGTTGGGAAGGGATTCTGAAACAAAAAAGCGTGCGCAGATGATTTTCTCCCCCATACGTCACATACAGTTTTTTACTAAATAAATAAATAAGCCCCTGACTAAAAGAGGATGTGTTACATACAATGTTTTTGCTATTTCTAGTTACTCAAAATAAACCTTTAATACTTTCATGATTAAGAATTGTCTTTAAGTACTCTCGCTGTTCTGTAGCAAGGGTTGTTGGTGCAGGGTCTTGGTACCGTTTTAAAATAGCAATCGCAGTACGCGGAGGAGAAGTAGGACAAAGCGGGGAAAGAGGACAAAATTGGAAAAAGGGAAGAAAGGGACCAAATAGGGAAAGGGGACAAATTAGGCAATGAGAACAAAGGGAAAATGGACAAGGGGACGTTGGGACAAAATGAGCCAAGGGGGCAAACGAAAAAGGGGGACAAAGGGACCAAGTGAGCCAAAAGGACATATTTATCCAAAGATTAATGGGCACTGGTAAAACCTAAACCGGAGAGTCCGCTAAAATATTTTTAATCGGTTCTCGAGCATTTTAACGGTCGTTGCAATGGACGCGTTCTCAATACATTGGGGTCAATCCATTTTAAGAGGTCGAAGATGTAATAAATTTTTCTCTCGACCATCTCGAAAAAAATACATATTTTGTACATAAATTTTCTTATGTTTTGGCTGTTCAGAAACATCTTTGATTTAGTTTTATTGTAACTTGTTTACAAATGGCGGCCATTTTTGTTTTACGGTGAGTGCCATTTTTCGCGTTTGTCTAAATTACTCAGCTCTTGATTGTTCTAACATTCTACAATAAAATATATTGAATTCAGTATACTCTAACCTACAAATGTAAATATTATTTATCTACCTTATGTTTTTATTTAAGAAATATTTGAAACCAAATCTATGGAACGCGAATGAACCAAGTTCGATATTCAGAGAGTAATTTCTCAAAGAAGGAATTAAATCTCAGCCTTAATTTTTTCCGTGCTTTTACACATAACAGAATTGTTACTTTGGGTAAAATATCATTGGTAAGTAACGCATCTCTTAAAAATTGGAATTTTGGATTATTTCCAATTTTTCAACTAATATTTCTGTTGGTGGGCCAGATAAAAATTAGAAAATTGCACACATGCTAGATCGGTATGATACCAAACTTCAGTAAAAATTTCAATTTTTAAATTTAACTCAAAGTATTTTTTTAAAATAGAAACTTTCGCAAAAAATACTTCTTTCCTTAAACTATTGTGGTTTAAAAAATTAATTATTATATTTTGAATATTGCTTTACTTTAAAACCAAACTTACATCTTGACATCTATGTGTGTAATTGAAAATATGATTATGTTAAAAGATGAACCGGATAATATAAAAATAGTTTATAAAAGATAACAATTAAATAAATTCAGAGTTATGTTAATTTTTTCGCGTTTAAATTTGTCATACTACTTATTATTTCTCAACGTTTCTTCAGAGATACGGACGATTGCACAGTATACTTAGATGCAAATATCGCGACTGAGCTAACAAACAATGCAAGAGAATCAGCGAATATTGTATCAGTGCAGAGGTAAATATGGCACGTGGTACGGTATGGCAGACGTGGAAGGTGCCATGGACGCCTCTCACTAGGGGGTGCTATTTAGAGCATACCCACCAGTAAAAACACAAGGCCAAAATACAAGGAAATGTATGTACAAATTACGAATTTTTTTCGATATGGTCGAGCGACCAGTGTTGGACCACGTAAAATGGATTGATTCATTATTTAGAAGGTTGATTGCTAAAGAGCGCGTGCTAAATCGCTATGGCGCGTGTGATTGCTAAAGAGCGACGTAAATAACAAACGTGTTTTCGAACGAATATTAAATAATTCCCAAGTTTGACGTCGGGATATAAGTGTATTGGAGTTTCCTTTAGAACTCTTCGTTCGCTACCCACAACTCTTGTCAAAACTGGAGGGGGGAGGCAATTTTAATATTTTGCGCTTTTCAATACGCGTCTAGAAAAATGAAGAGGAAAATATTGAATAATTCTCACGTTTATATAACGTGCATATAAATACACGTATGTCCGTATACACACACGGCTTGATTTCTGGCGGAATGCGACGGAATGGCGTTCCGGTACCTCCGAAATAATTATACGTATTATAAAGATATACGTATTTCTATTAAATTAATAACTAATTTGGGGCGCGTACCGGAACCTAAAATTTTACAAATCCAGCAGTGTGTGGTGTGTCTGTGTCTGTGTGTGTCTGTGTGTGTGTGTGTGTCTGTGTGTGTCTGTGTCTGTGTGTGTCTGTGTCTGTGTGTGTGAATTTAATGAAAAGCATTTCGAGCTGTTTTTGAGAAAAAGTGTCTTTTGAAATTGCATAAATTTCAAACGCAAATTACGCGAAATTACTCTTAAAAATAAATACATGACATTTTAAAGAGCAGATATTTTAGAAGACTTTAAGGCTAAAATCTCCATTTTCAATTTTGTAATTTTGAAATGTTAATTTTTTGCAATTTTTGAAAATATGGAAAGTTCGCCGTGATTAGCACCATTTTTTTAACCATCCCTTGAGATATTCGAGGAGAAAATTTAAAGGAAAAACATGAAGTGTTTTTCTAAAAAAAAAAAAAAAGCCTTTATTTCACGCAAAATTATACAAAAACTACTCATATTTTCGAAAAATACTTTATTTTATTTCTAGATCAGTTTTTTGAAAAAAAATTCATTACGGAAAGAAATATCAATCTTCAATATTGTAGCTGCAGGAAGACGCCTCCCAAAAACTTGCACTTTGCAATTTTCAAAAAATTGAAAATTCCAACGAACATTAGACCTGCACCATTCTCTTTTACGCTTAATCAAATTCTTTTGAGCAATTTTTGAGAAAATTTTGAAAATGTATTTTAGGGTTCGTGTACAGTAAAGTATCCTCAAAAATTAAAATATCTGCTAGAAACTCCCCAAAGCCTCGAGTTCGTTCGGATCGATCGGGGATTATAAATTTTGGAGAAAATCGGCTGAATGCTTCAGGGGTTCGTTTTCACCACAGACGGGCAGACGTTTTGTGGTTAGTGATGTTTCCGCGAATTCAGAAAGATTCCCAAAACATAAGCGCATTCGGCAATAAGTATTTTTCTGTCGAAGTTTCAAGCGCACAATTACAATAGATTCTCTTCATACATTCGCAAGGGCGAGAAAGTAAAAAAAATTGACAAATCTCTGTCATTTAAAACATCCAGTTAGTTTCTGTGCTGTGTCTCATTAGAATTCAGTATCAGACTATCAATTTAGCCATTGATACATTGTCTCCAAGGTAAATAAAAGCTTACTTCAACAATTATTCTAAAGTATGTGATGACATAATTGTGTACAAGAATCTCTGGAAATAATTAAATAACATGTTTTGACTAAATATCAAGAAGTCACATTGGCTATAAAACCTTCGACAATTTTTGTCATCAGTAATCAGATATAACCAGAGACACCCAGAACTTTTCTCCAGGAAGGGTGGGGAGCTCCAGGGATAGTGGCTGGCAAGTTTCATGTTCTCTTGTAAAGAATTTTTCATTTTGCTGAATATACAATGTATTTTTATTTGTGGGCTTACTTAATATTTATAACTTAATTGATATACTGAATGATTTGTATTATAGAAAATTAGTAATAGCTGTATTTTTATTTAATAATAGTGAACCCGGCAATGCTTTAGTATTGCAGTGCATTATACATCACAAACTACTAGTCACATGATTGTTAATCATGTTTCATGCAATGCTGTGCAAAACTTCTAGTGTATGAAAGGCTTTCTCGCAAGTATGAGCTAGTTTTATGTCCTGGTTTGGACATGGCTGTCAAGTATCCTATTGTTAATAATATTTATTGAGCCCTGTATACAACTTCAATCATGTACGATGAGTCAGATATGATATATGCATGTGAACATGTCATCCTCAGGTACACATTTCCTACTTTCTCTTACTACACACTATCATGATTAAAGGTAAAGAGCAACATTTTAATATAAGAAATGTTCACATCTATGTGAAAGAACTGCAAGCGACATTCAATTTTGATTGTGAATACACCGCTAACAAATAATTAATCCTCCACTCTGCTCATGTCAAGTAAAAGGGACCTCAAGATGACTTGGGCAGAGTGTAGTTACATTTACTCTCCAGAAATCAAAGCAGGGGGGGGGGGGCACCTCAGCAAATGCTCAAAGGATCAAGGGAAATGACAAAAACACTGATTGAGTTGGTGTTATTGATTATACAGCTGAATTACAATACTTGTCATTAAGGATCGGAATAATACTAATAATAATAGAAGTAATAACACCAATAATAAAAGTATTCATTGAGGAATGATTTAACAATATTATTGTTAATAATGCATCTAGAAAATCCAGGGTGAAGGAAATAGAATTTTGGTCAGGCGTTCTCCTCCTACATCAGTCCACCTGCAATTTAACACAAGCAGGACAGGCTATCCCAGTTCTCTTTTCTTTGCTTCAGCTCAAAAGTCAAATGAAACGAAAGTCAAATGGGATAAGAATTTTTATTATTTATATTTTTTAAGGGAGTAGTGTTGTGTTTTATATTCTTCACACTGAAGAACATGTTGTTAAGCAGGAAAGCTTTCAATTGACTTTTAAATGAATATATTGATTTAAATCTTTAATATCATGACTCAATTTGTGGTAAAGTGAAATGCTCTCTATAGGGTACTTTTTTCATAAAGTGTAGTTTCAGAACAGGGAACATGTAGGTTATCCTTTTGATGAGTGTTGTAATTGTATACATCAGAACTCGGAATAAAAGTGTCTTTGTTTACCTTGAGAATCTTTGTGAAGACCACTATGTCAAATATATACATGCATAGGAGAGAAAGAATCCTTAGTTTATTGAACAACGGTTCGCATGACTCCAACTTACGAGTGTTGGTCATTGTTCACAGAATTGTTTTTGGATAATATATGTGTGAATGTTTACAGAGGCATTTCCTCAGAATATTATTCCATATTTTACATGTGACTGTACATTTGCAAAATACATTGTCCAAAGTGTCTCAATATTGGATCTTGACCTGAGGGTGTACAGAGCATCGCAAGATTTGGTGACCTTCTGGTGACGTGAGCATTCCATTTTAGGTTTTCTTTTATTGCTAGACCAAGGAAAGAAGTTTCATGAGATACTGTTACAGGGTTATTATTCATGAGCAAAAGCCGTGAGAATTTTCCTTTCGATCAGGAATTCATGAAATTTAGGGAGACTGTCTTGCTGGTGTTTATGATAAGTTTGTTGTCTTGAACCCATTTTACAAGTGCATGCAAGGTTTTGTGAGTTTCTTTTTCTCATGATTGTTGTGTTTTTGCTTTGATGATAGTTTTTGTCATCTGCAATTACCTGGTCTCTTAAAGCCAAAGGCATGCCATTTATGTATATAAGGAATGGTATTGGCCCCAGGAAGGATCCTTGCAGGACTCCATGATTTAACATCCGAGAGCAGGAGCAGTATGAGATTTTGTTTTCTTTAATGTGGAAGATACGTACGTACTTGGCTACGGTTTGAAAAAATGAGTTGATCCATTGGCCTGCAATGCCTTAGATCCCTAACATTTCTAGTTTTGTTAAAAGTGTGTGATGGTCAATAATGTCAAAGGTTTTTGAAAATCTAAGAAAAGGCCAATGAGAATTTCCTTCAGATTTAGTGAAACAAGTCAGTCATTTAACCCATTAAGTCCCAACGTTGCATAAACGCAACATTTAATTTTATTTTATTTATTTATTTTTTTTAAAGCTTTCGATATAAATTTGTTCGGAGTTATTATCGCACAACAAAGAAACGCTATTTGATCAACTTTTGCAATTTCCATTCATTCAGCATAAATTGGGCTTTATGTAATTTTGAAACTTAGCGATAATGTAAGAGATTGTGCTACCGATATTCAAATTTTAACTTAATTATAACACAATACTTTTTTTTACTACACATTACTCGACAAACTTTCTTGAGCCTTCTTTTATAGTCTCAAAATATTTATTATGAAGGTAAGTCCTTATGTAGCTTACTATTGATAATTTACAATAATATTGCGTTTATGGCAATGTTGGGATTAGTGAATTTACTGTACGAACATGATAGAACAAATGCAATTAGAATGTAATCATTGAGTAATAGACCTGTAATTACGGTTTCATATTTCCGTCCTGATATAACTATCTCAACTTTAGAGATAGTATCTTATCCTGCATTGTTGCATCACTATATAAACAATGCTTTGAGTGTAATTATTTATCTTCTACAAAAATTCTGCTTATTTTGGGAATGATAGAAGAAAATAAAGGTCTCTATCAACTGCTGAACTTATTTCTGGAGGAAGAAATTGACCTTATTTCTGCAAATATGATTGATACTGTGCACATTGCTCCTAATGTTAATGAAATTACCGATAAGGAAAATATAGATTATCTTCTAGAGGAAAAGGAAGTAGAAGAAAAATTGATTGACTGTGCAATTGTCAACTCATGGAAAATATATAATATTGTGAATGAAGAAAATATGTCACTATTTTATTTGCTCTTACTTAGCCATGTCTCTAATGAAATCTGAAACAAAAAGAAGTGAATGCAATAGTGAGTCAATGAATACACAGGAGGCTGAAAAATCTTATTTTGGTTCACCCACAAACATTTCCCTACATAAAGAAGTATGTTATGATGATGTACAGATACTGACAGAGGTAACTCAGGGCATAATTTAGTTAATGCAGTGCCTCTGATCTGGAGATCCTAGTGTTCGAGTCCCAACAATGACAGGATTTTAGACACTAGCTTCTTAGCTAGGTCGAGTTCAGCCGCCTTCAGAAAAAAATTCTTGTGGCCGGCTGCTATTATTGGTGATTTTCCTTCATTTCTCCCATCAATACAATGCAAATACCGGAAAAGTACTCCACCAAAACGAGCCACAGACCACGATCATTCCTTCCTCATCCTTTCATCACACGTTACTTGCACTTTCTTACTTGTGCTACAATACCACACTTGCCAAGAATCCAGTTGGGAGCTTCGAGTTAGTCCCAGCTGAGGAGGTGCCCCGATATTGGCTTTGGGGAAAACCCGCAAGCCGACAGATAGGTTGGTGTCAAATCTCGCCATCCAACAGGAGAAAATCACCACCACTTCTTGCGTTAAAAAACATGCTCTGCATTTACGAGACTAATGAGCTTAAGAGTTGACGCACCCAGAATCATCAGAAAATCAATCAATCATGTTGTACGGCACATGATTATAAAGGGAGAAACCACAGCCAGAAGGAGGTGCAGATTGTGCAAAAGCACTACAATTTACAAATATAAAAAATTCATTTCCATTCAAACTGTTTTCACCCGTCTCAAGTCGAGATGTATTGATATACCCTGAGGTCCCAAAGCTCCGTATACACAACGCTTTGTTGCACAGTAACTATTGGTTATAAAAAATTGTAAATGATTTTTGTATCCCTTCTAGTGACAATATTATTAAGAATATATTATTATTTCAATGCTTGGTCTTTAATGGGTTAAAAACGCGAAGATGGCGTGTCTGTGAATCTTTTACTCCTGAAGCATTTGTGAGAATATTATTTGCATTGTTAGAGTCTATCTATTAAAAAGCCTTTCCAGAATTTTTAAAAATTCTGATGGCAGGGAGATAGGTCCGTAGTTCATTGGATCGTATGTATTGCCCTTTTTAAACAATGGTTAAATTTTTGCCATTGTGAACCATTTTGAATGCATCTGGGAATATGCCAGTTTTTGAGAGTAACTGCAAATATTAGAGAGTGGATGTGTTATACATGGAGCGTTTGATAAGAAACTCTGAAATGTCCAGGCCTGCTGAGAATTTATACTCCATTCGTCCAATGATTTTAAAAATTTCAGAGGTGATAGTTTCATATAAAAATATGGAATTTACGATTTGTGTAACATTAGTGTTTGTTGGTGTGTTTTATTGTTTAGAGTGATGAGAGATTTAATTAGTTACCAATTTGTGAAAAGTGTACATTGAATATGGCAGCTGTTCTTGTGGGTCTTGTAAAGTTTGGTTTTTGTAGTAGAGCTCTATATTTTTTGTTAGTAGTAGCTTTTTATTAACACCCCACATAAGAAATAAATAGCTTTTGTTTTGTTACAAGCATTTGCAATGTACTTATCGTTTGTCACAATTTTTGCTTGTTTATTACTTTTTTAGGACTGAATGATATGTTTTGTAGAATGTAATGAAGTTGGAGTAACATTTGTTATGTACTAGTATTTTATACATGCTGCATTTTCTTTCACATGACACTTTGATGCCTGTGGTAATCCACGATTTGGTTTTATTTTGGATCTTTTAAAATTTTTGAGGAAAAGTGTCTGTATGTGTTGTGGCGGCACATTAAGTAGCCTAAATAATATTATAATTTTAATCGACAAAAGAACAGTGCTTTCGGGGAGTTGCATAACTGCCGGCGCCGCGACCCGACGCGTGCGACCTGTTCGAAGGAATTTATGGCAAGGTGCAGCTGCAAACGCTAGGGTTCCCCTCGGAAGGCAGACCTTTCCACCCCACCTCCTTGGCGACCGCCAGCCCCCTAGTCAACAAGCGCTCCCTATCTCTGGCGGGGATTCCCTTCGACATTAATTAAGAACTGTTGATCGGAAAGGACATTTGGGAAAAGAGGGGCCGCGAAGATCCTGTACATGTGCACGTGCCTGTTAGAGACAGAAAATAGCCCAAGCAACGGAAAATTTTGGAGTTTCTTGCTCGTCGATTGGCCTAAACAGAAGTTAAGACGCAGTAGACTTATCTGACGCCAATCGGACTGAAACAAAACCTAAGACGTAGTAGGTTTAGACCAATTGAATCGCTGGAACGCCGTGTAGGGATTATTTTACAAAGCGGGATACATTTTTGTGGAGGGGAGAAGAGAGGCTTTGCTGGAACGCCGTGCTAAGCGGGAAAGATATTGCATAGAACGTCGTGCTAGGCGAACATCCGATTCGATCCGAGCGCCGTGAGAGGCGGGCGCAACATTGCATAGGAGAACGCCGTGCTTGGCGAATTAATTTTTCGATTTAGGAAAGTTATTCTGTTGAGTTTGATATTCGACTCGGACTTCTGCGCGATAGGGCCAAGTTATGAGAACAGGGCAAACTTGCTCCCTACACTGAATCGTACGCCTATGCTGAGACTCGCGAGAGAAATCTGAACTCGCCACGACTCGACGCGGAGGCCACCATTTGGACGAGACGAGCTGCAGGGGTGTTTCGACCGCCGCTGCCTGCTGCCACCGCTGACACGGGGCTTCCTTTGTCCTTTGGCGCCCAGGATGTAACCCTCGGAGCCGCCACCGCCTGAGGTCAACGAACCTTGCGGGCGCCCAGCTGACAGGGCCAACTGCTGCATACGAGACGTCCCGGTACAATTTGTCGTATCGGCAAAAAATTGCACGCTATTGGGTATTATCTTTCTTCGCTCTTCAAGCGCAACATGAACTTTTTGCTAAAACACAATCCAGATTTTGTAAGCGTTGCCGCGCCTGAGCATCATGTTTTAAATTATCATAATCAGTAATTCCTTAATTTTAATTTCATTATCTTATATTTTTAGAGAGCTCATTAGGTAGGGTGTTTTCTTTCTTTATGTAATTTCCTTGACATGAGTCAGGAATAAATTTAAATGTTTTCGAGTCATTATGTTCATTCTTATTAGCATGAACAACTCCTAGCAACCCTCTTCTTCCGTCTAGAGTAAAAGGAACAGCCGATTGAGCTATAGCCGGGCCGGCGGATGTGACAGTGTATGCGTGCATGTGTTTGTGTGTATGAGTTAAACTAATTGTTTGTATCTTTTACCTTCTACACTTCATTCCAATTTTCTAATAAGTGGTCACTGAAGCCTGTGGTAAATGTAGCACCAGTAAAACTATGGTTATTTTCATCTATTATTATTATTGTTATTATTTCATCAATTACAGTGCTACAATTTTTGGATATTGTTAAAACGTTCTCCCTCAAATTTGCACATGCGTTTGCTACGACACAATCTTGGAGAAATTTGATTTACTTGTGCGAGATTCATGTAATAATGCCGACCGATATCTCACACTTGCAGTGAAGCGGTTAATCCTTGACTGTGCGGCTGGTTACGTAGTTCAGAGCACTTGAGTGGTCAAAAATGAATAAATCAACAACGCCTCATGACCGATTTAATTTTTTACTTATATATAGATATTTCATTTGTGGTGAGGGGGTCGGGATTAGAGTCCTATGAGCCCCAACCCACACCTCCCTTACGTGCGCCACTGGATATTACTATCTTTTTGACAGATTTACTGTTTTAGAATTTACTTACAGCATTTAAGAATGTGACTCCCTTATTTGCAATTAGTTGCTGAACTTTCTTCATTGGTACCTGTAAATTACATGAAAAAATAAATTGGACGTAATAAACAAGAACATGTCTGAAAAACCATATATTCTACAAAATATCTGGTAAAGTAATAACAATTTTATTTGGTACAAATTACATTTAAAATTGTACCCACCCAATTGTTAGCACAAGGATGCAAATATTTTTGTCCATTCCATAGAGGAAGTTATGACAAGTTTTCATCCGGTCGACCCATTGTCTTCGACACATCTTCTCCACCACTGATCTCCAGAAACACCCACCCACCCATGCACCTCCCTCACACAAATAAGTAACATAACTGTTCAAATTTTGTGATGTAATAACTACTGAAATTATCAAATGCTAGCCAGGGTCCACCCAGTATTTCCATGAAATATCATTACAGATTATAACCATAATTATGGAAGTCTCCATTATTTAAGAGATTTAAAACTCTAAACCTATAAGCAGATTAGAGTTTCATCAATTCCAGGGTGTCAACCATTTCCGATTCGTTCCACCTTCATGTGGTTTCATTTCGCCAACTCTTCTTCCATTTCTCCTAACATTGGCATGACATTTTAAAATGCCTTTTTATTGTGTGACAAAGGTACTAAAACTTCTGAAGCATGTTTTCAACAGCACGATATCTTGTATATGACATCTTATAGCTGAGATACGTGAAGTTATTTACTTGCCAATTACATTATTGGGTTTTTTAAAAAAACATAATTGAAATGATTGAAGGTGTTGTCATTGTCAACAATATTGTCGTCAATGACAACGCCTTCAATCATTTCAACCATAAACTTTACTTTTGTTGAAATTATAGAGAGATTATATTGCTTTGTACAATTGGTACATTTTTAATAAAGAACATTGCTTCTTCCTCAGACCTTGCCAACATGATTTGATCATTAGCAAAGACTACAGCGTTCAGTGAAGTATTATTTATCACAAAATGTCAAGATAACTGTTTCTTGCCATTTGTTGAGGACATCATCTATGTAAAGATTAAATAATAAGGAAGAAAAAGAACAGACCTGCCTCAATCCTAGTTTTATTTCTATTTTCTTCCTCTCATCAAGGATTTTAATTGATGTATTACAATACACTGTTCTTATGAGGTGTTGAGGAAAGCCATTTTTCATCATTATTTCAAATAACTTATCTTGTTTTACACAATCATAATTTATAAACACTATGAAAGAAGGCAAACTGTATGTATATCACAATAACTTTTTATTGACTTCATAAATTTTACAATTATTTTGTTTACTAGTTATGTTGATTGTAAATAAACTCTGTTATTTTCCATATCAGTTTTAAGAATCAGTAAAATTATTTAATATGAAATCAGTAACTTGTATTTCATACTGAAAACAGAATTTTTTACAATTATTGCAATGTAATCATCCCATTCCACTTGCCATGATCCCATTTTCATTTTAGTGTCTGATATAAAGGAAAAAATGCTTTTGCAAGTGAGACTATTTGATCACTTATCTAAAAACTGAGTAAACAATGAATATAGATGAAAGACAGCAGAATATTCTGAGCAAAAGAACATTTTAATTGAAGACTAACAATTTTAAGCATACAGCCAGGTGAAGTTAGCATATACAACAGATCCCCAAAAAAGAATGTCTAATGGCTTTAAAGCTGATGAAAACATTATTTAAATCAAAACTGGGCAAATTTTATATGAAGTTACTTTAATTATATAAATGTTTATCATACTATTCTCAGCAAAGGCAAATAAGATATTCTCTCATATTTCAGTGTTTGAATAATTTTGGATATAAAGGATTCGATTCACTAAAGAAAAATATAAAATGCCAAATTTAATGTTAATAAAATTGGTCTCTATGGTTCTTAAATGAGCATCAATTAGTTTTACAATATTGAATTTTTAACAACAGAGAATACAGCATGAAATCATGATGCCATGATCTTAAACTTTTTCTTCATTATAATGAAGGCTTTACAGTATTTATTGCCATGGCTTTACAGTATTTATTCACTGTCCACTTAAATTCAAAACAATTTTACTTCCTGAAATAATAAGGTGCAAGCATCAAATATGTATGAAATGGAATAACAAAAGAAACCACACAAGTATTTTAAATCAAGAAGTTCCTATTCTTTAAATAATACAAATCGTACAAAATGGTCAATGTTGAACATGCACACAAACAACATGGTATACAAAAAAAGTATCATACATATTTTATACCTATCCTCTACAGTGAATTCTCTGAGGCTGACCACTGTACTTAATATTGCTTTTAATAAAATTCAATGAATTTTAAATATAAATTAAGCAGTTCTTCAAAAAACTAACTTCTTTCTAACTCTCAAAAAGTTTTCAAAAATGTCAAAAGTACTTTTTCTGTTGAAATAAACTAACATTTCAACTACAATGATGAAAAAATGTGTAAATAATGTACTTGTGCAGGCGATATCATGAGTTTCCTGATACTATACTCTCATTTAAGCAGAGCAGCACACTGCAAGTCCCAAGCCGGAAGGAGAGGGGGACACTGTCATCCAATCGGGAGCTGTCTTTGTCATCCAAGTGGGAATCAAGTCTTAACAAAGCTTTCAACTAAATGATAGTATCCCCTCTATGTTCAGCTCATGACCTTGAAGTGCCACTGTTTAAATTTAAATTGGAGTATAGTGCAGAACATTTTAACACTCATTTTCTAAAAGAAAAGAAAGAAGTTTCAAACCATCAAGTATCTATCAAACTGATCTTCATTAACATGACGTTGAATGGTTATCATAAGTTGAATATTAGATAAAATATAAATGGGATCACTGTAGACAATAGATTGAATGATACACCTTTGATAAAACATCATAAAGAAACTTATTAATAACTATTATATTGCCTCAATTTTTAATTCCAACATTTGGTGTTTAATACATTGTTGCCATTTTATTAAGGCTGAGAGATATAGTCCTCTCCATTGCCTTATAATCAATAGTTTCATAAAGGTATTATAAATTGAATACAATGAATCAAATCAAGAATTCCTTCAAATAGTTTTACATGGTAGAACTTAAATTTTGAGCATTTATGTAAGCCAAAATAAAAAGTGACTTCACAGGAGATCTTGGTCCTATTTCAATAGAGCAAGATGTTAAAAAATGCAGTTATTTCCAAATTAACGAGTAGGGGCAGATTTTATGACCTACATTACCAAAAATGATCAATAAAATGCTCTTAAAATGTTTTAAAAATGCTCTAAAAGCAGAGAAAAATGACAAAAATTGTGATCAAAACCCGTTTGAATGATCACATCAAGCTGGATGTAAGTACTGATGTAAGTGAGGCTTCTATTCGTCAACGTGCACTCAGCTTGCAGACATTCGGTTTGGACTGTCATATACCAGGAAATCTGTCTATAGATATCCCGAAATCACCCAAATTGACACTGGTGCTGATACGCATCACAGGAAACTTCGATTACATACAACAGCTAACCTGACAATTTCTGAGCAAAGAAATCAAATAGGCTACTCAGGAGTCCTATGGAGAACATTTGTTGCATCTCGTAAATTTTATTTGAAGCAGGTACGATTAAAATGATTTTAAAAACAATGAAATGAGTGAAAAATTCATTATAACTGATCAAAGGTAAAAAATAACTAGTCAAAATTGATGAAAAATGCAAAAATCCCATGTAAAAATGGCTCATTTCTTTCTGACATAAAATAAGATTAATTTCTATACTAAATGGCATTGTTCTAAAGTGAAAAGAAAAAAAAAGTTATTTCATTAAAATCTGCCCCCAATTAATGAATGTGATTGATACTTACTTGTCAATATTGTATTACAGATTGTACAATTAAGTGTGATTTTGATCGTCACTTCACCCCAACATCAAAACAACCATTATGAATATATAGTAGAACCCCCTTTCAACCAAAATGATTTGCAAACAAAAAAGAGAGAGAGACAGAAAATGGAACCAGCAGTTCAACCCTTTTCTTACAAAGAGAGAGAAGAAAGGGACCAAGATATTGTTGCTGTAAAACTATGTGAGAAAACGACAAAGAAGGATAAATGATTTTTTCCAAAAACTAGGCCAGCAATTATAAAACTAGTGTGTATATGTACACTTACATTTAAGGTAGTATGTTCGTCAGAACAACCACAGAGATGTATCCCCAATAAACTCTAAATTAAAGCAAAATCTGTCCTTCAAGATGGTAAGAAAACAATTGGCCCCTATGGGCCTAACTTTTTTATAAAAAGTTTATATTAGTACAGGCTCTTAGGGAAAAACTTTCGTGGGCAGTTTTTTTCAGTTATTGAAGAAATTATACGATGAAAGTACTTTTTGATTTTATTTAATACGTAGTAAATCTTTTTAGAATCCAGATGGTATTAAATGTAACATACCTCACCAAGCATTCTGAGGTGTAATTAATACATAACTGCTTTGAAATTCATCATTCATTTGAAGTACTGGCTCTCAAACCTAGGAGGTATGCAGTACAAATCGTGCTATTGTCACCAGTGTTTCTCTTGGGGTACAAGATAAAAACCACCTTAACTAAAAATTTTGTACCACACACAACCATTTGATAATTTACCTTAAATATAAACAATGTGGACTAATATTAAAAGTAGAAAGGTATGGGCACCAAAGTCAACCTAACCTACATGAGTTATTGCTCACCTATGAAAATGAAAAATCATGCGACAGACTAGATTTATTAGTAAACATAGTTTTTCTACACAAATTATTCAATATTTCTCTTAACTATTTACAAATAATCATTTAAATTTTCTATTCAAGTTTACAAGTAGCTATTCTTAATCCATAGATGTATTAAACGGTCAAGTGTTTAACTAGCAACTGGAACGAACATACCACCTTAAAGAGTAAGTCAATTATGTAACTGAAAAATTAATTTTCATTTCCCCTTACTCTTAAAAAATTGACACTTTCTTCTTAACCAAAGTTTGGTTATCTGAGAAGACCACCCCTCCTTTATTTTGGTTAACTGAGGTTCTACTGCGGTACATCTGAGCATACTCCTAGTAATTGTGCAACTAACTTCAAATTGTGACTTGGGGCTCATTTGTTGGCAATTCTTTTATTAATACACTGCATATACAAGCACCATCCTTAAAAAAAAAAAAAAAACTCCTCTCTGATACTAAATATTATTGCCTTAACAGGTGTTAAGGGAAACTGGAATATGAATAAAGAAAATTGGCAAAAACCTTGCTTTTTCATTTATATCTGCTGACAATCAGAATAAATACCATAACAAGAGACTTACTCAGGCATAAATAAAAGTAGGAATTAAGAATGGTAATGTATGGATGCAGCTAATTAAATCCTATTTATAGAATTGCACAACGCCAACAAAATGCAAAAAGTCTCCCACAAATTAAATGAATCGGTAATGAAAATTATCTTTCCCACCCAAAACAATTAAAATTGCAAGAGCTCAAAACCATCCAATAATAATTTCATTCCTTCATTATTATTTTAAGTACCCATTTTAATAATGTTTATGACACTTTTAATACTTTAGTTTCTGATTTGCTTATACATTTTTTCAATTTTTTTGAATAGGATATTTCTGAGAATTAGCACAAATGTTACCTTGAACAAATCCTAGTAACATATTACAAGAGGCTAAACTGAACAGTTGCACAGTTAAAGGGAAATATGTCTTTTAAGTCTTGTCTTGAAATTGGAAACATTGTCGCAAAATGATTGAAATTTTCCAAGTACAGAAAAACATAGTTCACACATTATTGAGTATGCAAGAGCCCAAATTGGCATTTTCTATTAAAGAAGTCAATCTAAGATTCTGGTGTTGAAGACTATATACTTGGGTCCATAACATCTACGACAGCGCGACATTTCTTCACAAACAACTATTTGAGCTTCAAGATGTGCAATCATTTATTTAATTAAATTCATGATTATTCACTTTAGCCTTCTTGACAAGGTAACTTAGTAGAATTTCAAGAGCAGACACTTACAAGACCTCCCAATGTAAGATCCTGATCATCAGCAAGAATGACTATTACATTGGAACTATATACTTCACTCAGGCAAACAATACAACATATCACTGTTAACAGCATTCTTTTAACAACTAGGTTATCCATTCCTAACAGGTGAATAGAAACACTATTGCATGGTTACTGGAGGCATAAGATCCATGCCCACACACTCCCTGGCAATTCTAATACCAACCAAAAATAATGAAAAACTTTTCACCAGAGACCTGAAACAAATACTCAATAAGTACACGATTACTTTCCACAAAACATTCATTAACATGTGTGTGTGGCGTAAAACTGCAAAAGGTAAATTTTCTGCTTACCATTTGAAAGGATCGTAATAAACTCCCCGAAAAAAACTCGTCACGCCACCGCGCTGCGATCTTGATTCTGGCATCTTTAAGTAGAAATTCCTGTCACAAAACAAGAATGATGATGAACGATTTATGCATTCATTTATCCTATCTTGAAACTCAATTTAGTTAAAAAAAACAAACAAAAAAAGCTCGTGTCTCTGCCTACAATTCAGCCTCAATCGGTGTTGTATCCGCTAATAGTAGTATATACAATATAACTAGTACGTGAATAGGATCCAGAATGTTACCGGAATTGTGAGAAATGCCACACTTAAAGACGATTACCTACGAAATTTTGTTTGAATTTTTTTACCTTCGATTCTCCCAGTCCACTAACTTCTAACTATTAAACAGTGCTCAGCATTTGCTTTCGCACGTTTCCTGAGAACGATCAGAGTAAAACACGAGGTTGAATTTGATCATCCAGAGAATAAGCGTTGAACAAGGGCAGCCAAATTCATCGCCAACCATCTCAAAAAAGGCCTGTATAGATATCCAGAATGACGTCACAACGTTTGGCGGGAAAGTGTTGGATGGCAACCTCTGCTGAGCGCTTAAGCAATTCCTACAGAATTACTAAAATTTTGGCTGTATGACACCAAGATGCTAGTGTCTTATCACATTTCTTTACAATGAAATTTGGTTTCTTTCAGTTTATTTAGGTTCTGGCAGAGAATTTCGTCGACAAATTACATTTAAAAAAAGCACTATTTTTATTAACACACACCAAGTAGTTTTCTTTTTGAAAATGATTCGAAGTAAATATAATCACGACCTCAGCGAACATGCAGAGATGTTGCTTTACAATACAATGAAATGTATGAAACATTTGGTTCCATGTGCCCTTTCATCGGTTAAGAAAAGTGCCAACGAATTTCGAGCCCCTGTGGTAATAGCGTAGAAGTGACACATTCCGAATATTTTTTTAACGGTCGGCTTTTTAAATATTTATTTCAGAAATTTGTGTATATTATTGTCATCGAAAAAAATATTTCTTACATTAAACTTCAATAATAGTTTGGAAAAAATCCAGAATGTTCATAAAAAAGTCCTAAAATCAAATCTTCATAATTTTTCACGGAGTGGAAGAACTTTCAACCCAAAGTTAATAAAAATTTAATATAATTTAACTATTAATTTTTCAATGTAATGTAATAAATATATGGTTAATTTAAAATATAAATATTGCAGGTATTTTCATATTTTAAACTAGTGCTACAGAATGGCACACTTTCTCATAAAAAAGTTTTCTAAATTCCTTGGTGTGGACTGGCTCTAAGGTTATACCCCATCCTCTTGCCAGTTGCCATATACTGCCACCCGCAATACATTTTTTGAAATTTTCTCAACTTTTCCAAATTGTTTCTCGGTGTTTTAATAGTAAATCAATATATTACTTTAAGAATATTAAAGAAGAGTAAAACCTGGTAATTAATGGCAATTTTCATTGACAAATTTCACTGTTTTTTAAGAAAATGGCGTTCAAGCCTTACTGTAAATGCGAAACTTGAACGTCTTTCACTGCAATCTTTTGTGTTTTCGAAAAACTTTATTTGAAGGCATTTGAAGAATTTTCACTCACAAATGCAATGATGTGGATGCTACCTGCACGCAATGCATCGCAAGGAATGTGCATATTAACGGTGTAAAAGAAATAAAAAATTACATTTGTGTAATTCTTGAAAAAACAAAAGAATACACCAAAATGAACTTAACGTCATTTTAAACATTGCAATTAGCACGATATGTTAGAAAAGTTTGAAGAAAAAATTTGGAGCCGATTTTGAGAAAATTACGTGTGAGCTTTTCGAAAAATGCGGAATTTTTTGCTAATTTCCACAAAAAACTTTTGAGTTTTCGAGAAACTGTATAGGATATTATTCAACGAACATGTACTCATAAATACAAGAATGAAAACAATTTGCCGGTAATGTAAATATTAACGACGTGAGAGACGAGTCAAAAAATACATTTTTGTAAATTTAAAAAACAACAACAACAAAAGAATAGAGTAATATGGCGTTTATCTTATAAAGTGCATTTAGCAGTATCCCTACCGCAAGCTTAAAGAAAAATATTGGAGCCGTTTTCGAGAAAATCTTTGTTATTTTCTAAAATTGAAAATATTGCACTCAGTATTGCGCGAAAACTACTAAAAGTTAAACAAAATGAACATGACCATAAAAAAAACGAAATGTGGCGAAAAAATTTTACTGGGATGAAATATCTCCAACTTTAATTTTGTGGTCGTAGGAAGACACCAAAAAATTAAAACTTTCCAAATTTTCGAAAAAACAGAGTAAACTGTGTAAATAGGATCTAGGCCGCCTTTTTAAGTGTATTTTACTCTCTTCTTACAAGAAATTTAAAGACAAAATTTCGAGTTGTTTTTAAAAACATTTTGAAATTGTTCAGGGGGCTTTATGTAAAGTAGTACCCCCAAATTTTAAATATCAGTTTTCAAAATCTCAAAGGTTCGATTGGTGCCAGATGGACAGGGGTTTCTTCAATTTGTACAAGATCGTGGGTGAGATTTAGGTGCTAGTAGTGTTCACAGACAGAGGGGCGTTTTGAAAAACAAACAAAACACTTTTTCGGTCAGGGGACCCCATGGCGTGTATTTCCTTTAAAATCTCGAAATTGATTTTCGGCTGCATTACATAACTTTCTCTACACTACGTATATGTACATATTCGAGAAAGTAGAAATGTTTGTAGTTTCCTGTGCCGAATTCAAATTTTGATAGTTGAATTACAATATTCAAATCACGCGCTTAAAATATTACTTCTTATCTCCAATGATTTCAATGTTCATTTTTTAAACGTATTTTCAATATCATTTGCTTTGCAAATTTTAATGAACATTTGACGCCATTCCTTCCAATAGAATTGGACAGGACTTAATAGCCCCGGTGGCAGAGGAAGTAGTTGATTTGGTGGTGATGATAATAATAATAATAATAATAATAATAATAACAAAAAATACGACTAAATCAACTAGAAACCCTGTAGAGAATGTTGCTTTAAAATATAACGATATAAATGTGAACGATCCGGCAACAGTGGCTAGTCTCTTTAACCAATACTTTTCGAGAATTGCTGCCGACCTCACTAAGGGTCTGCAGCCACAAAATTCAAAAACAGACAGTTCACCCAAAATTTTAGACACGATGTTCGTTTCCGAAACTTCTTCCTATGAAATTCTCAAAATAATAGGTAAACTAAAAAATAAATATTCGTCCGGTTTAGATGAATTCCCGGATTCTTTGTTAAAGACCTGTGCGTATGCCATTATACACCCGTTAACCCACATATTTAATTCATCGTTATGCACCGGAACGATTCCAGATATTTTCAAAACAGCTAAAATTAAGCCGCTCTTCAAAAAAGGCAACAAAATGAAATTCAAAATTATCGGCCCATTTCTCTTCTATCAGTTTTTCAAAAATATTAGAGACTTTTTTTTCGTACGAATGGAAACCTTTCTCAGTAAACACGACGCGCTTTCAGATTGCCAACATGGATTTAGAAAATCAATATCAACGGAAACAGCTATATTTTCTTTTCTTAAAGATGTCGCCTCATCATTGGATCAAAACGAGGCACCTATTGGATTATTTTTAGATCTCTCAAAAGCTTTTGACGTCATTGATCATGACATTTTACTTTCAAAATTACCTTCATATGGAATCCGTGGTATTGCTCTAGATTGTTATGTTCGTACCTTAAACAACGATATCAGAGAGTGGAAATACCTTACTGGATTGATGGAATATTACGTACACACCTTTCCGACTCCTTGCCCATTGCACAAGGAGTTCCTTAAGGATCGATTTTAGGCCCTATTCTGCTCCTATTTTACGTAAACGATATGCCCTCGACGATTCGAAACGGAAGAACGATTCTCTTTGCAGATGATATGAACATCCTTTGCAATAAAGAAACCAAAAAAGGTTTGAAATAACAAATTAATAGTAAACGAAAAGAAAACGGTTTTAATGCAGTTTTCCATTTCAAATAAACAATTCTGTGCTCCATTGAAAATGAACGGTGTACCATTGATGATGTTAAGGCAACAAAATTTTTTTAGGTCTCTCAATTCAGTCAAACCTTAAATGGAACGTCCATTTAAATGAATTGAACACAAAATTAAGTTCATTATGCTACGCGTTCAGAATTCTTTCAAATTCAGTCAGCCTTCATACTGCTCGTTGTGTATATTTCGCGAATGTTCATTCCCGCCTGAGATAAGGCATAATATTCTGGCGAAATACATCTTATATCTCCCAGACTTTTAGATTACAAAAACGAATTGTACGAATAATAACCAAATCCCACACACGTGATTCATGAAAGCCTCTCTTCACTAATATAGGAATTTTACCATTACCTTGTCTGTTTATTTACAAATCAGTGGTTTTTGTCAAAAATGACTTGCTTAAGGGCGGAATATATTTTCAAAAAATGCCGGTCTATTACTATAACACTCGACGTAGAAATCATATTCATCAGGTGACAGTATCAACAGCCCATTACAAAAAATTCACATACAATACATGTACATTATTTTACAACACTTTGCCAGATGACATTAAACGATTAAATTCAATAGAAAAGTTTAAATCCCAAGTGAAATCGTTTCGGCTGCATAACTGTTTCTATACAATTAGAGACTATACTGAGCATCACAAGAAAAGTAAGATTAATTTTAACGATGATATATAATGCATTATTTACCATTTGAACTGTATAAATGTGTATAAACAACCTGTAACAAGTATTGTATTACAGCCTCCGGGTCAATGACCCCCATCTCGATCAGGTTTTTCGTCCAGTTTCCCTGATCCATTGAGCAAATGCTGAGATGGCCCCTTGTTTTGCTTCTGGACATAAATGTAACTTCATTTTCTGTGTACGTCTTCTAGAATTCAGTGGGAAATACAATTATTCAAATGATCGTTTCCATGTTGTCGCGGCAGGAAGTATTATTCCGAAGGAGAACATAGATAAGAGCCAAAATTTATTGCCTTTTTATCCTTGAAAATAGATTTTATTACATGGGAGCTTTTTTTTCTTTCAATTTTAAGTAGTATATGACTTAGTGTAGGGATCACAGAATTTTGAAAATGTGCACAGAATTCACTTCTCCCCATAGCACGTCATACGCAGTTTTTAACAGCTTTTTGACGTAAAATAAATAAATAAAAAATAAACGATCTACGTAATATTTGGGCTTAGCTTTTACACAAATAAAGTCTTGAAGATCCACATTTTAGTGGTTCATACATATTATGATGCCGTGTTTGTACAACGCCTTCAGGCAATGCAAGTAAATGATAACTTACTATTTATTGAGAGCTATTTTCTTAAGTGTATTGTTTATATTATTGCATTTGTGGGCTTTCAATAATTTTCTTTTTCAATTGATCAGTGTGCGGCGGTTCAATTCTGACAGGTTGAATTGTCAATCCCATGATACAAGCCTCGACGCGACCAAGCAACCGACTACTGTGTATGAAACAAGTTTTATCCCTATTTTTCTACTCTTTCGCACTAATACCATGTTAGTAAACTCTTTTTGTTAATCGTCATATGCCATTTTCTCACCGTAAACCATGGACACCGCGTAGGATTTCTTGACTGTGCATTCAGGTCTGTACTGCAAATATTCACCAATGCAATTGGCAAAAACTGAATCTGCCATTCTTCATGAATGTGAACATAGAATCAGGGGTAGTTTTTTGTAACTGGAGATTCTGGACATCCCATATATTAATAGTAAACCTTGTACAGAGATCAGCTGTTTCTTGTCCTTACGTGACCACTGACGTGAACAACTCAAGCATAAAACCGTGCTTTTCAACTTTTCAAATATCCATTCAAGTGTTTGGCATATATTACGATATTAATAGTAAATAAAATGTAATATTAAGGGGGGAAACGACATCTTGTCAAATTCACGGTACATTTTCTGAATTTTTTAATAAAAGCTAATTATTTGTAAGACTAAACGCAAAGAACCTTTCACAATGTTGCACACGATTTATGATTAAAATAATATTATTTTCGTCGATTGCACAGCATCTTTCATATTGTTCGTCATGCCATGACTAACGTTTCCCGAACGCTCGCTGTTGCTCCTGCACTTTTTCGCTTTCTTCGTATGGTCACGTCCCCGAGTTTGGTTATTATTATCATTATTATTACTAGCAGTAGTAGCTTAGTAGAAGTTGCAGCAACTTGCTGAATGACACTGCACTAGGCAGATTATAAATCGAAGGCTCGACTCCGGTTATGAAGTGAAAGTAGCTTTTTGATACAAATGCTTTTCATGTGGTGTCAGACTTAATTCCCTAATGACCATCTGATGACAAACGATGTACATAAACTATTTCTGCAGAAAAAATTAAGAACTATTTCAATCCCATGATAAAGAAAATGTGTATACATTCCACACAGAGCACCGTTTCGTGCTCGGACGCGGGTGAGATCCTCGGCAATTGCTATGCCACGCAGGTGCGCGTCCTCCACTCTTCATGCGACTAAGCCACGCTTCTCCCCGATACGGCTCCGTTTTCGTGACTTTGCAGAAGGTTCATCACTACAGCGACGACTGTCGGGGTTCACGACCGGTAGTAGATGGAAGCAAAAGAAAAGACAAATCATTCTTCACAGTGTCGCCGGCAACAAAAATCCAATTTCCGAAAGCTTTTAGTTTTCAATCGCCAAAAGGCGTAATGAGCGGCAGATTTCTGCCTCTTGCGAAATGTATTAACAGTATTTCGATCCAAGCCGCGATATACGTGGACGCCGGAAAACCCGCCTCTCACTGGAATCGCCCCGCAAGTTCATTTGCCGCTCGCCACTTAACCACATTCCAGGAAGAGAACGCACTTTCGCACTCTTTAAGGTTGCGATACTGGAATTTAAGGCTGAGGAAATTTGGAGAGGATTCTGGCACACCTCTGAGAACCTATTTATTTATTTAACGTAAAAAAAACAGTTAAAAACTGCGTATGACGTGCAATGGGGAAAAGTGAATTTTGTGCACATTTTCAAAATTCTGTGATCCCTACACTAAGTCATATACTACTTAAATTTTGAAGAAAAAAAAGATTAATGAAGAGAGCCACCTAACCTCGAGCAGCCACTTCTGATTGCTTAGATCTTTCTGAGACTCCAATTACTCGTAAATTCTTATTTTCGGGAACTCTACTCACTTTCACACGTGATTTCAGCACGAGGGCGCCGAAACTTGATGACAAAATAAGCCCGCAGCTCAGTACCATTCGTTCGGATAAGACTGATGGTACGGTTTCTCGCCTGCGGAGGAAGAAATATCAGTCGTGGAAAGCTAAATAGATGACCCAGGGGCATTCACATTCGAAATTTCAGGTCAACATGTCCCTTTTGCTATTCGGAGAGAACGCGGTTCTTGCGTGAATGCTGAATGGTCAAGCGGTCGCTTGCCGGCGCCGCCACTACCGAGATTGCCACCGCCGCGCCGTCGCCACACTCGCGGTCAGGCCATGCATGGGCTATCTGCACGCGGGGACCATTTCGACAGCTACGCGGGATTAGTGAACTGGATGAGAATGTAACGTTCGCTTCTCGGTCTGAGACGCAATGGGGTGTCGAGGGGGTCATGGAGAAAAATGCGAATGTTGTTGATGGACTCTCTTTGCCTTGTTACGGGGAAATGAAATCTTTTCTCCTGGTACGGTTGTGATCTGTATCTATGAAGTAAATAAAATTATTTATCGTAATACAAGTGTAATTTATGGATAAAAAGAAGAAACGCCAACAATGATATCATACAATGACAGACTGACCATTGATTCCAGATATGGAAATAATATAAAACATGTGAGGAGGTAAAAGTTTTCTTCCGAGCTGAAGGGCCGTGGACCATTGGAAAACATATTTCCAGACTTTCGTCCGCAACTACGGCAGACATCTTCAGTGGCGATGTGGTTTCGGACGAAGAATCCTCCTTGATGGTTCCCCGATGACTGACGGAGCTGCCTGATCCGCGAGGATATTTATACCAGCGGGACTGTGGTGGGAGCGGCTATTGGTTGGCTCGGGTCGGGTGATGTGGCGAAGACGCTCGCTGTGCGTACGTGACTGTTGTACTTAGCCAATGACCTGACCGGTTGCCTGGCTCATAGCGAAATTTGATCGCCATTGGCGAAAAGAGTGTAGGCGGAGACCCGCAGATTCTACAGGGAGTAGGAGAAGAGGCTTCAGGGGCAGTGCATGACAGAGGTGTGGAGAAGCTGAATGTTGAAGCTAGCGAAAAGACGCTCGCTAGGAGAGATCGTGGCGAGGAGCAAAAGATGGTCGTTAACGGAGATTGAGTTGATTATCACAGAGCGCACAGCTGACAGGCGTCGGTAGTAAAGTGTTCAACTGCTAATGCATCGACAGTAGTAGCGAAGCGATTAGGCCGATTCCCAGTCGATTAGAAAGGCGTAGCACTCGTGTAATCGGTTTGGAAGAATCTCCTCGAACGTACCCGAACTGTGTACTCGGGATGCTGGTGAGATACCACCCGGACGATAGAGGACGTGACCTATGAATTTTCAGAGTAGATAGAAGATAGCGACCTATGAAATTTCTCCAACCGGGAGTGTAAGCCGCTACATAATCGGTGTATCAATGGTGACGGGCGGGCACTGAGTTCTCCGAGCACTGCGAAGGAAGGCGAAGGTCGGTGGCCGTGACCACCAGCTGAGGGCGGCGGCCTGTTGGGCGTTGACGGAAGCGTGGGACGCAGCAGAGTGCCTACAAAGAGGTCTGTATAAAATGCCTTCATCCCCTCTCCGCTGTCTGGCAGACTACAGGTACCAACGCTGATTCGGTAAAATCTAAAATTGCCTTATTTACATTACTATAACAGTTCCATTTTTTTCCCCAGTATTTGTTCCATTTTTATAAAGACGTTTTAAAATGTGTAGCGTGAAGTCCCATTGAAGTTGATTTAATAAATGTTTCACTATTCAACCCTCCATCTAATGCTACTTGATATCCTTGAAACTTAATAGCACCACTAAAATCTTTCTTACAGCCATATCCATCATTTCTTAATTTTAGAATCTCTAATTCACTTGTAGCAACTATCATATTGACAAAACGCAATGTTAATAAAATATTCTTACTTGATCTGGGCTGTCCAGGTGTCGCCATGTCGAAGGCTGAGGTGCCGACGTTTCGACTGGACAGCCCAGATCATGACTCTGGCCGCGGAAGCCTACGATTAAAGGCGGTCATTTGCTGAATATTCTCTCTCGTTCTCCTAAGCGAGAAAGACTGAACGAGAATGGGGCCCACGAGAATCTCGTGCAACGAGAACGCATTCTCGAGAGCGAGACGACTCGATCTCGTAGCCAGAGCCGTCAAACGGAGGGCCCAGCCAACGGTCTTTTGCAGACATCAACACGAGCTCGTTCGCTGACCTTGGACCTCACGTCCGGGCGCAGAGCCTGGCGACACGTGATACAGCGTTGAAAATTTATCGAATTTCTCGGTATATATTTTGTCCTTTCTAGTAGCGATAAAGAATAGAGAAACGTGTCTTCTTACCCGTAAATGAGTCTCCCCACGCATCCCTAACTTTCTTCTTGTATGACTGTTTATCACAAAATACCATTCTTTGCTTAAATTTGATCGTATCACTAACATTCGCGAAAATAATAGCCCAGTTTCCTTATTCTGCACCTTAATTATAACTAAAACTATATTAAAACATGACATGTTTACTTTACACCCAGTATTATTTAAGAAATTTCATTAAGAAAAAAATTTAAAAGTACTATATAATATTAATCAATATAAATGAATATTTTAAAATATTAATACTAATTAAATTTTAAATAAATTAATATTTCTTCTTGATTGTCAATATCTGTTTGCAACTAAAGGATCCAAAGTTTTTCATGACAACCATTTATTTCAGCAAGTGCACAACATTTCGTAACTAGTTTTGTTACATCATCAGGTGCTTGGTGACAAGGTCTGTTTAGTGAGGTAACTACTATCCCACTAGTTACGAAACGTTGTGCAATTGCTGAAATAAATGATTGTCATAAAAAACTTTGGATACTTTTATTTGTTAAATGTTTGCATTAAATTTGTGTAAATTAATTTATTATTTTGTTTGTTAATTTATAAATTTAATTAAATTAAATGTTAGTTTTAATTAAAAATGTTAATATTAATTAACTATTTTTTAATAATGTTAGTATAAATTTCCTGATATTAATGAAGAAACCTCTTCTCGAAGTGGGCTCCTCCAGATGCTTTTGAAAATATAAGCTACCCGCCTATCAGGGAACCCTTGCACACATGCGATGTTAATGGCTAATAATAATTTAATTTTATTGCAAATTTTCTCAATGTTTGCAGCTAGTAATGTGAAAATATATTAAACCCTTAATATAAACTAGAAAAATAACATTTTAATTTAACCCTATTTATTAATGTATAATTAAGATTTAATTGTGAAATGAAGTAAAAGGACTTTTTTAACACTTAACAAAAAAGTAATTTTTTAACACTTAACAAAACTAGGCCTGAAAGCCTGAGCGATCGGGATCATCTCAAGGTGTCAAAGCTCCTTCAGTTCACCATATCAGGGTAGGCGGGGACGGGAAGAAACGGTCCTACGCCTACGGCGCGCCGCATACGTTGACAGCCTCTCCACGTGCGAAAGATGAAGATAGGCTTAGGTCATCTCTCAGGTCAGATAGGAGATAGCTCGATGACGGACACAAAGAAAAGGTTCTCGTCAATGGAATCAATAATTATTATTTCATATTTCAATGTTTACGAAGTTTAAATTGTGAGGTTTTTATTTACATGCATATGCAAAACGTAAACACCCGAACACAAAACATTTACAGTAATAAGAACATACTTTAATACAGTTGTTGCTGTGAGCCATCTCCTTTTTTTTTTTTTTTTTTTACTATTTTTGTGTACGACTGTGTGTGTGTATGTATGTGTGATATATATATATATATATATATATATATATATATATATATATATATCATGAAAGGATAAGGAAACGTTTCATTATTACGCTAGAGAGCAATTATTGTATTTAATTTCAATTAAAAAGGAAGAAATCCTTGCTCTACACTAAGCAGTTTTGATCACGAGTCTCTTCCGATCCTCCGCCGGCTTGCACTGCTTACGAAAACACTCTGTCCCTACGAAATACGACAATCTCGTAGTCAGCGGCTCTCGTTGCCTCCCGCAGAGAAAGAAATTCTTTCGCCAGCCCTTGGCCTTGGCTGGGCGCTTCCCCCTCCACGACCCTTCTCCCTTCTTCGGCCAGCGAGAATAATTCACATTTCGGACGAGATACGAGAGAGACTGAATGCAGTTTTGTCCGTCTCTACCTACGATATCAGCTTCTTACTTATTCCCTATATGCTAATATTTAATCTTATAAAAAGTTTAATTCAATATTACCTTTAGTACAATTAATTTATGTAATACCATTCATCCTTTACACACTACTCTCAAATTCTTTAAAATATTTTTCTTCCTAACACTCGCCATATAGTTTTTGTAAAAATAAACTCATAATTTGCCCTTGCAATTCAGAGGCTCTACAATCTTATGATCAAATTTTGTGTATACTTTTCTGATATCAACAGGATATTCACCACCATTAATTAAATCTATAACGTTTTAGCTACTCGAACATACGTAGCATGTGCGTAGACACAACCCCTATTTATAAAATAAAATTATCATTTTTTTAAAATTATTTAGAGTGAATATATATTAATAAATTGTTGAAATAGAATTGATTGATCAATATTTCAACTTTTGAGATCATGGAAAAAAATCTGGTTTAGTGATTTAATGACATCATCGCTTAAAATATCAAAATTCATGAAAAATATGTACTATTTCAAAAATATTGATACATATTTTGTGTAAAATTAATAAAACTTAAAACTGGGTTGTTTTCGATTCTGAAAATCTGATCTGAAGATATTCATGGACTTCAGCGCGAGTCACAAAAATTGGAGATATGGGGGGGGGGATGTTTCGAAAATATAGTGAAAATATTGGAGAATTGGAATTTTTAAAAGAAAATGAGAAAAATGAAGGAAAAAAACGGCCTCTAAAAATTGGTCCAGAACCCCTCTTATAATATATACTATTCAAATCGTATCCAAAATGGTTTCCAGCATTGTTACAAGAAACAATAGATCACAAAATGTACTTGATACGATACGAAGGCACCAAAACCAAATAACGGGAACTTGGAACACTCTCAAACCAACCTCAGGCATATAGAAGTAACGAGTTCATTGGTTTTCAGCCTGCAACAGTGCAGCAGTAGATACCGCTAGACAAAGCAGCACAGGAGCACGGATGGCACCGGAGGTAAAACCAGCAGAAACATCGACAGCAGAGAAGATTCAAAAGGCCCAGCTTCTTGTAGACAAAAATCATGGGCATCCTTATACCCACTTTAAAGTGAGCGGGGAGGAATGCGGTATTCCTGCACCAGTAGTCAGCGCTAATGGTCATTCTTCCTCACTGCCTTTGGAAGAGGGGGCAGTCGAAGCGGAATAACTGATCAAATTGCCCTCTCCTTGATATATACACCAGCGCCAGTAGCAGAGCGACCATAATCGCCTCAACGACGCCACTCTAGTGCGCTACCCTCCGTGCACCGTGGTGCCACGCCTTCGCTTGCTGTTGCGGGCTATCAGATAGAGCTCGCCTGTGTATGCCGTCCATGCCAGAGCTGACGCACTTCTTCCGGCTGTTACCCGGCCACCATCCCCCCCCCCAAGGGGAAAGGTCAGAGAGCGGTTTCCTGATACCGCCGCAAAACCAGTACATCAAGTCTTGCAACCAAGACTTATTTAGACCAGGGGTATACTTGTATACACGTAGCGTTTTTTGTAATACGTTTCGTTATTGAAGGGTGGTGTGTATACTTGTGGGGACTATTGTCTCCCTGAACTCCTGCTTCCCGTGGATTCTACAGTAACTTCAAACTACACAATGATTACAGAAAAGTAAACAGAGATTCAGAGGTAAAGGTTTCACAACTTTATCTAAACCTGTGTAATAATGTCAAAAAGGTAGTAAATCGGACATACCCGTGCAGACTAAGTTCTTAATACGCAAAAGTCATCGACAGCTTCCCATGTGCCATTAGGAGTGAGAGCGCGTGGGACTTCAACAGAAATCCATAGCCTACTCGTCACGCGCGCGCGGTGCGTCACTTTTTTAACGAGCAAGTTCCTGACAAGTGGATGGGAAAGGCATGATCCATTATATGGCTGCTACGCTCACCTGCTTAGATTTCTTTTTCGTGTGTCTTATCAGAACATTTATGCACGGCATATGAATGATGCAGAGCTTCGTCACAGACTTGTGGCTGCAGCGCAAGCAATTCACTGTATGCTGGGAATCTTTGGTCGAATGAGGCATTCGATCATCTGTCGTTCTGAGCTTTATGTGAAGATAAACTGAGACCACTTCGGGAAATTACTAAAATAAATTTAAAAAATGACAGTATTAAAAATTAACTTCGAAAGTACTTGTATTTTGATGATGGCAGCGGTGCTGGAAGGCGTACTTTTCAAACTACGAGTACATTTCCCAATCTCGCTCAAATAGCGCAGTACGAAAGCGTCTCCTGCAGCCATGTTGCAAGGCCAAATTGCTTGTTGGATCCCTTTAAATTTGTGCACTCAATCCTGATACATCTTGTATACAATTAGAGGTTACATTGAGAATCAAAACGAAAATATTTATTTTAACGATATTAATGTGTTAATTACCAATCGTATAATTGAAAAAACACCAAATATGCCTGTAACAAGCATTGCACTTCAGCTTCGGAGACTATGACCATGTCGTCCTCTTTCTCTTGACACTGACCAAATGCTGAGATGTCTCATTGCATTGCTTCTCGTCATAAAAGTAGCTGCACAATCTGCGCACGTTTTCTTGAACTGTTGGTTGTTGATGGGGAATTTAGTTATTTCATCTGCACTATAATAAAAATATTTCTCCGAGTTTTCACGGTATTTGAAACCTTCGCACGGGGCACCCTGGTAAGAGCCAAAAGCTGTAGATGATTTGCCAAAACAAATACTTTAAACGATTACACGGGAGCAAATATTTCTCCTTGTAAAAGTTTGCCAAAACGCTCGTTGCTACCTATATTCCTGCTAATGTAACATACTGTCATATAAGAGGCATAGGGTTTCCAGAGCTCAAGAAAACTTGTACATATTGTACTTCTCTCCGGTCTTTTCTGAACTGACTTTAGACGTCCAATTAATAAACAAATACTGCCGCCAGTAACGTGGCACAGTATTTCTCCGCTTCCATATGTAAGCAAGGCGCGGCATTTCCAACAAATCTAGTAAGATAATTTTAAAATTAGGTTAATCTATAATTATTTTTCGATTTAAAGCAATTTAGAGTACGGATTTAAAGTGTCATAATTGAGAAAATTCCACAAAGCTCAAAATAATGGGAGAAGGGATTGTATTTTCAATAATATTTTCATTTTCTACACTGTTTATTCGGCAGTTTTTAACAAAACGCTAGGGGAGAATTTTACTCGTAGTTCGGTGCAGTATTTTTCATTTAAAATTGAATGTCGATTTGAGTCCGTATAACGACGTCGCAACGTGTATTCTGAACTCCTGCGGTATACACAACGACCGACGGTTATTGACGTAGTTACAGATGAATCTCAACGATGCCTCCTGCACCGGTCTACCTGCTATTTTTGAAACCGTGGCGACAGCAATTGGACTTCCCAACTCAGAGCTATACGTCTGGCACAGGTCAAAAACACACAAAAAAAACTTACTGTAATTGAACAGTACTTAACGTACTGTAACCCTGTTGACTAGGCTTCACATCCAGACACAGCACATCTGTTGACACACATTCTTACACCAGACTGGAATAGGTCTTCAAAAACAATTCGAAAAAAATACAAGACTTCTTTTCATTCCCTGTGAATAAGTTTTAAAATTACTAACAGAATTGGAATAGGTTAAGACACACCATCCTTAAGAGTATGGACATGCCGAAGAGGCCAGGCCGTTCAAGGCGGACGATTCTTTGATGTCTCATCGCCTGAAAACAAATCAAGGAGTTGAATGTGACTGCACACCACGGAAGCTTATAGCTGCTCTCCGTCGCGACTTACATTGAGATGCAGACATCACGATGCCTGACAAATTGTAGATTAAACGACTACAGGTGGTTTCAGGAAATATTTCAGGACGGGAAAATTTTATTTCGCCTTCCTCCATAATTTTTTTGGAATAAAATGGCAATCTGAGGAACACATTGAAGGTAAATAAATACAAAGAATACTGCAATAAACCAATAGAAACATGTTGTAAAACCCAATTTCTCGTTAGTTCACGGCTATATTTTACATTCTCTTCTTATTACATTAGTAAGTTTTCCTTTCCAACATTCTCCTACTCTGGTCTCCCAAGGACAATTAGAAAGGGATGGGAAGGTGGAGGAAACACAAAACGCTAGAAGCCGTACTGAACGAGGTTCACTTCATTCAGTAGTAAATGAGATTTTCAAATCTTAATTTCCCTTTTTTTGAGTAATTTTGCACATAAATCTTTCTATTCAAGGTCTTAACTAGGGGATATAGCTATTTGGCTATCACACCTTCAATAAATTCCTGTCTTGATGCTGCTGTCTACCTAACTGTCACCGATTACAATGTAAAGGTCAATAATCACAACTTCTACAGTGAGCAGCGAGACATCTCAGGCATGTCCATATCCTTAGGAAGCAACAAATAAACAAACTCTCTCCAGTTCAGCAGGTTTTTACTTGGAAGTAATATTTTCTAGTTATTTTTAACATACATATCCTAATTAATACTTTCAAAATCTCCACCTTCTCAATATATTTAAAGCAGAATATTTTGAACTGTGAGTTGAAATCAAATTTGAATTTGTACTTATACTATAATACATTTGTTACACAAATTAGGCTCTTTAATAAAAAACAAATATATCATGCATACTGTAAAAACATATTTTAATGACAATATTTAACTTGCTTGTGAGAATTTTACAATTCTGAAATCAAAAACCCAAATACATGGTACTTCACACAGAAATATGTATTTCAAATAAAAACCTGTTGAACTGCTTGAAAGTTTCAATGATCAAAAAAGCTAATATTAGCAAAAAACAATATTTTTCAAGGAATACACAGGAAACATAATAGAGGGAACTAAAACACAGAAAACATAATAAAAAAGTTTATATTGATTATTAATAACGATCAATGGTTAAAAATCGATCGAAAAATTGCAAATTTATAAGATCCAGTCGGCGTCATTTAATTTTTTGACCAACGGTTGTTGCTGCTGCAGCTTGAGCAGCCTTTTTGGCCTTTACCATTTCGACTAATTCCTGAAACAAAGAATATTATTAATAAAATCATAGAACAGAACCTAAATGAATAAAATCATAAAACTTAGAGCCTAGCCTAAGAGAACATGACCAGAGCAGACACGAAACAAAGTACCTTGTATCGTCGCATGCAGTCCTTCTTGCTACGAGTTGGTATACACTCAGCAATTTTCTCCCAACGTTCTGCTGTATTTGAAGGATACGTTTTCAGAGCTTGTTCTAATAACTGTTGTTCTGTAGCAGTCCATGGTGCCATAGACACACCTTGTTGCTCTGCAGGAGCTATAAATATATTACACTTTATAAGATAACCTATATGATTAAATTTAATTACTTATGCCACAATGTAAGATATTTAGAAAACATATTACCTCAGAACTGCTGTTTAAAAACAGTTATCATTTAGTTATGTAGCTAATATTAAGGAAGAAGTTCATAGTCTAATTTAAAAAAAATAAATACAAAAATTACACAAAATAAACAATCAAAATGAAGGAAAAAATTTTTTAAAACACAACAACTACTACAACAGCAACAACTACAACAACAACTAAAAACAAAAATCAAAAACAACAAGCAACAACTACAACAGCAACAACTACAACAACAACAACAACACAACAAAATTACCATTGGAATACCAACAAGAAATTTGTCACTACTTATACAAATACAATTGGTTTCACAATAACAAGTCAAACTAATTTCAAAGCAACCAACTACTGGTTGCTGGAGATTTACTGTTGATGACAAGTCTGGTGCATCAACATAAGCAAACTACAGAAACATAATGATGATCTCAGAGGAAATTATCCAGAGAGATAAGGCCTTAGTGTTCAGGATAGATATTGAGCTATTGAGTATGGAAAATAACAAGGAGGAACAAAGAATGGAAATCCACGTTAGGATGGTAGGGGGATTGTGATGGGAATGGGAATGGGGATGGTGAGGGGACAGGATGGGATTGGATGAGATTGGGGATGGGGAAGCAGACCAAGGTTGACAGGAAAACAACTGGGCAAACAACAAACATGCCAGAGTTCAATGACAGAAAAGGATTTAGATGTCCCAAAAGTCCTATTGACAGAGTAGCAACAGTGGTTGAAGCACATGGAAAGAACAATGAGAAACTAGGAAAAATGGAAGAGGTTGGAGGAGAATGGAGAGGTTGAATAGGTTCTTGGAGTGGAACAGAATGACCCATATTATGGCAAAGCTACCCGTTGTCCTACAGATGCTGTTACAAAAGACACATTACAAACTACATTAAAAACATTGCAGATTAATTTCATGCACTAAAAGACAAATGAAGAAATTAAACAATAGAATAGCAACCAAATTAAAAAAACGAAAAAACCCAACTTTGATGATGTAATGGACTCTTGGACGTAGTCATCGTCCTGGTAGTCGTGCAGTTTTCGTGGCTTGGCAGTTGCATCCTTAGCGCGAATGTTTATGCACATTCTAGTTTGCTTCGGAATAGTAAATACAACTTTCATTCCACAAAGAATCACATAATTCATTATTTTTCTGACAGCAACCTGTCAGGTTGTTTGATTGTTTGTGGCAATGTCCACTGCTATGGTTCTTAGTTCCACATGCAGTGATTTTTTTTCCGGGAGGTGACGCTGTTCCACCTCCTTGATGGAGAGATCCGGCGCTCGATGGAGAGATCCGGCGCCGACTCACACGTCGGCTTGCAAGGTATTTCCCACTGGAATCTCCCTCAGCGGGGAACCTCCCCGGCTCCTTAGTTCCCCAAGTTCCAAGCCTCTGACACTGCCACACAATGTGGTGGTGTAGTGCTCATAAGTGTAAGTGGGTGTACAGGGAGAGTATAGGATAAGGAAAAGGAAAAGGAAGGAAAGACGGCGCGTGATCTGTGGCCTAGAATTCTCCTCCAGACAGCAGCTGAATTCGACCTAGCTATCTAGCAAGTGTCGAAAATCCACTACCATCGGGACAGGAGCCTTACGACCTTCCGCTCGTAATCGCTGCAGAGAGAGCCGAGCTAACTCTGCGGTACAACCTGTCACAATGTGTACAGTGAAACCCGGTTGCATTTCCACGCAAATGCAATCATTTTCTTAGCCTTCTTTGTGATTACATTCGCACCCTCTCGTTTACGCTGTGTATCGCATAGCTTTTTTCGAAACAATCGCTCAAAGAATTATAATCCTGACGCAAAATATTCCAGGATCCACTTTGAGAGGCTGGACACAAATCAGTTGAAACTAACGACGTGGTTATTGTGCTGGGCGTCCGAAGTTTCGACTGTGACGAGTTGCGCAAACGCTTATCTCCTGCGAGGGGAAACCCCCAAAAACCGACAGCTGCGGAGAACCAGTAATTCCTCGGGTAGCTCCACGGCGGAGTCGCTGTCTATACTGCGGTTTTTTTCATCGCTGGACTTCCAAGTCACTGAAGGCCCGTCACCACGGTAACATTTTTGGCACGGTTGTTCGCGTCTTTCTCAGTAGTGCCGCTAGAGTCGCTTCGTCTGCGGCACTGCTTGATACGGTCGCAAGCATGCGACACCTAGCGGCACTACTGAAAAAATCGCGACAAACCGTGCCTAAATGCTACCGGGGTGACGGGCCTTCAGTGACCTTGAAGTCCAGCATGAAAACCCGCAGTATAAACAATAAAACCGATCAGTGCAGGTGAACGCAACAAATCGAGGAGAGAACAGTTTGCTCATAATTTCTACCAGCATCAAAGCTGTTGCTGTGGACACAGCATTTGTGCCCACAAGAACGGGAGAGAGCACACTCGGTGCCATGTGAGCTGGCAGGGGCCTATGGCCACTGAGAGTCAGGTCCCGGCCAGACGGGCAGCCGGTTGTGTCCAGGAGGCCCCACCGAGCGTAGGCCAGGCGACGGGGGCAGGCCGGGTGCACGAACCGTGGGTAGGAGTGGGCCGTTAGTTAAGCACATCCGCTACCTTCCCCGCCGAGCTGGAAAGTGCAACGGCTGCCGAAGAGAGACCGGCAAGACTCGACGGGGGAGCTCGGAGACCATACCCTCCCCCAGCAGCAGTCAGTCGATGGTAGCGAGTTGTACTGAGCTACCCCGAGTTGAAGTGCTCTGGGACACTGCAACCGGCGACTAACTGAGGCTGAGTGATAGTCCGTTTGGACTTTGGTGACTTGTGCTTGTTTTGGGACATCTCCTGGCGGCTACGAACTTTACTTTTTGGTTCACGAGTTCTGGATTTTGGTTCAGAACTGCATTCATTGGCACAATAAATTGGGGTATGTTACGAACTGTTATTTGTGGATTACCAGCATGTTTCTGCTGGATACATAAGTTATAGTTACATGGAAGACACTAAGAAATATTAAAAGCAGACAAGCATCCTTCTTTTATCCACGTCCAACGACGTAACTCCGTACCGCCACTATTCAACGACATTAGAGAAACGAAAGTAAGGATATGAGTCGCAGCCGACTTTGTCGGAAGCGAACAGGTGTCCGACTGAGGTAATTGGGAGGCGTCAGACGAAGATACCAAATTAGAATTGCGAGCCTCGTCTCAACAATCAAGAACGACAAAAATTACTTTACATAAACAATCATTCCACATTCCAATTAAAAGCTTATGCAGGTCAAGGGCGAAACTATATTATAAGAGATTAAGAAAATGAGTAAATTAAACAAGGCACTAGAAATTGGAGAGCCAAGAGTGCATCAGTCTCGAATTTTTGAAGTGTGTTTCAACTATCGCAGATTATTTACTAAGATAAATAAACAAAAATAGTTTGTTTTCCTAAACGATGCAGTTTGCAGTAAACACAATATTTCATTTAAAATATATTATTTTAAACTATTTTTGTTTATTTATCTTAGTAAATAATCTGCGATTAGTTGAAACACACTTCAAAAATTCGAGACTGATGCTGTTCGGATGGAGTTCGAATGAAATCTATTACTTGAAAATCAACAATGAAACTTTTCATACATACCGTCTTTTCTTTATAAATCGTTATTTTGGGACATGTACAAGCATGTTGTAAAATTTAATTTTGATTGTGGTGTTGCAGAAACCTCGCGCGACCATTTATGCAAGGTTTACCGCGCGACTGCTACAGAGTTAACGGTACGCTGACAGTCTCCCCAGTGTGGTACACTGCCATATGCCGAATAGTGGTCGCTGTGTAGCATAAAGGCGGATCCACATATTCGACATTCGGAGAAACGAGTGACCGCTCTAGTTATTCCGAGTAGTCGCGGTGCCGTACATCATATGCTTCTAGCATCATGGAGGAATGATCGCGTCCTTCGATGAGCCCAAAACCACAGGCACACTGCTGGTATGGACAACGGGGTACGGTTGTTCAGAAAAAATAACCGCGAAAGAACCGGTAGAATTGTGTAAATTGGGTGTTTTTTGCAATTGTAGGAAAACGCGGGAAAAATTTTAAACTTCTGCAATTTTCGAAAAATTTGAAGTGTTTGTTCAACGAAACGGCCATCTTTATAAGTGTACTTAACTCAATCTGAGAAAGGGGGACCCCCCCCGCAGAAAGGAGCAATTTTTTGGAAATTTTTTGAAAAATTCGTTGGGGTTTCCCAAAGTATCCTTCAAAATCCAAATACCCACCATTCATACTTGGAGGGCCTCGAGATCGGTCTAATCGTTTTTTAGGTCCTTGGTAACGAAAAGTCGAGTGATGGCAAAACGTCTGTCCGTCTGAAGAACGCCAGCGTTGAGCCGATTTTCTCCAAAACTGATATTCCCAATCGATCTGGCTGATGCCACGAGCCCTTGAATATGAAACCAGTATTTTAAATTTGGGAGGTACTCTACATGAAGCCCTTGGGACATGTTAAAAAAAATGGCTCCATAGTTTTTTATTAAATTTTGGATGGATAGTGTGAAGCACGTTTAAGAAACTGGTGTAAATCACATGTTCGTTGAAAACACAGGTCTTTCGAAAAGAGAAAATTCAAGTTTTTCAGCGTCTTCCTACAACTACAATTACGAAGATAAACATTTTTTCTTAACAAAATGTGTTCATGAAAAACAGATCTAAAAATTATGTCATGTTCAATTTTTCGAAAACACGAGTATTTTGGGCGAAATTTTGTATGAAACAGGCAATTTTTATTTCCTTTAAACCATTTTTTCAAACAGCACAACATTTTTTATTAAATTGGAACATCAGTTTGAGTAATGGGCACTTAAATGAATGGTGCAGGTCTCACGTTCGTTAAAAGACCTACTTTTAGAAGAAAGAAAAAAAAATAAATAAAAAGTTTGGTGTCTTCCTACAACTACAATTGTGAAGATACAATTTTTTCCCCTTAATGAAATATGTTCATCAAAAACATCTTCTAATAATGCCATGTTGAATTTTCCGAAAATGTGAGTATTTTTTGAGTCATTTGCCATCAAACAGTTGACCACTCAGAATATCTTGCACTTTGTGAACACAATACCAGAAGTGATTCCAAGCAGTTGGATGCTATGGAAGTTGGAATTTGTGTATTATTTTACATTTCTTTGTTAGTTTCTTACATCTGTTTTCGTGTGAATTTTTTAGCAGACACCAATTTATTAAAATGTTTGAAATAAAAACACATTCACATTACTGTTATAAACTTTAAATTTTCAGCTTTTGTTAACAGTTTTCAGCGTTTGTTGAGTTTTGAGGCCGAATTTTTCACACTACTGCTCAATCCATGAACTTGTTAAAAAATGTTTATAGTGACTTCAGTGGATAAATAAGAATATGTTCCAGAGGTGTCAAGAATGCATTCGAGCACAAGGACACCTCTTTCAGAACTTTCTTTAAGTTAAGCAGCACACACAGTTCTCCTATGTTAGCATGGGAGTTAAGTCAGCGTTTCACTGGGCAAATGAGCCCTCGAGTGCCCAAGCGACACAGCCCTAATCTTTGGCGAACGATACAATGAACGCACTATACTATCGAGTTTTGAATATATTTAAAAGGCCACCATGTTATAAAACGTACATGGTTGCTTATCATACATGGCACTCAAATCATTATGAATAGGACAGCTATGTTTTAAGAAGATCCAAGCAGTTATTGATCAAAACACCAGAACAGATTACACAAGAATATTCCACAATACACCGAATACAATACGCCTCAACAATTAAAAGAAAATAAACAAAATACAAAAAACGAATGTCATTGAACAATCTCACTGAATGAATAGGCATAAAACATTGTAGGAAAGAAATATAAAATACATAAAAATTGTAAGTACATAATAACTGAAGACACAGTAACATAAGATTCCTATTGTTTCCCCAATATTTCATAGATTGGTAGAATTTAAAGTTAAGGATATTTTAAATCAGATTCAAGAAAAATCCATTCAAAGAGTAAAAAACTGCGCTCACTACTACTTCATGCAATAATTAACAGACTTAGTTTGAAATTGTTAAATTAATCATGAATATTTTACAATTACTTGCACAGTTTATTTTGGTGTAGTAACATAATATCCATGTTGAATGAAATACTAATTTTTGCCACACCTAATGCAGATATATAAATTGTGACAATTTGAGAATACTAATTTTCATGATTTTTATTTTCTTACTATCTTCTCACACTTATAATTGTTTAATAAATATTGTACTAATAATTTTTTTGCTGTTTTCCTCAAACATATCTCTAGAATCTCCTCAGTAGCACTTAATATTCATTTCCTTTTTATTAGGTCAATTTCAAATCAAACAAAAAAATAAATTTATGTTCAGTTAAACACTAACTCAGCTGTGATAAAGAAATGTTTCAACAAAGAACCACCACAATGGAGGAACAAAAAGATCTTGTCCACGATAAATAACACTTTTTACAGAAGTCGAACACCCACACCAAAAAGATCATGCAGTGTTTACATTTTTTCAGCAGATAAGCCGTAACAACTCTAATTATAAGTTTATAAAATCAATAAATTAAGAATGAAAAACAAACAACACAACACTGTGGTACAAGAGAGCATTGAGCATTCAGAACTGAAGTGCAATAGGAGTTTAAACATTATTAATTTTGTTGGAAGCCAGAGACACAGAAGTATGCAGGAAAACTTGATAACCTATTTCTGAATTATATTTCCATATTATATACTATTAAACAGCAAATTAAAAGGAATTACAAAACATGAACTTACTTCCAAACTACCACTCCTAGTTGATAGTTATACATAATTACAAAAACCCACAACCAATTGCACACTTTTTTCATCTTCTGTTAGCAAGTAGGTCATCAATTTTTTTCACTGCACTTACCAGACTCTGACAGCCAATAAAATCAATGAATTTCTGGTAAGCATTTCTGGGACTCAGTTCTTCTCACAAAATAGGATCAAGAACTTGTGCAGAGATAATAAGATGCTGATAACTACCGGAAATGGGTTGCAATAAAGACATCAATTTCCATAGCACTTTTCATGACAAAACAATGGTGAATTGCAAAACAATAAGACAATATATAAAGCTTAAAAACTTTCATCTGTCTCCTGTAACACCTTGCAACTGTAACAAGTATGTTCTAAGAGAGAAACTGGAGAGCAGCTAGTAGGTTGCCTAATGGAAGACAAATTTAGACAAAATTTATGAATCCTAAGGTCCAGAGAAACATCTGATGAATATAGACAGATCACATGCTTATAATTGTGAAAAACAACAAATGCTTGGTGATACAATCTGTTGGCATGTACCCAAAACATGGAATTTTTCTGAGGAACACAGAATTGAAAAGGATCAGTTAGTTTCAAAAAATTCCACAATAACAAAAGTATTGCTAACACAAAGAGAAAGCAACACGAGCATATGGCGACACCAACATGTAAGAAAGCTTTTGACAATTTTCCTCACAACTGAATATTCCAAGTCATGCATGAGTTCAAGGTACATTCCAGTATTACAGACTTCAGTCAATTCCCCATGCAAATCTGAACAACAAAAATTATCATGAGGATCAACTGTGAATACAAGGCCATTCAGACCATTACATATTTGCAGAAACAATATTATTTTGGCATGGCAGTCAACAACTGTTTGAACTATTCAAATATTTTCTGCCTAGAGAAAAAGATAGGATTTCAGGCACTCCCCCTCTATATTTAGCAGTATGTATCAAGTCTCCTATGAAAAGATTACACAAAATGTTAATTAAAAAGATCACTTGGGATGTTTAGAAAGCAAATGATTTTGGTGGAGATTATGCACCAGAGAAAGTAGTAGGGAGGACAGGGCATCATTGCCTTTATCACTACAGGATTCCCTTCTAAATGATGAACTAACTGCCATACAAAAATAATAAAACAACTTTTTCAGGTGACTTGCTTTCAACACTTTTCTTCAATCCAGCAATGGCCCTATTATCCTAAATGCAGATAGATTCCTACCCAGTATGGGTAAGTTCCGCACCTAGGACAACAAAGCCTTTCATGCAGGCTATACAACATAAAATCCAAGTTTCAAAGTTTATTCAAAGACATATCCCATGGTATCTACCAACTTAGGATAGATACGTAACACTTACAAAATGTGAAGATTCAATCCAGCCGAGATATATGCTTGGAATTCTGAAATTACAAGTGTGCCAAATTACCTTCAAAAAGTGAAACCATTAGTAGAGCCAATGAAGATAATTCTGCAGAAGGAAGCCCAGCAACTAGAACAGGGCAAAAACACAACACCCTGGAAATCAAAGACAACCCTTCAATGTGCAATGCAAAATAAAGATGTTCCAAGGCTCAAACTTTCAACCCTCTGCTCTCATCTGCTAACAGGATTCCAAACAACATGTCTGACCTTCATGGTCTGGTGAGGTCATGTCAGTCATGACAGGCTTGGTAAGGTTGGTCAATGAGGGTCAGTCAGTCATGGTCGGATCAAATTAGTCTTTGTCAGGTCCAGTCCGGTCAATCATGGCCAGGTCAAGCCAAATCCATCATGAGCAGAATCTGGTCGGTCACAATCAGTCCAGGAGGGGCCAGGGTCAGATCAGGAGGGGGTCATAGATAGGTCAGCCATGGTCAGATAGAGTGGGTCAGGCAGTCTATTTTCAGTTTATCATAGACAGTATTGTAATAATTAGTCTTAGTTATATTCCTAGTCAGTCTCCTTATTTAAAAGTAAATTAGTAGAGTCAAACAACAATAAGTATCTTCCATTGGTTAGCAAATCCAGAAACGTCTAAAATCTTCGGAATGGTGCATCCCAAACTCTGTGTAGGTGGTCAAAATGATTGAAAAGGACAACTGATGTGTGTTACTTATTACATTGTAACAGTAATAGAAGCAAAGACTTTGCTGAAAATTAAGAAAACATAACAGAACCAAAACAATAAGACCAGAGAAAAAGCTGGCCACTCTTCTTTCTTGAGCTTTTGAGATCCACATCATTCATGGTGCTCTTGAGAGAGAAATCCCTAAACACACTGCCAAACATGGAAAGGAGAACAGCTTCAAGAGATAAAACATCAAACAACACAAAAGATAATATGGGCATGAATAAACCCTAAATATTGCCTTTGTCAAAAGAATGAAAGGTCTTTAGATCTGATACAGGTTGTAACTGTCCGTGTTACATGGATGGAAAGTACAACATTCAATGGAGAAACAAGAGGCACAAATTTTTGCAACCCTATGTATGGCAACCAGACCTCACATCTATGAAAGTTTTTATGAAAACTACCAAAGGAACCCTTAAGGCAAGGTAAAGAGATACCTACATTATTGCAGATTGTCCCCTACTGAGAAGGTGGAGCATCAGTAGCTCCAAAAAGAAATGTGCAAAAGTATGCTTCGGAAACTTTTTTTATACTAGGTTGACTAAGATGACCTCTTTTATTTCTTCACTTTGGAAACTTTGTTGTCATTTTGCTAGCAAATGTAGGAGTTACGCATCTAGATAATGATCATCTTTACAAAGTGACAATTGTGATAACACATTGAATTGCAAAATCAAATAGATTTGCCTGCCTGCAGCCTGATGGTATATGGTAAATTATATCTCCAAACCGAAGCCATTCCTTGCAACCAAAACATAATTTTGAAGAATGCTGAAGTGAAATGGAAATAGAAATGTATGACCTCTGTCCGAATAAGTCTTAACAAACAAATGGAAGTAAAAGGCAAGTAACATACGTGATAGGCACATTGGAATGAATTCCTGAAAACTGGGAACATTGTCTCTATCCTGCAATGACAAGGTCTGCATGATCTAAGATTTATTGAAAGTACTGTACAGTATCTAGAATTAATTTTTGTATAACAAATCAATTATATATAACATA
This sequence comes from Teleogryllus oceanicus, assembly GCA_964035755.1. Classification (NCBI taxonomy): domain Eukaryota; kingdom Metazoa; phylum Arthropoda; class Insecta; order Orthoptera; family Gryllidae; genus Teleogryllus; species Teleogryllus oceanicus. Next base: position 333,972,854 of record CAXIVR010000001.1, on the reverse strand, counting down.
AAATTTAAAAAGCAAATGAAAAACATTAAGTCAACATTGTACAGTTATTTACAAAGTTATAGCTCACACAAAAATATTAAAAGAGTGGCAGATTTATCTTGTATTTTTCACTACCTTAAGTAGCATTCAAGATGCAGTACTTCGAACAATTAAATGTGAGATTTATAACAGTTCAGGGACTAGCAATTAAATCATTACATGTGGTAAACTAATGTTAAAACGAGCATAAAATATATATCTGTTGCAATGATCTTACTATCAAATCTTTCTGAAGCAGCGGCACCAATATCAACATTCCCCTTATCTTTCTCGAAATTGTTGTACGCCTTCTTGTTGGCAGTCACTTTCAAAATATTTTGAGTGTAATCGGAACTTTGGAGATCTTTTGCTTTGGACAAAACTTCTTTGGCAGAACGTGCATTTGCACCTCCTGAATGATGTTGGTTGATGAAGTTCGCAACAACTTCCCACCTTCAAGAAACATACATGTTAATATTAACTGCTTTCATACACATACAAGCACAAAATAGCCAAGGAAATATTGGATGACCACTTTTTCTCAAATTTCTCTGACATTTTACAGTTTTCCACAACTTTCCCCCTAATAAAATGTATAGCTTATTTAATGAAAATTGTAAATAAAAGCAAGGCAGGTGGAGTTTGAAAATGATATATTTCATTTGAGCCATTTTCTCCGTGGTTTCTTAGATTCTCTTGTAAAAATACATCATGCGAGAAAGAATAAACACGCTTCAAAACGCTTTGTACCTCGTTATTTATTTGTTAGCTCTCCGATTTTACTATTAAAACAAAACTAGCAATATTTTCCACACATATATGAACAGTACCAATGTTATTTCAAGAATAGTATCAAGTATTATAATTGCCTCAAATAATTTCCCGACTTTTAACAATTCCAAAAATACCCTGATTTTCCCTGGCTTCTTCATAATAATGTAATTCCATGACTTTTGACAGCTTTCTGGAAAGTGGCCATCCTGCTACATGAAATAGTCTTAACATCACTAGGGGGTAGGCACTTGGGATGCATAAAGGATTTTTGCAAGGCATCACAATAGTAGCACGAAGACACTCACTGGATATTAGAACGTTAGGGCAAACTTCCTTCCCCTAAAGGTATTCAAACACTGGCATTTCTAGGCTGCAACTCTGTGCCTTGCCACACAAGTTTTTACAGCTCCATATGTATTGTATATTTGTACTATTGTACATTTAGAACTGAGAAATGGGTCTTGAAAATAAATTCAGTCAACAAATGTTTAATGTATCTAAAAGGGAGAGTGGGCTCAACTAAAACTAATCAGTGTTTTCCAAAACAAAACAAAAAAAAATTATGGGTAAATTTTAGTAATCCAAAAAATATGGCTACCTAGTTTTGTATGTACAAGAATACATGCTAAATTTATCTACATGAACATAATTATTGAATAATACTGAGGGGATTTTCACAACAAATCAACGTACTTCAAGTATATATATACACATTAACTATGTATATACAATAATTAATTTCATTAATAATACATTACTAGAAGTAAACGAATAAAAATGGAGAAAAAGTTGTCCTTGTAAACCAAATCTTACGGCGTCCTCAAAAGTGTAAGTGAAGTTTCATGCCATAGAGCTGCTAGGAAGTCATCTGAGTCGGCGTAACTGCAGCACTGTTTACAAACAGCTGAGGTTTCAAGCATTAATATATGTCTTTTTCACAAATGATTGTACACAACAAAGCACAACACTCACTTATTATGAGTAACGAAGCTCAGAATTTAGTAGTGGATAAAATAGTAGTGTACTGTCTACAAGACTGATGTCTGAACTAAATCAAAATGTTGGGCAAAAATTATCATTCAGTAAAGGAAAACAAATAGGGGAGTAAATAGTAAGTGATCACTTCCTCCCAGATGAAGTAGAGCCTTTGACATAGTGGAAAATATGTTTAAACATATTATTGAAAAGATCATTACTCTTGTTATATAAATAAAATTGATATCTCTGTGCAACACTAATTTTCTCAACAAATGAAATTATGTCATCTCCTTTATTGCTGAGAAAAATTTGGAATGTTGTAAACTTACTATTACACATTAATTTTGACAAAGAGCAAGTAAATTAGTTCTATTTACTGAGGACTATGAACCGTTTCCTAATCACAGATAAACAATGATTAATCCAAAAAGTCTCAAAATATTTGTTCATTTTCAAAAGTTAATAGTAGGCACTCCATATTAACAGATGTAATCAATCAGTGAATTTTTATCCCGAATTACATGAATAAATATTGAGAAGAAAATGCACAAATTGAAGAAACTTGTACATGTAAAATAACAGCTGAAATAAATCTTTCCCATCCAAAAGTCCCATCTTTTAGAAAAGGTAATTCAATTCAGATCAAAGGTTATGTCTTCAAAGAAATAAAGGAAAATAAAATTAAAGTTACGCACTTATTTTGAAAACTGCCAATAAAACAGCAATAGAAATAGAACATTTGTCCAGTTCTACATGCCATCTTCAGGATAACCGTAACTGGAATGGAAGTCTGAAATTAAAAATATAATAAATAATGGAAATTTGTAAGAAATATAATAAAAACACTATTCTAACAGCTTGTGTTTTTTTATTACATTTCACACATCACCATTACTAACATATTTTCGATTTCAAACTACACAAATAATGGTTTCTCTGATAAAAAATGGGGCTATGGAAAGGCTCTATAGTCCTGTTTTATTTTCTGATTTCATACCATAAAGTGCAATGTCAATATTAAATTTTCAATTTTCTTGACATAGGTTTTTTTTAAATTCCTGCACTACAAACCAAACGAGACACCAAATATCATGATCTCCTCAGCCATGTTAATTTTGTCATGCTTGACACGCAGGCCTAAGTTGCTGACTTAATTACATACAGTGAAATTAAGCAGTGGGATATTGCTCAGGAGGCAAAGTTCCTCTTTTTGCTGCTACAGAGCTCTTAACCAGTCATGTCATTGCACAGCTCTTTTACATGCTGTAAAGTAAGACATAGGGCCATAGGCTTTACTTCTCTGAAGGAAGATATTCTGATGATTTGCACTCTTAATCTTTAATAAAGATTGAACTATGTATGGTATAGCCAAGTTAGATATTCAAGGCCAATATTATAACCATAACACTATCAGTCAAAAAATATAGAAAAGAATTTGGAGAATATGTACCTCTGATTTGTCCCAGCAGGGAAAATATTCACAGCCTTAATCAGAAGTTGAAGTTCTTCAGGAGTCCATGGGGCACAACCTCCCTTACTTCGTCCAGGGCCACTAGTACTGCCACGTTTGGTTACATCCATTAGAGCTTGTCTCTCCTCTTCTATTCGACGTTCAACTTCATTGACTGCTGCTACAAATGCATCTCTGCCTTCAGTTGCAAGTCTGCTAGTTAAGTTTTCCAACCTATAAATAACAGGAGATACAGAAAAGTCTGTAATGAAGATCCACATGTTACATCATCAAATTGCAATCACACAAGAGCCATTCCATGTCAAATTGCACATGAATTGACATGCATGATTTTTTAAAATTAAATCTGGACATCCAATTTCTTTTAATCACAAAAAACTCCATGACATTGTATTTTTTATATTCAGGTGTTGTTGTCAGACCCAAAGACTTGACACATGTTTCTCTATGTGTTTATCTTGCAATATTTTGAAAAATACTACAGTTAGAAAAAAATAAAAATATACAAGAGTTAACTTATGTAATCCATATAATAAATAGAAAAAATCAGAACATAATAAAAAACATTAGGGTTAAATTTTGGTCTTTTTTGCGTGATTTGATGTGGAATGGCTTGGAGTTGACTACCCAACAGAAGTAAGGTTACAAAAACCTACTCTTGTGCTTGGAACGATTCACAAATTTTTTCCAAGCTGGCCATGTGGTGTACTGTTTCTTCTTTGTCTTTAGCATAGTAATCATTAGATTTCACTAATTTACGTAAGGCAGTTCGCAGAACTTTCAAGGCTTTCTTCTGAGCATCTCGTTCAGCTTTCAAAGCACTTTGTTTGGCTTTCTCTTCAGCTTCCTGTTCAGCTTTAATGCGGCGTGCCTCCTCATCTGCAGCCTGAACTCTCTATAACACAAAGGAGAGCAATATTTTTGATGCGTTATATTAATTTTACACATAATGATTAACTAGTGGCCTGCAGCAGCATACATACTGCTATACAAAAGAACACCAAGTGATTTTCCAAAAAGTAGCACACACACTGCTCAAGAACAACAAATAAAATACTCTTGTAAAACACTGCAAGACATTAAATATTTTAACAAATACATCATTAGTAGAGCAAAAACATAGTAAGTATATATTCAATAAAACGCTTCTTTGCAAACCAAGAGCACAAAAAAAGTTGTTCCATTAACTCAACCAGTGAATAGGAAATACTTAATGGCAGTCTCAAAGTATCTTCAAGGAAGCTTGAAGCCTTGCTGTTCCACAACATCAGCTGTATCGTAAACAATGATGCTGAGTATAAGAATTTAGCCCAATACACGCAATATTAGAATAGATGGAATAACAGAATTATTATTTTATTAGCATTTTCCAGCCAAATCTGTTTAATTGCTTTTGAATTTTCCCAAGTTACTGAGTATCTAACAAAACTATAGACACCTCTCACATGGCTGGATGTTGTGTAGTTTGCTATCAATTTCTGAGCACATTATAGATTAGTAATGTAGATAACTAGAAGTGCTAGAAATACGTCTTTCCTCTCTCCTTCACAGAATCCCAAAGTACAAACTATACCAGTGATGCTAAAACAACATGTACTTGCTTACCTGTATTTTCATGGAAAAATTACACGAAAATTACTCAATATTACTAAATATGGCTATAGCCATATTTCAAAATCTATCCTTAAAGAACAAATTTCATTAAGGGAAAAATCTCTATCTTTATAACTGTAGTTGTAGAAAGACTACAAAAAAGTTTTGAACTTTTGCAATTTGTGAAAATGCAGGGTTTCCAATGAACATAAGACCTGCATCATTCTCTTAAACTTCCTTCACACAATACAAAATAAAAAAATAATAATAAAAATCTATGGAGCCATTTTGTGAAAAGTTGGAAAATGTCCCAGGCACTTCATGTGACCCCCTGAAATTAAAAAAATAGGTTTTGGTTTCAAATTCAAGGGCCACGACATCAACTAGATGGATTGGGGAATATTAATTTTGGAGAAAATCAGCTGAACAGTTTAGCAGATAGCGTTATTCACAGACTGAAGGACAGATGTTTTGCAGTTATTTGATTTTCGGTACCAAGGACCCACAAAACATGCATTCTGGCTACACCACATGATAGAGGATCTTTTCTTCTAAATTTAGCCAGTCGATTTATCCACTTTTTGGTTACCAGGGTCCTGTAACAAGAGTTTTTCTGCCCCAAATTCGCCGTTTTCTCGCGCAGAATTACGTAGCTTTCTCTCTACTCCGTAGCGGGAAACTAAAACTAGAAATTTCCAAAACTTAAAAAATATTCTTCACATTCGTGTTTGTTGGAAGATGAAGAGGGTAGGGAAGGCTGGAAAAGAGGAAGCCAGAAACCTTGCCAGATGTAAGCAACTCTGTGTTTATTTTTACTATGGCAGGGGAAAATCTTCCAAAGACACAGCAGGGCAAGCACTCCACAGTGAGTGGCATTCACAGCTAGCCTGGCCTACCCACTTAAAACGCCTGCCATTCTTCTGATTCCATTCCCGTGGAACCGCTGTCAGGCATTGCATTACGGGAAGGGCAGATCAGCACGGCTCAATGCCAACAGATGTCAACTCCCTCGCAGTCGTTCTTCTACCCGAAGCTTCTTCAAAACTTTTGCAGCATAGGTGCTTACTGCACTCCAATTCTTTTGGGACATTAGCATCCTAATGACAATGGTATCAGGAGTCACTACATGCAGGAGGACTCTGTGGAGTTTTCCCTCTCAATGAAAAGCGGACAGTGAAAGAATTCATGCTCCACATCTTCAACCAATGAGTCATAGGCTGGGCATGAGGAGTCATCATCCAACCAGAAAGAGTTGGTATGCACAGAAACACCCACACCCGGTTAACAATTGAATTAAATAATGATCCACATCTCAATGTTTCCTTTGGGTCCACTTCGTTACATCAGGAATAAGACGAAATGACCATCTACCAGTGGACGATACAACCCATTGCCGTTGCCACTGGGCCATTGTCACCTCCCTCTCTTCCTTCACGATGACCCTATTTGTAGTTCCCTCTACCTTACGTCTGTAGAGCCTGGCCCTTTCTTGTGCCACGAGGTCCACAGAGGGCATATCGGCTAACACATACAGCACTGTACGAAACCGTGTGAAACGCCCGGGCCACCCTCAAGGAGGACCTTCTTTACACTGACTTAGCACCGCAGGTGTACTCCTGGATCCCAAAGGCATCAACCCAAATAGGGGCTGCGTAGAGCAGCAGAGAATTAACCGAGCTAGACCTTTGCCTTGGACCCCCAATGTTAGGCATAATTCGTGCCGAGGATGAGGCCATGCAAAACACTTTCTCGTGGACTATACGCGAATGCTCGTCAAAGTGCAGTCTCGTGTCAATCTTGACTCCGAAATATCTTCGAGACAGCTGGAAGGCTATTTTATTACCTCCTACATTGAGAGTAACACCCTCTTTCACTTTTTTGCCTGTCACCAAGACAGTCTTTGTTTTATGCTCGGCCATTGAACCCCACCGAGTTAGCCACAGCCGGATCGCAGCCACAGCCTCATTCGCAACCTGCATGACCTTTTCAGTATTTTTGCTGACCACTACCACTGCAACATCGTCAGCAAATCCAATAACCCTAGCGCCTTCTCGCAACTGGAGCTTCAAAACGGAGTCGTACATTATATTCCACAACAGCGGCCCATGTACCGAGCCTTGCGCAACCCCACCCGAAATACCATAAATCTTTACTCCTGTCTGTTTCGTATAGTGAAGTACTTTCCTCAAAGTAGCTTCTGATAGTGTTCACAATGTAATTTGGAACTATCAGTTTTTTTAACGCAGAAAGTATGGAACTCCACTTTGGCATATTAAATGTGTTCCTGACGTCGGCAGTAACAATAATGCAACACTTCTTTGTGCCTCTTCTCCATCGTTTGCTCTTAATAATCTTGAGTGCATGTCGATGACAACCCTAATTGTGTCCACTGTGGATCTCACCTTCCTGAAGCCATACTGATTATCGGACAGTCCTTGTGGTTCCTCCGTGTAGGCCTCAATACGTTTGCAGATGATCCGCACTAACACCTTGCCTGCTGTGTCCAATAAACATAAAGGCCGATATGTTGACGGGTAACTAGGTGGCTTATCGCTTTTCAGAAGGACCAGCTGTTGTTGCTTTCAAGACGGGGAAATTCTCCTCTCGTGCGCATGCATTATATGTTTCTAAAAATAGATCTGATCCAGTCCTAATAGTAGTCTTAGCAACATCATCTTCCGAATGTGACACCTAACTCAGCAAATCCAAATTTTGTTCATTTGAACCACTTTCCTGGCTAGATCTGCTGGTAGTGAAATCACGGGCGTTTGGTTGCCACCGTAGGCGATACGAATGGACAACTATTACTTTTCTGTCTTTGGCTCCCTTCAGCTGTCTCACAAACACCTCAAGGATTTCTTTGGCCGTCATGACATCGCCCAGATCTTCAAATTCCAGGCGTTACCTCCGCTTTTCCTTTGAGTTGGTCAACCACTGCTATCTGAAATTGCTCTGTCTCTCAGCGTGTCAGTGTGCCTCTGAGAACTTACCAGGTGAGCTTAACCTGGCGAAGTTGAATTTGTTTTTCCTTATTCATTATTTACAATTCTATTATATATAGTCCACTAGTTCTTAACAAAGCCTTTGAGTTTTCATGTAGCACTTTTTAAGTGTTAAACGATAGTTTGCTATACACATTAGCATGTTTCACACTCTCTTATCTTAAATCTCTTATTTCTTTGTTCTACAATTTCTTTCATCTTTCCACTTTACCCTGTCTCTAGCTATGCAATCCCATAAATGATTTATTTCGCTAATAAATTCGTCTTGCCACCTTCTTTGTCTTCCTACACATCTCCACCGTCCTCTTGGGTCCCACTGGGTGGCATGAGTCCATCTTTCGAAGTAAAGTGGGCTGATATATCCACCCCATTTCCATTTTGATGTTTTTGCCTCTTGTGCTGTGTGTTTTAATTTTGACTTTCTGCTGATGTCAGCATTCTTGACTGTCTCTTTGACTGATGTTCAGGATTTTTTTCTCCATTTTCCTTTCGCATTTCTCTATGATATTTCTCTTTGACATAAATCCGGGTGCGCCATAAATTAGAACATGAAACACACAGATAATCAAATGTTTCATAGAGAGAGACAGACACACACAGACAGACACAGACAGACAGAGACAGACAGACAGACACAGACAGACAGACGACAGACAGACAGACAGACAGACAGACAGACAGACAGAACAGACAGACACAGACAACAGACAGACACAGACAGACAGACAACAGACAACACGACAGACAGACACAGACAGACACAGACAGACAGACGACAGACACAGACAGACAGACACAGACAGACAGACACAGACAGACACACACAGACAGACAGACACACAGACAGACAGACAGACACACACACACAGACAGACACACAGACAGAAGACACACAGACAGACAGACACACACACAGACAGACAGACACACAGACAGACAGACAGACACAAAACAGAACAGACAGACACACACAGACAAAGACACGACAGACAGACACAGACACACACACACACACACAGACAGACACACACACAGACAGACAACACACACAGACAGACAGACACACACAGACAGACAGACAGACACACACACAGACAGACAGACACAGACAGACACACACACACAGACAGACACACACACACAGACAGACACAGAAAATACACACAGAATACAGAAAATCAGTATGGTTTCCGCAGAGCCCGCTCGACTGTTGACGCAGTCCAGCTTGTCATTAACACCGCCCGACAAGCAATTGGAGGAAGCAGATGGAAGAGAGGCCCAAAACAGTACTGTGCTGTCGTTACGTTAGATATTAAAAATGCATTCAACTCGGCCAGGTGGAGTAATATTCACCAAGCTCTCCGCAGATTTAATGTGCCAACGTACCTGAGGAAGATTGTGGCCGAGTATCTGAGTAATAGAGCCCTGATTTACAATACAAATAATGGGCCGAAGGTACGTAATATCACGGCTGGTGTCCCGCAAGGGTCGGTATTGGGGCCACCATTATGGAATGTGATGTATGATGAGGTTCTTCGGCTCCCCCTCCCAGAAGGAACCAGTATTATTGGTTTCGCGGACGACATTGCTATCGTCGCCGTTGCAAAGTACATTGAGGAAATTGTGTATATTTGCAACGAAGCGATCGCTATTGTTACTCAGTGGTTGAAGTCCTCATGGCTGCAGTTAGCTGAGCACAAGACTGAGGTTATCCTAGTCACTAGCAGGAAAAAGAGAGAAACCAACACTCTCAAAGTCGGGGACCACCATATTGCATCGCAGCCGTCGATCAAATATCTTGGTCTCATGATTGACGCCCGTCTGACATTTGCTGACCACCTGAAGTACGCCAGCAATAAAGCTGCGGTAATTAATGCAGCATTGTCGAGACTAATGCCCAACATAGGGCCCTGTCAGGAGAAACGGAAGCTTCTGGCCTTGGTTGTGAGGTCCGTCTTGCTCTATGGAGCCCCAGTATGGGCCAACTCCATGTCGATAAATAGTTACATCCGAGGGATGACGTCAGTGTACAGGTTATCAGCACTGCGGGTAGCTTGTGCATTCCGCACTGTGTCAAACGATGCAGTGTGCGTCATCGCGGGGATGCCTCCTGTAGATATCTTGGCGCAGGAAAGACGGAGGCGATATCACAAAGAAGAGGAGAACCCAGACTGCTCGACAACACTGCTCGAATGGCAGGATCGATGGGACAAGTCCATTAAAGGAAGATGGACATACCGCATGATTCCTCCATTGCACCGTGGATCAACCGTAAACACGGCGAAGTAAATTTCTTCTTGACACAGCTGTTGTCTGGACACGGATGCTTTCTGGCATATCTCCACAGGTTCAAGCTGGAGGATACCCCATTCTGTCCATTATGTGAACCTGCTGTCGAAGACGCCGAGCATGTGTTCTTCCAGTGCCCGCGATACCATCTGCAGCGACGGCACGTTATGAGTATACTCGGGATCGACCCGCTGACACCCGAAGCAATGGTTGGGTGCATGCTCGCCTCAGAAACCAACTGGGATGCGGTGAGCTCATATGCGCAGACCATAATAGCTGAGCTCAGGAGAATAGAAAGGGAAAGAAGGGAAGTCGATTGATCCTCGTTTGACCTTCCTACGTTTTGACGAAGAGAAGTGGCTTGTGACTAAGCCACTCTAATCCACTCCCCGTGATGTAATGCCTAACGGCTTCCGGGGAGGATGGAGGAGAAGGAGGTTGGTTTTAGTGGGTAAAAATCTCACACTATCATGTGGTACGGGCCGCATGGTGTCTTTTGAAGATTTCCACCTACCCTCGTAAAAAAAAAATAAAAAAACACAGACAGACAGACACACACACACACAGACAGACACAACACACACACAGACACAAACACACACACAGACAGACACAAACACACACACACAGACAACACAAACACACACACACAACACACAGACAGACACAAACACACACAGAGACAGACACAAACACACAGACAGACACAAACATACACAAGACAGACACAACACACACACACAGACAGACACAAACACACACACAGACAGACACAAACACACACACACAGACACACAACACACACACACACAGACAGACGCAAACACACACAGACAGACAGACACAAACACACACACAGACAGACAGACACAAACACACACACACACAGACACAAACACACACACAGACAGACACAAACACACACACACAGACAGACACAAACACACACAGACAGACAGACACAAACACACACACAGACAGACAGACACAAACACACACACAGACAGACAGACACAAACACACACACAGACAGACAGACAAACACACACACAGACAGACAGACACAAACACACACACAGACAGACAGACACAAACACACACACAGACAACAACACAAACACACACACAGACAACACACACAAACACACACACAACAACACAACACACACACAACACACACACAGACAGACAGACACAAACACACACACACAGACAGACAGACACAAACACACAAACAGACACAAACACACACACAGATACAAACACACACAGACAGACACAGGGGTCCAAGGGGATGTGATGCGATTACAAGTCTCGCTGAAGAGAGTCTCCTAGCCTCTCCATCCCAACTCCACTCTCACATTCAGGAGGTGGACCCTGTCGACTCGAGTAACCTTGCCAAGGTTGTGGTAACCAATCCCTTCGGCGGTACGGGTCGACCAACAGATGTGAGAATGGGGTTCTGACAAGTCACCCTGTCGGAATGGCAAGTAACCGCCGTACTGGAGCGCCCGTCGGGATACGGTCTGGTTGGTTACAACCCTGACCCAGGGTAAAGAGTGAAGCCAGGGGAGCCTGTAACCCCTAAGCGACGTGTCCCCAGGAGGCGGACAGGGGAAGAATCTCTCGATATTGAGGTCAAGAGGCAATTAAAATACCTCTCAAGGACCAACAGGCGGGGAAGGACACCCCAGTGAAACAATCAATATGGAAGGTCTTTTGGGATCTCAGTTTACGGTGCAGGGGCCCGAATCCCCAGTACCGGCGTCTGTCAGGAGTGAGCAAGCAGGCTCCCAGGCGTCGTCAACCAGTGACCGCAGTACTTCAGCAGTGGACCACTGGGCTGCTGTAGTATCCGTTGCTACTAGTGATGATCATGTGAAACAACAGGCATTGTGTGGCCTTGAGAAGAAAATAACCGAGCTTCTCAATTTTGTTAAGCCTCGTCATAATGTTCATGGTGAGATCAAAATATTGGCGTATTCGATCCAGACGCACTTTAACGAGGTGGTAGCACTGCAAAAAGGAGGATCACCCAGACCAGATCCTCAGTGCAACAAACCTACTGGGAAAGAACAGTGCACTCGGACATCCCCTGAGAAGGTGGCTGCGGAAGTACTCGTAACGAGAAGCGATCCTTCGCGAAACCGGATGTCCCACGTGCCGAAGGAAGGAAGAAGACTGCGAAAAACGCAGATAAAATCCGGGCAAATACCCTCTCCGGAAATACCACGAGAAGAGCCCAAGTGGCAAGTGGTCACTCGTAAAAGAACACGTAAGCGTTCTAAAACGCGGAAAAGGCCACTCAGACCAGATGCCCTGATGATAAAGAAGGACGACGCGCTGACGTACGCGGACATCCTTAAAATAATGAAAACTGACCCTGAGCTTACGGATCTGGGCGAGAATGTCACGCACATCCAGAAGACAGCTGGCGGCGATCTCCTTTTGCAACTGAAGCGGTCTGCCGCAGGCCAAACAACAGATTTTCAGTCCTCTGTAAAGAAGGTGTTTGGATCGGACGGCGATGTGAGGGCTCTCACTCACACCGTGACTATTCAGGTGAGGGACCTGGATGAGGTCACAACTGAAGAGGAAGTGCAAAGGGCTTTGGTGGACAAACTTCCCGAAGCCAGTGATCTCCCAGCTACTGTGGTCAAATCCCCATTCTATGGTGGAACACAGGTAGCCATAGTCAGCGTTCCTGTTGCAGTGGCTAACAAATTGTTGACCAACCATAAAATAAGAATAGGATGGGTGTACTGCACTCTGCGTGAGAAGAAAGTCCCTTGAGGTGTTACAGATGTTTGGATTTTGGACACCTCAGAAAAGCATGTAAAAACTCACATGACTGGTCAAACTTGTGCATGAATTGTGGAGGTGATAATCACCTTGCTAAGGCATGCACAAATGACGCAAAGTGCTTACTTTGTGAAGAAAAGGAGAAACAAGGCAGACATGCTACTGGGTGCAGCAGGTGTCCATCGTACCAATAAGCGCAGAAAGCAATAACGGATAGAAAATGAGAATTATACAACTCAATCTCAACCATTGCGCAGTCGCTTAGGATATCCTGGCTCAGTCGGTTAGGGAATAGGAGGCTGATTTAGCAATAGTATGCAGGCAGTATATTAACCGTAAAGATACAGCGTGGGTATCTGACCTCCACAACCGGGCGGCAATCTGGGCCTGTGGAAAAAACACATTCCAGCAAGTAATGACGAGACCCGGAGCTTGATTTGTCTGGGAAAAAATCAACGGCGTTTACATCTATAGCTGTTATGCCTCACCAAACGCGACAATGGACGAGTTTGAGCAGTTTCTCGACCGCTTAGTGTATGACGCAAGAGGACGAAGCCCCTTGGTGATGGCTGGAGACTTCAACGCCTGGGCGGTTGAGTAGGGTAGTTCGTCTACTAATGAGCGAGGTCGAGCAGTTCTGGCATCCCTCTCCCTTCTGAATGTAGAGCTCACCAACACAGGAGACATACACACCTTCCGCACAGGGGGCGTGGGATCTGTTGTAGATCTGACGTTCATGTCAGATAATCTATTGAGAATGGGAGTGTCCTGGAGAGTTAGTGAACACTATACCCAGTGACCACCAGGCACTTTTGTACGAAGTGAAAAATCAGCGGAGATAATTTTGCACCGAAATATCAGCCAGCTGGGTGGAAAGCAAAAACATTTGACGAAGTTTTCCGATTATGTTTGGAGACGATAGTACCAACAGGTGCGGCAGATGACAAAGCTAGGCAGGTTATGAAATGGGTTACCAAAGCCTGTGATGCGGCTATGTCTATACAGGGCGCAATCACTCTACGTTCACCAGTTTACTGGTGAAATGAGCAAATCGCCCAGTTTCGTCGGGAAGTGCCTTCGAGCCAGAAGACTGTACCAGAGAGCTCGTGGTAGAGACAACTTTCTTCAATTGCAAGAGCAACACACACTCGCTCGAAGCCAATTGAAGATAGAAATTCGCAAGAGAAACGCTTATGCGCCAAAAGCCTATGTGACGAGGTGGAAAAGGATCCATGGGGTAGGCCGTACAAGACGGTCATGAGTAGTTCAAGACAGTGGCACCTACGTTCTCCAACATGCCCCAATATGCTGCTCAAATTGTGACAGCCCTATTCCCGAACCACCCTGGTGAACCAGTTAATATAGCGTTATCTGAGCTAGAAATAATTCCTCGAGTCACGCAAGACGAAATTCTGCACGCAATCAGCAGAATCGGCAACACAAAAGCTCCCGGACCGGATAACATTCCCAATATTGCCCTCAAGATTGCGATACTCACTCACACCGACATCTTTGTGGATCTTCTTATATATTCTTGCTTGAGAGATGGGGTGTACCCAGAAAGATGGAAAAAAAAGCGTCTGGTGCTCCTCCCTGAGGGAATAATCTCCTGACGATCCATCGTCATACCGCCAACTGTGTATGCTTGACACAGCTGGCAAGGTTCTGGAGAGAATTATTAGTACCAGACTCGAGAAAGCTGTAGAGGAGGGAACAGGCCTTTCGAAAAATCAGTATGGTTTCCGCAGAGCCCGCTCGACTGTTGATGCAGTCCAGCTTGTCATTTACACCGCCCGACAAGCAATTGGAGGAAGTAGATGGAAGGGAGGCCCAAAATAGTACTGTGCTGTCGTTACGTTGGACATTAAGAATGCATTCAACTCGGCCAGGTGAAGTAATATTCACCAAGCTCTCCGTAGTTTAGGTCCAACGTCTTGAAGATTGTGGCACAGTATCTGAGTAATAGAGCCCTGATTTACAATACAAATAATGGGCCGAAGGTGCATAATATCACCGCTGGTGTCGCGCAAGGGTCGGTATTGGGTCCACCATTATGGAATGTGATGTATGACGAGGTCCTTCGGCTTCCCTTCCCAGAGGGCACCAGTAACATTGGTTTCGCGGACGACATTGCTATCGTCACCGTTGCGAAATACATTGAGGAAATCGTGTACATTTGCAACGAAGCGATCGCTATTGTTAGTCGGTGGATGAAGTCCTCAGAGCTGCAGTTAGCTGAGCACATGACTGAGGTTATCCTGGTCACTAGCAGGAAAAAGGGAGAAACCATCACTCTCAAAGTTTGAGACCACTGTATTACATCACAGCCGTCGATCAAATACCTTGGTCTCATGATTGACGCCCGTCTGGCATTTGCTGACCACCTGAAGTACGCCAGCAATAAAGCGGCGGTAGTTAATGCAGCACTGTCGAGGCTAATGCCCAATATAGGGCTGTCAGGAGAAACGGAAGCTTCTGGCCTTGGTTGTCAGGTCTGTCTTGCTCTATGGAGCCCCAGTATGAGCCAACTCCACGTCGACAAATAGTTACGTCCGAGGGATGACGTCAGTGTACAGGTTATCAGCATCGCGGATAGCTTGTGCATTCCGCACTGTGTTAAACGATGCAGTGTGCGTCATCGCGGGGATGCCTCCTGTAGATATCTTGGCGCAGGAGAGACGGAGGCGATATCATAACGAGGAGAACCCAGACTGCTCGACAACACTGTTCGAATGGCAGGATCGATGGAACAAGTCCATTGAAGATGGACGTACCGCATCAATCCCTCCATTGCACCGTGGATCAACCGTAAACACGGCGAAGTAAATTTCTGCTTGACTAAACTGTTGTCTGGACATGGATGCTTTCTGGCATATCTCCACAGGTTTAAGCTGGAGGATACCCTCTTCTGTCCACTATTTGAACCTGCTGTCGAAGACGCCGAGCATGTGTTCTTCCAGTGGCCGCGATACCATCTGCGGCGACGACACGTTATGAGTATACTCAGGATTGACCCGCCGACACCCGAAGCAATATATGGGTGCATGCTCGACTCAGAAACCAACTGGGATGCGGTGTGCGCATATGCGCAGACTATAATAGCTGAGCTCCGGAGAATAGAAAGGGAAAGAAGGGAAGTCGACTGATCCTCCTTGGATCCTTCCTACGATCTTGCGAAGAGAAGTGGCTTGTGACTAAGCCACTTTCATCCACTCCCCATGATGCAATGCCTAACGGCGGTTCCGCGGGGATGGAGGAGAAGTAAGGTGGTTTTAGTGGGTAAAAATCTCACGCTTTCATGTGGTACGGGCCACATGGTGTCTTTTGAAGATTTCCACCTACCCTCGTAAAAAAAAGACAAGAGACAGACACATTCACACACAGAACTTCAGAAGCCACAAAATCAGTGAGAAATGTATTTTCCGATTTAACTTCTCAGAGACTAAAAAAAGTAAAATTTCCCACCAAACATTAAAAAAAATGTTTTTGCTCATTATTTGAAAATGCTTCATATTTGCACGAGTCACCTCTGATAACACAACTACACAAGTTTATAGATTTACATAAGTATCCATCAGGGGCATCCTTCAGACCATTCAGCATATCATGACAGAACGCTCCCAAAAAAATTGAAATAAATGTTAATTTCCTGCAACTTTTAACTGAAGAAGTTTTAAACTTCTAAATTCAATTTTATAATACAGCCTGAAATTAAAATATTAGGGCAATAGCAGCACTGAATTATGGGAGAATGGGGAGGGGGTGTACAAATATGAAAATTAACCTTTGGTCAGGGTTTTCTGTTCTTCTAGCTTAAATGGGACGACAACGGGAATGGGATTCCCGGACCAATTTGCTGTTTGCATTGGTTACTGAACAAATTCTTCAAAAAGTTAGAGCTTGAAGACTACAGTTCACCAGCCAAGGAATTTACCACAAGCCAGGAGTACCCAGTAGCAGTGGCAATGAACTCTGAATAGCAATGCCATAAACTTAGTTCTCCCCTGGTCTCTCCAAGTAATAACTGATAAAACACGTGCATTTGACACTGATATCACTGGAATTTTTTTAAATAATTCCTACTAGCCGAACAGAAATGCTTTTTCTGATCTATTTCTCTAAAACTCATGGTGAGGGTTCTCAATATTTGGTGTTTACCCACCACCAGTGCTGTCATCTGATGCACAATGAGTTGAGACAAAGAACCCAAGTAACCCTGTTTTGTCACCCCTGGAAACAGTGGTCATTGTTACAAGATGTTAGCTGGATGTATTCAAGAACTTTTACATATACTGGTGTTGGGAACATCTGCCAACATGAGAATTAAAGCAAACACTTCTAGTGCAAGCATTAGCACTCTTGACTTAATTTTGCAAGTGAATTTCAAACATTTCTCTAAATCCACCAAAGTGCTCAAAGCGGCCCAGAAACCTCTTTCTGTGCCTCCACATTGTTTAACTCAAGACGAGCCGACGCAATGAAACTCAACTCTCCATATGCTCCAAAGACTTCAGGAACAGAAGAAGGCTATTGTTTATGCTTCTACCGACTTAAAATTGCCAGTTCATCTCACAACTGAGCAGTGGGAACTTCTTGATCAACTCATTAAGACACTAAACATTTTTGACCAAGTGACACGAACGGTCAGTTTGACTAACGTGTCAGCATCTAAAGTTATTTCTATTGTAAATAGTATAATTTGTGAACCGAAAAGCCAAATGAAGTTGATTCAGGCTGCGAGAAATACCATGCTGGAATCTTTAAAAGCAAGATTCAAAGATATAGAACTATACGAAAATGTTCCATTGCTACATTGCTGGATCCTAGACTGAAAGATCGAGTTTTCCATGAGAGTGCTGCATTCGAGACTGCCCAAAAGAGATTAGTCAGGAAGCAGATCCAGTAGTTTCAAAAGATGAGGTAAGAGTTTCTGTTTTCTAATTTTAATTTTAAACGATCCTATTTATTCATCACGATTTCGATTCTTCGATATTTCAATAGTTTAAAAATTTAAAGTTTCTTTATACAATTCCGAATAACTCTCCTTCAATAAGTAATTTCGAATTAAAGACAAGCATTTATTGTTCAAAATTTTAATTCATTTAATTTATATTATAGGCATCCGCTACTATTGAACCCCCGAAAATGTATGGCATGTGGTCTCAGGGATGTTCTGAAGAGCGTCTACGAAACATCACACTATGTACACAAAAACCCAACACAAGAGAATGAATTAAATGTGTATCTAAGCGAGGACTTGCTTCCTCCTGATGTAAATATACTATCTTACTAGAAAAACAAAGCGACTCTCCCCAATTTAAGAGAACGTGCTGTTCGACACCTGTGCATTCTACCAGCTACAGTATTTTCGGAGAGACTTTTCAGTAAGCTGGATTGATATGTGACAAAAAAAGAAATAGAATGGACCCAGAAAGAATTACAATGTTAGTTTTCCTTAATAAAACTCTTTAAAAAATTTATGTTCATCTCCATAGTTTTAAATTTAAAACAGTAAATGCATTTATGTATGAAGAACGAAATATATCCTTCCGATTCTGATTTAACCACTTTTGTTGTTGAGTAAAGTAGCACGGTATCGAGTATCGACGCTCTCAGACAGGTATCAGTATAGGTTTCGAAAAATTCAGGTATCGATCTATCACTAATTTAAACAAAAATTTAGAGCCATTTGAGAAAAATTTGAAAGGGTTTCCCTCGAAACAAATAACAGGGGGAGGAAGAAGAGGAGGGGAGGCAGAGGAGGAGTCAGAGGAGGCGGAGAAAGAGGGTGGGGGCGGAGGAAGAGGAGGGGGCGGAGGAAGAGGAGGGGGTGGAGGAAGAGGAGGGGGCGGAGGAAGGGGAGGCAAAGGCACATCTTCTGAAGTGCTGAACTCCGCTTGAGTGCAAGTTCTAATAAAGAAGCCGAAAGTCACATCAACAAATAAGACAAAATTAGATTGTTGGAAACAAATTTTAACTTTGTATGTTGCTCCTAGCTAATTACAACTTAGCATCTGCCATTTCCCTAATACGTTTGAGCTATTTTCCCCTTTGAAAACACTGAAATTTAATGGTAGGAAATGTGTGGGGTTAACGACATTTGCATCTCAGAAATGGATTTGAGGTGGTGTTTTGTCGTAAGTTTTTATTTCTCCAGAAAGCTTTTTCGGTCACTTTGCGGCCATCTTTAGTGCTACAAAATAATAATAATAATAATATAGTAAATTACATTTTTTTAAAAGTCAATTACAAGATATTATTATGAATAAAATTAGAATTTAAGTAAATTAGAAAATTGAAAATAAAATGTGAACATATAAACCTAATTTTGAATAAAGAGTACTTGAATAAAGATGTACTATTTAAAGTAAATAAAATAAAAATAGTGTAGACAAATAAATAAGTGAATAAATAAATTGAGATAAGCAAACTGACATACCTATTCTGAGGCGGTTGGGGGCCTTGGTCCAGACAAGACAGCAAGGGTAAAGGGCATTGTCCACTATTTAAAAGAAAGCTCTCAATAGAGAGGGGAGAGAACGCAGGGTTTCTATAGAAAATGGCCATTAGAGGAAAGGCCCAGCCGGGTAGCAGAAAAGAGACGGGTAGAGGGGTTAATGAGCGTGGAAAGTGGCGAGTTGCAAGAGGGGAGAGAGGAAAGGAATTTGTTCATTCAAAACAGTGGGCTGGGGATAGTTTAATAAATTATTGATGGGAATGGCTTCTAATTTAAATCTGTGAGTATCTGTTTTCAATCTCCAAAATTTTGATGTCACTGTCTGCATTAAATGAGTGTTCTTGTTCTAAGAGATGGCTTGCAAAGTATAATTATGTTGTTTTGTGTGTATGAGGATGTATTCTTTGTTTAAAGCATCTTCCGGTCCAGCCAATATATTGCGCATTGCAACTGCCACAGAAAATGGAATATACTCCACATGATAGAGGTCTGGAGATACGATCATTGTTGTGGGAAAATGTGTTATGGAGATTGTTTGGTATGCTGTGTGCAACATGCATGGCAAATTGAGTTTTTTGGCAATGTTTAGTGACAGTGGTTCACGGAAGGGAATGGTATCTGCTATGCTTGTGTCTTGTGTGTGTGTGTGTGTGTGTATGAGTGAGAGACATTAAGTTATATGTGTTAAGAGAGATTGTTTTTGATTTGATGAGATGGTTAATTAAAGAACTATTGTAACCATTGTTGATAACTATTTGTTTCATGTAATGAATTTCTTTTCTGATGTTCTGAGGAGAGAGAAGAATCGAGAATAATCTGTGAACCATACTGTGTGCTTTTGAGAGGGTGGATGTTGCAATGTGTTATGAATGACTGTCGATTTCCTGTATATGCCAAAAACATGTATGTCATTCAGTAAAGTGATGGACAAGTCTAGAAAGCTAAGGGTTCTGTTTTCATTTTCTTTTTTTTTCTTCTGTGAATTGAATATTGGAATGTATAGAATTTAGGGTGTCTTCCTAAATTCTTCTACTTCCCTCTCCATTGAGAGGTTTCTTTTAAATAGCAGGCGATGCCCTTCACCCTCGCTGTCTTGTCTGAACCAAGGCCCCCAGCCACCTCAAAATCGGTATATCAGTTTGCTCATCTAAATTTATTTATTCACTTATTTGTCTACACAATTTTTTACATTATTTTATTATACTTTAGAATAGTACATCTGCTATTTCAAGTACTTTTTATTCATAATTAGGTTTATATGTTCACATTTTATAATACAATTTTCTAATTTACTTAAATTCTAAATTTATTCATAATAATATTCTGTATTTAACTTATAACAAAAAAAGTAAGGCTGCAATGTCTCCCGCCTACATGCCATTTTGAAAAAAGGAAACAATCCATCTCTACCTAGTAGCGCAGAATTTAAACAAGTACCCCTAGGAGAGGGGCAAAACATGGCAGGAAGGGCGAGTGCAGTCGACAGGAGGTGAGGGAGGAAGGGGTGCTGTGTGGTAGAATGGGGCACAGCACAACAGGAAGAGGTGGAGGGGAAAGCGATGGGGGAGAGATAGAGGTCACATGTATAATTTTTCTCTTGGTCCTCCTCCCGTTCTGCTGTGTCCTCCGACCTTAGGCCCCTCTGAAAATTTTATGCATACATTTTGCTTTCTTAGTCTTTCAAATAATGCTGCCCACGTAAGAAAATTCCCTTCTGTGTCACCAGATTTTCTTCCTGTTTCCCTGTTCATACTCATGTATTCTTTAATTTTTTTTCACATTCGTTAATAGTAGATATGAAATAATGTACATGAAATTTGCACTTAATGTTTGTAAGATTGAGTTGTGAACAGTGAACGCATACATCTTTGTTCCCCCGTTTAGCAGGTAATGTAGGCAATAGGGGCTAGTTTGTAGGCAATAGGGGCTAGTTTTGAAGTTTGGAAGTTTTTGCTTAGAGAATATGCTTATCATTCTTTTCTGTGGTTGGATTTAGAATGCATACTACTTTTATCAATAAGAATTTTTTTGCTTTCCATCTCTTGCAAAATGCAGATTAGTACTTATCGGGCTTTAAACCAGGATTCCATATGGCATTGTTGATCACATAACATGTATCATGTAACAAAATCTCCTCAATGATTTGTATTAATTTTCATTTTATATTTCACTTTATACAATGACATTTGTTTGAGATTCTCTGTTAACTGGCCCACTTGAAACTATTGGCCTGAATCGCTTGGCAATTTTTCATTGAATACCAAAAATACAACTGCCAATAAAATCATTACATATTATTGATTCACATGATATTTTATCATTTTCGCAGCTTAGTGCAACTTTTGCATAGTGCAGAAAAACGTAACAAACATAACACCTACCCAACTAGGCTTAATCTGCAAAGATAAGACACAAGTGAAAGTGTATGCGCGTGAGTGAGAGTGAGAGTGAGAGTGAAGTGAGTGAGTGAGTGAGTGAGTGAGTGAGGATTGAGTGAGTGAGTGAGTGAGTGAGTGAGTGAGTGAGTGAGTGAGTGAGTGAGTGAGTGAGTGAGTGAGTGAGTGAGTGTGGTGAGTGAGTGAGTGAGTGAGTGAGTGTGTGAGTGCACGCATGTATGAGGGGAGAAGAGGGAACGCGGATAACGAACAGAATACAGTGTGCCACCTGCATGCTGGGTTACTGCTCAGGCATTCACCTGGTATGGATCGGAAAACCCAGAGATCAGAGCATCTGATAGCTAGAATTCTTCTCTGGGTTGAATTTGACCCAACTAGCATCAAAACTTCACCACACTCTGATCTTGTACCCTATGATCACCCACTCAGAGATACTGCAGAGAGAACAGATGTCACTGGGCCACCTCAGACAATATATTAATGTTGTCACTTTATGAAAGAATATCGTAGTTACATGTGTAACTGTATCTTGCTGCTGCCATTATTATATAATAAATAAACTGTGTGCAAAACTTTTTATGGTTACTTAACGTTGGGGTACTTAACTACCAAAATTTTTTCAGAATTTCCAAAGTAGTGCCGTATTTTTCCAATACCTGCAAAATGCTCTGTTGAACAGAAATGATTTTCAAACTGTTAAACATATACTTACTGCCTTCAAAATCTTGCCACAATGATGGAAGCTAAAAAATTCAAGTTACTACGAAGTGCAAGTGGCTCTGATTATTGGAAAATGTGATGTTTAAGAACACATTGATATGCAGAATAGAATTCCACGTGCAACTAACGAAGGGTTAACTTTATGAACATAATGACAAAATAGAACAGAATACTTGTAAGCAAATGTAATTGAATCCAATACATGTTTAAAGTATTATAGAGCACTTGATCAAGAGCAATGACAATAACAAAAGACTTACACGTTCTTCTTCCTCTATCCGTGCACGAGCAGCATCCTTTTTAGCCTGCTTTGCAGCTAATTTTCTATCTTTATCATCTTGCTTGAATTTGTGAATCCGTGGATCTAAGGCATAAGCTGTATCTACTAATAATCTTATTCTAGACATTTCTTCTTTCTTTAACTTTGCCCTAGCAGCTTTATTTTGTTTTTCAATCCATCTTCTTTCTTCTTTCCTATTGAAACACATATTAATAATAACACCACACAAGAAAAGATTTCTATAAGGCAAATTGTTTTCATTCTTACGCTTGTCCTTTTTCCTTCTCTTCTTCATCTAAATAAGAATACTCTCTCCAGGATTCAAAATTATACCAAAACGCATAGAATTCCTCCACTGCATCACGTGAGGAATCAAGATTCCCCAATTTGGGAACTGGCCTCTTTTCTGACCAACGAGCATTTAATTCAAAAATTGGTGCAAATATCTAGAAAAAAGAATTGAATGAAGTTAAAAATAAAATAAATAATGGTAGAAATGCATTATCAATGAATAATCAAGGTAATTAAAGACACACACACGACATACTGAACTTAAAAGAAATTTATAATTTAAATGTTCATTTATAAGAATTTTAATTTGAATACACTCTCTTAATCACAAAATAAAGAAACAAAACACTTCACCCAAAATT
Source organism: Teleogryllus oceanicus (assembly GCA_964035755.1). Taxonomy (NCBI): domain Eukaryota; kingdom Metazoa; phylum Arthropoda; class Insecta; order Orthoptera; family Gryllidae; genus Teleogryllus; species Teleogryllus oceanicus. Next base: position 333,949,421 of record CAXIVR010000001.1, on the reverse strand, counting down.
TTAGTATTATCACACACAGAACTTAACATAAAATATTACACCCTTCATATAAACATACACCTTCCTCACTCTCAAGGAAAGGCATAACTTTACAATCCCAAAACACACACACACACACACACAAAATTGTGAATAACAATTTCACAAAAATGTACTTCATTAATAAAATTGAATATAACACAAAGCAAATCTCACTTCGAAAAAGTTAGTTTTTGAATTTTCATTATTTGAAGGAACACTATCATCAAACTCTGGATCAACTGAATCAAAAGATCGCCGGCTGCGAGGATTTCCCAAGATTTCCCAGGCTTTGGTAATGCACGTAAAGTAGTCGTCATCTGGACGTATCTCTTCGCCCAGTGCTTTCCGTTTATCTGGATGGTGTCTCAAAACCTTCATTCGATCTGTCAATGTGAACAGTCAAAACAATAATTAGCAATCAAGAAAAATATCTCATATTTTTAGTCTAGGAGGGCATGCTTGAAATAGCAATTTGCTCAAGTTGTTCGAGAACTTATCACAAAAGGAATCCACTGCTTCTAAAATATTATCACATCTATGTTTAATTCAAGAAATATGTATCTGGAAAGTTTGTTTTTATTCAGTTAATATTAAATTACACAAAATTCTTATTCAAATGGTACTATGCAGAACCCAACTGATTTCACAGTCAAAATACTTGATACTCCATACAGAAAATTCATTTCTTCAAAATTCTTTGATGTCCTGACAAAGAAACGATCAAACTTTTGTCTTATTCTTGCTCTTAAGTAAAAAAAGGATAATAATCCCTTTCCATACTAAGCATTTATACATTTTTAAATGGAATTAAGTGCACGCTAATCTTTGGCAAATCAATTGTCCCTGAACTACAGAGCCAAGTAACAATTAAGTATTAAAATACTTGGTTTGAAGAATTCCTCACAAATCAGCAAGTTCATTTAAAAAACGCATACATTATATTCTCTAAGGTACAAGCATGCTTGGCAAGTATAACTGAAATTCTCTTTCAAATACAGATGTATCACAAGCTAGGTTCCAGGAAACACAAAAATGAAAGAAAGCTGATATCAAGTCTTTGCATTAACAATTTACACACATTTCAAAAGGAAGAAACCCACCCCAAGTTCTCAACCTATCTAAAGATAATTATGTTTCACAAATAATTTACTAATACAAGTATCACAGCAAATACTGACAAGAGAATTTACAATAAACTCGAAAAGTCAATAAGCTGACAAGTATATCTATGGGCAGCCCTTTGCCATCATTTGAGTAAAGTAGCATTTAGATACATGCCAGATAATATCTATAAATGTCTTCAGATATTTCAATGCATGTATCTACATGCTACTTTACTCAAATGTTTTATTACAGACAACTGAAATTCATATATTAATTAAATTTTAATTGAAAAACTAGTTAAAATGGGAAAATGCTATAATTAGCTCATACCATATATTTTAATCTGATAATTCATTTTTATTATCCAAGTTTTAAGAATTAACATGGGAGGGCATGTATTATATCAGATACGCAAACACTTATTAATTGGAAAAACTTGCAGCAAATGTCTCATACCACATGAGTGATCAACAATGATCCTATCGTCCTGTGGATTATGATTTTACTGAACTGACAACTTTCAAAAGCAATAAAACCTGAATCCAACTCTGTATGGCATCTCCAAACTACACTGTGAAAAGTAATGCCAGTGGACTGTGAGCATATTGGTATCCATTAAATATGCATTTGTATTCACTAGAGACATAGTTATATTATTTAATGCTTATTAGTGTAGATGATCCTGAGGATAATGAAAAATTAACCCAATTAATATATCAAAGCAGGGAAGTTTCCATTCTTTCGAAACTAATCGCGAGGGCCACTTCTATGACACTTATGTTAATAAAGAATTGATCATGAAACCATACTACTTTCCTGTCTTCTACTTGGCTTTCTCACAAACAGTTTTTCTGACATCTAGTTTAGACAACACCATGTCATTATGGAACATTAGTGTTTTCAAAAACTTTTGCCAAAAATGTACAATTTAACTTTGTGAACATTTCTCATATTCATACAAAGCTATCTTAAAAATTTACACTAATAAAAATAATGGCACCTTCAAAAAATAGGTTTGATTTCATAGCAACAGTGCTACATTTATAAAATTTTAGGTACTGGAATGCACCCCAGATTCAATTTTGTAGAAATAGTTATATGTTTATAATATAATTTAATAATATATTCTTGAGGTACCAGAACACCATTTCGGTCGTATTCCGCCAAAACTCAAGCCCTGCATAGAAAGATATGTTAATATTGATTTTTCTTTCAAAATTTGCTTCAGTACCTGTGCAAGACATTACAAGTATGGGTGAGTATTATCTTGGTCGGACATGCTCTTCATTAACCTTGCACATTTAAATAATGGTAATTTACCTAGCTACATACTGTTACTATGTTTTTTAACATTAATTATAATGGCATTCTCAATCACTAACCAGACATAATACTGTTAAAACCAGATGTAAAAATGATTTTTTTTAACACAAACATTCTTAATACACAACCTCAAATCAAAGAAGAGAGCAAGGTAGTGATTATATATGTAAAAAAAAAACATCTATTTTTAGAAAACGTGAAATTCAGGCATTAGAATAACAATTGTAATTATTGATTACATTGCAAAATACATGAAACAATAAAATGGCATCTAGTACTTTTACACAAAGACGAAGATACAATACAATATGATTCCAATAAGATAAAATACAACTGTAGCAGGGATACTAAAAGTACCTACATGCTTTCTTTATATCTTCTTCTGTTGCTTTGTGGCGCATTTTGCTCAGACCCAGCACAGCATAATGATCCTGGTCCTGAAATCAAAATATCCGTGGTGAAGTCATGAAATACATTGGAGTATTAAATCTTAAATCACACAAATTTTACCTTCCATTCTTTTGGATCTAACCCTCGCAGATACTGCACATCATCTTTATCAAATTTTGTGGTTAATTCTTCTTCAGAGTCTGAATCTTCTTGTAAACAAATATCTTCTGCTTTTTCCACAGGTTGGCCTTCCCAATGAGCAATAAACCATGGCCCAGCGCACTGAACGTTCCATCGCGCCAATTCTATACATGGAACAATTCGAAATTAGAGCATACCACATAATATTTACTTAACCAATTAAAACCATTCGTAACCACTCATCGTAAGTTACGAATGCCTGCACTATGATCACCATTGTAACAAAAAAGTACACAATGAAACGAGAACTACCAACACACATGGAATAATAATTATCCCAAAAAACACAAAAGACAGCCATTTTAATTTCTAGGCATCACAATTTTCAAAACAACAATTATTACACTCAACAACAATTAAATAAAAAAAACTACTGAAGAATTGAAATTGCCGGATCCTAACAATTTGAAGGTACTTACTACTTATCGATGATACTGGTATATCTATAGCGTCATCCATTGTTCTTAAAAATTAAAGTCAAGTTCATAGTTCGAGTAGATTTATTTCTATTATTTTTAGCCGATCATATCATTAGCATGTAGTACAACGTAGCCCAATCTTGCCGCAATCCTGCGAATACGACAGGACCACCACTAAATCCGTACACCTTTCTATTCGGCACGTTGCTTCGTGCGCTCCGTGCAATCCATGGAACATTATCCGGCCTTCATTTTTTAAACAACGGATAATCGCCTAGTCAGGCCAGCCAGTCGATACTAATTAATAATTACATTGAATTTGACCCCCCCAAAAACAACAAAATGCTTAGGCTTCTAATGCCAATTAGATATGCTTTTCCTAAACGAAAATTCCAGGCCCCAGAATTTTCATTTAGTTCCATAAGAAAAAGTGGAGGATACCTTTGCCTCTCACACGAGGCATAAATAATAACATCAACATTGAATAAAACATCAACAACTAAATTGAACTAGCTCTCTTTAATGCTGCAATAATTTTAAATGCATCTTTTTTTTTCTTTTCTCGGTACCACTTATGAACATTTTTTTTTCTAGGGGAATAACAAATATTTGACGGAGCCTCGAGCCGGTTCTCCATTACATAGCATTTAATTTCAACGTTTATAGCAGAATATTCATTGGTAATTTGCATTAGTTGCATTTTCATTATTAGCATCTGTACCATTCAATATTCAACATCTACCTCTTAACCCTTCCATATCGGATCGGAGCTCGGATTTTGCTTCTTTCCACTTATTGGCCTCAGAGGCCCGGTGTGAATAATAAACTTCTTTGGGGCCGGGTTGAAGGAAAATGAAATAAAATCTTTTTTATAATTTGAAGATTTCTTGAATTTTAAAGTTTTTAGTACATAATACGAAATTTTAAAAATTTAATTTGCAATTATAGCATTTTCGAAATATTCTTGGCAAACATTATTTTAGTACGTGAGGCTCTGTGATTTTGTTTTTCGGTTTTTGCAGGAGCATAAATATCACTTACAAGAAAAAAAAGATGTTAATACAAACAACTTTATAATAATTTTACCATGTTGATGACTTTTGTAAATACTCGTCTTACCTCATCCTGTTCTTTGTACATCCCTCTGGGATTTCCGATTATGTTCCTGGATATCCTGAAGGTTTGAAGAGTTACCATTGAAAGTTTGAGAGTATTATTGTGGATATTAGGGTAGTCACTCTTTTCATATTAGCACGAAATAATTATTTTGCCAGTTGCTTCGAAAAAGGCCCTTTCCCACTGACTTTGAAGATTCCCACTGATAGACTTGAAGAATTTTGTGATGATTATTTGTCAATTCGCAGCAGCAACGACAATTCGTAAATAATTTCATTGGCCATCGTCGAGTTTGCCTTTGGGATGTATAGTCATCGACCTTTTTTTTTATTTATTTAATGTCCAAAACAGTTAAAAACTGTATGTGACTCACTACGGGGAGAAGCGAATTTTGTGGACGATTTCTTAAATTCTGATATCTCTACCCTAACCCACACGTTTAATTTTGATTACTGATCGAAATGAGGATTTTTAGCAAGAATTGATAAGAAAAATTCGCTCCTGTGTAATAAAAACGATTTGTAAAGGCAAACCAGCTACAGATTTTGGCTATTATCTCTGATCGTGCCCTTCGTGAAGGAATCCACTTCCTGCCATGAGAACAGGGAGAACGATAATTTGAATAACTATATTACCATACATTAATTCATCCATGATATTACTCACAGATCTCCAGAAAACGTGCACAGATAGCAAAGATACCTTTATGACCAGAAGCAAAACAATAGGTCATCTCAGCATTCGTTGGAAGTATCAGAAAAACTGGACGAAAAACCTGACCGAGATGCTGAGATACAATACTTGTTTCAGGTTGTTTAGAATTATACATTCCAAATGGTTATTAATTAATTAACAATGTTAAAATTAAATTTGATTTGCATTTGTTTGTTCGGTATCGTTCATTGCATAAATAAATATCGGTGTCGCTCATTGTATAAAAACAGTTATGCAGCTGAAAAGATTTTACTTGTGACTTAAATTAGCGTATCTAATTTAATAGTCTAGAGTCATCTGGCATTGTGTTTTTTATTAATGTACATTTTATGTACATTTTGTAGCGAGCTATGAATACTGACCCCTGATGAATTTGATTACTATACTTGGATTGAAACGGAAAGTCACTTGACGTAAATCAACTGTTACGATGTCATCGAATCGAGAGGTTGAGCGTCACCATAGTGACGTCACTGTAGTGTAAGCTTTCGATTGAATGAGACAGTCGGCAGCTGATTTACGCTGATGAGCCGTCAAATGAAGCTCTAAATAAATCGAAATATGCACCGAGTGTAATAGGTATAGATACTGGTATTCGCTGAAAATATGTAGCCACCCTTGAGTAAAAAATTTTTGACAAAAAAACAACACTGATTCGTAAATCAAGAGGCAAGGTGAAGGTAGAATTCCCAACTTAATAAAGAGTGCCTTACAATCATCACGTGGATGGGATTTGCTTATTATTCGTACAATTTGATCCATGAGGTCAACTTCAAACATTGTTTTGTAATATGCAAGAATAATTGATGATTTATTTTTTACTTTCTCGTCTTTGTAAGAAGAAAAATTTGCCTTTTTTCGCGCAACATTCCATAACTTTCTCTTCTTAAGAAGGGAAAGTAAAAAGTTATGTAATCGGTAGGCCGGAAAACGACGAATATTTTGCAACAAGTATTTATTTCCTTTTCCCACAGTATATTTTGTCACGTAGTGCAAATTCGTTCCCTGAATTTCAGTAGCGAACAAATTTTTCCCTCATTTATTGGTCGTGATTTGTGTTACGTGGGGGAACATAAATAAATAACAAAGTCTAGAATGATTCGTTATAAAACACCAAGAATACTAATATGTTTCTTACGCTTTTAAAGAATCTTTCACGTAAATTCGACTACCGGGCCTCGAAGGCTCACTGAGAGGAAAGCGTGACTACCTGTAGAAAACTGAAAAATACGGAAAAATCTCTCAATCTACTGAACCATCCATTGCCATATGAAAGCAATCATAAGGATAGACGATATCATAACACACTTGTAATGTGAACGGGAAATTATAGACAGTAACAAGAAACACCGCTGTGTCTCTGAGGCCCACTAAGTAAACTGAAGGATTAAATGTATATTTGTCGCGTCTCTACTAGACAAGCGAACTTAATAACGTTTGGATCAACGTATTCTAACTTGTGGATGTTGGGTGTTGTTGGGTTCTTCCGACAAGATGGTAATTTGCTACGCTGGCAAATGCTGTTACGATTTTCGGTGTTCTAATTTTTAATAAATTGAAATTGTAAAAGGAAGAAACACTCAACCACTTGGAGACTTCGATCATATTATTGTAGTGCAGTACTGTGTCATGATGATGCGTCCAAATTTATGGAACATTAAGTGAGATGAGTATTAGACGAAGGCGGACGTCCGCCTTGATAACCTATACTGGCCGCCAGTTTCTAAATCTGGTGGCCGGACATGCGCAGTAGCAAGGAAAAACAACGTGACGATCACGAGCGAATAAACTTTAGTATTGTATTAACTGTGGAGAACCACGGTATACGTATAAGGGAGTTTCTGTGCTTCTTCACGAAAATCGACTCGTTTTATTGTGTTATATTGTCAGTTTTTTAAAACAAAAGTTAAAGTTCGATATGTGCGAAGAAACGAGTTAAGTGTGAGGTGCTGACAAGTCAAGCGCGAAACATAGTGTATACAGTTTATTTGTTCTTCATGTAGGAAGCAGACGTAGGCGTTATGGAAAGATTTCCACCCTTTTTTTAGGAGCCCAAACCCCTAACAAGGGTTAGGAGACTTCAATTAAAGTTGTTTATGTTTGTTTTAGCAGGTACACTCTAAATAGCCCCCCTTGTGAGTCGTATCCGTGGGTCGTGCCTTGTATGCCATACCGAAGATACGCCTTTGTCCATATCATTCCATGATTTTGAATGAGGCACTGACTCTATATACACGCAAATCAGAAATATATGATTGGCTGTAGAAAAATGGAATTCGTTACGACCAATCTCTGACCAGAGTAAAATTATTCAAATTTGTAAAATTCACGCAAGCCCGCGAAAGCAGCATGGATTAGATGAAATTCAGAAAGAAATGAGCCATAGAGTGATTCGATTGTCGTCTTATCATTGCGCGTATAATCCAATTGAAAAGATTTGGACGAAAGTGAAAGGGTATGTACAGGAAAAAACAATACTTTTAAAATTGCCGACGTGAAAAGGCACACCAGACGATGGGCCTAGATCATCTGACGCAGGCAGTTTGGGCTTCGTGCGTAAGCTACATCAAAAATCTTCAAGAAGATGATTTTCGGAGGGAACTATTGAGAGACGATATTATGTACCCAATAAATTATACGTGATGAATAACTGCTCGTCTGAAGAAAGTAGCAATGACAGTGACAGCGCAGATTGCACGGGCGGCAACGAAGTTCTCTCTCTCTACTATCTTGTACATCATCAACCCTGCATGTGCCTTTGAATCACAAGTTAATACTTGCATGTGTTCTTAAAAATATTTTTTATTTGCCAAATATTTTTATCAAAATAAATATAAAATTGAAAAGCTACAAATGTTAACGTCTGGTTCACTAACAATTACTATTGCGATTATGAGCGTCATAAATATTGTCTTTAATTCTTCTCAGTTCTGGGGGCAGCGAGGTCCCAAAACGTTTTCTTAGAAAATCCCAAATGACGGGGCTAACGGAGAGAAGAAGGGAAAGAGAAACTAACTAGAAATTTGACAACAAAGCAAAAAATACAGAACCCAATCCCACAGGGGGCCCAGATGATTGTAATAAAATCAATAGAGGCCCCAGTAATTTTTTAAACAGTTTGTCCCTCATAAATATGAAACATCTATGTTTAATTATTTTACTAGTGCAGTAAAATCTGTCTAAACCGGAACCTGTATAAGCCAGAAACCTGCCTTAATCGGCAAATTTCTCCGGCGCATGAAGTTAAATGGAATTTTACACAGCATAAAACGGAACCTCTTCAATGCTGAAACGGAACGGTTTTTCATGCCTGTAGGAAAATGAAATCTTTGTAAAACGGAATTCCTCTTAATTTAATGCAATTGGCAGACAGATGCGAGATGTACTGAATGAAATGAATGCATATGTAGGCGTTAGGCCAGTATTGAATTATCTATTCCTGTGAAACGCGATTTACTCATGGCAGCCGGACACTGAAGGAGAGGAGATTCAGCTGTAAGCGTATAATTCGACATTGGGTTCGCTCGTCTCTCAAGGCGTTGGCCGTAGGGGAATTCCTTCCCTCCCGACTCTTAAGTGAGAAGGTGCGCGGGCATGGCTTCTATTCACGCGAATATCTGCCCCGCGTTAAAAATCATAACCCCTCGACCAGATACGCATTGCGAGGGTATGAGAAAATCAGAGTACTGGGTTGTGATGCATTGTGCGTTGAAAGAGTGAGCCAGCAGTCCACATACAGCCAGTAAGGTATGTGTATTTTTCAACTCAGAAGCTGTCAATGAAGTGTTTAATATTATTTTATTGATGATTTCGTCCATAAATAAGTTTCTTGTTACAATATTTTGATAATTATAATAAAGTCATAAAATATACTGGTTTCATCGCAGAAACTTTAATATCACAAATATCATAAAATGGACAAGCTTGCATAAAACGAAAACCTCAGTAAACCGAATAATTTTGTGTCCCAATCGATTCTGACTTAGACAGGTTTTACTGTAATACAGCTTTTTTTAAATTGGGGAGAGTGAGGTCATTTGGCACGGGGCTGGTTGGGTCATGAAATGTATCTCTAGAATTTGAGGAAGAAAATTTGTTTTCATGATGAGAGGTATTGGCAACACTGCTTCTTTATCATGTGGAACCATTAATTCTTTCAAATATCCGAACTGTGCAGGGAAGTATCCTTATAGACGTTTGCGATAAATTTGACTCTTTTACATTAGTATGGAGATTTCTTAATCTTGGTAATTGCAGTAGTAACATTATTCATATAGTGTATCATTAAGCATTTATCTGATGTAACTTGATTGCTAAAAGTAATCTAGCTTGTTTAATTAAAACTTTTAATTGGGGCAAATAATGGTGCTTATTAGGTCCCAATCATGAGGCACTTTGAGACAGTATTCCAAAGTGCTCATTTAAAAAACAACGTAAAGCATTAAAATCAAATTGATGACGTATTTCAGGTTATAACGAAAGGTCAAAAAATATAAAAGAAATCAGATTGGACTTCCATTTCTGATAAGCATATGTCACCTGTAGTAAAATAAATTTTCGAGGGAAAGATATCAATTAGAAATGCTGCAGCAACATAAAAAATCTGCAGTACAAAAACTGATAAAGCAAAATAAAAAGACAGAAATTGGAATAGCAGAGAGATGAGCCAGGAGAAGAAATAAATAAGACAAACACACATGACACGAACAAAAATAATGAAAAATTGAGTTTCATCGGCAGGTTTAATCAAAATATACATCACAGCAAGTATTTATAGCTGAGCATGAAAATCTGCTCTTTGTCTGTGTCGTGGGGGGATGGATGGATGGGTCTGGCATCACGTGCGGGGAAGTGGAAAGACGATAAGGGCAGAAGGTACTCTCTGGGCCGTTCCCTATTCTCTTACTGGCCTAAGGCGGATGAGAGGGAGCAATAAGAACAGGAATGACCCCAGTCATGGCAAATAGCAGTTTATTGGGGTGGTATACTTACATACACCTTACTGGCACCTGACGTAGCCCAGCCTCGCCAAGGACTGTTCTCCGGAGGAGACACTTGGCAGCGGCCATCAGACGAGTTAGCGACACACGAAGTGCACTGCGGTCAGGGAACTAGCGAGGTGGAGGAGTGTCGGCAGGGCCAGTTAGGGCCGATCTGAACCGAAGGAGGGGTGAAGGGATATCGGCAGGGCCAGTTTGGGCCGAACTGAACCGACGGAGGTGTGGAAGGTCCGTGCACACGGGCGACGAGCTCACGAGTAGCATTCGTCCCCCCGCTAAGCGGAGATCGAGCTGTTTTATAGGCCTTTACTGCTGAGACACACTTTCCGAGGCGGAGCTACGCAACATGCTTACGCGGGCGCCACTGTCTGCGGCCACGCGACCAGTACAGTGCCTTCTGCACAAAGAAATACTGGGAGTTTTATGTTGGTAAAGCCCAAGAATTGACGGACAGTATATAGTGAATTTTCTGAGAAAGAGTGGTAATGGATTCATTTTTCCTCCTGATATTGCTAAAGATTACGAAAAGATTGAACAAATTGAACTTAAATTGCAAAAACCAAAACAAATAAACACAACCGCAGGTGTAAACTCAAAGAAAAGAAAGTTTCTTATTCATCTTCAGTTGTACAATATTTTGTTAAACTGCTACATTATTTACAAAGTGTCATTTCTCTTTTTCATAAAGTTAGGTCTTTGATTTTTAATAGTTATTACTATAGTTATTAGTAAAATAAAAATCACTATATTTGGTTATTAATTACGTTTCCTTGTTTCTTTATACAAAAATCCTGTCCATATGTGCCCCTAGTGTGTAAATATATTCCACTGCTCGGGAACATTGAGACATGCGCTACATAGTTGAAAGTAATAATTTAAGATGCATTTGTATTGTGTGTGTGTGTGTGTATATATATATATATATTGAAACGCACCGCGTTTCCATCCAAAGAAACGGCGATACCTCAAACAAGCACGCGGCAGAACGGTTGCAAGAGGGCGCTCGCTAGCCACGAAAAACGGTTACGGGCGGCGAGGTGTCGTCGGTTGGCCGACCGTGGGAACGAGGCCGCGAGGAGTGAGTGTCTGGCTGGCCGCCGGCGAGGAAGGACGTATCTGGGGCTGCTCCGCGATCGAAAAGCAAAATAGTATCGCGAACGAACGAGTGCAGAAAGATTAATTGACGGACAATTTGTGCGTGATAACAATCAATAGTCGATCGGACATATTGCCAAAGTGATAGCTGCTATTTGGAGTAACACAGATCAAAAGACGTCGAGTGGATCGGAGAATTGGAAAGGAGACGTACTTCGGAAGCGCAGCGCCTCACCTCGGCTGGTCCTAAGTGAAACGACCCCGGCAAGCAGCGAAGGAGCGCGAGGCAACCCGAGGGTCCCCGAAGCCGCCGACGCTCGTAGTGGAAGAAGTAACGGTAAATATTTCTTCGATCGATAAGATCGAGAGACTAACAGTGATTCTGGGTTACATGAAAGAAAAGGGTAGAGACCACCATAGATATTGTATCATTAGTGATTGTATAGAATTAATAAATAGTTCAGTTTATTTTGTTCACGGAACAGTGGTGTTTGATTAATAACTCCGGCCCATTCACGAGAAAGAACACCTGTCCCTTACAAATAAATTTACTGAGAACAAGCCGGCCTACCCGGTACGTCACTATATATATATATATATATATATATATATATATATATATATATATATATATATATTGTGACATACCGATATGTCACATGAAAATAAACTAACATTTATTTGTAGACTATATGGTGGAACATGCATTAGCAAATATCACGAGAGCAAGGACTTAGCAACGACCGTGAATAGTTTTTGTAGTTTTTGTTTTTTGTAAATGCATTAAGAGGTGTCTGGTTGCCGAAAGTAGAAAATTTGGGATTGGGCGAAGAAGTTTAGACGATCGAAAGGTCAGCTACGCCAAAATATAACAAACGTATGGATTGGCTGGGTGAGAGAAGGACGGTCAAATGTTATGAAAAAGAGGAAGGTAGTTTAATACGAAGTCTTCGAGGGTGAATCATGCAGGAAAATTTCATTCTGACTTGCATCGCGTTTCTGAACTGATCGTAGGTTCGTGAGAAGGAACGAGATAGTTATCAGATCGTGAAAATAATCGGGTTAAATTTTAAGGACAGTAAAAGATATTGCAGATACTGCATGTGGAAGTAATATTGATGCACAAATTGGGACTTTGTCGGGAGTGGTAATCGAGTTCGGGACTATGTCATAGGACGTAATCGGGACTGATAATTTTGATAGTTTGAAACCAGCTTGGATAGGGGCAGAAGAGGATTTCTTGGGACTTTGGACTACGGCAAGCTCGCAAGATATTTCGACTGAGAGGTCTACGAGGGACATCAACGAAGAATAGATAAGTTAACCGCGGTATAAAATTGAAATTCAAAGATATCTTGATCAAAGGCATAACATAAATTCACTAAATTGTTTGCTAAAAAGGTAACAATAAACTTTGTTAAATTTTGTTCTTTAGAAAAGAAAGTGATCTTTCATTTAGTCAATCCAAACAGAAATGAACTAGGAATAGAATCATTCTATTTCAGATTCCCAGCTGCGCTGTATAGTCAGCGGATCCTATAATCCATTATAAAGGTAATAAGGATTATAATATATCGTGACCCATTGACCCAGCAAGCCGGACGCTAAGATCTTTGGCAGATATTAATGTAGAGAAATTTTGTGTGTGTATATATATATATATATATATATATATATATATATTATTGTCAATATTTATTGTATCTTAAAGCCAAATGTTTAATAATTGTTTTTCAGCAAGGTTCGTGAAAATTGCTTAAACTGCAAAACTGTTTCCAACTTTTCAAATGAGACCAAATCTCTCCTACATTTATTTAATTCAGATTTTAAGTATTTGAATAGTAATTATAAATAAGCGTAAATTACAAAACAAAATTTTATAAAAAAGTAATAATATTCCCTGCGCCAGACGTTAGGAGACCTGGAAGATCAGTGTGCGGAGGGAACTTGTCTGTTCTACAAACACTCCCGCGTTTCGCCAGAAAACAAATTTGATCTCAAGTGCTGCGACAGGCCAATGTGATCGGTAGTTTCCCAAAGTTTCTCAGATTTCTTTGTCTTCCGATTTTCCTTGGTTTTTGGAAATTAATTCACTATCAATTCCTTCACTCGTCGATTCCCTCACGTAAAGTGCTAGGGATAATAGCCTACATCTGTTACTGATTTGCCTTCGCAAATAGTTTTAATATATTTTTATCTCAGGTTGGGTGAATGCCGTTTTTATCTCTGATGCAGATGCACCATTGTAAAGAAAATATTGAGCGAGTTATATAGCATGTCCTCGACCCTATCGTATTTCTTAGGGTTTGGTTTTCATATTCACAATTTTTTGCACCTTTTTTACTTCCAACTGACTTTTTTTGCCTCTTAACTAAAAATATATCCATGTTAGAATTTACAGCATTCTGCTCTCGGACTCACTAAAGACTACAAGCATTCGCGACCATGAGCGTACTTCTGATTTTTGGTCAGGACGACGATTTTTCTGTAACAGAAACGAAACACGATAGTCTTTGGCAAACTTCACGCATACTCGATCAGAAAATCTTTAAGATTTAAATGTGACAAGGCAGCCTACAATGGGGTTTTGCGATTTTTCGGTCCCATTCCCTAGGTGCCCTGTCTTTAGTCACTTTTGTTCCATCCCTCTTTCTCCTTCATTCCAGAAATAGCCGTGAAAGAAAATATCTCAATTCTATATTGCTTTTTAATGTACAATGGCAGACCCACTTTTTTTGAGAAAAAGATATCTTGGAGAACGCTTCGTTCAATGTCCCTTCCAGGCGCGCAATTTCAAGCGGCTCCAGCAACACCTCAGACACATCTTTCTAATGTTTGACATATTTTCCCATACACAATAAATGGTCAATTTCACCGATAACACCAACGCAATGTCTTGCGCCGTTGCAGTAGTGTTATGGAGAGATATTTCAAGCAGTGTCTGGGGTGGCGCGGCAGTAGCATTGAATTGCGAGCCTTGAAGTGAAATTTAAATACAATTTTCTCGAAGACTATTTGTATATAGTTCACTTATCGGGAACCGACGCCATTTTTGCTCCATCTCTCATAGTAACGACCTTATGGATTTTCAAAGTGAGGTATAGATTGATTTACTGAACACAACAGATCAGATCGGTGGTTTGACAAGGATCTAATAAACGATTAGTGGGTCTAAAATAGCACTTACTTTCTCGCATTATTTTTAACTTTTCTCCGTATATTTTTAAACTATAAATTCGCTCCATAAACACTCTTTCAATTATTTCATAAATAAATTTAAAGAAACACTTACTGAAAATCATTACGAACTGCCGAAAACAAACATTTTATTGAGTCTGGGAAAAACTTTGAATTTTTTTCACACAGAAAAACCATTTCTCGCCATTCAACAATGAGTCGTTGCATCGCCAAAGGCCACCAACAATGGATTGGTCGACTTGTGGAAAAGTCGTTGCGACATTTAAAGTTGACTAGGCTTCGGTGTTAATATGCCTTCGATTTCCGATGATCATTTTCGGTCAGATTTCTATTTGACCTTGTAATATTGTTTATTGTGTATCTAATACTGCATATGAAAGCATATCATAACCTTTATTGATTGTATCTAAATACATTATACTCATACTTTGAAAGAAAACAAACCATTTTCACTTAATTACATTTCCCGCTAATTTACACCATTTTCCCTAGGGTCCCATGAAAAGTGTAAAAGAGGGGTTATTATGTTTTTCCAAAAGAAAGACAATTAACACAATGCCATTTACAAAACAAGTCGAATCTGAATTCTTACGGTTTACAGTAAATGAAATGTTCATTTTATTATTCAGAGCCCTTCCCTTGGAGTTAATCCTTTCACAGATTTGCCCCCTCTTAGTTGATCATTTCAACACCCAAGGATTTGTACGCACCCTGGATCACATCTGCTTCTTTCTTCTACCCCGTCAGGACTCTTTAGTTACATACAGTACCGTTTATACAGTTAGTTTTATACAGTAGTATCACTTGGGATTGCTAATAACTAGGTTCTCCTCACAATTTCTTCAATTATATATGATTTCGCCTGAACAAGAATTTAGGATAGGAAATTTCTTGGCAAATTTTACAAGAACTAAAGAGTTAATGTACGTTACTTATTGCTATAGGTAAAATATTCCTGCAGTAGATAAAGTAAACAAAAAAATATTTTATTGCTTTCAGTTATTTGACATAACACAAAATGGTAGGATTTTCATGTATTATGTATTAATAAATGTGCAAATGATGTCTTGGAATATACATTGCATTATAAAATTGTGAAGAAATGAAAGAATTGAGTAATATAAATGTGTGAATAGGGTTGATATACTGTTTTGAAACTGTTTCTATTGATTGTATAGTAATAAAAAAAATTAATTTGATGTGACTATTGACTTGATAACGGGTCTCCAATCTCCTAGGCATTGAATAAACCAATTTAGTGATGACCTCTGGCCCATCTTGCTCCATTCGTTTTCAAAATAGCAATTTTTTAGAGATTTTTTGAAAAGATGTTTGTTTTAGAGTTTACTTTTGATATATATATGCTTAATTTAATTAATACCTGAGGACCTAATGAATGAAGGGCTTTGTGGATTGGATTGTTTTCTTGCATGAAAACATACCTGTAAGTCCCAATTTCTCTATCCTGGATGCTAAACTTGTCATAAGAATGTTAATGTAATAATAATGATCAAGGATTCCAGATATGAATTCTGAAGACCTTGCCACAGTTACTGTCAAGCAGCCCCACTTTCATCATCAAGCTTGACTGAGAAGCACATTTCTTCCCTCCA
This sequence comes from Teleogryllus oceanicus, assembly GCA_964035755.1. NCBI lineage: Eukaryota > Metazoa > Arthropoda > Insecta > Orthoptera > Gryllidae > Teleogryllus > Teleogryllus oceanicus. The sequence continues at coordinate 333,933,227 of CAXIVR010000001.1, read as the reverse complement.
GTTATGACCACTCCAAACAATTTTTCTCCAATTTTATGTTTTTGAAAAAGTATGTACTTCTCATCAATAAATAAAACTTCATTCCAGAACTATATAGAACATGTCTCATGGTTATCATATTAAACTTTTCCTTAGTTGATTAATTAATGAATGGTTTTTCACCTGCCACCTAAAGGCATTCATTGCTATATAAAATCTTTTGAATTGTGGATGATCTGATATTAACTTTTAAATCAGTTTTTAGTCTACCATTGTTGTTTCCAGAACTTTTTTCAGTTTTTTTTGTCAGTTTTCTAAGGTGTTGTTATTTCTCCAAATTATCATTAAACTGAATGGTAGATCTTGATCTTACTACCATTTTAGATATTTGAGATATTGACAAACAAGAATTATGGAACAAAATGATAATCGTTCTCAATCTGTGGTTTCTCTAATTTTAAGCCCCACTTTGCAGATTATTTATTATTACTTACTCTTAATGAGTGAATGAAAGGTGCACTAACAGACATGACCCTTCATTATATTACAGATGTTTGAATTACAATCATTAACGTTAAGTTAAACATTACAAGAATTACACGGGTGACTATTTTTATAGTATCATCTGTATTTAGCAGAATATTCTGAAGAGGAACTGCCATGCCTCCCTATTGGTTGTGTTTGAAATCAGCCTGTAAATAATATTGAAGTAATGAGGTGTACAAATACATTTTACTGTGACTGTAATCAGGATTTACATGTTGCCAAACTATTGTGAACTTATAGAAAAGCCAGGACTTGCACACGAACTCTTGGAAAAAAAAATTCCTTTAGCATCTTACAAAATAAAAATAAAAAATTAAAAAAGGAAAGGGAATGGGAAAATGCAACATGAAATGCCCAAAGTGAATGATAGACATGTATTCAGTTAACAAAATATTACATAATACCTTACATGTGCTCTTTAGCAAACTTGAGACAACTTAAAAATTCACTTGTCCATCAACTACTACATTGTATTTTGATGAACGACAAGAATAATAATCAATTATTAAGACAAGTAATAAGTTCTAATCAAAAGAATGTTTTAGAACAACTTCTCCTCTCACTGAAAACATAATTGCATTACTTGTAGAAGTATTCATTCACATAAAAAAAAAACAATTATTTTATATTAGATAATAGAATATAGTGAGACCTGTCTTAAGCGTTCACTAGTGGTTCCGCTGAAATGCCAATGGCCAATGCCAATAATTTGTGTCCGCTTAATAAACGTTATGAGATTACGGGAAGCATATACCAGGCGCAAATGTGTTAATTGCAACGAAATAAACTTCCAAATAAATGTGTTTCCCGAAAATCATCTTCAGGAATGGAAGAAAATCGGCTCACTTCTGCGAGGACATGGATAACGGAAACATGGGCCTGCGAGGGTAATGGTGATGTATTTATATTCTGAAACTTTTAAGGCGCAGTGACGCTCCTCCATGCATGTCCAATTTCACGACAATGCTCCAGTCTCCTGCATACTCGATTGACATAAATCATCCTTGAGCCTGTACAACGCATTTTATTTCAAAGTACATGTTTGGCCGAACACGTTTAACTATGCCTGCGAAACAAGATAGTGTACCAAAACAGTTTTGTCGTCTTTCATTAGTCAGTTTACAAATATACATCAACGTCACCCATACTAATGACCTTGCTTTCTGAACTTGCTGCCTTAAAAGCTCCCTCAACCAAATCCAAAAAGTCCTTCACAATTTTTCTCTCTGGGCCACTTAAAATTTTATAATAACCCCGTCCTGATCCCCAGCTATGTCTTATCTTACAAAGTCTTAAGTCCTCACAAATTACCCTCCAACAGTATTCAAAACACCCATCCCTGAGACATCCCTCATCTAATACGTCGGCATCACCTCAAACAAATCTCCTATAGCCCCATCACATCAAAGACACCTCCATTCAAATCAACATAATTACTAACGCCCTATTACCAATCCTCATTCACTACTCCATTTCTCCTAAACACACCTAATCTGCAATAACCAAATCCAACATATCCCGACATATACTCATCCCACGTGGTTCTCAACATCACAACAATTAACTGCTGTAGCAAAAGTAGAAAATCGTTTTATCCGTTTAATATTCCGACCATCTGTTACATCCGATATAATGACCTCAAATTCCTCCACGAAAAACATATCTTTCAATTCCTAACCCTCATTCCCTTCCCATTTCTATTCTCTTTTCTTCCCCCTTCTCCCGCTCCTTACGCTCCCATCGCTCAGATACCCTAAACAAAATAATCAATCTATTCCAGATATAATAACCCAACCTACCACCCTGTTCCCCATCCCCATTCCAGTACGGTGGGGAAGAAATCTAAATAACCTGAAATATCAACAACAATGTAAGAGAAATTAAATGAAGAGTCTTTCAACGGGAACAGGCATTACAATAAAAACGAATCCGTGGAACGAAACTCCCACGAAGGAGTTCGTAAATCATGCCTTCAAATTAGTTTCGGGAACACGGCGTTTTCAAGAGTAGGCAAGTTCTCAGACGGGCAAGGGCTAACAAACTTCACAGGAATGTTGTAGAATGTGCAAAAGGAAAGCAAAAGCAAAATGTCGCAAAAGTGTTGTAATTTCATACAGACATTATTAATTAAATCATACGCCAATTTGTAACGTGGATCTGAAATTAATCCCCATACCAGATAAGCGACTCTAGATATCCCTGTTCTATTAGTCCAGTCGGTATGTACATTTGTCCAGGAAAAAGACCATAAAACCTTTATCTTTAAAGATATTTTTAACCCAGGCACTGGTTCTCAGATAGGCAAACTCCAGACCCTGTGATAACTCCGGAGTTCCCGAAAACCCGGTATTTTTCTGCCTTGTTTAAATTTTATCTCTATGACTCTTTAACCTTAAGTCGTGTATAAAAAGGATTTCTATGAATTTTAAAGAAGATAACATTTCCGACAACTTTTGTATAAAACATTTTCTTCTGAACCAATTACCAAGCGAGCTACAGATTTTTGAAAGAAAAAAAAACGCTATGCTTTCATTTCTCAAAAATGTGTGCAAACATACACATGTATAACGTAAACATTAACCTGATATGAAATAAAAAAGGATAAAATTGACTACATTTTGGATGTAAAATATTTTCTGCTCGAATCAATGGTATCGCCGTTAGTGTGTAAAATATGCCCGAATGTTACTGTGAATATAGCACGCCACTTAAAATTTCTCACTCACTAAGTCCGTTATGTAAATTACTTTCAATAAAGTTGTATTCAAATAAATACGGCGCCTTGTGAATCAATTTACATTTTATTTGGAAAAAGAAAAGTAAGTGATTAATAACGCGAAAAAGAAACTTTTGGAAGACGATGGACTGCATCTTCTCCGACGCGTAGATTTCGAAGGTCCTGCTTTTCATAGACATTTGTTACAAACAAAATAATGGCATTAGAGGGTTTTTTATTAATATAAATATTGTAAATTCTATTATTTCCAATAATTGACATTGTCCAATATCATCTTCAAGGTGATTTTCAGAAACGACTGTCATATTATCGCAACACTTTTCACTGTTGCGACACAAGTTCGATCATTAATCCCTATCTTCTTGCAGTTCTTTATTTTCCTTCAGTTTATGGAGCTCTTGCAAGAATCAAATTTTAATATAACTGGTAGAGCAGGTGGTATTAACAAGTTGTAGTCAAAGGCGCAAAGGCATTTTTCGTACTTATCACTTTCCACTCATCTGGATTTTTTCTACAGTTAGCCGTGGCTGAACCTGATAATAAACTCTTTAGAAGTCTTGCTGTGCTGCAACTGCAAAAATTTGTTGTACAGCAATGTTTGCCTTGTAACCGAATGCAGATTTAGCAGACATATCTCAACTGGCTGAGTAAAACACATTCTTTATCCTCTGGAGCCGAATAGTGCAACAAAAAAAAGTTCAACATCAGCAACCATCTCATTACTTGCGTTGGAGAGTTCGAATAATTTTATAGTCAGCAAGATTAGTGTTCTTGGATAACATTTTTTAGACATTTTAATTGTTCTGTCACAAATTCATTATTCTGTGCTTGGCCAATAGGGAGGTTTCGCAACCTGTCGTTGATGTGAGAAAACAATGTTATCGGTAATTATTTAACTTATAGCAGTAAACGGGAAAATATGGGTACAGAAACTTTGTCTTTCTGTTTCAAAAAGGACACATTTTGCACGCTTGCAGAGAGCTCTCAATATTACCAGCAGATCTACAACATCCGCACCAACTTTAATCATGGCCTTGTTTTTTGAACTAAGGACAATGCTGGAAACACATTTTAAAGAAAAAATATGTAAAAATCAATTTTTTCAGGTTTTCAAAATAAATTACTAGTCATCCAGAAAAAAGCTAATGTGATCTATACGTAGACGTCTAAAAAAACCTTGGCCATCGAAACCTATGCCTCGCTGAATGCAAGATCGTCTTCCAAAAAAATCAATTTTCTCTTTGAGCTTATTAATTAAGTACCAATTTTCCTTTTTCCAATTAAAATGTAAAATGATTCACAGATTTATTTGTAAAAATCTTCATTAGATGTTAATTTCGTACAGGAGTTAGTAAGTGAGGGAGGTTAAGCGGAGTACCGTTTTCACAGTAACATCCAGGCACAGTTTGCACAGTAACGGCGATACCACTGAACCTAGAATACTTTTTACTCACAACATTTTGGCAATTTTACCCCCTTTCATTTAATTTCAGCTTAATATTTACGAAAAATTGATAGTTTTTAAGTTACAATGGGATCAACTGGGATAATTCTCGTATTATTCATGTTTCGCTTTTATCGCCAAATTTCGCGATGTTCTCACAGCTAAACCGTTAATTGGAGAAAAACATCTTAAGGGCATTAAATATAGGTAATTTTATATTCTTTAATTTCATATAGTACCATTTATTATGAAAAATTGATGGTTTTTTAGTTATGTTGAAAAAATTTAAATAAGGCGTGAATTTTACACATTTTTACTTAAAAAAACAATTTTCGGGCAAACATTTTGTTGGCAAACCTGATATTTGTGTTCGGCGACCCAAAAACCACATAGGTACCAAATATCAAAACTACACCAAAATTTTCCGCTATTTGCCCTTTTTTAGTACCATTTGGCTGGCCTTGGCCTATATGTTATGTTTTTTCTCTCATTACACAGAATATTCCAGACGAATCATTGTTTCCTCTGCAGAATATTTCCTTTAATTGTCTACGCTGGGTGGATGTATCACATTGAACTAAAAGCATGAAAGAAAAAGCATATGTTCTCATTCATGTTTGAATGATTTTGACTGTCCCTTATTCTAGAAATAAATGTCTTTAAAAGAAGCTACTTCTGCTCGAAAAATCTGTACATTCATAACTTCATCACTATCAGACTTTAGCATAATATAGCAGTAATTACTACCTTAACGTTTCTGACAAACACTGTTAACGGTAAATTTCTTCAATGTTTGTGGTATCTGTTGAAAGGTAATTTTTTATTATGGATTTTGAAACCTGGAATCTCTTTTTTTCTGCTCCAGACAATCCCTCATTTTAGCAAATACTTATGGTACTTGAAGCATTGTTCCCTCGTTGAAGAGTTAAGCTGGAACACGAACACACACATGTACAGATCCTTCAATGTTTTTGGCATATGAATATTTTCGCAATGGGTACATTTATCATGCAATGTTTACACTGGCGATAATATAAATGATAGTATTACATAAAATTATTATATTTATTATAGGTTGATTATAATCTCACAAACCTCTGTATGTTTGCACACATTTTTGAGAATTGAAAAACTAGCGTTTTTCGAAAATCTGTAGCTCGCTTGGTAATTGGTTTCGAAGAAAATGTTAGATGCAAAAACTGTAGGAAATTTTATTATCCTTAAAATTTATTGGAAACATTTTTCTACGCGACGTATGGTTAAAAAGGTATAGAGAAAAACGGAAACAAGTCAGAAAAAATACCGGTTTTTCGGGCACCCGGATTATATGAAATCTGGCAATGGGTCCAAAAAGATAGTGTATCAATAGAATCTTCACCACTCTTTTGCCTTATATTAGTACACTTCAAAATCGCTAGAAGTGAGCGCTATCTTTGGAATATACCTGGCTGTTGGCTGCGAAACCAGATGTCCGCTTAAATAAGTGCTTCAATGCTTCCACAAAAATGTCCGTTAATGGCGACCACTTAATTTAGGCGGCCGTTAGATCAGGTCACTGTATTCGTAAGTGTTATGTTGCTACCTTACTTAATACAATTTCAATATATAAAACACAATATAAAATTAAGAAGGACAAAGCTTCTTAAAAGTTATTGATTAAAGGTAATCAGTGAAGTGACAATTTACTTTTAGGGATAAAAACAGTACAATTCTCCCTGCAATTATTTCTGTGTATTTCATGATATTTCAAGAAAACACTGGGAGATACTTTACATATGGCTCTCATTATGAATTAGGTGTGAGAATGAAGGATAAAGGAGCAAGATTATGGAGCTCCCAAGACATCTTCTTGCAGTGTACTTCCTGGTTCCAGCCAACCCAGGAAATCAAAAATCTTGATGGTGTCATCAAGAGATGAACTAACTATCTGGAACTCATCAACCTGTATACCAAATATTCTGGCTTCATGATACGCTAGAGTTTTCAAGCAGATTTGATCACCTGGGATTGATGGATTCAGTGCAGCACTTGTATTCCAAATTTTGATGGATCCATCATAAGAACCACTGATTATTCTTTCACTGTTAAAGCGAATGCAACGTACAATATCTCTGTGTCCTTGTAGAACTCTCAAACAAACTCCACCATCTACATCCCAAATTTTAATTCTGTTATCTGCACACCCATTTACAACAAATGGATATTTATACTGCATGCACATAGTTATTTGCTTATTGTTGATTGTGCGTAGAAAATCACAAGTTGATGTATCCCATACCTTAATTGTTCTATCAATTGATGCAGAGATAATGTACTTTTGATCAAAATCGACCACATTTACAGAACTCTGATGACCTAAAAGAACACGGCGAAGTATAATATTAGTGGGTGATATTTTATCCCACACAGCTATAGTACTGTCCTTAGAACTGGAAATAATTTTGGTGCCTATGTACCGGACACATACCACAGCATCACTATGATGGCTTAAAATATTTATTGTTTTACCTGTAGTTATGTCCCATATTCTGATAGTTGAATCACTTGAGCCACTAATGATGATTTCGTTGTCAAACTGTAAGCACAAAACAGAACCACTGTGTCCCCGTAATATATTACAACAGTGTAGAGTTTTGTAGTTCCAGATTTTTATGGTATTTCCCTTATCTCCCGATATTATTTTTTGGGAATCAAATTGAATGCAATAAACTCCTTTGAAGTCTTCAGTATTACAGTTTATTGAATGGACATTACACCGTCCCCTCTTCCAGTTCGCCTTTGCTTGATGTATTTGCTTCATAGAATCATCATATAAAGCTTTATAAAATGAAAGATCTGTTTCATCACAATATTTTTTTTTAGTCAGAAGTTGATCTCTCCATCCCTGGCGCTCTGCTAAACAATTCCACATGGAATCAGTATTAATTTTATTCTGAATAATTTTTTTCCATAACAATCTTTCTTTGATTACTTGTTGCCATTCATTAGATGCCAATTCTGCCATGTGTAAAGAATCTGGATCTAAATACGTAAGAATTTGTTCTGCTATATGATCCAAACCACTTTTGATCAAAAGTGAGATGAAATCTCTTTTTAATTCCAAATTCAGATAAGAGTTAATTCCTTGACATTGATTCTCGTCCATTCTTGATAATAATTCTTTTACGAACTCAACTTGTCTTTGAGAACTCCAGTTTCCAAAATTCTGTAGGCATAATTGGAAAACATGATTTTGCGAAAGTTCCGTTCTGTCAGACAATCCTAGAAAGCTCCTTGTGTCAACACAATCAGTCTTTGAATCTTCAATTGTTTCATTTGTTTCCATATTGAAAGTCCAAGTTTTGGTAATAAATTTCAATATCAATTCCCCATTTCTGAAATTTAAAAAAATTATCATTATTTTAAAACAATATTGAAAATGGGAAGAAAAGAGGAATTTATACTAACACATTTTGAGATCATCTGGCATCCAAAGGTATTGTTGCTAAATTCCTCACAATAGCCATTTGGAAAAATATTTTAATTAATAAAAATAGAAACATTTGCAATAATTAAAAACGGCAAAAGTTTCAAAGGAAAGCATGACAACAATCAAAATCATTATTTAAGGTGATAATGAGAGCTTGGAATCATTTTGGATTTTTACTTTTTCTATATAGTATAATATTTGTTATACATTACTTACACACTTATGTGAACAATATTAATATGAAATATCATTCTGAATTTGATGATGATGATGATGATGATGATATGAATTTGACGATGATGATAAAAATGTCATTATGAATTTTTATGCACACGCTTTCTCTACATTTTTCATAAAAATGTAGAAAAAGCGTGTGCATAAAAATTATATACAATTATTATTTTTATTTTCGAAAAAGTGCAGTACTAATGCGAGAGTCTTCCAAAGGGAAAGTGACTTCCTCCCGTTTCCCGCATTCAAATATAGTTTGTAGAAATGTAATAATGTAGAATGTAAATCTGTAAATGTAGTAATGTAGAAATTACGTTAGAAATGCGAGTTTATTTATAAACAAGATTATATTCGTAGGTTCTAAACCAAACATATGTGTAACTGATATACAACAAAATTTCCTGCGTCCCTGACTTAGTATTGTATTTTGAGTAACTGAAACAAAATAGAAACGTTCTTTTTTGTGCAGGACTAAAGATTTGATGATGTGTTGCCAAAAATGATTTTTCGGATAGAAAGTCTCCATCAACAAGAAACTATTGGTACTCAAACAGCATATCAGTGTCGCTCCGACCGTTGGCGAGTAAAGACCTCCTGTAGTGCGATAAGCGGCATCGAGTTCGGTGAGCGCCGTTGAAAACCGCACAGTGCCGAGTGTTGTGTTGCGTCGACTTTCGTGTTAATGATCAACTGAATCAAATCTAGTGAGTGAGTAAAACGTATTTAAACCGTAGTAGGTGTACACAGTACACCCAACGTCCATCCTAAGATGGCTTCTGATCAAGGAGTCATCCCAAACAGTGAAACCCATCAATCAAGTCAAGTTAGTAATGAAAATTAAGATTATGCTAACAGATATTTAACTGCTGCTCAGAAAGGTATGTTTCTCACAAACGTACATGCGATTGTGATGGACTCAGTAGACGGTATATCAGTGAAACGTACATCCAGGAACTTGCAAAAATTATCAATTCTCAGACCATACGGTACGTCTCAAAGATTTCAAAAAACCGTATATGTGTCTATCTGGATTCTAAGGAATCTATGAAAAACTAGTTGACAATAAACCAACCATTTCAATTAATAACTCAACGTTATCCATTAGACCGCTAATTACGCAGAATATAAAACTCGTTCTTTCTAATGTGTGTCCTATTATCCTACACTCAGTAATTATTGACGAGCTAACGAAACTCAAAATTCGAATCGGCTCTACAATGACCTTCCTGAGAGCCGGCATGTACGAACCAGGGTTTAGTCACATTTTGAGTTTCCGGAGACAGATTTATATTCAACCAGATGATATGGACAAAGTACCAGAAACCATGAAAATTATTTATGATGACACAGTTTTCTGGATATATCCATCATCAGATTCTATATCATGTTTTCTATGCAAGGATCACTGTCATTTTGCTAACTGCCCAATGAATGAACAAAAAGATAACCCCCCTCCTCCTTCCCAACTCTTAAACCCTCTTCCACTGCTCATCCTGCTACTGACAACAGACCTACAAAAATGCCAAACGTCCCTTATGTAGTCTATCTTCTAAATCTGAGACATCAGAAACGTTACATTCAGTTGTAGGTAAAGAAAATCTAACCTTTCTTAGAGAAAGTGTCTCAGATACTAACAACATACAATCGATTACACCAGAGATAATGGATAAAGTTCATCAATCCAAAAATTCTACAGTGATTAAATCAAACCCAAAAAACAATAAAAAGTCAAAACTTGAAATTTCACTCCAGATATCAAACTGTTACTACAAATGTTAGAAGATACCTACCCCCTCCTTACGGATAAAAACATAAAAAGACGTTTCACAAATTTAAAAAAGAAATTAAAAACAATTGACATAAGCAGAGAACTGACAAACGCAAGTGAAACCAGTGATGAAGATTCAAACTAACACTCTCTCCAAATTTTGCTCTTGAAATGGCATATACAATTCTCCAATGGAATATAAATGGTTTTAATCCACAAAAAGAGAATTTGCTACTGCTAATTAACAAGTACAACCCTGATATGATATGCTTACAAGAAAAAATAATAAAATCAACCAAAAACCACCATTAAAAACTTTTGGATTTCTCTTGTGGAACTCAACCTCCATAAAAATCTGTAAACTAACACAAGTGTCTATGTATGTTCAGAGACTCAACTACTTTAATAAAATAATATCTATTTGATGCCTTCCTCCAGGTCAAGTGTCTGAATATCCACAAGAATGTATAATACTATGTAAAATAACCTACTTTATTTGTCATATTGTAACTTCTTGAAACATACTTTGTAAAGACTGAACATACAGAAATACTTTGTAATTATATATGACTGTATTACAACCTTGTGGTCGCTCAAGACCTAGTTGTTTATGCGACCTTTATAAATAAAGTATATTAAAAAAAGCATATATTTCTTAATCGCTTCAACATTGTATATAACGCCATTTCGCATCCTATTTGATTACAGTTCAAAATCGCTAGAGGTGACTTTAATAGAGGCCGCGGTGCAATTTTGGAAACATCGAGGATTTCAATGAAATTGAGACTCACGCCATTCCTTAAACGTTCTCTACGCAATTCGAGGACATACTAGTTTAATAAAAAAATGTGGGTTATTTTTTTAGAGAATTCGCAGGGCTTTGAGTTCGTTCAAATCGATCTGGGAATATCAATTTTGGAGAAAATTGTATGAACGTTTTGGACCAAACGTTGACCATAGAAAGTCGGCAGATGGCAGACGGATAGATAGACGATTTGTCGTCAATCTATTTTTCGGTATCAAGGACCCGCAAAATATTGGTTCTGATTGTACAACGTACTAGAGGAAGTAACTTAATACATATACGAACAAGCGTTATCCCCTTTTCGTTACAAGGGGCCGCCGAATTTTTCTGTCGATTGATTAGTGATTCCGGGCGCGTCGACAGCTAAGTTTATTAGTCTCGTAAGTGTATTGCATATTTTATCGCGGGAGGTAACAACGATCTAGATGGCGAGATCCGGTGACAACCTTCGTCGGCTTGGGGGGATTTACCCGAGCCGGCATCTTTCACCAGCCAGTCATCTGGCACCGCCCCAGCCGGGACAATCTTTAAGCTCCCGACATGTGTGGTTTTGTAGCGCCTCTGACCGGAAGGTCCTACGTTCGAGTCCTGACGGCGGCAGGATTTTCGACACTTGCTTTTCAGTTCGGTCGAATTCAGTCGCTGTCTGGAGGAGAATTCTAGCGGCCGGCTGTTCTGATCGGTAGTTTTCCGTGGTTTCTCCGATCAACACCAGGCGAATGCCGGAGCAGTACCCTACCAAACGGGCCACGGACCGCGCGCGATCTCTCCTTCCTCTTCCTTGTCCTATCCTCTCCCCTTACACGCACATTTACATTAACATGCATTACACTTCCACATATTCCCGGAGACCGGTCGGGAGCTTAGAGCTTGTGCTGACTGCATATAAGCAACCTGCACATGTATTCGGCACCGGACTTCCCTGATTGGCTAGAGGGCACGGAGTGCGAAACCGCGCGAAATTCGTTTATATTTTCTTGCTACGGAAGTGTTGAAGGTTGGTTTTAAGTGCTGTTTTGTCATTTTGGAAACTGCATGTATACTTTTTATTTTATTATTATTTATACATATATGTTTTATTCTCTTTATGTCCCAATATTTGAAACGGGCCATTAAAAAATTGTTAGTTTTAGAGGAAGGAAAATATGGCAAAAACAAAGGAGACTGAAATGATTGTTGGAAACAAATTTTTTTCATTATTATTTTTTTTTGAGAAAATTAAAAAAAAAATTTTTTAAAATTTTATATTCTATACATTTTTATATTATTATAGTATATTGTAATCTTATTGAAGGTAATTTGATTTATTTAAGGAGGGTAAATAGATTGTAATATGAAGGGTTTTCAAATTTCTCAACAAAGTTTTCCAAGAACTCATTTTTTGGTAGCATCTAAATGAATTTGAACACATTTATTGAGAATATTTTTTTATAATGGCATTAGTACCTGAAATTTTTAAAATATGCACATATACATAAAAATGCAACTATAAGTGATTGATCATAAATTTCATACTTTTGAAATTAATGAATTACATTACATTGTGAACACTAGCGGAAACAACCCCCCCAAAAAACCGGTAAAAATGGGCAATAATGTAAATATGATTCAGTGACTAACTATGAGACTTGGCCTGACCTAGGCCCTAGTTATGATCACGCGAAAACAACCCCCCCAAAAGAAACAGTAAAAACGGTCAATAATGTAAATATGATTCTGTGACTAACTATGAGACTTGGTCTGACCTAGTTATGATCATGCCAGTAGAGGACAGTGCTTTCTATTGGATTTGTACAACCACTGGCATAATCTTCTTCACAAATTGTTTCATCTAATTCAAGAAGTGTCTGATGATATTGCATGATTCTACAATACTCATTCCTATTTTAAAATATTGAAGGAATGCTTCCCTTGTAGCCTTATCAGCTGGCAGGAGCCACAGTGTTTCAGCAGTTCTTATATTGTGGTTATGACTTTTCTTTATTGTTATAACCTGGCACAATCCTTTCTGAAAATAAAAATTAGTTATTTAATTGTTAAAATGAAAAGTTTAGACAATTTAAAGGGATAACCCAATAAAACTTATAATGCTCACAGTTTAATGTGTCAACCTCTTCAGATATACTAGTAGTATTACATAATTTTAATAGCTTCTCAAGTTTTGATTGTTTGTTATAATAACCCATAGATGTGTTATTAAAATGTGAATAGTTAATTATTAATTGTTTCATCAATAGATTCATAAATATAACATTTAACCATTTTTTCATTTTTATTGATTCCTACTAAATTTTGAATATTTACTTATGGTTCCCATTTTAATTATTCATTCATATGTATTCCACAATTACCAAAGTAGGATTTTTGAAGGAAAAATGTGTTTATTGATGCTTTTATTTGTATACGTCAATTTTATATTAGTTTGCTAACCAGAAGAAAGATATGAGTTGAGTTTGCTAACCAGAAGAAAGATAAATTTTCGTAAACTCAATTGTCTTACACTGGACTGAGCAAAAAGCGTGTTTGGGGACTGGACTGGGTAAAAGGACAGTCGAACTTACTGTTTCATTCTTTGATTAATTAAGAGTAATTGATACGCCGGATGTTTGCAATCCTAAACGCCAAATTGCCGGTCATTACGTGGAAGAAATTTCTACGAATACAGTTGGTCAGAACTTGTACCCACACTTGTTTTTTGTTGTTTTTTGTTTGTTTTTTTTTTCGAGAATACTGTGTGCCTAAACTACCTAACCAAGTTTCAGAAAAACTCAATTCAATTCCTCTACGGGACAACGCACACAATGACAACAATTACAAGTAGCCCCAATTTTTAATGAATTGAACTGGTTCCTTGGGGAATCGAGGATATCAGTTTTAAAACAACTATTATAACAAGAAATTAATGTTCACGTCTTCGCAAATACTATATGTGGCAAAATTTTTGAATCTATATCAAGACGTCTGTAAACAAATTTAAAAACAATGTAAACAAATCGAAAAACCTACGTACATTAATAGATACCTCTTTTCTTCTTGTGTATGCAGTGTTTAGGAATTCTGAAAACAATGTACAGCCAGCATTTTTAGAAAGTTATACTTTTTTCCTCCTACTTTTCTGTATATACTATGATGACATATAGGACAATATTTACTGTAATAAAATAAAAACATCAGGTGTATTTCTGCCAGCTTGCGAACAAACAATACGTTTTCATGATCTAACATTCCATTTCCTGTGTGTGATCTTCGGGTATTCCTCTACCCAATTGTTAATACCTTCAAGTGAACTTATTGCACTTCATTTCACAGTTTCTTTTTCATTATCGTTTACAATTTCATAACTGTAATTCGCTTGGAAAGAAATATAATCTAGTTTCCTAGTTCGCATTTGTTCATATAAAACCAAAATATATGTTTAAGTACTTATTGACAAAATACGTTGGATTGTTAGTTCCCACAATGGAAATGACTAATATCACAGCTGATATCAGAGGAAAACGCAAAGTCGATCGCTTCGTCCACGAAGTCAATAGCGGAGTCCACGTGCACTGACGCTCGCTGTGGCTCTGGGAAGGAGAACATAAGAATTTCGCGCGGTTTCGCGCTCCGCGCCCGCTAGCCAATCAGGGAAGACCGGTGCCGAATATATGTGCAGTTTGCTTATATGCATCCCGGCTGGGGCGGTGCCCCGCTGGTGGGAGAGACCTGGTTACGGGGAAACCCCATTAGCCGACAGTAGGTCGGCGCCGGATCTCGCTATCCAGCGGGGGAAGATCACCGCCATCTCCCGAGGAAAAAAAACATGCAATACTCTTTCGGGACTAATAACCAAAGCAGTTGATGCGCCCGCAAACATGATGAAATCAATCAATCAATCAATTTAACGGGTATACTCTAAATAGCGTCCATGACTTGTGCCATGGACGTGCCATGGACGTGCCATGGAGATTTTCACGGAACTGTTAGATAACTTCGTACGTACAGGTGTTCTGCAGGTCATGTTCTTACGCAATCAAGGAGATTTCGTGTACCTGCCGACGACATGTGCGCGTGTGATTACCTAATATTCAGGAGCAAACATTAAGTCTGTAACTCAGTTAGGCCTATTCGAAAATTCTCACATATTCATTGACAAAAATTATCGTTTTAGATCCCTCTTCTTACCCTAGAAGTTCGTACTATTTTTTCTAAGATATCCTGTATTGAAACTAACTCAGTAGAAAAGATTTTCCTTGACACTTAAACTTGCGTATCGATTGTACTTGTTTAATGTCATCTGACAATGAGGTGTTAAGTAACGCTTTTGTATTGTATGCGGATTTCTTGTAGTGAACTGCTGACACTGTCATCTGATGGAAATAATTCCTACAACGTGTGTTGTAATTAAAAAATCTCTGTATCGCATTTCTATTCCACTCAATATTACGCGAAAAATACTCATAATAGTTTCAAACTAGTGATGATACAACGTGATGCACGTGCACGCGATGTGTGATACTACAACACCACCTACTATCTCGCAATATTGGACATGGCTACGTAATACTATATATTACATGAATCCGCAAACGTGTTTCCTACCAGCAAAAAAATCTCTTTGAGGCGTGATTCGAACTAAGGCTCTTAGAGTTAATATGCTATGTACAGTACCTCTTCCCCAGCTGCCGCATTAAAAGCTTAACCTTCCCCACACATAAAAGCCACGTTGATTATTTGCATCTGAAAATTATCAAAAATTTAGAAATTTTAATTTTCATGATTTCAAGGTCTAGTTTAAAAGAACATTTCATTAAGAGAAAAAATCTCTATCAATACTGTGTTTTGCGATGTTAATTTTTTGTTTGCAATTTTTGAAAATACAGAGAGTTTATCGAAAATATGACCTATTATTAAGCGTAATTTGGTTTGTTCAAGAAAAAAAAAATGAACATAAATTTGTATCCGTTTTTAGAAATGTTTCAAATAAATTGCATTAATTTCAACCAAAAATTACACGAAAGCTACTTATTTTTTCCAAAAATTGTAAGTTCTACTTTCAAGAACTTTTTCGCATCAAATTAAGTTAAGAAAAATCACTAACATGAGAATCACACTTTTGAAATATTAATTTTTTGCTATTATCGAAAACCCAGAGCTCACCAAAATGGGACTTGCGCCATTAAGCTTTTAATGCTGTGTCCAGGGAAAAATTTAAACAAATAATTTGGAGCCGTGTTTGAAAAAAAATAATTGTTTGAAAATTGCTGATATTTCACACAAAATTATGGGATAACTTTTCCTATTTTTGAAAAATTTTACATGATCTTACCTTAAGACCTATCTTTGAATAATAGATTTCATTCAAGAAAAACATCTTTCTTCAATATTGTAGTTAACGCAGGACAAGAAAAAAGTTTATACTATTGCAGTTTGCAAAAATTCAGAGATTTCAACAAAAATGCGACTTGCTTCATAAGCGTCCTTCATGCTAGTGGAAGACAAAGTTTTATAAAAAAAATTTGGAGTTACTTTTGAGAAATCTTTAAAATAGTGGAGACTTCATGTAAAGAATCTCCAAAATCTAACATATCTGTTTTCAACATGCTGACTGTCGAGATCGTTCAAATCGACTGGGGAATATCAGTTTTCGAGAAAATCATTTGAAGAGTTTAGGCGCTAGCGTTGAGCACGGACGATGGTTGTAGTAAACCGTTGTAGAGGGACTCGATTTTTCGTATCAAGTACACACGAAATGGATTCTGATTACACAACGCGTTAGAGGAAGTAATAATTACTCTGTATATACTATATATAATAATATTTACTCTGTATTTACTACAAATAGGAACAAGATTTATACGCTTTTCGCCATCAACGTCCCAAAATACGTGTTTTCCTGTAAAAAAATCGGTGATTTTTGCTGTCGCATTCAAACAGTTCATTATTCATTAAGAAATAATCACTAGCCTCATTAATGTAGTTTAGGAGAGGGTCGGAAAAAGGTCTTGAACGGAGCTAACTGTGAAATATAGGCAAACAGGGTGTACCGGGAAAAACGGGAAAATGAAAAAAAAATCCAGAGCACTAAAAGAAGAGATATGGTCAAAATGTGTAGAAGAAGCCTGGATATTGTGTCGACCAAACTAGAAAACTGAGAACAGGAGTAGGAGAATAATGGAAATACAATGAAGGACATCGAGTAGCAAGTATGATCATTTTCTAATAGGATGTCGAAAAAGGAATAAAGGACCTCTCGGATAAAATATAAATGATAGATAGTGATTGATTACCGTATGATATTCTAAAAGCACTGAGAAAAATAGACGAATTACGAGGCTAACACTAATATCTATAATTATGTTCTCTCTCTCTCTCTCTCTCTCTCTCTCTCTCTCTCTCTCCTCTCTCTCTCTCCTCTCCTCTCTCTCTCTCTCTCTCTCCTCCTCTCTCTCTCTCTCCTCTCTCTCCTCTCTCTCTCCTCTCTCTCTGATTTATATATATCGGAGAGATTGAGAGTGTAAAAAGATTATAAGCTTTTTACACTTAAATAAAAGTTAAATTATTTTTAAGTGATCCCCTGTTGGAATGCTGCTGCTGGTGGCTACGATTTTCGTCGAGACTATCATATTACGGAAAAGAAACCGATTTTTCCCTTGTTAATAATGCAAATATTGCAGCATTTTTCTAGCACATACATTACAAACGTCTTGTACTCTCAAAAATCATGTTTTCTTCTATTGGTTTTCCTTCTTATCGCCAATTAACCGAAAAATCCAATTGATTAGGCTGAAAAAACTCAAATCCAAATAACACAATATCTTCCGATTTAATTAATTTCATACAAATCGTGTGCCTATAAAATAGCGAGGCTTATATGTAGATTATAGTCGAGATGTATTGATCACAAATATGCAAAAGATCGCATTTCATATTAACAAGCATTTCAGGGTTTTGAGATCAAATTTCACTTAAATGGATTCTTACCTACAGACGTCACTCAACATACGAACAGTCTTTCCTCGTGCATGACTCATGTGTGGGAATGGGAGGAGGGTACTTGGAATACGGAAAAAATACTTGCAGCTATTTTCTTGGATAAAAAAGTACGATAACGTAACGTAAAATAAAGAACGAATATAAGAGTACGCTTAGTATGTATTTATAAATTGTATTTCAAAGAATTTCTGTATTTTTAACATCATGGCCGATATGGCAGAACTACTACACTACCACACTAACTCAACGACGTGATTAAAACCTTATCTGGCATGTAGCTTGAAATTGTCGCATTTTTCTTTGCTCTCATTCATTAATTTACAAAACCGCTTATAAACATAATAAACTTATTTTACTGCGCATATGAGTTGTATTTTGAAACTCAATGATTATTAACATTGCCACTGAATGAATTGGAAATACTTGCCACCTATATCAGAATAAGGTTGGGCAGAAAAATTACAAATTCACATATAGACTTCTCATCAATATAATGAAAGGTTTGGAAGTTCCCTTTGGCAAGTTTAATGACGAATAAAACTCGAACTGATACCATGATAGAAAAGTATCTATTACACGTCGAATAAAACGCAAAATGTTTATCTAGAACATATAATTCCATCGTTTAATGAATTATCAAGCTTAATTACTCACGTTTAATTGATTCCGCATATAAAGGTATTCCTAATATATTCGTGAGTTCTATAATTTTGAGGACACGTCATACTGATATCATCCATAATACACCTGTTGAACAATTTGTTCTACACTTTTGTAATTCTACTCTTCACATGAACTCAATGACGTTACTTTTCTGTGTCTTAGAGTAGATGAAATCTGACTCACAGTACATATCCAAGATAGAGAACGAAATACTCAACACCATCGGCCAGGAATGTCGTTAGGAGACGATTAGTCGGATAATATTCTATCTAAATTAAAAAATAACTCTGTTTCTTGTCTCATACATTCGTGTCTTTTTGAGGGTGTCAAATAGCATCGAGTGAAAAACATTTCTATTAACAGCTTAAAGATTTCTATCTAATTGAATTGAATTTATATTTTCGCATCTCATTTAAATCAAAATGCATTAAATGTTCGACTCCAGATTGATCGAAATTTTACCTAAAACTAGCTGTGACAGTTAAGACTTGAGTATAGTGTTAAACGTTCGCTTGTCGAGCTCCTCTGAGCAACATTTTTAGCTGCACCACCGCCAGCAAATATTACCTCAGTTATTTCCACCAACTTGAGACACTAGTTTTTACTTCGTTCACAGAAACAAAGAAATATAAAATACTGTAAACTTCTCTCTAAACAAAAAGTTATCTTTCTTCTCGGGCACGCCTCCGCTCCGAACCACACGAGAAGCCCAAATGATTTATATCGTTTCCACTTTACCCCAGAGTAGAATCGTTGCAATTCATGATTCGATACGATATATTTGGAATCGATATCCGCAACAGAAGAAAACATGGAATACTTTTAATAAATTACATGTAGTTGACATTGGTTTTCCACGCCCAAATTTTTGGTTTTACGGAAACACGAAGGAAGCGTGATTAAAACCTTGTCTGTCATGTAGCTTGAAATGTAGCAATCAACATTGGTCCAAGGAAAAAATGTATTTTCACCTACTATTCTGTAAAGAAGTTCCGATTTCATTTTAAAAAGATTATACTAGAAAGATCCTGCAAAGAATAAATTGCGATTGCCGGAGCGCTAGCCGAATTCGTTTACTACGCTCCGTGAAGTCACGAAGGTCAAGCGAATTCGAGACTCGCGGGTTCTTGGTTGGGTGACCGGCCAGGAACCCCGAGATCTAACGCCGTCGAGCCCCTGGCCGAAGGGCTAAAAGGCACTGACTGACTGCGACGTGACGAGACTTGACTTGAGATTATTCTCAGTGACGGAGTATGTGTATGTGTATGAGTATAGTATGCTCAGTAACGGACGATTACTCCCGAAGAAAGCGCTCAACGCCCAACAAGGGTTAGGAGACGCGTTGCATCAACAACGTCGCAACGAATTAAAAAGTAAATAAATAAATAAATAAATAAATAAATAAATAAATAAATAAATAAATAAATAAATAAATAAATAAATAAATAAATAAATAAATAAATAAATAAATAAATAAATAAATAAATAATATACAAATAGTAAGAATGTAAAAACAACGAAAATACGATTGATAAACGTACATTAAGATGGAAAATAAAAGGACGTACACTAAATTGAAATTGAAGGAACTGCTACGTATCGAGATTGGATGGCACAAGAAAAATTTAGTATTAGGGAAATATATAAGCAAGGAAATATTGCTGACACTCTCTGAATCAATCGGCTCAACCGGCTACTATACCAGTACAAAATGCAGTGTTGTGCATGTAATGGTAAGCATTCTACGTTCAATTAAAGAATTATTTCCGTTGCAACCTCACTAGGGCAGGCTGAGATCAAATGCTCATAAGAAAATGAAGCACTTCAGAGTTTCTTAGCTTGTCACATGATGGCGCAGCTATCTGTGTTTTCTTGAAACGCGGGCTATGATCTGCTTCGTGCTCTGATGCCTACCAATCAACAGGTCACAAATATTTTCCTTAAAGGCAAGCGCACATTACAGACAAAGCTATCGTACGATAGTTGAGTCGTATTGGTCAGCATTCCTACTGCATTGCCCACTGCTACAATTAAACTGTTAGGTTGGTGGTGGGTGCGCTGACCAGTGACCGTTTGCTAGTTGCCCGGTGGATAATACCGCGGCGTGCCATTTCACACTTTACACAGCCGCGGTTCTTTAGTTTACATTGTATAATTATAAATACTTGATTCTCACGCATTTCGTGTTTCCCACAGACGTGTCAGATGTTTATCGAAGGAAGTTGGCAAACGTTACGCAAAGCCGCGCTTAGAGACGTAAGCCTTGAAGAGACGTAGAGACGTCTATCCTTGAAGCTTGTAGCTTTGTTCACAGATCCAATGGAGAGCTGGTTAACCCTAATATTGTGGTAAAGAAATTAATGTCTCGCACAAAAAATCGTGGCGAAGAGCCGATCGGGGTGAAGCGCCGACCAGGTGGTCGGCGAGTCTTCGCGCTCGCCTAGTGCATCATATTGCTCAAGCAATTCGTCGATAATTGGTAAACTATTGGAGCATGGCGAAAAGAAATGGGTACGATATTGCGCATCGTATCAGACTTCAGCCAATGTCTTCAGGCACCAGTTTGCGTCACAATATTAGCAGAAATTGTAAATACTGGACAAACGTGAGAGACTGATGAAGATGCGCCTGAGAAAGGTGCTTGATAAATTGTAGACATTGAGACTATGGCTCAGAAAATAGAAATACACCTACTTTGAATCGAAGGAGGTGCTGGGCTATTGGGTGAATGCTGCGTGAATCCGATCGCAACAAGACAAGGAAGCGATTTTTGATACATGAGCCTCACGTAACAGGTCAGATCTGCAGGCTCTCATGAAGTCATCAATTTCTATGGTAGATTCTTCAACCATCGAGCAAATGTACACACAAACTCTTGTACAGATTGTTTGGTACAGAAGCTGAATATAAATGGACATATGCTCATGAAACGGCCCTGAAAACTGTGACGGACATGCTCGCCAGCGAAACAGTGCTGACCCACTATGAAGGCAACCGCCCTTTGATCCTCGCATGTGATGCTTCACCATATGAGGTGTCTGCAATGCTTTCACGCATATGAGATGACGGATGTGAGCACCGTATTGGGTTTAAGTCGCGCACATTGCTTTAGACAAAGTGCTACTATGGGCAGGTAGACAAAGTGGCACTGGCCTTTGTGGTAAATTTCATTAATTTATCCACAAATGGTGTACGATTGATATTTCTGCCAGGTCACCAACCCGTGTTTTCAAGCAACGCTTCAAGACGGCTGAACACCTGTCGGCTAGAATGTTTCGGTGGTGTCTGATACGACGTAGTTGCGACGTAGGATTATACATTTTTGTACTGGAAGGGCAGTCAACAGTGAAATGCAGATGTGTTGTCACACTTGCCGATTCCACCCCAGTCTGAGGATGAATATCCAGAACCCATAGGCATACACCTTCTGGAGACCCTGTCAATTGCAAGAAGATCGCGTTGGCAACAGAAGAAGACCAGGTGCTTAAAACTGTTTTGGTGTTCGTCAAGAAGGGGTAACTGCGGAGTGCATCTTCCCATGGATTACGCCAGTATTGGCAGTGCTAAAAACGATCTTTTACTACGGGCTGAAAGAGTGGTGGTCCAGGAGGCGCTGCAACGATGGGTGCTCCGTGCACTGCATGCAAGTAATCTAGGAATAGTGTCCACAAAGGCTGTAGCCCGCTCGTATGACTGGTGGCCAGGTCTGAGAAGGGATATGAAGTCATGATCCGGAGGTACCACCCTTGCCACGGGCTCCAATACAACTCTCCCGACTGCCAGGATATCATGGGAGAGGGTACATATTGATGAGCTCGAGCCGGTTGAAGGTCAGATGTTTTGATTATGGTGGATGCGTAATCAAGGTTCCCCATCTTCAAACGTACTGCGTCGATGGGAGCAGCAACTCTGGTCTACAGTCTCCGGGAGGTGTTTGCACACTTCAACATTCCAAAGTGTGTTGTTTCTAGGGAATGGCACTCAATTACTTTCGTTGGGGTTCATCCTGGTATGAAGCTAATATACTCTCTATCCTTCCATTCCGCATAGAATGTCTTGGTAGATCGCGCCGCCCAGACGTTTAAGAGCCTAATAAAGAAAACAGAAGGGAACTGCTCAACTAGGTTTGTGAGCCATGCGAACTGCAGACTGTTCGATCACAAACAGACCTCGAGAGGACATGTTTTATGAGAACCTGCAAGTGAAGTCATGTTGTACGTAGACCTCACGCAACCTCCCATCCAGAAATCATGAGGGAGAAAGAAGGTGCAGAAGAATCACGGCGATTCGCAACAGAAGACAGTGTTGTTCTGGGACTACAGTCATCGCAAACCCCTATGGTCACGGGGAACAGTGTAATTTTAGTGCCTTACATTCCATGAATATGGAAAGAAGATGATGGCTAATTGCAGCCCAAATCAGTGTGGACTCAGGATATTCGACGGCAGCCAGCTCGTGGCAGAGAGTTGATCGTATTGCTTGTAGTGGAATGGCAGAGTATGTGTGTGTGTGACTAGCAAGGAGCATGCTAAGCGTGTTGTAGGGTATATAGTGTAATGTATATAGGTAGTTGGTATACAGTGTAATTTAGTGTAGTAGCAATCAATACAGATAGGCTTAGGAGTAAGGGAAATATATGTTGAGCCCGTATAATTTGATGCGTGGCGTCCTAAACCTGTAAAGGTGGTAGCAAACAGGAAAGAGTAGCGCTCCGTCAGTTGCAAAGGGATGGACGCGGGAGCCACATGCAGACAGCTCCATATTCTTCGCTTATAGCCTTCTTATAATACTCTCTAGGCAGCTCAGTTGGAGTGTAGCCGCCGTGCACTGAAGTTCAGTGCAGTGCAGTGCAGTGAATTGTTGCACGTTGTAATGAGTGTGACAGAACAATCCAGGAGCAGAGGGAATTGTCATGGTAGAGTAGTGAAGGCCAGAAACGTCCAGAAGTTGTCTAAAAAAGACATAACTCAGAGGTGCAGAAAATGTGGGACTACTGGAGAAATTGTCGAGGATATTATTTATTTATTTTTTACGTAAAAAAACAGTTGAAACTACGTATGACGTGCAATGGGAAGAAGTAAATTCTGTGCACATTTTCAAAATTCCGTGATCCCTACACTAAGTCATATACTACATGAATTTTGAAAATTAAAAAAAGCTCTCATGTATTAAAATCTATTTTCAAGGATAAATAAGCAATAAATTTTGCGCTCTTATCCATGATGTCCTTCGTCAAGGAATAATACTTCCTGCCGCCCCAACATGGAAACGATAATTTGAAAAACAAAATTTGGCGAGATCGCAGAATATTTCCCTAGCATTGGAGCTGTCGAAGTTAGCCGGAGAGCTGCTAGAAACAGTGCTGCGTTCCTGCAGGCAGAAACAAAGAGATCTTCTGTTAAGGGGTAGCGGAGGGCGAGCTAATGTGCGTGGCACATCGGACGCGCCGCCGACGAGATGCTGCACCCCAAAACTCGGCAGACAAATGTTGCGCATTCCAAAGCCACCCCCAACCGCCGCGCGGCTCGGCCGGAGAGGCGGGCTGCCGAAGGGGGAATTCCGATCGAGGAGATAGGCGCTGGTGGCCTTGGCGAAGGGAGCTGGTGCGAGGGCGTTCACGCGTTCGCGCTCATACGGGACAAACTCTCGGGAATGGTTCTGCGAACATGAACGCGGACCCTTGGCGTCACAGGTACTATTACCCCAGTACTACTATTCTAGTCGCCACAGCTACTATTTCCGGCCGCAAACGTTATTGCTGCTCGGGCAACATCGCGTTGAGGACGATCGCCGCGCAGCGGATGCTCAATCGTCGGGCCTACACGTGGCAATTACTGGGCTCCATTGAAGGCGCGCGCCGCCACCGCTGCCGCCGCCGTCGTGGGCCTCATCACCGCCGTGAAAAGCCGCCGCCTCTGAACTGTGGCCGCCCACGGCGCCCCTAGGGCCCCCGAGGCGTGTGCCGCCGTCGCCACAAGAGGTTGGCCAACGTAGGCGCCCAGAGCCGCCGGCCCGTCTGCCGCCCCAGAGGGCCACAGGTGTGTCAGAGACCGACTCCCCTGTCAAGAGGTCCTGTGGCGCCGCGGCAGCAATGTCACCAACAATTAGATGAAGTACTAGGTTTAAGATAGTTCAACGACCACTAATGTAATGCGAGGCCTCACCTCCGGGATCCCCCTTGAAACAAAGCAAGCAAATTAAATTCTAAATATTATTATTATTGTTTCAATGTCAATGCATGCACAAGCCCGAATCACGCATGCATTCAACCCGCATCACGTAGAAGCAGCCGGGCAAAGCTGACGACGAGGCCGACGACAGGGAAGCAGGTGAGTGGGTCAACGCTGGGGTGATTACCCCGAGATAAACGAAGATGCTGAAAAGGGGGAGTCACACTACATTGAAAATAATTTTCTGTCAGAATCAGTACTTTTTTGACCACTTTTAGCAGCCAACTCAGCTTGAATATTGTTGTTGTTCGGAATGCAAAAAGAGAACACCAACTATGATTTTGGTAATACTCCATTAACATCAATTAACATACAGAGGAACAACTTTAGTTACAAGCAACTTTACAACTTTAGTTAGGGCCAGCGCAGCACAACATGAACATACGACCGACACACAACAGACTCTAATGGACTCAACTTGATCTCGCAAGTAATGATAGCGAACATCAATGTGCTTGGTTTTCTTATGAAACTCTGGGTTTTTAGATAGTTTCATGGCACTCGCACTATCGATAAGCAACGTTGCACTGATTTAAAAAACGCAATGTCTTTAGACAGTCTTCTATGCCAAACTGCTTCTTTTGCTGCTTCGCACGCAGCCACCTATTCAGCCTCTGTTGTCGAGAGACTGACGCACTGTTGCCTATTACTCGACCACGGAATAGCTCCGCCACAGAACACACTGACAATTCGGCTCACTGATTTACGTGTTTTCGGATTACTCGCATAATCAGCATCACTATACACGTGCAGAATTTGCGGCTTCTCTGCTGCTGCACTCGCAGGATAGCGAATTCCAATTGCCGATGTCCCTCTGATGTAGCGCATGATCCTCTTGACCAAGGCCCAGTGCCTCAACTCCTACTTCTCCAGGAACTGGAGACACAGACTCCCATCTCGATCAGGTTTTTCGTCCAGTTTCCCTGATCCATTGAGCAAATGCTGAGATGGCCCCTTGTTTTGCTTCTGGACATAAATGTAACTTCATTTTCTGTGCACGTCTTCTAGAATTCAGTGGGAAATACAATTATTGAAATTATCGTTTGCCTGTTGTCGTGGCAGGAAGTATTATTCCGAAACACAACATGATAAGAGCCAAAATTTATTGCTTATTTATCCTTGAAAATAGATTTTATTACATGGGAGTTTTTTTCTCCCTTTCAAAATTCAAAATTTAAGTAGTATATGACTTAGTGTAGGGATCACAGAATTTTGAAAATGTGCACACAATTCATTTTTCCCCATAGCACGTCATACGCATTTTTTAACTGTTTTTTGACGTAAAATAAATAAATAAAAATGACTTAATGGAACATCTGAAAAGTAAATGTGCTGTCCCTAAGAAAGACTACAAAATTTAAGTCATCAGTTTACTTCGCATTTCTCGGGGCCAAACTAAAGTAAGAAATTAATTTAAAGTGTCAGAATGTATGTAAAAGTTAACAAAAGATCTGGTAAAAGAAGAGAGTATTTTTCCTGAATGATAAAAATACCACCAAATATCATCAAAGCTGGTACATGAAACAAAACAGAAAGTTGGAAGTTTTTATGAAGATGACAATCAGATGCCTGGGAAACAGGAATGTTAATAATTTAACACATGGTTAGCCTTTTTTCTTTTTAGACAATTAAGGCACAAGTTTTCAAAAAACGTTTTCTGATTCACATAATACTGGAATACGATATTTCACGTAATATTTAGATGCATAACCAGGTGTGAACAAAAAATTAATATATGTCTTAATATGAAAACTAATTTTGAAAATATTGTTTTGGAAGAATGTGTTAAAAATAAAAATACACAGTAATCAGAGATGAAATTATAGAATAAATCATTATAAATAAAAAATATGTAGGAAGCATATTTTTTATATATTTGTCTGTTTAGAAAAAGAATTGTGTTTGACTTATTGGTAATGGTGCCATGATTCTAAGACAAAACAGTTAATTCTTTGTAATATAAACTATTTTAGGTATTTAAGAAGAAAAACTACCATTATTTGTAAGATAAAACTTAAGTGAGTGAAGACGAAAATGATGAGTTGTCGCAAGAATTTCTGTTACGTCTAAAGACTGTTTATGAAGATCGGAACACATGGTCGACGGAGGCCAAACTTAAAGTGAATTTTAAGAATCTTTTGGAAAAGTTTAATGCAAAACTCATAGTAACGATTGTATGACGGAAAATTGACGAGAATTTTCCGGCTAATGCATCTTTGTAGGTATGTTTCAAGAGGGCTCAATGCCAGAAACACACCTTACAAGCAATCGGTAATACAGAACTGATGTGAAATTATGACAGCTGTAAAACCATGGGGAGATTTTTGTTGTTGAAAAATTGATTGATGAAGTCTATCTATATAGCATCCAAGACTATAGCCCATCCAAGGTTAAGAATGAAGTACAGTGCCTTATGGGTTTTTCCGATAAATAAACATCTCTCCGTTTTTAAGATTTCGAAACTGTTTTAAACCCTCATTAAAATAATTGTTCATAACAACAATTACATTAGTAAAATAATACCTCGAATATCTTATATATTTACCACAAAACGTGGTGAGTGTCTTTAGAATTTATTAATTCTTGTAGAGAGAGATACGTTCGGCTGTCGGATCAGCCTCAGCTGCAGTGCCAAGTGCTTCGGTTGCCATATCACATTGTGGTCAGAAAGTTCGTGTTCGGGTGTTTACCTGTGTTTAGTAGTTTACATGTACGGTTTTTATCACGTCAAAATTATATGTACTTTCGTTTACATTTATTCATTTCGGTTTTAGGTTGTAAATTTATTAATTTACAATTTTTTAACTTTACTTTCTTTTTCTTTGCAAACTTTATTTAGAATGTATGATCCACCAACCGTAAAGCGCAAGAACGGTAAAGTGCTCTATACGAGGGAAAACAAATGGTTATTAATGTTTTTAACTATTTAACTATAATTATATTGTCGAATCGGATTCGTACTCAATACCCTCCGGGAGACTGTCCGCTCTCCTGACGCGAGGCAGCTCTGTTTCCCGTGAATCACATCAATTTATTCCCGTGGGTTCGACTTATTTTGTCGTCAAAGGAATTTTTAATATTTATTTCGGTAATTAAAATTTATTTCTCCACTGTTAAAAAAGAAACAAGAGCCTTGGCCTTTTTACAACAGCATGTAGTTGGCTTGATTTTTTTGATATTGTATTGAAATAGTGGTGCACTTTGAAATTATTTCTTCCTGATTTCTTATGACATTTCGAAGCACAAAGGACGTGAAAAGCTTAACAGAAACGTTTCCTGTTTATCGGAGTCTGTGGGAATAGTTTTATGTTTGAGGAAAGGGAAGAACATATGCTTTCATAAAATTGGAAATGTTCGAGACAAACTACTTTAGCGCTAAACTAGCGCTTCGCCCCATTGCGGGATTCGTCGTCACTATCGACCACATAACTTTGGATTCATTCAGTACAGCTGAAAAGCTCCAGGTTTTCCACCACTAACGAACGCACCTTTCCGACTCTTTGCCCGTTGCATGTGGAGTTCCTCAAGGATCGATTTTAGGCCCTATTCTGTTCCTACTTTACGTAAACGATATGCCCTCGACGATTCGATACGGAAGAACGGTTCTCTTTGCCGATGATACGAACATCCTTTGCAATAAAGAAACAGTAAATAGTACAATATCAGATGTTTCAAATTGGTACCGAAATAACAAATTAATAGTAAACGAAAAGAAAACGGTTTTAATGCAGTTTTCCATTTCAAATAAACAATTCTGTGCTCCATTGAAAATGAACAGTGTACCATTGACTGATGTTAAGGCAACAAAATTTTTAGGTCTCTCAATTCAGTCAAACCTTAAATGGAACGTCCATTTAAATCAATTGAACGGAATATTAAGTTCATTATGCTACGCGTTCAGAATTCTTGCAAATTCAGTCAGCCTTCATACTGCTCGTTGTGTATACTTCGCGAATGTTCATTCCCGCCTGAGATATGGCATAATATTCTGGGGAAATACATCTTATAGCTCCCAGACTTTTAGATTACAAAAACCAATTGTACGAATAATAACCATATCCCACCCACGTGATTCATGTAAGCCTCTCTTCATTAATCTAGGAATTCTACCATAACCGTGTCTTTTTATTTACGAATCAGTGGTTTTTGTCAAAAATGACTTGCTCAAGGGCGGGAATATATTTTCAGAAAATGCCGAAGTCTATTACTATAACACTCGACGTAGAAATCATTTCACAGGTGACATATCAACAGCTCATTACAAAAAATTCACATACAATACATGTACATGATTTTACAACACTTTGCCAGATGACATTAAACGATTAAATTCAATAGAAAAGTTTAAATCCCAAGTGAAATCGTTTCTGCTGCATAACTGTTTCTATACAATTAGAGACTATACTGAGCATCACAAGAAAAGTAACATTAATTTTAACAATGATACATAATGCATTATTTACCATTTGGACTGTATAAATGAGTATAAACAACCTGTAACAACTATTGTACTACAGCTTCCGGGTCAATGACCCCATCTCGATCAGGTTTTTCGTCCAGATTCCCTGATCCATTGAGCAAATGCTGAGATGGCCCCTTGTTTTGCTTCTGGACATAAATGTAACTTCATTTTCTGTGCACGTCTTCTAGAATTCAGTGGGAAATACAATTATTCAAATTTTCGTTTCCATGTTGTCGCGGCAGGAAGTAATAAGAGCCAAAATTTATTGCTTATTTATCCATGAAAATAGATTTTACTACATGGGAGTTTTTGTTTTTTTTCTCCCTTTCAAAATTTCAAAATTCAAAATTTAAGTAGTATATGACTTAGTGTAGGGATCACAGAATTTTGAAAATGTGCACACAATTCACTTTTCCCCATAGCACGTCATACGCAGTTTTTAACTGTTTTTTTGACGTAAAATAAATAAAATTTTGCAAAACCATGAGAGACCGTACTTCATTCTTAACGTCGGACGCGCCATAGGTGAAACATCAGAATATTAATACATAATTCGCATGATATCCATTATCTTATTTATGTAATTAACTGCCACCGGGTTACATCCAATTGCAGTTTAAATAAATTTATCTTTATCTTTATAAATCAAAATACGTCTTGGGATAAGAAACAGCCAACACATTTTGAAAGATTATTTACAGTATGGGTCAACATTATGGCCTGCATAAGAGACAAATAAAGCGTGTTTAACAACAAAGTATAAAAGAAAATATTAATAACATTATGGAACTGATACAACATTAAACTCTGTTTCTCGACGTCGCCTTTATTTTCCTCGTTCTTTCGATTTTGTCAGCCCTACAATTTTGGATAATGGACCCAGAAAATATTCAAGGTTAATCTCTGAGACTTTACACATAAAAGCACACAATATCTTTAATGTCATGTTAGAATTAAATTGATTCGCAAACCAGTAGCGTAATGAAAAGAGTGCGGGCCCGCCCGCAAAACATTTATCCAGCTCCTATTATTAAATGTATAGGAAACACAAGTATACAACGATTTTCCTAAGAATGAGCCAAAGTGACAGTTCGCGAAAACAAGTGAACATCACATGTAATTCAGAGAAGTATCCCTCCGCCGCGACAGCTGTTCAGCCACGCCTCTTCGTACAGTGTTTGGTAATGGCTTTTGTGAAAACATCCCTATGAAGTCTAAAGGCTCATTCACAATGCAATCACAAACATAAGCATAACACATAGACATAGACATTAACATAAGCGAAGAGTTGGCGTATTCACAATGTCGAACATAAACATAGGCAAAATAAGAGTTTCTATTGGCTATGACAATATTCTAGTTTACTATTGGTTGGATATGAGAATCGATTTCGAGATTTCAAAACAAATACGACAAACACAACCACGCAGCACACGAATAGTTCGCCTATCGACTTCGATACTCGATTTTGAGTTATCGAACTGTGATTGGCTCATTCCTTATGTCTGACATAAGCATAAGCACAGAAGCTTGAAGCTTGCAAGCTCTTAAGTTAACGTCTTACGTGTTATGCTTATGCGAACGCATTGTGAATGAGTCCACTTGTAGGCGTAGTCCTAACTTTTATGTTAACGCCATGCTTATGCTTATGTTTGCATTGTGAATGGGCCTTAAGAGTTTCGCTGAGGTACATGCACCTACGTGAGTCCGGGAAATATTTAAATTTAATTACGTATGTAGAAAATCTCTTAACATGCTCTCACAATCAAAGAAAACTACCACGAATGTAAATAAAAAGTAAAATGATTTTAAGCCGGAAACACGTGCACCGGTACGCATCTCGTTTTCACGTAATATATAATGAAAAAAAGAATTTTTACAGAAGAGCACATAACACTGTACTTCCTAATATCAATTATTTCTCGCAGCGCACTATATTTTTGTCGGACAAGGACACCACAAAAGGAAGTGTCGAAGCCGTTTACAAGTTAGCCAACTGCAAACGAACGAATGCGCGAAGGGAGTCTAATGGGTTCAAGGGCACAACGACCACAGAACCTTCAGTTACGTTGCCAGCACTAGCTGTCACTTTGGCTCATCCTTAGGAAAATCGCTCTATAGTGTTAGTCCCTTAAATAATAAAAATATCCTTTAACAAATTCATATTCATCTGTCTATGATTACTACATAAAAAATTCAATGTTACAAATAGAGTATAGTTTTATTAATAAAAAACAGTACTTACATTGAAAACTAGTGAAGCTGGAAGGCACGTCTTGATTTCCGGCATGCGAAGGATGCCAAAACTTCACTTACGACAACGGTTCGAGCTCGCTCACATTCGATACTTAGAAGACTGAGATTATTCCGTCTTTTTGGAGCCATAGCATTATCTAGGTAGTTTATTAAAAGTTTTAATTTAGAAAACGATCGCTTGGAGGCAGATATCGTAACAGGAGGAGTCAAAAACCATGAAACGTCATGTACAGATTAGTAACATTTGATGCTATAACTGAGTTTTCAACCAGCAAAAATTTGGAAAAATCGTATATTGACTTCGACCTGGAAATGTCTGGATTCAGTGCATCTCTGAAACATATGACTGGACATATGATTGTTCTGGAAATTTACTTGATCTACATATTCACACTGGTACATTATTTCAGCATTGTGTACTTCTACATCTGCAGCAGATGTTAAGAATTTTGGGGAGAGAACTTTGAAAAAATTAACGTTATTTATACCCTCAAACCTGTTTATCAATTGGCTAACAAAAATGTCCAAACAACTGTTAAATATAACTTGTGGAAATATTCCTACGATAGTCAAGTCGCTCGTCCTAGCAAAATTCATCGTGAAATGGCGTTTCACAATTCGTATTCGTGTCAAATACGCATCGTATTCATCGACACGCGCTTCGCACGTCGTTAAATGTTAAAGGAATGCTTCACTTTTCAGCAGTAGAATTTGCTCAGTACATTGCCTCCAAAAAATTGCCAAAAATTCTGTTAGTTGATGAGCTGCATTTTTCGAATTTCAGATGTCTAACTCCAAATTTTGAGATTGCAAAGCTTGAAATACGAAATTCGTAGATTCAAATATTTTGGTCTGTCATACAATAAGAAATAATTCAAATATCTCCAATTCATGTTTCAAGACAGCAGCTTCGCTTCTTTCTGCTATGTCCTTAGAAACCAGTGTTATTTTTGATAGGGCTTTCAAAACATTAAATAATGCTTATCGCAACGCATTAATCGATTGATATCTCGAATACCATCGGGTTGGGCCATGGTGTAAAGACATCAGTGATCTAGTCCGGCGCACCGATGTTTGCTCGTTCTACGCAGTACCAGTTCGCGCCACAAATTACGTGACCTCAACACGGGCACTTCGTGTGAAAAAAAGAGACCAGTCGCTGGCTGCCATCTTGCACGGAGAGCAAGAAGAGTTGAGAAAAAAAAATTTGAAAGTGATATAAAGTGACAATTTTCAAAGGTGGCGAACCAAAAATTACACGAGGGTGTTCATGATGCAAAATTTAAAAGAAATACTTCATATATCTGTTTCAGTGGCTTGCAACAGGGTGATAATTTTGTTATCTGGCTTTAAAATTCCCGCTTATATTGTTACGCAAACCTGAAGTTCATTGGCAGAAGTCGGATACAATATGCAGTAGGTCACCCATGTTTTCACTTTCATGGGTTGAACACAGGTTTTGAGTGTACGTGAGGAAGATGACAGAAGTTCCCATCTTTTCGTGCTTTGTGAGGAACACTGATAAATTCTTTCTACTGTATCAAAAAATTACGTAACTTCTTTGATTTTACATTCAGTATCATTTAGAACGAAATTTAATGTGTGCGCAGCAACTTGTTGGGCGATGTAACTTATACGCGTCTTCTAGAGTTCTGTAGGAAATTTATTCAAATTATCGTTCTTCATTTTCTCACGCAGGCAGTCGATTCCTTCACGAAGGGAACGATGAGGGATAGTAGCCCAAATGTATAGCTGATTTACCTTTGCAAATAGTTTTTATAACAGCGGAGGGAATACCTTCTTAACACTTCTCGACAAAAATGCTCATTTCCATCTGTATTCAGAATTCAACTTGTATGTAGGATATGGTAGGGATTGCAGAATTTAAAAAAAAACCTGCACAGATATCCTTTTTCCGTAGTACGTCACACACTTTTTAACTGTCTTTTCCGATAAAAAAATAAACAATGCACACGTTTTGAAGATCGTTGTTTTCTCTCAATTCGGGCTTTAACATTCGTGTACACACCAAACATAGTACCCTTCACAACATTTACATGTCTTTGTGCAAAGTCTTGTCCTTACTTGTCTTAAGTCCCTTGCTTTCTGTGGTATCAAGAATTTTCTTTTCTAATCCGGCAGCACTCTTGTCTTCTATTTCTGAAACGTTCATTGATTTTTACGTCAGGTGGCCGACTTACTTCATCATGACAAAAAGTAACGTATCTAAATACTTGACTGAATTGATCCTTGTTTATGTTGTGAGTCTATTTCTATAGAAAAGAATTTGTTTGATTTCATTTACAAATTCTTCAATTTGTTCAGCTAAAACGCTGATTTCATTTTGAATTGTAGGGGTAATGTACTTCGCCATGCCTTTCGGTTAACTGATCTGCTTATGAAGTATAAATCGTATTTTGACAAACGTTCTATGATAACTACACTTGGGATTTCGTAATGTGGCAGCTGAGGGTATTATCTTCAAAATGAAATATGACACGACGTTTTGGGTCTCACGACCAAGAAAGACGCAAAACGCCGTGTCAGATTCCGTCTTGAAGAAAATACACTCAGCGGCCACGTTACGAAAACTCAAGTATAAGAAGTTCAAACTATTGCATTTTCCTATTTCCTACCATCAATCCGCAAAATGCCAAATTGTTTGCGCCAATTTTAACGTTGCGTTCACGATTCGGTGTAGCATCTGATCTAAAAATGAAGTTCTTCCCTAATCCTTTATATGTGCATGTCAATTGTAATTTTGTTTCTTGACGAACCTAACACGCATTCAAAGGCGAATGGATTTTTTCATTGTGTACTGTTTTTGGACAACCCTTTCCAGTCACGCACTTTTTTCTCTCAAGACGATATTAGCTACCCCTAAAAGACAATAAGTCTTGCAATAAACAGTGTCAGTCTTGAAGGAATGACATATCCATTCTCTTAAAATTCGTTCGCATATCATCGCTAACTTGAAATAATATTTATTTGAAAATGATCTATTTCTCTGCTTGATCTCGAGGAAAAGAACCAGTTAGTTGACAGGAATTTTGTGTAGCTGGGAACATTTTTGTTACATCGTCTACTTTGAAGGGATAATCATCACGATCAATGGAATATTTTACGTTTCCTGTATTTGTTGTATCTTCGTACATGTTATGTTCAGAAAAAACACTCACTTTCCAAACAACATGTTTACGTACATGTTTACGTTTACAACACAGTAACGTAAATATTTACATAGAAACGGTAATATTTACAATAGCTGTCAGAAAATCATTTTGCCTAATGCACACTCTAACAAAACCACTGTTTCTCCAATCTACGTCTCCCGCTCAGTCTGCTCCGTCTCTGGCGGCGCTTCCTTATCAAGCAGCCGGCGCCGTAGCCTCGCTTCACGGCCACCGGCTCGCCGGCTAGCTGATTATTTCTCATTGGCCGGGCGTTTTTGCCGGTCTGATGCCCAGCCACCACCCGCCGCCGCTGCTGCCTCGCGCCGCTTTAGGCGCGCTCTTCAACTTTGTCACACAGCCGCAACAGTATATATTCGAATTGTAACTTTCTTTGATTTCAACATCAAGGTCATTATCATCACCACCAATAACACTAGCTGGATCTGTCATTTCCTTATGTTTCCAGTTTGCAACCGATTTTGTTTTCATAACTACCAAAATAATTTCCATCACCACCACTAACAACACTTTCTTTTTTAGTAGTACAATCACTACATGTTCCACTCTACGTGGAATGTCACTTTCACTTTCATTCGTTAATTTGCCAGCCGAGCGCAAAACAACATCAATTTTCACCAATTTGTTTGTTTCTATAATTGACTCTTCTTTTTCCTTTTCTTAGCACCGCTGAAATGTTGATATCTTGTTCTAAAAGGTATCCTTTTTAACACTATGATTTAAATATTCACAATATTAATTTTCTTTAAACACACACACACACACAATACTTCAGCGACGCATAATCTCATTCAAGTCTGATTAACTGAAAGAGCAACAGTCTAATAAACACGTCCGTACAAGTCAAGATGACCCCTAATTCTAACTGCTATTTATTGAAAAACTTTGTCGGCCAGCGTTATCACATAACATGGCAAGATTGAAACCTAAACAACGATCGAAAGACAGTTTGTGTGTCGTGTTTATTGTTAACAATTGTAGAGTGCTTTAAACCAGTAGTGTAAAAATCTGCCTTTATTATTTAGTTTTATGAAATTAACACTGTTATAACAACTAAATGAATTGCCTACATTTATTCTGTCCTTCCTATTCCTTGTCCTATCCACTCCCCTTACACACACACACACACACACACACACACATGCACTACACTACCACATATTCGGGGAGACCGGTCGGGAGCTTAGTTTGTCCCGGCTGGGGCGGTGCCCCGATGGTGGGAGTCCTGGTTGGGGGGAAACTCCACTAGCCGACGGTAGGTCGGCGCCGGATCTCGCCATCCAGCGGGGGAAGATCACCGCCATCCCCCGAGAGAGAAAACATGCACTACGGTTACGGGACTAATGTCGAAAGCTGATAACGCGCCCGGAAACACGAAAAAATCAACAAAAAATTAACTACACAACCAGAATGACTAGGACAGTTTTGTAGTAAATTTTGTTTACTTTAATTTTGTATAGAGACTATTTGGTTGGGATTGATAATTTAGGAAATATAAGCAAGAAGCACATAAAAAGTATCCTTAAACAGCTCCTTCACTCTCCGCTTGCCCACCCCCCACCGTCCAGGATTTTGAGTACGATGCCAACAAATGCCAACAAAAACTACGACACATTTCAGACCTTCGGGATTTACTTCACTCCATTTGTTTTACTTGATTGGACTATAATGGCGGGTTTCGCCTGACATGGCCGACCACGACCCAGAAATTTTTGGACGTAGTCCTGATTACGAGAGTTTGTGTCACGCATGTGAATACGACACTGAGAGCAACGTTGAGTTATGGGCGGCGACGATGGAATCGTAATTTGGTGCGCGAATTGATGGTCTTTTTTGTTGTTTTATGACTATTCTTGTGCTATTTGGTTGAAATATGTGTACAGTTTTACTAATTATCTAATTGTACTCAATAAAAATAAAGTATTTTCATTCCTTTAAATTAGTCAGGTGATCTATTGATGGCCGTACGCCTCGCTTCTGAAATAAAGATATTTTCTTCTTTCTTAATTGTATGCAATTTATCTACGTTTCTAAATATATTCGGTCTGTGACTGCGATGTATCTGCAATGCACTGTGTATGCAATTTATCTACGTTTCTAAATATATTCGGACTGTGACTGCTTTTGGGAAGATGCACACGCAATGACAGAAATGGATATTCATCCAGAACGGTCAAATTTACCCAAAGGACTCATAAAATATACATTTTGAATCAACAAACCTAACATCAGATGAAATTCCCTAAACATAATTCCCTAAACATAACAATAATACATTCAATACCGACAATAATCACTGAACTTGTATACTTTCAATAACACGCGAAATTCATAAAATTATGTAGTAGCTAGTTCAGACGAAGACATAAAATTGGTATTCCCCTTAGACACCGCGCCACGCTTGGCGACCATACCCCCACCACCCATGGATGCTGTAAATGACTGCTGTAAAGAAGGTCCTGTGACGAAGCAGAATATCATATAGTAAATTCATTACACGCAGTAAAGTAGCCATGAGTGTGACATGATACGCCTGGGAGAGTACTAGACTCCGGAAAGAGCTGGGCGCTTTTTGGATTCAAAATGATTTCGTATACATCGATATTGCTGCAATATCTTAAATACTGAATATCATTAAAGGGAAAATATAATATTATTCCTAAGATAAAATGAATTTTTTTTATTATCTGGGGTTGTTCAACGTGCCGCCTCTAAGCACGGGCCACCACTGGTAACTTCCGATTTTCACATTGTGAAGTTACTACATGTCTTAATAAGATGTTGCCAGTAGGACACGCTTGCTTTAATCATCGTAACTATATATATATATATATATATATATATATATATATATATATATATATATATATATGTGACTGTACTTACCTCAGTTTCCCCATTTGGGAATCCACCATCAAATGAGGCAGTGATCACACATTAAATTTTGATAGCAATAACTGCTGTTTCTGAAATTGATGAAGGGACAAGGGATTCCTTTAGGGGGGAGCGCCTTTATGAGGAGGATGTTGGCTGTGATTTTTAATGCATTCTCTACCATCATACCGTTCATTAATCACTAGTTTGCCATTTTTTAAATCACATATTTATTCATCAAAGAAAAATCAATCTAAAGATAACCTGATACTATTACATGCATGATCTGCAGTCTTAAATGATATTACATCACTAGAACTTAACATCTATTTTTGTTTACATTACTGGATTACTCCGAAACCAATAAATACATGAATCTCTTACTAATTAACTCTGTAATTATGATTGCAATCATTATGAATATCGTATGTGTATCACCTCTGCTTCGTTCCCCTATCTACGTAATGATTCATTACTACGCCCTATCCCATTAATGCACTCTCTGGCCAACGTGGCTGTGCTGAATTCACTGGAGTTACATGGTTATTAAATGTTCGGCTACTCATCCTGGATTTCCGCCTCTTGGCGCAGGAACACAGCTGCTGTTGTTCAAGGCCTTCACGCCACGGCGTGGCGTGGGGGCCCCCTCGCGTTGCCGCTGGCTGGTTTTCGTGGTCGTCGCTCCGATTCCAGTGTTTTGTTGTCCGATCACACGCCTTCGACGTTATTGTGCGAGCTCAGTCTTATTACGATCATGCGTTTTCTCAAAATCGTCCGTCTATTGCTCTGCCCATGGCTGATGGCCCACGCGCACTCGCTCGCCACACGTTTTCATTTTCACTCGATTGTTTATCACTCGTAAGCGTTTATGTTACAATTCCCTCGAGCTAATTTTACTATCCACTGTCTTTAGTTATGTTCACTTTCTTGTCAACACTTCTCCCCATCTAGATTCCCTGATGCTCACCGATTACACTTCCGTAATTCATGCACCTCACCTCGCCCGTGCGCGCCATCTCAACTCTCTCTCCCGTCTTCCGTTATGCCTCGCGTCTCTTCTCGCCCCGCGCGACTCGTTCCCCGGAATCGTTCGTCTGACTCTCCTGTCCTTCTGCGCGCCCGATTCAAATTGGCATCGTTTTTACAACTGAATGGTGGCATGACCATTAGGTCATTATATATATATATATATATATATATATATATATATATATATAGGGTGGCCCTTATTTTTTGATGTTTTAATTTCAGGTCGCATACCTCCCACTTTTTTCTTTTATTGCAAGGAAGAATTTAAGACCTCATTTGTTTGAATCAGAGTTTGGTAAACTGTGCCTCATCGCCGCTGAAATGGGCAGTACGCCGGTGTATACTATAACTCCCTCATTCCCGTTTCGCTCCGTCCTGCGAGGGCCACGGTCAGATCTAGACGCTGTCCGAGTGAGCTGCGAGTGTAATTATGGCTTTTAATTTGAGACGTGGCGATCGAAACATTTATTTAATTGGCAGTGAATGTCACCAAATTACAGAAAGTAAGATTCCATCAAACCGGTAAGACCTATCTGTGCTATTTTATAATTTACGTGAGGTAAACCTGCCCATGCGTGAAAGTTTAGTAGTATCAACATTTAGTTTAGTATCAGCGTTTAGTAGTGCGAGAATGCCTCATTTTTTGGGAGAAGGCCAGGATTCCTAAAAAAGCAACTTCTCATTGTGTAGAATAAAATTATACACAATCACTGGCGCAATCTTCAAAAAATTCATATTACTCAATCGAATGCTTTAGAAATTATTAACAATGAAGATGATAAAATATTCTTACATAGACAGAGTCGGGGCGAAGGGGATATATTGGGGGAGTCGATATGAAGCTAGCAAAGCATGAAGGAAGGGCATTATTGAGACTTAGGGAAAATGAGAACAGACGGGCTAAGGCTCAATTTACTTCTGATATTACTGGTATTTGTGTAGATTCTTCCGAAGATTCGTCAGGTGTTGAAGATATTTCTGGTCAATCTGGGCCTTCGTCAGACATTAACTAGACTTCTCTTGAAGAAAACCTAAATGAACAGATGAGATTAAGAATGAGAAATGTTGATACTTTGAAAAAACGTGGCGGGAAATGATTTTTAAATAAAATATTGATGGTAATGCTCGATCGATGCCACAGTAGCCATAAAAATGCCGTCTTCAATCTCGAAACCGCAGCTGAGTCTTTAGGACATAACGTAGATAAACTAGCAATCAATCGAAATACGATCCAAAGATATCGGGAAGATTTTCGTAAGACGAAGGCTACAAAGATTAAAGAATTATTTAAAGAAAATGAACCTCGTTTTGTGTCTGTTCATTGGGGTTGTAAATTGCCACCTGCTTTATTTGTGTGAGATTTAAAAATTGAAAGGATACATATCGATATCAATTTCGTATATTGGTCAAGAATAGCTGCTTGAAGCTGCTTGCCTAAATTAGAAAATTCTTCCGGAAAGAGCAAGCTATAAGTACCTGAAATGTTCTAAAAGATTGGGGATTATAAGATAAGATTCAAATTCTTTGTTCTGACACAACCAGTTCCAGCACTGGTCGTTCCAACGGTGCGATGAGATTTCTAGAGCAGTTTGCAGAACGAAGCATGATATATTTTCCATGTCTTCACCACATTTATGAATTAGTGCTACGAAATATTTTCGAACATGAGTTACCTCGAGTGAATAGTAGTTCAGATGTTTTCTTTTAAAAATCAGGGAAAAAATGGAATAATTCGTAATAAGAAAATTATGTAGATGGATATAAATACTTGAATGATGACGAAAAATACGACTACGTCATCACAATATTTCGCAGAGAATGTTGTTTTAAAGGAGAATGAAAGAGAAACATCTTATCTAGAAAACGTTGCGAATATCTTCAACTAACACTTTTTTATTTATTTATTTATTTATTTATTTTACGTCAAAAAACAGTTAAAAACTGCGTATGACGTCCTATGGGAAAAGTGAATTGTGTGCACATTTTCAAAATTCTGTGATCCCTACACCAAGTCATATACTACTTAAATTTTGAATTTTGAAAGGGAGAAAAAAACAAAAACTCCCATGTAGTAAAATCTATTTTCAAAAATAAATAAGCAATAAATTTTGAATTTTGAAAGGGAGAAAAAAAACAAAAACTCCCATTTCGTAAAATCTATTTTCAAAATAAATAAGCAATACATTTTGAATTTTGAAAGGGAGAAAAGAACAACAAAAACTCCCATGTAATAAAATCTATTTTCAAGGATAAATAAGCAATAAGTTTTGAATTTTGAAAGAGAAAAAAAACAAAAACTCCCATGTAATAAAATTTATTTTCAAGGATAAATAAGCAATAAATTTTGGCTCTTATTACTTCCTGCCGCGACAACATGGAAACGATAATTTGAATAATTGTATTTCCCACTGAATTCTAGAAGACGTGCACAGAAAATGAAGTTACATTTATGTCCAGAAGCAAAACAAGGGGCCATCTCAGCATTTGCTCAATGGATCAGGGAAACTGGACGAAAAACCTGATCGAGATGGGGGTCATTGACCCGAAAACTGTAGTACAATAGTTGTTACAGGTTGTTTATACTCATTTACACAGTTCAAATGGTAAATAATGCATTATGTATCATTGTTAAAATTAATGTTACTTTTCTTGTGATGCTCAGTATAGTCTCTAATTGTATAGAAACAGTTATGCAGCAGAAACGATTTCACTTGGGATTTAAACTTTTCTATTGAATTTAATCGTTTAATGTCATCTGGCAAAGTGTAAAATAATGTACATGTATTGTATGTGAATTTTTTGTAATGAGCTGTAGATACTGTCACCTGATGAATATGATTTCTACGTCGAGTGTTATAGTAATAGACTTCGGCATTTTCTGAAAATATATTCCCGCCCTTGAGCAAGTCATTTTTTACAAAAACCACTGATTCGTATATAAGAAGACACGGTAATGGTAGAATTCCTATATTAGTGAAGAGAGGCTTCCATGAATCACGTGTGTGGGATTTGGTTATTATTCGTACAATTCGTTTTGTAATCTAAAAGTCTGGGAGCTATAAGATGTATTTCCCCCGAATATTATGCCATATCTCAGGCGGGAATGAACATTCGCGAAGTATACACAACGAGCAGTATGAAGGCTGACTGAACTTGCAAGAATTCTGAACGCGTAGCATAATGAACTTAATTTTGTGTTCAGTTCATTTAAATGGACGTTCCATTTAAGGTTTGACTGAATTGAGAGACCTAAAAATTTTGTTGCCTTAACATCAGTCAATGGTACACTGTTCATTTTCAATGGGGCACAGAATTGTTTATTTGAAATGGAAAACTGCATTAAAACCGTTTTCTTTTCGTTCACTATTAATTTGTTATTTCGGAACCAATTTGAAACATGTTTGATTTAGATCGCTCTGTAGAGCTGCCTCGATAAACTCACTTTTCTAGAATTGCGGTTGATCTCACGAAGGGACTAAAACCACAAAATTCAACATCATATGCTTCTCAAAAAAATTTCGGCACGATGTTTATTTACGAAACTTCTTCCAACGAAATCCTCAGAATAGTCCGTAAACTAAAAAATAAATATTCATCAGGTATGGATGAATTTCCGGATTGTTTATTAAAAACGTGTGCACGTGCCATTATACATCCATTAACTCACATTTTCACTGCTTCCTTGTGCACAGGAATATTTCCAGATATTTTAAAAACAGCAAAAATTAAGCCAATTTTTTAAAAAAGAACAAAAATGAAATTCAAAATTACCGGTCAATTTCTCTTTTTTCAGTTATCTCAAAAATATTAGAGAGGCTATTCTATACGCTAATGCAAACTTTTCTCGGGAAAAACGAAGCGTTTTCAGACTCACAACACGGTTTCAGAAAATCAAAATCTACGGAAACTGCCATTTTTTCTTTTCTTAACCTGTAGTATTTATCAAAACTGACTTACTTAACGGTGGGAACATATTTTCATGTAATACTGATATTTGTAGTTACAACACACGACGTAGAAATCATGTTCATCAAGTGTCAGTATAATCAGCTCACTACAAGATATCCACATACAATACATGTACGTTACTTTACAACGCATTGCCAGATGAAATTAAACAATTAAAATAAGTACACAAATTTAAGTTAAAAGTAAAATCTTTTCTGCTGCCAAACTGTTTCTATATAGTTAGAGACTATACTGATCCTCAAAAAGAAAAATAATGTTTTCTTTAACAAAATCAAGATATAGTATAATGAATTAGTTCAATTTGCATTGTATACTTTTTAAAGAAGACTTAAATGCCTGTAACAAGTAATCTACTTCAGCTTCCGGGTCAATGACCCCCATCTCGAGCGGGTTTTTGTCCAGTGTCCCTGATCCATTGAGCAAATGCTGAGATGGCCCCTTGATTTGCTTCTGGACGTAAATGTAGCTTCAATATGCGCACGTTTTGTTGAAC
Source organism: Teleogryllus oceanicus (assembly GCA_964035755.1). Lineage (NCBI taxonomy): Eukaryota > Metazoa > Arthropoda > Insecta > Orthoptera > Gryllidae > Teleogryllus > Teleogryllus oceanicus. The sequence goes on along the minus strand of CAXIVR010000001.1, from coordinate 333,890,106 downwards.
TTTCCTTTTGCTTGAAGTGGTAGTAGAGCTTAGGGTGAATTTCTATTTGTTAGCAATAGTTTCTCTATCAAATCTGTTCGTACGTTTACCGTTACAAATAAGTTTTCTATAATGCGGCAACGAAAATATCTAGTTTTTGAAATGTTTATCTCTCGCTTTTTTAAAATTACTATTATTATTATTATTATTATTATTATTATTATTATTATTATTATTATTGTTATTGTTATTACTATAATTTTTTCATCTTTCAACTATTAATAGTTAAATTGTTGGGAAGGGATTCAAACTCAAGAAAGCGTACGCAATGATTTTTTTTTAAAAAATTTTTGGTGAAAGCGAAATTCTGAGTAATGTGAATTATATTTTTAAAAAAAAAAGTTTTTATTGGAAGTAACTCGGACTAAACTATCAAACTTGGGTCACCAGGGTCAATGAACCATGTTCGAAGGATGGCAAAAGCAATTTATTGCTTAAAAATGTTTTTGTTTAGAGAAGAATTGGATTTAAAAGTGTGTGAAGAGAACAATCTGAAAAATATTTGTTTGTGTCTTCTGACAATGTATGTTAGAGCTTGGATGGAAAGTTCATCAGCAGTAAGAGCTCCATTTAAAGATTTTGTTTTAAAAAAATTGAAGAAATATGAAAAATAAATAAGGAAATTTCTTCAAATGCTATAAAAACTTTATAAAAATGTTAGTATTACATCAAAAAATGAATCATAGAAAATTTGAAACAGGAAACTATTTTCAGTGAAAGAAGATTATCTTCATTCTAATGAAGCTCCTCTTCTTAGTAAAATTTTAATATTAATGGCATTATAATTATTTTTATAATATTTTCATTAAACATGTTTCTTTGATTTCACAACACCCTCAAATTTGTAATTTATAGAAGATTTAACAGTGTGTTCTAATAAATATTTGCAAATTAAGTCATTCGAAATTTGGATATAATATTAAAATATCATTAGTGTATTTTTTTTTTCAGATAAAACAATATAGGATATCATTTCCCACAGAAGTTGAAACTATTTAATGAATTGGATGTTGAAATTGGCTTTCTGAATCATAGCCCAAATCTCTGGAATTTTTGAATGATTCTCATTGAAAAGCACAAGAATCGTTTCGAAATCTCCATGTTGTTAATGATGTAGCAGAAAGCGGGGTGAAATTGATGCAGGATTTTAATGACCTCTTAGCAATGGAACAATTTATACACTAATGTGTGGAAGACCACAAAAAACCCGGAAAGTTAAAAAAAATATACTTAATAAATATTAAGAAAATTATTCTTTTTAACACCTTTTAAAACCTAAATTTAACTGAGTAAATACATATTTTTAAATGCTTACATTTTAGCATTTTTATCCTCTTTTCTTCTTTTTTCAAGCTCAATGAGGCATGTATTTAACTTTATACAATGGATAAATATTTGTTATATTTCAAAATTATGGTGTGTGTGTGTGTGTGTACACACACACACGCACGCACGCACGCACGCACACACACACACACACACATTCACACAAGAGCGGAGACTCCGACACCGTGTGACTCCATGAAAGATGGCACATCTACGTGTTTTTTTCGCCTATAAGTTTTATGTGCTGTTAATTTTGTTGTATCCCCACTAATTTGCGCTGTAGAACAAAACTAAACATTCATGTCAAATGCAACCCGCAATACTCAGTAGCATTTTTTTTAAAAAAATCTATATCGTTAGATAACTCCTAAACGAACCGTTCTACGGCCTTAAAACTTGGAATTTTGAGACGAAAGACCTCAAAGAAATGTTTCTCACACCGTGTTCCACAGGACTAGCTTCTCTTGAACATTCTATTACATTTTTGCTGGTCCAGCGTTTCTCAATATTACCCCACCTGCCTAGAGACGTGAAGAATCTGCAACTAAATGTGAATGAGAGGGACAGAGAGAGAGGGAGAGAGACAGCGTCAGACTCAGCAAGACTGACGCAGAGAGACGGAGAGAGAGAGAGGGAGGGAGAGAGAGAGAGAGAGAGAGAGAGAGAGAGAGAGAGGCAGAGGGAAGGAGAAAGATGGAGATGACGGGCAGAAAAACGTCTGCCGGGTTCCGCTAGTTCATAATAAATGTACATGGTGAAAAAATTGAATCGTTATTCACCGTATTATTATTATTATTATTATTATTATTATTATTATTATTATTATTATTATTATTATTATTATTATTATTATAGACGTTATTAATATAATTTAAACAGCAATAAATACATAATATACTCAAACTCTTTATATGTCGTAGGTGCCCAAGGAAAGGGAAATACCGGGAGCGGTAGCTCAGTGCATCAACTGATGTCACTGTAGCGCATCTGACCGGGAGGTCGTAGGTTCCAGTACTGATGGCAGCAGGATTTTCGACACTAGCTTTTCAGCTAGGTCGAATTCAGTCGCTGTCTGGAGGAGAATTCTAGCGGCAGGCTGCTTTGATAGGTAGTTTTCCATGGTTTCTCCGATCAACACCAGGCGAATGCCGGAGCATAACCCTGCCAAACGGGCCACGGACCGCGCGCGATCTTTCCTTCCTTTTCCGTGTCCTATCCTCTCCCCGTACACACACACACACCTACACTAACATGCACTACACTACCACATATTACGGGAGACCGGTCGGGAGCTTAGTGCTTGTCCAGGCTGGGGTTGTGCCCCGCTGGTGGGAGAGTCCTGATTAGGGGGAAACTCCACTAGCCGACGGTAGGTCGGCATCGGATCTCGCCATCCAGCGGGGGAAAGATTACCGCCATCTCCCGAGAAAAAACATGCATTACACTAACGGGACTAATGACCAGAGTAGTTGGCGCGCCCGGAAACACGAAAAAATCAATAAATCAATGAAAGGGATTCGCCATCTCCAAAATCAACATTTTTGTTTGAAGGGAACAATTTTTGTATTGTTTATATTTTATTGAAGGGATGAAATTAGCCGGCGTCATTAGTCCAATTGTTAACTACGCTCCAGAAAGTCACGGAAAGCAATTTGGGAAACCTCAGATTCCTAGGCGGATGAATATCTGGGAACCCCGGTTACTAATGGCTCCGAGCCCCTAGCCTAAAGGATAAAAGGCACTGACTGACTACGATGTGACGACTCTTGACCTTGACCTTGTCCTTGACCTTGACCTTGACTTGACTTGACTTGACACAACCGGAAGTCAGTGAAAAAATATAAAATAAAAGAAACACAAACGCGTGCGGATGATTACTCCAAGCCTTCAATGACCAACAAGAGTTTAGCGACGTTGCGTTGACGAACACGCAATCAAATAGTCTATATTTTTCCAATAAAAATGTCATACACATAGTTGATAAGGAAGCTTATATTGAAAATGAAACACCATGTCTTTGCCTGATAAATTACGTTTCGCTCTACTTCAAACCGTTATTTTGCAAAATACCGTAACGAAAAAGTGGATATAACAAAATGCTAAATTTAGGGGAGAAAATCTTCTATCACGTGATGTAGTCAGAATCCATGATTTTTGGCTCCTTGATACTGAAAAATCGAATGACGACAAACGTCTCTCTGTCCGTCCACCCGTCCGTCTCTGAACAACGCTAGCGGCTAAACTGTTCAGTTGATTTTCGCCAAAATTGACATTCCCTAATTGATCTGATTTATGTCACGGACCCTTCATTTTGAAACATATTTTAATTTGGGGGTGGTACTTTACATGAAGCCTCCGCGACATTTTCCAAATTTTCAACAGAATGATTTCATCGTTTTTGATTAAATTTTGTTGTTGGATGTTTAACAGAAAAAGGTTTAAGAGAATGGTGCGGATCTCATTTTCATTGAAAAGTCTTATTTCTCGAAAATTGCAAAAGTTAAACATTTTTTCGACGTCTTCCTACACCTACAATTATGAAGAAAGGGATTTTTTTCCTTAATAAAATCGGTTCCTTAAAGATTTTGATATGTCATGTACAATTTTTCGAAAATTTGAGTACTTTTCGCGTCATTTTTGGGGAAAGTACGGGCGAAAAAGTATGTGCTGTTTTAGCACCACTAGTTTTTCGATGTATCACTTTTGATTACAAAATATTTCCAACAACACGATTAATCACTAAGTGAATAAATAGTCATGAACTTACCAATTGCGCTTACATCCAACACTAATCGACTGGATAGTCCAGCAAGTAAGATGAAATTCAAATAAAGGCTTCACGTCACCATTTTTAATAAACACTTTATTTTATCCTATAAGCTCACAACATACTGCGTCTATTGTATCTCTCCGCACGCACTGCTCTGCCCGCACACGCTGTTCGGCTTCAGACTACAAATACAGAAGTAATGCATCCGAGTAATGCATTCGAGAGTTGATAATAAATAACGAAGTCATTCCATGCGAAAAAGGGGATTGTATAACACGACTCCTTCAAACTTGAAAATATTTTGGGGTATTGTTGCCCATGATGCCTACATCGTCGAGGTACAATATCAACATTTTCTAACATTGTTCAACAACAATACACTCTTAAAATCTTGGACTTCTTGGGAACCCTCTAAATTCTTTAATGTTTTTTGCCCTCATATAAACGTTTCTACAAATTCTAAAAAATTTGATATTTATAAGACACCTAGTATAATTATTCATTAAATGTCGATTTTATATCATGTTATTCTTGGCATACAACAATAAAAAACTTCTTTAAAACGCAATTACTCGCAAGACAACCATTTTAAAATTTATGAAAATCAGCTACAATATTGTTTTTAGGATGTTCTAGAAGCTATTACGTTTTCTTGATGATATCTTTAAAGGAACAAAAATTATCATTAAATATACTCATCAGAGCTGAAATGGACAGTATGCAAACCGCCACAACCATTCATTGTTACAGCTGCTCTGCACGCGTGGTTACAGATTGACTACATAGTTACAGGTGCCTTTTGGAGAACACCTTCCCTAGGCACTTCAGTTGAATTTGATACAGGTTTTACTGAATGTTTGTTATCACTGACGAATGAAACAGATTTTATGAAAATTGAAAAAGATAAATTTTTCTTAATTAATAATTTTACTGACAATGTGAATTAGCTAGGATCATGAGATCATAAAGGAGTATTCTGAATTCAGTTCAATCAACTGTTTGTTCCACTTCAAAGTGGATTGAATGGAAAATTTTTAAAACTTTGTACTTTTAATCTGAACCAGTTTTTTATAGTTCATTAGAAGATATTGAGTCTGAATATTTCGGGGATGTTAAAATTTGTCTAGATGATTAACGTCGGCTCTTATTGACTAAACTCGAAATATTGCCAATGTGGTGAATATTGATTAACATAATGGTCTTTTTTAATACCTTCAAGGAGAACGTGCAATTTCGCACAATTTGCACAAGCCTCTTCTTTTACTAAAGATAATTACGTTGCCGATGAACACGATCTCTTTTCCATTGAAGAATGAGATAGGAATATAAAGAAGAAAAAGACGGGCTTCAAGATAGATCTTTGCGTAATTCCATTCTTAATTAACTCTGAATACGATAGATAAGGAAGTAATGTTCGTCCATGCCAAAAATGTATTTCTACTCTATGTCTGATTGCTAACATGATGATAGCCAATACTGGACAGTGACTTGAATTCCATCGAAAGCTATTTTGGACAGCAATATTTTATGACCAATCAGATCATACACTTTCGAAAGAACCAAGTTGTCCACGTTGTCCTTTTTATTGTCCAATGCCAAAACTACATCATTGCGAAAAATCTGCTTCCAATTTATACTACCAAAAGAAAAAAGAAAATGAATAATTCTACGTAAAATTACGTAAAATGTGTAAAGATCAGAGGGGTTTCTAGGTATTGAGGCACACATGGCATGAATAGAATTTATGCCTCCGTTAGGATACTTCAAATTAAGGTTCTTATTTGTTTTAACGGGTATCCTCTAAATAGCGCCCTTGTGAGGGGCGCCCATGGCACGTGACATGTCTACCATACCGTAGGTACGCCTCTGATAAAGATTAAGCTGTAAACAACACAGAATTAAAGTTTTATCATTTGAATAAATAACCAGTGTTTTAAATATTATTACATTAATATTTTTAATCTGTGCAATTACTGCCAAGTTTATCCATTACTCTCTATGTATTTATTTAACTCCAAAATCTCTTCCACACTTTTATTACACACAATTGAATGATGAATAAAAGTACTAGAAAAGCGAGATAAGCAAAATTTGCAAAATATGCATTTACGCTACCGAGTTTTCGATATTGGTAAATAACTACAGATTTGATTAAAATATTGCTAACAAAATAGAAACTCTCACCCCGTTTCTACTCCTACCACAACAAGCAGAAGAACTTAACAACACGTGCACATGGTGGAGCTACATTTATGACTAGAAGCAACACAACCGTCTAAAAATTTGCTCAATGAATCAGGGAAACTGGATGAAAAAACTGATCCTGGGGTGAATGAATGAAAGAATTATTTTCACCATTCATTCAATCGGCCCTGTAGAATCATCATGGCGTGATGTGGGACACATCATTTACAAAATAATATTTCTCTTGACAATAAATATAATAATTGCATATGCAATAAATCTAATCTAATCTATTTCGTGCTTTGAGCTAATAGATCTGTAAATTATTTTACGCGCGTTTTACGTTTTGTTATATTTCGAGTTGTCATTGGTTAGATGTTCCGTAATATCTACTGATTGGTTCGCGTACTCCCTCCACATTACATGGGACAAACCGAGGGCGAATCGGAGCGTTTTATTTAGTACGTGTATTACAATATTACGCTGGCGTTTCGCGAAAAGCTAATTATGCAACCACTACCATTATGACGAAAACAATGAACTGTTTGTATTGATAGTGTTCCAGATTTAGGAGCAATTCAATTGTGCTTTGCCCATGCAATTAAATATTTAGTATAAATTGTGTGGAGCACAGCAGTTGCCCATAAATGTTCTGAGCTGTGTATGTAATTATTTTCCCTGAGAAGCTATAGAAACGATAGTTCTCTGTACTTGAAAAGTGAGAGTTACGTAAATATTTGTTATAATAGGAGCTGTCACGAATTTTCATTTTCGCAATGGGTGTCATTAAAAAGAATGTTCCTAAGCTCGGAGTATTCACCTCCGATTCCGAGGAATCTCTGCAGTAAGTCTGTGTGATGTATTAATTTTTTCCTTGTAAATATTGCAAATGTTACATGTAAATATTTCATGCCAACAATTAAGCCCCTACGCGTTTAAAAGTACCATTTTAATTTTTTTCATTATTGTTAATAATATGGCATTTTGTATTTTGTAATTAGTATTGTTCAGAGCAGTGAAGATGAAGATGTTTCATCAATATCGGATATTATTGTTCCTGTACCAAGTAATAGTCGTGTCAGGCGTCGTGTGCTTCCCATCCCAGTGTCTGCTTCATGTGGAAAGAAAAATTTAGGCAAGAAAAGGTTTCGACGATATGAGAATGGTATGTTTGATTATTGTGTGTTTTAGAATGTGTTATACATTGAATATTATTGTATGTACATCATGTACATTAAGTATGTACATTGTTGTACAAATTTTCTGTATTCAGTCATAATTAAAAGCAGACACTCGTATGTTATTTTGTTATTGTGAGGAGGATTGTCTTTAATGTAGTGAAGACAAATGTATTTCAAATAATTGTAGGTCATCATTTGGAGACACTTATTGAGGATGAAGAGCTGCGACCAGTTACAATTTATGATTTTATCCCTAACAAATGTGCGGTTTTTTTTAATTTGTTTCTTTAAAAGTACAAATCTTTTAAGAAACTTTTAAAAACTACCATTTAATGTGTACTTCATTAAAAAGGGCATATGTACTAGTTTTACGAACTGTTGATAGTTGTCAGTTTGTGTTTAATGAGACTGACATTGCCTCATTGTATGAGATTGAATGATGGAAACAGTTTGGTACATTTTTAGTTTTGATGTCTGTAGCTAGAATTAGTTAGGCATTTGAATAGCATTGTCATCACAAGGTTGATGCAAGTGCTGTTGTACTCTCCTGACATGATAAAGATGGATTCATTATCAAGATTAGCCATAACTTATCTGATTGGATACAATTTTAGTGTAATCTTTTCTTTTTTTTTTTTTTAATTCAATAAATATCTCTTCTCAGTTTCTTCAAAACTTGTAATTTATTAAACTATTAATTGTTTTGTGACTTTATTATTGTTCCTTTTTGAAAACATTTGACGGTACTGTGATGATATGATTTTTGCTTACAGCTAAAGTTCTGTAGTAATTCTTTTCTTTTACTCAAATATTTTGAAACTGAAGATTCTGAGGTTTATTACTGTTTATTTACAGAAGTGGGAAAATTTCCTTGCCAGTAGTGAGGATAAACAGGAGCAAATTATAGGACAAAGAACTGCAGCAAAGTGTGCTCAATATGCTCTTCCGTTGGCACCTGATGAGGCCTTCAAGAACATTAAGACTGGATTGAGGAACATTCTTAAAAAGTCTCAAATACCTTTGGTAAAATTTGTTTGCAATAATCTTAGAACTAGTATTTGTTGATAGAAAAATTGTAAATAATTAACTGATGTTTGGATCAACCTCTCTAGGATAAATTATTTTAAAGTATTTTGAAAGGAAGAAATAAATTCATCAATGGTAAAATTTAACGAGATAATGTAGAAACGTAATAAATACAGTATATTATCAATCCAGCAATGTTTACTCAAGTTTGTGCATTGGTTGTGAGGATTTTGCCAGTTATTTGTTCATTACCATTGTTAAATTGTTTCCTTTCATTTAGACTGTCAGAAATGTTTAAAAATATGTTTAAAGATACTATTTAAAATGAATTCATTCTATTTCTCTATTTGTTATTGAAAAATCCTTGCCTCATTTCTAACACTTGTGACAATAATACAGTTTGTTATCAGTGAAGTCGGTAGAATTTCATGAAACTTGCTTAAATACTTGGAAATTATATGGAGCTTGTAAGGTTTTAAGTTTGTTGCACTTTTGTACATTTGAAATGTACATTATAGGTTTATCAGCAACTAACTTTTCTCACTTTCTAGAGTATTTTCATATTACCCTTACATTCCTCACATCTGCCAGAACTAACCATTCTAACATTTTTTACTAAAATTGATTTTTTATTAAGTGTAATAATTCTTCAAAAAATAAAGTTGAAACATTGAGAATAAAGAAAACAGTTGGAAATTTGTGTCTGGAAATACAACATTTCGAAAGAAAAACAGTTCCTGCGAACATGCTTGCAAGTTCAGAAAAAGGGTGTGTGACAAAGGGCAGGGGCAGCGTTGTCATGAGAAGTGCACATGACCAGCAAAAGTTATAGAAGGAGTAGTATGCACAAAGCAAAGTGTAAATGATCTATTATTGTCATGGTATAAGAAATTAACAGCAAAAGTTCATCATACGTTCAACAATTTATTAGTAGAGTATCAGTGATTATTTGGGTGAATATGATCACATTTCCTTTTACATTTATCCAGTAAACTATGTTAGGATAACAAAATTAACATTTGAAATTTGGAGATTGCTGAGCTTGAAGTAACTGCTTTGTAATTTTGGAGTTTCATCTAGCAGAATATGAAGTTTGCTGACTTTGACAATGTGAGAACTAAACACTTAGGGTTATCTGTGAGACAACTTTGGTTGTCCTATTTTATTCGTTCAAAATACTACTGTTACTTTCAGAAATTATAGGGAATTAACAATGTTTTTATTATGCTGTCTAAATATGCAACTTGTTGAAGCACCCCACGTTATCTACATCTACAGTGTATTGCTCCTGCCCTGGCCTCACCTGCTTTGCACTACCAAAACTCTCATTCATTTAAGTCTACCTATCCTGGTCCTTGCCTGCCCAAACTTACATTATTCACTAAAATGACCATTGTTGATAGCAACAATATATTTTAGCTGCCCACAGGGGCAGCTAAAAACTTGCATTGTTGCATACTCTCAGCAAACTTTCAGTAACAATTTTGACCTGAAATTACTCAGCTTAGTTTCACAATTGGAATAAATGAAAGCATGTAGATGATCGTTTTATGGGCTTTACAAAATGTGTTATTCTTTATAATATTTCCTCACTGTTTTCAAGATAATTGTAAAAAAAGCTGGAAGACTGTTCACTGAAATTTTGTTTTAAGGGTTTTGGGAAGGGAAACAGGGTAGTTCATATAAAATTTCATGGAGATAATACCTTTTCTCTTGGTTTCAAGGTTGCATTTACAAAATTTCATTCAGATTGGAACAAAAGTAGATTTCTAGATTCTTTTGTATATAATAGAAAACAATAATTTGAAAAAAATAATTGAAGTTATTCAAAATAGAATTAGTAAACTGAATGAAAAAAATTGTTTAAATTGTTTTTTATATCATACTAGCTGAAACATCCTGCATTGCCTGGGTATTTGTTAATCACAATCATCTAATAGTAACAATAATAATAATACCTAATAAGGCAATAATATTATAATAAATATATTATTATTGTATTATCCTGTATTGTACGGGTATTTATTACTCACAGTCATCTGTTGAAGAAAAAGCAATGAAGTGGTCTATAGTGTATCCTGCCTTACCATGCCTGCCTTGCCCTTGCCCGCCCTAATCTAGCCTGCCCCAATCCTTCCTCCATTCCATTCCGTCCCAACCCACCTCACCCTGACCAGCTTCTCTGTGTCTTTCTTTACCCTAGCTCATCCCATTTCATTCTAAGTCATCTGCCCTGTCATGTTTATTATGACTATTGTTGCAATTACCATTGTTGCCATGGGCAGCTTTAAACATGTATTGTTGCACACTTGTGGAAAACTTGCAGTATCGATTTTGACTTTCAATTACTCAAAACATGATTGTGCTATTGAAGTGAATATGAATGAATATTTTAGAAAATTGTATGGCCTTTAAAAAGTTTGAGTTTACCGTGGTTAATTTTGTCACAGGTTTTGAAATATTTAACAAAAACTGAGTTCACCTTTACATAATGCTTTGGAGCAGTGGTCGCCAAACTTAATGAAGCTTGTGAGCAACCATACCGCTTTCAATCCAACTGTGATCTATCAAGAAACCAAGACAGATTGTTGTTGTTGTTTTTTCCTTTCTTTTTAATCTTAACATTTGTTTATTGTCTATAAACATACATTCTATTAAATATGAAAACAGATTTTAATAAAACTTATCAGAAAAATAAATTGAAATGGAATTGCACATTACAAAAAAATTGAAATATACTTAGTAACAAATTATAAATGTAAGAACAGATTTTTCATCAGACTTGTGAATAGAAGGATGGCACCCTTTCTGTTATTAACAAGTTTCTTTTATGTTGGAAGAGTACATTGTGACTGCCATGCCATTATGTTTGTTCAAATGTTCATCAATGAGTGTTTCTACAGTTGTTTGTGCTCTATGAAACAAGTTCAGAATAACCAACCTTGAGCATGACTGCGATCTACTGAAAATTGTCCTGTTAGCTACTAGTGGCTTGCAATCGACAGTTTGGCAATCACTGCTTTTGAGGATAGAAGAGTAAGTAATTTCATGTGATATATAAGCAATTTTAAAATAATATTTTTTTACTCAAAAACAGTTCAAATTTTCTTCAGAGGTAGAAAAGAAGGCTCTAAAATCAAGGCAGGTCTCTTTTTTGGTGAACTATTTGAATTTTTAAAAATTGCAATGGTTAGAAATAAGGTGAGGAAGTATGAACTATTGTAGCACTACTAGTTTTATATAGATAGCAGTGCAACTTCAAGCTTGGTATTTAATTTTGTTTGTGTAACTGATGTTTTAGAAAATGTTAACATAAAAACAACCAATTTTTTAATGATGCCAAGTTTGATACTGATTAATTTTTATTATTAAACTGAAAGTCACAGAGTCTCAGTTCAGGTTCATTGAGATAAATTGTGGATTGTCAATTTTGGAGAAAATCACCTGAATGAAGGTGCTAATGTGTAATTTAGTATGTTCAAATAATTAGGGCAAGAGAGTTACCGACTATTTCTGTATTTTTATTTTTGTTGTTATTTTGATGACCATGTCTGCAGTGTGCCCCAAATCACTAAACCCTTGAAACTGTGCAAACTGACTACTGATTGATATTGATATATGTTTGCTAACAGATTTTATTAACACTCACCAATATATGAAATGTTTTTCTTTGTAATTTGGAAGGAAGGAATTTTGCCAATTCATTGTGACTCAAATTTCATTATTATTGTTGTATAATGTTTAGGCAGGCCTGATTTACATGCTTCCTTTGACGAATAATTTCGGAGTTTCATGCACATGCTCACTAAAACTTTGAAGTCATTTGTCTAAAAGATGCATGTAAATCGAGTTTTACGAAAGACATTTCTGTACATTTTTTTTTTATTTGAGAAATGGCCTTTCAGCTCTTCCTAATATATTTACAGAGCAACATGTAATCTTCATTTCCTCTTTTACTTATATTTGGCTACGGGAGAAAAGTGAATAATCCTGGAAATACAGTAGAATTTCTTATGTTACAAAAAGTAACCACCTGGACTAACATTTGCAAGAACATTTTAAGATATAAAAAAGAGGGGGATTCACAGTAATAAATCTATGGTTTTTGTTCCAGAAGGCTTGCTTCGATGTCCTAATATTACAAATGTTGATAAATGCTTTTGAGAGGAATTTTAACTTATTATAATAAATCTTCTGTGTCTTAAATTTTGTTCATTCCCTTTTGTATATGTTTATTGACTATCTCTTTATGTTTGCTTGTCGTTTCACTTCTGTGAAATCAATAATACAAACAAACAAAAACATGGGGGAAAAAAAAGAATTTTTTTCTTTCTATTGGGGATTCAAATATAGAAGAGACAATGGGTGCTATTTTCTGTTAAGCCCAACGGCATAAAGAATAAAGTTGTTGTTGGCAGGAATTATTTCATTAGCTAAATGTGATTTTAAAATATCTTATTATTGTTTGTGGGAAAGGAATGTTAATAAATTTCTCAAAAATTGTATCAGTTGTTAAAGGGTCATCACAACAGTGGTGTAAGCCACTTTTTCATAAGAACAGAGAAAAGGACATTAAAGAATCTGGGTCTGATTAAAAGTGGGGTTATGTTAGTAAAAGGAAAAACAGTGATTTCATTCTTGACTTCATAGAAGAAAACTCCTACCCAACAATGTTTAAAGATAGTGCCAACAAATGGTCTTGATAACTCATTTTTTATTTTTGGTATGTTAGATCACTGTTGCACAGATTCCCCTCTATTTACTAAAAAATAAAAATAAGTTCCTTGTGGGTATCATCAACATGAACTAATGAGAACCTAAGTGAGGTAGATTCTGAAAATACATGTAGAAAATAATGAGTACTAACAGATTTGGGAGGAACAAATTACTATTATTGTTTACGAAGATATTATAAAATATGGAGTTTTCTATTTTTTTGCTTAATTCCTTCTTAAAATATTCCATTTCCTTTTGATTTTATTTAAAAACTGAATGTTTGTTTCAGGGAATGATAGAATATTTAGAAAATAAATTAGTGGAATTTTTCACTAATACACCTGCAGATATTTTTATATCTGAACACCTTTCGAGCTTTGAACGGCTTCTGCTTCATGGTGTTGCTCAGTATTACTGTTTGCGATCTCTAAGTAAGTAAATCATGAATACTGTATGTGTTGCATTTTGAAAATGGAGTGTTGAGAATGTTCACATTGTTAATTGATATTTCGGCTGTTGTGCAGATGATGCACTTAATGACATAATGTGTTGCTACATGCATTGTTTGTTACAAAATGTGTGTCAACTTTACAGTTTGACAAAAGCATGTGCTTTCTTTCTTACTTTATTTCATTCAGTTTCATCATTTTTAGCTGTCTTGTGTTTTGAGCTTAAGATTTTTTTCACTGAAAACTTGCAGCTGCATCACAAATATAGAAAGAGAAGCTATCTAAGAAACATGCTGATTATATTCTGTCTTATCAAGCTTTGATTTTTTGCTCCGGAACTGTTTTCAAATATATTTGGTATTATTTTCATAGAAAAATTATGGCAAAAATTATAAATAAAGGATACAAAAAAGTGTTTTACTTTTTTAAGAAAGTCTAACAAAGATAGACCCAGGATAATGTGAATATGTGTTGAATGATGTAAATTGATGGGCTTGAGCTTTGTCCACTATTATCTTCATAAACCTTGGTGGAGAATGGTACTAGATGTCCATGAAAGGAAAGTTATGATAGCCAAGCTATGATTGTTTGCATGATTGCTGTCAATTGATTTTCTGAGCATTTTTTTAGTGTTACCATTCAGTAATGTTCCATTCTACTTGGTTGTCTGCTCAAGTTGACAAAAGACAAATGAAATTCACAAGAATTCTGAAGCAAGTGCAATAACTGCATAATATTCTGAATTGTCTTTTTGTTGTTGTTGATTTCAGTGTCTATAAGGTAACACAACAATATTTCAAAAGGATTTTATTGTTCATCTAATCAGCTGTATTTAGTGGTGATTGCATGTATAAAAAAGAAAACTTCAGCAAATGTTTGTTTTAACTAAGGGTGATAAATAATTGTATTGTATGTTTTCTCTCTCAATTTGAGATGCCAACTTAAAGAAAATGAGTTGGGATCCTTGTATGTCCCGATCCTATTTTATTTCTTAGGGTTTGGATTTATGTTAGAAAAGCAGGAGCTTTGCAGAGGTCTGACAATTTTTTCCACTTCAACATCCTGTATATCATCCTAATGTATCTGATTTACTATCAAAGCTTGGATTTTTTCTCCCAGTGTCTCATTTAGATTAATGTTATATACAATGTAATTATTATTGTCCAATTTTTGGGAACCTGGACCCCTCCTAAATTTTATCGGGGCTGAAGGGGCCTAGGCCCCTTAAAGTTGCACCTACACTTCTGCATTTGAATTATTAAATAAATCTCTTAATGCAAACTGAGTGAAGTGTTAATAAGAAAGCAAATTTCTGAATCAAGATGAATCTGCCTTTAGCTAAGTTCAGGCAGCATCTAATTGTGGTATTAATTTTATCATTTTGATGGAAGACATCTTGTGAGATATTCACGTGCACTATGTGCTTAACATTCCACAGCTTCCTAATATTTGGTGGCATATTGTGTGTGCTTACACTACTTTCTTAATATTGCATAAATCATTATTTTATCTCTGGAGAACTGCATTTCTTGGATAAATGTTCTTTGAGGGAGCAACATTTTTGTTATCTTGATTGTGAGATATGATTCTCATTAATGTTTTCATTGCAAACAGAATCCATACGAAAACATAATTTTTAACTGAATTTTTGATTAAAAATGTATAATAGCTTTAACTTTTACTTATTTGTTCTAGGTTTTGATTCAGATCATGACAATGTACGATTAGTGAGAGTTTCCAACCCACTTAAAGACAAGTTTCATCAACCGTCAATGCTCCTAGTGCAATTTCTCACTGAACGTAAGAACAGATCTCTTTCACATGATTTGTGAAAGGAAAGATTGAAATTGTTTGTCTGGATTCTAATTGGTGAAAAAATTATGCATTTATTTGCTGTCTTGAGTATTACAAACAATAAATTATAAATCGAAAATTATCAAAGTGTAAAAGATAACACAGCGCAATAGTGGTTTACAGTTTATGTTGTTAATTAAGTGCTAAATCATTATCTATTTATTTTTTAAATCTTCGAATGTGGTGCTTGGGGAAAATTTGCATATTTTTTTCTTAAAGTAAAGGGAAGCATCATCTTGTTGTGGTATCAGAAAAAAGAAGGTACATGATCCATGAATTTATATATAAAAATATATAATATATCTCCTATAATTGTTAAATTTTATTAGTGTTATATGGAATTGCAATTTGTGAGAAAAGTTTCATTTCATGGTACAATGTGTTGAATAATTTACAATAAGAAATATCAAAATTCTTGAAAACTATTGTATACAATCTGAATAAACAGAGCATATGTTGAATTCAACCATTTCTTATTGGGGTCAAAGTCTGAAAAACAGAAACTATTGAATATGAATTTTGTATATAATATTGGTTAATTGAAGTACAGTATGCTAGAATTTGATGTATAATTTTTACATGAAAATGAATATGTGAGGTAGAGACTCCTACAGTCTCTAATTGCACTTTTGCTCACAAAATTTTATTAGCATAATAACTTTTTAAATATTATTTTAATTTATCATTGTATTAATTTGCTAATAAAATTTGAAATTTCAATGTTTGCTGTAGTTATTGTTGAGTTTATTTGATGTGTGTTCAGACAATTCTGATGTTCATTGAGGAAAAATTGGAGAGTAAGTGGTTTTGATTGCAAATGTTTAACAAGTCATGTATTTGTTCATTATTTATTCATGCTGGATTCGTCAATCAATCTTTCTCAATTTAAGGGAGGGAATGAACCTTCAGTCTTTCTGTTCCTCCTTCCATGTCTTCTGTATGTTAGGTTTTTCTATTTCCATATGACATGGTTCTGGTAATTTCCTTTAATTTTTATTTTATATTAAAATTTTTGGAATTATCTAACATCAAGTTTATATTTTTCGATATTTTTCAATATTTTTCGATTTTATATTCATTCTTCATGAAGTTATTTGGGAGCAATTTTTTAAGAACGGTTTCCATTCACTGATATTTTAAAGCATATTTAACATACTAAGAAAATGAAATAGATATACTACATTTTAGTAAAGAAGTGTGCTAAATGTTAATCCCTCTACTGTGGATCTAGACCATTAACGCACAATTTTTGGTGAATGGATATTTTCTTATCGCACAATAATTCCTCTTTGACCCATTATTTTTAATAGTAATATGCACATCAGTCAAATTATGCAACTGCCCTTTGTGAATGAATGTAATTGTTTAGCTTCAAAACTTACAGTGAACTGAACACTGGATGCAACACATTGAGGAATGCTGTATTGCAAAAAAACAAAATTCTCATTAGCATTACTTGTTTAATGTTGTTGCTAACAGTTAAATGCTTCTGTGCTTACTAGTTGGGCTACTGAATATATTTTTCACTTGATGGAACTTTCAATCAAGTTTTTAAATATGGAAACTGATGAACCAACGTGAACTGTATCTTAAGGTTGAGGTGGTAAAAAATGTATAAAGTCATCTACAAATTTGTACTGTGAAAGTAATAATTTTTAACTCTGTGGATTATATTTTATCAAGCCATTGAAAGAAAGAAAAGCATTCTACCATATTCAATTTATCAATAGTGTTTTATTCTTGGTGTATATTCTTAATTCACAATAACTTGCTTTAGTCATGTGCAAGTGCCAGTAACTTTGAAGCTTCATGATGGTAATGTTTTGAGATAATTTGTTCTAAACATGTTAGTACCAAGGTAAATCTCTCATTTATACTACATACCACATGACAATAGATTTCTATTTCCTTATTTTTTATGGAATGTATTATGTAATAAATTATTTTTGAATTATAATGTTTTCTTACCCTTGTGAAGAGAAAACAAATTATATTAATGGGGTCATTTCATGACAAGTGGTCTAATTTTGGAGAAGTGCTCCACACAACCAACTTGGATTTTGATGAAGTTTTGATGCAGAGTCCCACATATCTCAAAGGAAATTTTGTGATGTGTTTTCATAGGTGAAATAGTTTTTGAGATAAAGCAGATTGTTGGACCCTGTTTATGCAGTACAACTATAAGGTTTTCACAACTTTTAAGATACAATATTTCCTTCTCCATTATCATTAAACAGCTTAAACAAATCTTACTTCTTCAACTTTTTCCATTCTCCCCTATTAATCTAATATCAGTTTTGAATTTTTTAACACTATGAGAGCATTGTAACAAAGTAACCGATAAAAATTTGTAAAAAAATCCCAGAATTTTTCCAAAAAGACAAAAAAGTGTACTTTCAACCCATGTTTACAGAAAAGTGAAATGATTTGAAACCTATCTCATGAGAAAGAGCAGATTTTGAAGCCCCCTGAATAGTGGATTTATTTGTCAACATTGGCTCACATGTTCATAACATGCGGTCAAAATTTGGGTAGGTAAGAATGGGGAAAAATTATTTCAATCTATTAAATATGAATAGGAAGACTTGTTTCGAAGTTTGTAGAGTATTTATTATTATTATTATTATTATTATTATTATTATTATTATTATTATTATTATTATTATTATTGCGTATTCTGTAAAAACGCAACCTCTGCCACCTCCCCTACTCACTGTAGAAAATTCTTATATTCAAGAGGGTTAACATGTTTACTTGCTATCAAAAATAAGATATCTCCTGTGATGTGATGGGGCATTGGGGAACATTCCACTAGGAGTGTGAAAAACAATCTCCTGAGCCAAACTATCGATGCCCCTTGGTAGAAATTCTGACTTCAGGAAGCAGCCTTCACTTGCAAGAAGTGTGATGTGTTTTTTTGGAGAAATATTAAAAGATTTTTTTTTTTTTATTGAGGGTGATAATTCAGTAAAGTTTGAAATATCGGGGGGGGGGTCCCCTCCCCTGCCACACATTACCACCGCAAATTACTTGTGGGGTACCTATTGCCACCACAATTATGTCTATACTGATATGTGCCTCCAGCTACAGGCGAAGTTGGAAGCCATTGCCACAGCAGCTGGTAATATTTACTAAAAGCCCAAAATTCCATCATTTTAAATCATTTACATTTTAACATTTTAAGTTGATGTTTTTACTACGATCTTTGGTAATTGTCATTTCTGTTATCATTTCCAATGCAATAAGTATTTGAACTAGAAACTTCATTGCCGTGTAGGATTTAATTTATTTAGTCAAAGAACAGTAAAAATGGTGTGAGACATTGGAGGCGAAGTACCATCATTTGAGAGATCATATCTGATGATTGGTGACGACGAAGCAGTGCAATAGCCAGTACCAGAGAGAATCAACAGTTTGTACTAATTGACTCAAATTCGATTGGTATCCTCAGAACTCCAAATGAAACAGAAATTTTGGGAACAAAATTTATTTCAACAACTTTCCATATTTGATACTTAGATGTTCCTAATTTTTTGTTTGTTACTGTATTTAACTGCAAACAATATTCTTTTAAAATATTTTGTTATAGTTTTGAGACATTTTCTTCAAAGTATTTCTCCCAGGTCCTACACCAGCAATGGGGTTGCTAGTTCAAATTTTTGTACTGAAAATTACAATAACCTTGTACCATTAAAAAAAAGTTTATATTGCAAATGGGTTAAAATGAATTATTGTTCATTTCATTGTTCCTGCTGACATATCAGTAGCTTCCAATTTGTCTTGAACTTGATGCATTGTATGTCAGCGTTTGAAAATAAATCCAATATTCTAGGGGCTTCAAAATGTGCTCTTACAAATGAGATATGTTTTAAATAAATCATTCATAAAAGTACTTTTCTGTAAATGTGAGTTGAAAAGGCACTGTTTTGGGGCTTTTTGTGAAAATTAACTTCGAATTTTTACAGTAATAGTGAGTATAAAGAGGTTGAAATTTTGCATGCGAAAATAATGTTATGTTGAGATATTATGTACTAAATTTCAACTTTTGTACTTGAATATTGAGAAAACTATACAACAATAAACGGGAATTTTGATTGAAAACTAATCTTTTGGTTAACATTTTACCACATTTTGGGCAATGTATGCCTCTAATGGATAATCAAATTTCCATTTTTAGAAGCTTCAAAACCTTCTCTTTCCAATGAGATGGGTTTGAAGAAATTTCTAGAAGGTACTTTTCTGTAAATGAGGGCTTAAAATTATTTTGCAGCTTTTTGTAAAAATCATTGATTTTAAACTTAATTTATGACATTTATTTTTTGGTGACTTTGCCGCAATTATGACAAAATTGATATTAGTTTCATTGAATAGAACAGAAAAAGTTGTACAAGTAAGCTTAGTTGCATTTGTTTAGCAGTAACGGAGAAGGAAATATTGTGTCCAAAAATTGTGAAAACCTAATGGTCGTGCAGTAGTCAAGTATGCTGCACAGTGTCAAACAAATTGCTGTATCTAAAAAATTAGGCCAGCTATGAAGCTACTACTTCATAAAAGTCCCTTTGCGACATGTGGGATTTGCCACACAAAATTTCATTACAAGACAAGGTCGTGTGGTGGGCCATAGACCATTTGACATATAATGACAATACAATAATTGTAATTTTTAATGGCACATATAATTTGCAAATTTTTATGTGCTTTATTAATAAGAAAAGAACCATACGTGACTGGTCTTTGTCCATGTACCCCAAGCTGTCAGTATATTCAAAATATGAGGAAAAAGGTATTCAGTTCTGTACTCTCTTAATTTGATAGCCTTATCCATCCTTTTTGAAGGTCACCTTGATGTCCATAACTTGTCATAGTTTAGTAAACATTTATATTTAACATGTACTGTACTTACAGAAGTACTGTGTGTGAAGTAGTAGGCTTTTGTGTTGTGAATGCTAAGTGTTGTGGAAAGTTTTAAACCTGCAGTGCTTTGAAGCAATTCACAAAAGAGAAATTGGTTGTACTTACTATATTTTATTGTACAGTTATTTACTGGAGAACTCAACTCTGTTGGAATCAATTTATGAGAAATTTAAACTAACACAGTAATGGTTCAGACAAATAAGAGTAAATTGTACCAACAAATTTGAGATACTTGTGCAAATGGGTTTTTGTCCAGTACATAATATAAGCAGTTCGTGCGTACACTGCCTTTATATGATAACTTATACATACAGTGAAACTAGCAGAAATATTTAATATGTGTATATGTTGCACACTTTAATGGAATCATATAAAAATATCTTAAATTATATTTATAAGTGTATGGATGTAAAACAAACCAGCTCAAATGAATCCATAAGGTATGTAGAAGCGCTGACAAAAATCACCAATTCAAGGAAAAGTTAAAAAAGATGTTTCATGGTGGCCTACTGTCAGGGAATGTTTGCTTTAATGTTATAATTTATAGAAAATATTTTTGTGTTGTAGTGTTATCTTAACTTGAGCTATTCTTACTCATCTGAACAAAGAATGCATGTTTTAATAACACCAAAGTTGTTTAAATTACAAAAGCTATGGATCTTTTTCTAACTGAACTGAGCAATTGTAAGAAAAGATCCATGAAAAGGTGATTTTATTGGTAATAAGGAAGTGGAAAAGTTATAGAGATTACAGTCCAAATTTGTTGGCCACCCTGAATTTTTCTTTTAACTTGGTTTTGGTGTTAGTGAGAAAGGAAGAAAAATACCAGTCTTTTGTCACTTGGAAAGAGAAAACTTAAAACCTGTGTGATATTTTTGATCTCTAAAGTATGGTGTAGACACACCAATATTTTGTCTGTATTTTATGCTGGAAGTTGCTTCAGTGAATATAAACTTGTAATCTGAAAGTAGAAATCACTTGCTCACATTTCAAAATACTCAACTTATTTCAAGGCAAAATTAATTTGTAATTTGCCTTTCTTGGTGGTTTGCTTGTCCCAAGACTTCATTAACTGTTATGATGTATTGAAATATAGATAATAGTCATCACAGATTATCCATGTAAGTTCATAATATTTATTGTAATTATTGTGTTAAATCATGACCAAACTGCCACTGCCAATGGAAATTAACTGCTTTTACAATTCTAAAATGCTGACTAGTCTGCTTTCTAGAAGTGCAATTGTTACAAAATCTGAATAATTGTATGTCATTGAAATTATATTATGATGGTGTTATCAGAATTCATTTATTCTATAATTCTTTAAGAGCTACATTTATTATATTGATGGAACTTTTGTTCCAAAAGAATTTTGTTTGCATTGTAGAGTATTACTACAGCCCATGAATTGTAAATAAATTTGTTTTTTGAAATTATTGAATTCAATGCAATTTCATATTCCTGTAGTTCAAATACATTTCTGGTGTAATTTACTCTCAGGTTGCGAATCGAGCCCGGTAGGTCTCCTCTCTTCTGTTCACCTAGAGTGTTTGAGGTCTCCTTCTAGAATAGTAGTAATTAGTAGGTATTGCATAATGATTTCCACACTAAAATGTTCACATCAAGGAAACTGTCTGAAGAATTATTTATTTATATAGTAATAGTATTTATTCATGCTGGGCTATGGAAGCAATGGTCTTTGTTTCACTCCTTGATTCACCTCTCCCTTGAATTTTTAACGTTCCCAGGAGAAAATTGCTAATTCACACCCTGGTAATGAGTTTTGCAGAACAAAGACAAAAAAAAGAAAATATTTGCACAACCAAATACTATGCAATCACTTTATCCTCCCATGGCTATGGTAGCGTTCCATTTATCTGCCCACTTCCGCAAACCACTGATATTGATCACAATAGAAAAAAAATAAAGAAGTTTCTATAATAAATAATTATGATTAACTTTATAGGTATAACAAATATCATTGTTTCCAAATGCAATCATTTCTAATAGTACTTTAATCTTTTACATCCAAAATGAAAACCCATCTCTGATTTGCCTTTGCAAATTGTTTGCACCTAACACACACACACACGCGCACACACACACACACACGCGCGCGCACACACACGCACTCTTTCTCTCTCTCTCTTTCTCTCTCTCTCTCTTTCTCTCTCTTTTTCTCTCTCTTTCTCTCTTTTTCTCTCTTTTCTCTCCTTTCTCTCTTTCTTTCACTCTCTTTCTCTCTCTCTTTTTCTCTCTCTCTCTCTTTCTCTCTCTCTCTCTCTCTCTCTCTCTCTCTCTCTATATATATATATATATATATATATATATATATATATATATATATATATATATATTTCCCTTCTCATAGGAAAGTATATTTAATAAAACGTTGTTTTTCACTAAAATGAACATCTGTTCTGTTACTGTAGATAGCGTCGGAGAGAGAATTCGATTGCAGGTGCTTCAAACGTACGGCCCTTTGAACTTGCCGCCCCCGTGACCGAAAATAGTTTGTCGCCACCACGTGATAGTTTCAAAATAAAGCAAAAATTCCATTACTAATAACGTATGAGAAAAACTGCCCGATTTTTGATTTGTAAACGGCATTTTTTTCATTTTATGTGTAGATTTTACGCTTACCTCTTTTTCCAAATAAAATAGAGAAGTCCGGAACACGTGACTTTTAGAACTTGGGGGCAGCACTGTTGCCTCTGGTTGGCACGTAGTTCCGTCAATTTGACCGAGACAAATCGAGTGAAAAAAACAGTTCTGAAACTAGGCGTGACTGTTGGTATGTACTGCATAACATACTAAAAATCCTTAAGTTTGTTGGCGAGCCACAGGGGGGGGGGGCGCTTGGAGGCGCTTTTCCGCCGCTTTTTGCATAATTAAAGTAGACAAAAGTTTCTACAAAATGTTCCTGTAAGGTTTTGTTGTAAAATTAACCGTTTTAGAGTTATAGACTTGAAAAATTATTGTTTTTGTTTACAAGACCCTTTTCTAGTTATCTCCCGTATAAACATGATGTTATAATGTATTCACTGCCCGAAAGTAATGTTATTTATGTTCAACATTTGTCAACAAACTCCATTTGCATATTTTGCGCAAAAAACGTGTTATTTGTGATGGTTAAGAATATGGAATGAACAGATCGTCATGGCAGTGAAAATAAAAAAAAAAAATTTTTTGAATAAGCAAACAAAAATCATCCCAACAAATTATCAAATCTGCACATCAAACATCATGGAATAATATTATAACAAACATAGAACACGACATTGTATATGGGAGGCAAATGTTTTCTTTAAAATTTATGACACCTGAATCAAACAGAAGAAGATGTAGCAGATATAAAAGTAATCGACGAGAAATAATGGAAAGCACATTATAAGAAACACTGGTACATAGAAACACCTATTGGCAGAGGTTGAACCTGGCTATAATGCAATCATTGACTCTGTATCTTTGAATGAATTACATGCAACACTAAAATGTATGAAAAACCGAAAAACTTGTGACCCAGATGGTATTAATGCGAAACTTCTTAAACTCACAGATACTCTACGTGAATTCAGACTTTTGCATTTATACAATGAATGGTGGTGAAACTGTAAAATACCGAATACTTAGAAAACATCAGAAGTCATATGTCTGTTTAAAAAGGGCTAGAGAAACGATGCCTTCTAACGCAGCTATGCAAGCGTATGCAAAAAAAATTAACACGCCTAAAAAACAGCAGAAGTCCATTTACAAGAAGAACAAGCTGAATTCCGGAAAGGTCGCTTATGCAGTGATAATATTTTTTATTATTAAAAGAATTTTAGAAAAAAGACGAGAAGTCAAGCTTCAAAGTCATCTAGCTTTCATTGACTTCGAAAAACCATTCTTCAACACTGTTGACAGAAATAAATTATGGAGTATAATTAAGAATAACGGTTGCCCTAAACAGCTATGGAAGTTCTAAAAGGTACGTATCAAGGGTCAAAAATTATTATAAACAAGGAAAAAAAGAACTGACGAAATTATTGTGAACCGTGGCTTGAAACGGATGTAGCTTGTCTCTAACAGATCTGATACAGAAGTGGAAACTTAACATCAGCACTGACATACAACTAAGTAGATAAAAAAATTAAATGTGCTGTTATATGCTGATGATATAATAATTCTAGAAGAAACTGAAGAAAAGCTAGAAAGAGAATTATATAAGCTACATAAACTTGGAAAACAAGAATATAATCTTAGAATCTCCAAAAGAAAAACTGAAGTCGTGGCTCGCATTGGAAAACGCTCCATTCACTCGAAAATAGTTATCGATGGTGCTCCTGTAGAACAAGTTTTTCATTTTAATTATCTTGGATGAGAAGAAATTATGACGCCGATACTAACATTGAAAATAAAATCAATAGATTTCAATCAGTATGCGGGATAATAAATAGAACCTTCCAAAATAAAACAAGAAAAGATACAAAAATCTAATTTTATAAGACAAAGTCTGACCCTGTTCTTTTGTACAAAGACAAAAGCTAAATGCAAACAGCTGAAATGAGAATCCTGAGGAAAGTTAGTCTGCACCAAATATGATTTCATTAGAAATGCTATCCGAAAAGGTCTGGGCATAAATAACATAAATCTCACGGCGCAAAGCGAAGTCGGTCGCCTTTCATCAAGAAGTTCCGGGTTCTATTCCCTCGAATCTCATGTGAAATTTGTTTCAACAAAACGCGTATGTAGGGGGCGCGTACGCGAAGACGCTACCTGGCAGTCCTCTTGACAATGACAGCGACGAGACATGACGGACATATTAATATTAACGGAGGATTGCTCCGAAATTACGCGCGCTATAACGGAGGATTACTCCGAAGCGCTCAACGCCCCCCTCAGAGGCTTCCAGACGCATTGCGTCAATTGTAAATGCAACAAATTTAAAATTTCGGCCCGGTGGCCGCAATCGCAAAGGCAGTAGTGGCGTAGTGATCTCGGACCGAAGGGTCGCGGGTTCGAATCCCACCTTGGACATGGTTGTATTTGTGTTCGTCCTTCCACCCCTTATCATCAGCATTTCGTTTCACCTTCATAGTTAATGCCAATAGTGGTCGCTAATGACCTAGATGTTAATGCGACCTTAAATAACCAAAAAGAAAAAAGAATTTTAAAAATGAAGAACTAGAAAATTATAAAGATTTTTTGTGGCAACACTTACGAAGAATGAACGCCAATGGAATGTCTCATTCGGCAATGCTCCATCGACCCACTGGCAAACGAGGTGTCGGAAAACCTTCGAAAAGGTGGCAATAATGATGATGATGATGATGATGATGATGATAACAACAATAATAATAATAATAATAATAATAATAATAATAATAATGAAAACGAAGAGAAAATAAAATTATGAAGACGGAACAGGCACGTGTGCCTACTCCCTGAAATGAAGACACGCAAAAAACATTATCATTTTACATCTTTGCAAATCTTAGTTTGTACGTAGACTTTTGAGTATCCAAGGGCATTGGGGTTCGAGAATACCTCATGTACGAATACTGATAATCCATAGTTTAATTGATAAGGATGGAATACGAATATTTGGAAAAGGATTGTGTACTGTCAACTTACAAATGGCACAAATAATACAAATGGAATAATGACGTTTACTGTGTACATTGAGGGACAACTGAACTGAAAGGGTCAATTACGCAGTGGCGGCTTCAGAGACAATTTTGAGGGGGGCACAAAATTTTTCAATTGGGTGGCTGTAGAAAGGGAAGGGACAATAGTTAAATTTAATATACGACAAACCCATAATTTGTAACTTTTTTTAAAAATTTCAGTCACACAATGCGTTATTAAATATAACATTTTAAATAGAAATATAATATAAATAAATTTATAGTTATTTTTAAGACTTCAGATGTACATTTTTTAAAACTTAACACCTATTGTTCGAAAAATATTTGTGTCTACTTGGCAACTGGAGGTGAGGAGAGTGATGTTGCCTCTTCCTCAGGCGGCAGAAGTGGTCGTTCTCTCGTCAGATCAAAAGATCAACAGCAGCAGCAAGAAAAAAATCGCAGTAAGAGCTCAAAACAGTGGACGGTACAGAACTACACATACGATGTATATCAGAACGAAGAAGTAATGGCGCTCTTCAATGTTCAGTTGCTTCGCCCTGTTAATTTTATTTTTTCCCATAATTTTTGTTCATTTCTTTTTTCTTATCGGCAACTCTGCAGTGACAGCATTAGAATACGAAGCCTCTGATAGAATAACGGAACTCTTCTGTTCGACGCTAGCTGTCAAGTATAAATAGTATCAATAATCATGGAATAGGTTTTGTGCACTACTGCACCCTCTAGGCGAATCGGAGGAAACGTATTTGGAGACAGTTCAAAAACTCGTCAGTAGGCAGGCTCTGGACATCCTGTAAGTACGCGTTTGCAAGTCTGTTACCAATCCCGGGCTGCATCCGCAGACAGCCGTCATTTGCAAGTCCCCTGTTGCAATTTTCACAACTTCAAAGCACTGAGTTTGCGGCAACACCATATTTGGCTACACTTTAATAAGACAGTTCTCGAAAGCCTCTAACCAATAACGGAAAACAGGGAGCATGAAATGTCGGGATTTTTGAATTCTGAAATAGTGAAAACGTGGCAAACAACTACTTTAATATCAAATACTACACAAAAGGAAAGGAAAGATGGATGTGTATTATTTGGGAGGGTAGTGCCCCTTGACCTTCCCTGCTGTAGTTGCCTCTGTAATGACGAACGACACTTTCAATGTGTGACGAGGGGATCCAATGATTAGTGAATTGGGGAAGCCCCAATATCTCTAAAATCACAAAGTTTTTTAATGAGTTCTGTTGTTTTTCGTAATGACTGCATCGGTTAATCTAGTCTTCGATAATCCCAAGCCTTCTAACTTGAATCGTGTACATCCGTTATACATTCAATTATAATGCAAATTATACTGAAATAACATTTCTATCCTTGCTCAAAGAATACCATTTTCGTTTGAATTCTATTTCAGATTCTTAACTGAAAGGCAAAAACTAATCTGTTTTATATAGATATGGATCATGATATTTCTTGTTAAATCTTTTTCTTATCCTATTTCGGCCTTACCAACTGGTTTGGTTGCCAAAGGAATAAACACGTATGAACAGAGTTAACTTATAAACAGTTAATCGTAATCATGAAATCACATTAATAAAGAAATAATTAGCAAACTAACTTTATATTATATTCTAATCAAAGTTTTCAACTTCTGACGAACTCCTCATATTTTACGACTACAAAGTTAACCATTTATGCATTTTAAGTCAATTTTATCCTTTCTAATTTCTGACTACCAATTTGCATTGAAATTAAAATATTGACTCTATTCAATTTTATTCGTGACTTTATTCAAATTTTCTGTTTCTCTCACACTTTGTTACACGACTTCGTATTCGGGCTGTAGAGCAAAATCCGCAGATACTATTTAAAGCCTAGCACGTTGATGGAGCGGGCTCTGGCAGAACGTTCCAACGCTGGTGGCGGCTTCTATCATTGACCTCGACCGTTTGGTCGCAGGCGACACATAGCGGCGGTACCGCGTCGTGAGGTCCGATGGCGGGGCGTCACGAGGCTGACCTCGACTTCAGTGTTATGCCTCATTCACAATGCAAACTTAAACGTAACGTAAGCCGTAAACGTATGCAGTAAACTTTTCACGTAAAAACGAGCATTCACAATGGCAAACGTAAGCTGGAACGTAGGTTTTGCCTGAACCAATCAGAATTCAACATATTGATCGATGCGTTTCTAGCTTTTTTTTCGACTCTCCTATCGATTTCACCTTTTGCATTTGCGAGCAGCTGTTGCGTCCCTATCTATTGAGGTTATATGCGAGCAGTGAGCTTTAAATTGTGTACCGCAAATATATTTAACGCCACGTTCAGATTTTGTCATGAAGAGAGATTTGGGCGTGCAGCTTGTGCTGTTGCAAGCTTCAGTAGCATTTATTTTAGGGTCGCTTTATTTAAAAAGAAGAAGGAGGCGCTTTATTTGCCATTTCGAACCAACACTTCGCAAGCTTTATTTAAAAAGAAGAAGGAGGCGCTTTATTTGCCATTTCGAACCAACACTTCGCAAGTCGTACCAAAACTCCACAAACTTCTTTGCTCTGCCGTTCAACTATACACACCAACTCACACCAATACACACGCATAAACAAGAATCGATCTGGAGTCGACATTCCTTCTCACGGATTTTGTTGTGCATTTGGTTTTTTTCATGCTGCTCTCTGATTGGTCATCGGTAGAATTTCGACGTAAACTTAAACGTAGAAGCTTGGAGCTTGCGAGCTCTTAAGTTTAAGTTTGCATTGTGAATGAGGCCTTAAGCAGGCTAGCGTCGGCTAGCGTCTCGGCTCGCAATCCCTAATCGAAATACGTGTGCTCCGCGATGCACTTTCTTACGTTATATCTTATACGTTATACCGTTCTATCTTGCCTTGTTGTTGAAACTGTTCATAAAGGGACTGTAATTTACTATGTGAGTACGTGCGGAACAACCTGAGCGATGCTTTCATAATTTAGATCGACTGTTATGCGATTAACATTGGACATACGAGAATTTAAAAAGTGGCAGCCTTTCACGGTTTCTTCGCCTCTTCTGAATTGTACACGAACGTTGCTTCCGCGGTTCCTTTTGTCGCATCAGCACCGCGGTTCTCTCACGACGTCTTTACGGTAGCGTTCTTTCAAGAACTCTCTCCCCACACACAAACACCGGGAGAAGTCCTAGGTTCGAGTCCTGATGATGGCAGGATTTTCGTCACTAGCTAAATAGCCCGGAGGAGAATTCTAGCGGCCGGCTGCTCTGATAAGTAGTTCTCCATAGTTTCTCCGATCAACACCAGGCGAATGCTGGAGCAGTACCCTAACAAACTAGCCATAGACCGCGCGCGAGCTTTCCTTCCTCTTTCTCGTCCTATCCTCAACCCCTGCATACAAACACACTTAGATGCATTACACTAAGACACATGTCAGGAGACCAATCGGGAACTAAGAGCTTGTCCCGGCTGGGGCGGTGCCCCGATGATGAGAGATACCTGGTTGGGGAAAACAAAGCCAGTTAATCGACGGTAGGTCGGCGCCGGATATCACATCCAGAGGGGGAAGATCACAACACATTTAATTAAGAACCAAAATGGTGATGAGCATGCGAACGGATGAATTTACTAAACGTTTTCACAAGTTTTGATTGAGTTCTTGCGGCTTACACACTTTTCACACTTGATTGAGTTCTTGCTGTTTTTGCTTGTGATTAACAAGCACAAACAAAAAGAAACATTTAATTTGCCGCTGCAATAATATGCCGTATTCATGGCATATTGGCATATGGCATATGGCATATACCCTCTCATCTTCCTTCGTTACAGTTTTTCCGCACCTCGGCGGAGAAAAGGAGCTGACGGGGACCCGATTATGGGTCATTCACGAAATACTTACTGTTGTGGCGTGATGACTTCTTCGTAGGCGGCTGGGCGCCGGCGGAGCCTGCGGCGCAGCGGGCGGCGGTGGGAGGCGGGCACGCCTCTGCTGTCCCAGACCGGACACTCGACGACAGTGCACGACCATGGGATCCACTGTGGCGTCGGCGATGTCACGCTAACGTGACGATGAGGTGAATTCGATTCCAGAATCAGTCGAGAACGCAGACGAAGTGCCGGTCGGAGCACATGTGACGGTGAACCCAAGGGATAGAGTTCCAAGCACAACGTGCCGTAGTGAAACAATACAAGTGTATCTTTGAGACGTAAGTGGTCGCACGTGCGAGTTCGAGATGCAAGTCACTGCAAGTGCATCTTCGAAGCCCAAAGTAGACTTTCTAGAAGCTCAGCTTCGGAACACAAAGTTTTAAGAGTGAATTTCGAAGCCACGTTCGAGACAAGTTAGAAGTACGAACTCGAATTAGAAGTCTCAGTAAAAGTTCGAAATGGAAGTGATAAGTGCGAAGTTCGAGCTGGGAGTTGCTTATGGAGCTTCACACGCGACAAACGCGTAGGCTTTGATCCCGTCATCTGATTCAAGTGCCTCGCCCTGATTACTTAAAATCAGCTATCGCAAGCGGTGGCGGAGCTACACTCGAACCAATGGTGCGCTAGCTCATGTGCACAAAAAAATTGCCGTTGCATTTTCGGTGCGAAACTTCATGCACGGCCCCATGCGGGGGTGTACGCTCTTCGTCCTCGCAGTCGGTGGAACTCGATGCAGCTGTACCCTAACGGCGTTTACTGCTGCACGCGCGACAATTTTTGAAATTTTTCTTTGGGTAAAAGAACCGTTTGGCGGACACGCATGTGTGCGTTACGAATTGTTCGCTCGTGCAATTTTACGAGAAGGTCGAGAACTGCGCCCTGTTAACTGCCTTGCCACCCGTCCCGCAAGAGCTGGCTGCGCCGTGGCGTCTTTTGGATGTTTTGTGATTTTTAGTGGAGGAGACATTTTTTGACCGCTGGCGTTGGGCGGGGCGGGTCCACCTTAAGAAACAAGGCGGTTGTCTTTTCAGTCTATTTCGCGGTGACCCGTGGCGGTCCTTGAGGGAGGGTCATAAACTATTCGTCCGCGCTCTGTCGGGGCGGTGGGGAGAGGGTGGCCGTGCCGGGCTGGGCCAAGCCTAGCAGGAACCGCTGCCGAAGCTGCTCGTAAACGTCTGCTGATTGTTTCTTGTGACACGTTTAATGCTTTTGCTAATTGCTGTTGAGTTTGAGTTGGTTCATCAACCAGTATCGCCAGCAATTGCTCGTCTTCGCACTTTTGTGCTCTACCAGAGCGCGCACTGTCTTTCACATTGAAATCATCACGTTTAAATTGTCGAAACCATGTCTCACATGTTCCAATCAATGGAGCATGCTCACTTGTTTCTACCAGCAAATGATGAATTTCCACAGCTTTTTTATTGTTATTAAATAAGAAAAGCCATGAGTGCCGCAAATGTTCTCTTTCAGGCACAAACGTCGGCATGATCACTGAACGATACAAAATAGAAGCTAGTGTTTGGCGGACTCTGTATGTGTGGGTAGGTTAATGTCAGACGAACAAACTGACGTAGTGTCAAATTCATCCGCTGGATTGTTTGCAAGCGCTACTTCTTAGTGAACCCGGAAACGACACATGCATACACCTGGTACATATATTATAGTAGATTAGGTAGGGATCCCAGACCGCAAGAATCAATACGCAAAAAGTACTTCTCCCCATAGTACGACACAAAGGTTTTGATTGATTTTGACGTAAAATAAAAAAATCTTATCAAATCTTGTATGATGCTCACTAAACTCGTGGCAGGTGCTTTGCCTCATGCTTGCTTGTTTCGTTCGTGTCTTTTCCCCCTGCTGTGTTGTAACAATCTAGTACATTCATTCACGCATTCCCTCTTTTGATACTCAACTTCTTGGTTAATTACATCTAACGACGCATCTGGCATTAACTTCGACTTATTTCTTTACTTTTTTTAAAATTTGTTGCGTTGTTGTTGACGCAACGCGTCTCTTTACCCCTTATTGGGCGTTGAGCGCATTCTTTGGAGTAATCCTCCGTTACTCGGTAATTACTATACTAGTCAAGTCTCGTCACGTCGCAGTCAGTCAGTGCCTTTTATCCCTTCGGCCAGGGGCACAACGCCGTTAGATCCTGGGGTTCCTGGCCGGTCGCCCAACCCGGAACCCGCGATTCTTGAATTCGCTTAACCTCCGTGACTTCACGGAGCGTAATAAACGAATTCGGCTAGCGGCGCACGCTTTTTTCGAGCTATCTTATCTAAATACATGGTTATTCTACGGTATCTTGTCAAAGTGATCAGTCCCAGTGGCGGATCCAGAGGGGGACGTGGGGAGCACGCCCCCCATAAGTCCTAGAGTTGTCGTTTATTACCTTCTTTAATTTGAAGAAATTGACTTAAATATTTGTTAGAATTATGTAGATAGATATTTATTTAGTCAAAAACAGTAAACAAACAACTATATGACGTATGGGTGAGAAAAATGTAATTATTTTTGTTAGAATTATGTAATTAATATTGTATAGTATCATATACACACAATAAAAATAATATACAATATACTAACAAATGTTTATTTACAAAAAATCTATGATGGCCCCCTCCAAAATGTTCAGCTGGATCAGCCTCTGATCAGACCTATTTCGTATTGTTGGGATGGGAAAAAGGAATTAGAAATAGTGAAAATGAAAGAAACTAGTATCTCTACAAGCAAATATATTTCCAGAGTACAAGTAGAGCTCAGCTTTACTATGATATATTTTAGATCTTCATCTTCTCGTCACACCACATTTTGGAATTCTTCCTAGGCTCCCGTTGGATATAGACAGAACTGTAAATATAAACAAAACATAAAGAAATATTAAACTATGAATCGTAAACACATCTGAAGAAAATTTGGACTCTTCAACCCCACAAATATATTTGGATATTCGTAACGAGGCGCATGAAGGAATTGTCTTTACGATGGAATATGGTACGTCTTTCTCGATCGTGCCGCCAGATGTCGCATGATCGCGGCCGTATCAAGCAGTGCTGCTGATCAAGCGACACGACCGAGAAAGTCGTGAAAAGGGGTGTCATATTCCATCGTGAAGACATGTTCCTCACGCGCCACGTTACGAAAACCCAAATATAATTTACTTTTTGCATACTATAATTACCGAAACATTTAACAGATATACTGCTGATCTTATGTAATTCAGATATATTCAATTCCCATAGTTTTCTACAAGAGTCCTGTAAAATTCACCCCTAATACTTCTCAATTATTGACTAAAAATTGTCCGTATCCTTTATATTTATAACTTCCTTTCGCTATACTTGTACATGAGAAACTAGTGATGCAACATTGCACACTTTCTCGCTTTATTTGTAATTTTTGCAAATTTTGAAAATTCATTTATTTCAGCGATAATTAAACTTCCATTTTTATGAGCTCTATTCGAGAATAAAATTAAAGAATTTGAGGGGGGGGGCGTGAGAAAAAAATATAAATTCCCTTTCTTCAAGCAAAAAGTGCAAGAAAACTACTCGCATTTTCAACAAAATTGCACATCACCTTTCACAAAAATATTTTTTTAGAACAGTCGCAGAAAAATTTTATTTGATCAATATTATAGTTGTGCAATAATCTTTTGCAAATTTCGAAACCACAGGGATCGCAGATAATAGGGTTGCTACATTTTTACAAGCAAACAGCTCTATTCGAGGAAAAAATTAAGAAAAATTTCGAGAAAATAATTGTTTTAAAATACCTATATTTCACTCAAAATTACGCAAAAATTACTATGTTTCCAAAAAATTGTACATGGCCGTATTTAAAGAGTTGTCTTTGAACAAGAGATTTCATTAAGGAAAATATCTCTATCTTCAGTATTGTAGTAGTAGAAACAGTATTGTAGTAGTAGAACAAACGCTGAAAGGAATTAGAAATTTTGTAAATTTCGACAATTCAGAGTTCAACGAAAAGAATTATACCTACACCATTTTTAAGCGTACTTTGCTTTATCCGACAAGCAATGTGGAATGTAGTAAAAAATACGACTACATCAACTAGAAACTTTGTAGAGAATGATGTTTTAAAAGATAATGATACAGAAGTGAACGGTCTGGCAACACAAAAACTCAGTGCTGGAATGAAGCGACAAATCACTTTTCAGATTCATTGCCAATTGCACATGGGGTCCCGCAAGGTTTAGTTTTAGGTCTCTCCCTACCTGTACAACATTCCCTCGTCGATTCAAAAAGGAAGAAGAGTTCTCTTTGCTGCTGAATATTCCTTGCAATAAATAAAAACTACACAAAAAGCTAAACTAATACAATACCAGAAGTTTCAAGTGGTTTAGTTGGTTCCGTAATATTAAGAAAACGACAATATTCAGTTTTATGAACGCACACTAACGGTCCACTTGAGGACTGCCTGTGTATGTCCGCGAGATGCAGTTCTAGAGTGACCTGTGAGACATATAGATGTGGTGTAGTGGAGACGTTAGGTAGTGTGATAGTAATTCACGTTAAAATAAACAATTATAAATGTTTATATCGGATCTCAATATGGTAGCAGAGCGTGGTTCGTTGAACATTTATTGAAACAAAGTGTGTTATCTTTAATCTCTATTTTCGAATGCAAATCAATTTGAGAAAAAATATTTTTTTAGAAATTCATCAATTTGAGACAAATTACTACTTTTTCAGAAAATTGTACGTAATTTTTTAAAAGAGATGATAACACTTTGTTCAAAGCAAATATCTCTATTTTCAATTTTGTAGTTTTGAAATGTTAACTTGTTGGCGGTTTTCGAAAAAACGAAGAATTCGTCGAAAATGGGACTAGCATCATATTATAAGATGATATATATGAGATATGTGATATATTTGAGGAGAAAATTTACAGAAAAAATTAATATGGTGTTTGAGAAAAACTTATTTGAAAAAATTCAAATTGCCTATATTTAGCACAAAGGCGAAAACTACTCACATTTTGGAAAAATTGTGCGTGACCTTATTTCAAGACCTGTCTTTACAAAACCGACTTCATTAAGGAAAACATCTGTCTTCAATATTGTAGTTGTAGGAAGACGCCTCCCCAAAAAATGCACTTTTGCAATTTTCGAAAAATCTGGAATTTCAACGAACATGAGACCTGCACCATTCTCTTAAGCGTCCCTTGCGGTATCGGAGGACATTTAATTTTTAAAAAATTGAGTCATTTTTGAGAAAATTTTGAAAAAGTATTGATCCTTAATGTAAAGTACAACCCTGATCGTACCCTCAACCAAAATATCCGGTTGAAACTCGCAAAGCCTAGAGTTCATTGAGATGGACTAGGGAATATCAATTTTGGAGAAAATCGACTGAAGGGTTACTCGATTTTCTCCACCAGTTTAGGCGTTAGCATAATGGAAATACATGGGTGGGTTCCTCCGGTGGACCGATTTTACGGCCATGTCGTTTGAAGAGCCAGACTAGACGCTAGCCGCGATGTTGCATGGCGAGAGAGAAGTGTTGAGAAACATTTTTAAAGTGGTACAAAGTGACAATTTTAAACAATAAACAACCGAAAATTGCACGATGAAGGTGTACAAGATATAATTATTAAAAAAATGCTTCATAAATCTGTTTCAATGTTTTGGAACGAGGTGATAATTTTGGCAACCGGCTGTATTTAAAATTCCCGCTAATAGTGTGACGCAAACTGGTGTCTGAAGCTCATTGGTTAAGGTCGGATACGATGGGCAAGAGACCCCCCCCCCCTGGGCGCTAGCGTTGACAACAGACGGATAGACAAGGATAGACTCGTTTTGCCAACAATCGACTTTTTGGTATCAAGGACCCTCTAAACATGGATTCTAGCTACACCACGCAATACAGGAAGTAATTTACTATTTAAATCCACTTTTTTCGGGGCCAGGGCCCGGCAATAAGAGTTTCTATGGCGAAAATTCTTTACGATTACAACACCTTCTGTTCTTACGAAGTGCGAAAAAGTAAAAAAACAAAAAAACAAATGAAATTCATAATTATCGGCCAATTTCTCTTTTGTCAGTTTTCTGAAAATATTAGAGAGGTTCTATATGGATGGCTTTTATAATGGAAACTTTTCTCGTGAAAAACGATGCTTTTTCAAACTTACGACATGAATTTCATGTTGTGAATTTGAAACACCATCAACACATACAAGAACATCAAAATTTACAGAAACTGTCATTTTTCTTGTCTTAAAGATGTTGGTTAATCAATGGACTAAAACGAAACTTGTTCAGTGACTGCCCTCCCTAGACACAAATGGAACTTCGGAATTAATGCAGTAATGTTAGCACATTTTCTGCCGAGGACAATCGCAGCACATTACGCAATGGACAATCACGAAATTACAAAATCGATAAGTACACAAACCACAGATAGGTGATATCCAAGGTTACTCTTAATGTTATTAGTGCTTACGAGATTTTTATGCTTTCGTGTTGATACTTTTTAACCGGCAGTGGCGCTACAGAAGCAAAATACTCGCTTACTTGGTCTTTCCCAAGCCTTAGAGATTTGGAATTGCCAGGGGATGACGAAGCACGTAACGAGTTTCATCAGATCATGAGAAAGACGTAAGGTAAATTAAAGAATTAAAATTTAAAGAATTTAATCGGCAAAATAAGAGATGAAATTTGAAATAAATTTTCTGAATCTCTGATATGAGCACATGAAATGAAGAGAAATTACGCTATTACATAACTGACAGATACCTCTACTCGTAGTATATCTTACTTAAATTAATACTTCTCGGTTGCGATGTATTCAGGAGGCATACAACGTGATATATCCTCCGACATTGTTGTAAATTCCCTCGAAGCTTGTAGCCGTGGTTTTTACGGCAAGGGGCGATGAGATTACCACCTCTCAGGCCAGCGGCTGAGGTGAGTTGACGGGCTGAATTGTAAATATCGTAAATATTGAGAGTTCTGAGTGGCAAACAAAGAATTCTAATGTTCTCGAAAAGTTTGGAAACAAATTCTGCAAAAATTAAAAAATTATCACAAGAAATTAAATTCAAAAACAAAAAAGAGCTGCAGGCAAACGTCGAAAAATCCAAATTTTCTAAGAATTCTCAATTGCGGTTCTAGAGTTCTCAAAACAATCCGACAAAAAACTAAAAAATTACAAAATTATTGGAAAAACTAATTTTAAGTTTTCGAAAAAACTCAAAACTATTTCTTCAGATCTGACCAGAGTTTTGGGTAGCGAAAAGCGAGTTCTCAAGAAAGTTCAAAAACACGTCAAACACAGGAATTATTCAATCATTTCTTTTATTAATTCAATATTTGGAAAAACAAAATATTAAAATTCTGTACTTTCAGTTCTGACCTGAGTTCTGGGTGGCGAGCCTGAATTTTTCCTGCTTTCAGGATAACCGTGTTTTTAGGGCGCGTCAACATCTAGGTCATTAGCGACCACTATTGGAGTTAACGGTATGGTAACTATGAAGATGAAACGAAATGGTGATGATAAGGGGTGAAAGGACGAACACAAGTACAACCATGCCCGAGGCGGGTCTCGAACACGCGACCGATAGCCGTTACTCGCAGTGGCGACGCTGTATTCTCTTCACTTAAGCGGGATTGGGACCGGGCACCGTCGCTGATGCACCGTCAATGGCGGCGGCGTCGTTCGGCTGGCGTGCCGACATTGGAAATAATGAACAAAACTTGATAAATTCAACCTGCGGGCAATGCAGCGCTCTGTTTCGCCACAGTATCTAGGTGCCGAATTTTGCATGCTGTCATCCATAAGGATATGTTTCGAACAAGTTCAAAAGTCGTTTGAGTATGTTGACTGTTCACTTCATATATTCTTCAAATACTCCACCGTGTATATCGCCTAGGCTTTCCCACCTTTTCATGTTAATTTCGAATCCTTAGCAAAGATAATTTTTACGAAATTCTTTACTGACAATATCTTTTCCTTTATTTTGAAGTTCACATGTACAAAATTTCATCAATATTAGGAATGTATAGAAACCAACCTTTTTATGTAAGAGAAAATTAAAATTTGAAAAAAGTAGCCTATGTTATGCCCAACAAAACATTACCATTCAGTGGAAACCTCATCGAAATAGGTTAAGCTGTTCTGGAGATAGTTTGTTTTTTATATCGTCTAAATAAATGTATGAGATAAAAGAACGGCAGTTATTTTGAAATCAAAGACATCCCAATTTTATTTATATTATGATGTGACACACATCAAACTTAAAGTATCAGACGAAAACAACGGAAACCAGATTTTCTAAAGGGCCGCGATCTTTTGTGGAACGAAGCGTTTGAGGACCGTTTACGTGAAGCTGGCGAGAGGCGGAAGATAGCTAGTCAGGGAGATAAGTGCTCCCCAAGACGATACGAGCACGATTATTACCACAGGAGCATACTTGAAATTTAGAGAGTTGGGTTTTTCTCTAGGGCAAATAAGACTCTACAAGGGCACACTCGAGCGCGGAACTGAATGGCCTATATGCTGGAAGGGATGGCGAATTAATTTTTCAATAGCCAATAGAACGTAAGGCACAGGAAAAGAACTTTGAAAATGATTGGAGAAATTCAAAGGGCTGACGTTGCATTGGGAATTACAGGGGAAGGAGAACCGATGCCTTGCGAACCCCAGAATTAATGAGGACCGAGAGAAGATTGTTATGTATTAGATCAGTTGGTAACACTGACTCCGGCTTCTCCTCCTCCTCCCGCCGGCCGGCACAACAGTAGCGCAGGAGTCTTTTTATGTTCTCGAGTGGTGTTGTGACAGCGTGTGCCGCGCCAGTATATCAAATGTATCCTATAGATGAATAAAGTGCTATTGTTACGAGCTAGTGATGTTATTTATTAACCCACAAATACAACAGTGGTGTCAGGAGTGGGATACATAAATAACGCCGCGTTAAGCAAGCAAAAGTGAACTCGTGCGGAATCTAACCTCAACGCGACCGCGCCGTGACGAAGAAAAGTGTACTGCCTCGCGGGTTTATTCATCAGTGCACAAAGTTTCCCCACCATGTCAAACGCAGTTACCACGGAACTTCTCCAAACTCTATCGGAGATGATTGCTAACGCTCTCAGACAGTCCACTGCTCGAGATGTAGCCGGCAATGAGTCAGCGTCGTCAGCATCACCTCGGCCACCACAGTTAGCGATGCCAGCATACCGCGCCGCCGATGGGACCACCGTAGGTGACTATTTTACACGATTAACCTGGGTGCTCAATTTGAGTAAGGTTCCCGAAAATGAACACGCGTCGTACGCACGTGTTTACATGGGCGCCGAACTGAACGTCGCGTTGAAGATACTCGTAAGTCCCATCGACTCGGAAACCCTCTCCTACAACGACATCCAGTCCAAACTGATTAGTCATTATGATATCAGCCGTAACAAATATGCTGAAAGCATAAGATTTCGAAGCATGTCGCAGCAGGAGAATCGATTGCCAGTTTCACCCTCCGGCTGAGACAAGGAGCCGCGCACTGTGAGTATGGAACATTTTTAGACCGCATGTTAATCGAACAACTGCTTAAAGGCGTAGAATCAAGGGACATGTGCGACGAGATTATTGCCAAGAAACCAGAGAGTTTTGCCGCCGCGTACGAGATAGCGTGCGCACTCGAAGCTACACGAAACACGGCCGACGAGGTTAAAAATCCGCAGTTATCCTCGAGCAGTGAACCCACAAACCGGATTGGCTACGAGAAACCACCGGCACGGAAGAACAGCAATCAAAGGCCAGGCAACCAGCAACGACCCCGCCAAGCTACTAGCTACCCACCGCAGCATGACGGCCAGTCACACCGCGAGAACCAATAAGGATGCGCGGGGTGTGGGGGAGCTCACGCCCGTGGTCAGTGCAGAGTCCGGGACGCGAAGTGCTATACGTGCGGAAAAAAGGGGCATATCAGCAGAGTATGCAGGTCGCGTTCGCTTGCTAACCAGGTCTACGAATCCGACGACCCAGTTGATCAGATCGACGTGTTAAAAGTCGAGGTCATCGGATCGGTACCATCACCCAGGCGAGAAATGCTAGCTGTACAGATAGAGGGTACTACAGTCCACATGGAATTCGATACGGGTTCTCCTTGCGCGATCATGAGTCAAGAGAAGTTTGGCACCATCATCCCCAATTTCAAGTTGCGTAAGACAAGCCGACGTTTCGTGAGTTACTCACACCATCCTATTCGTTGCATCGGTTTCACCCGAGTTCAAGCTACTATGGGAGCTACGACGAAGATGCTCGACCTCTACTGGGTGGACGGCGAATTCGACACGCTTCTGGGCCGGGAATGGATCAAAGAGTTCAAGCACGAAATCGACTTCATGGAAATGTTCGGAGAGCCATCGTGCAGGGAGCAGAACCTTGCGCACCACATTTCCACCGACAAGCCGCTGACGCCGCCCAAGCTGTCGACCTCGGATCAACAAAAACTTGACGTTATCCACCGATACCAGGACGTCTTCAGTGATATCCCTGGGAAGCTATCAGGCCCTCCAGCGAAGATGCACCTGAGACCTGGTGCCACGCCTATGTTCGTTCGAGCACGAGATGTGCCTGTAGCCCTGAGAGATGCTTGTGCGAAAGAGATCGACGCCAAAATCGCCAGCGGTTTTTACAAGAGGGTCGAGTATTCAGAGTGGGAGTCAACGACTCATGTCGTTGTAAAGAAGAACGGGAAATTGAGAATCACGGTCAACTACAAGCCTACTGTCAATCCGCGAATCATTGCCGATGAACATCCAATCCCAAAAATAGACCAGTTGTTCAATCGGATGCGCGGCGCCACCCTCTTTTGTCATCTGGATGTTACAGATGCATACACTCACCTCGAGATCGACGAGGAATTCAGCCACGCCCTCACACTCAACACCCCTACCCATGGTCTGATTCTTCCAACTCGTGCTGTCTATGGTGCAGCCAACATTCCTGCCATCTGGCAACGTCGAATGGATACGGTTCTGCAAAATCTCCAAAATGTCGTGTCTCTATGATACCATAGCTTTTGCTGATACTTTCTAAAATCTGATCCAGGCCCTTACCGCAACGCTGGAGCGTTTTCGCCAACACGGCCTCAAGCTCAACCGAGCCAAATGCAGCTTTGCAGAACCTGTCCTGGAAACTCTTGGCCACAAGATCGATGCGTCAGGTATTCACAAATCAGACGCGCACATCCGAGCTGTACGAGACGCGCCGAAACCGACGACCGCAGAAGAACTCCAGCTTTTCCTGGGAAAAGCTACTTCATCCAGAACTTGTCAACGAGGGATCGTCCACTCAGAGATATGCTGTTGAAAGACCCCCTCGTGTGGACACCTGAGCGTGTCTCGACCTACCAGGTTATCAAGAACGCTCTGATCTCACCGCAGGTCCTTATGCCGTACGATCCAACCCTAACACTTCTGCTGGCAACAGACGCCAGCGAAACCGGACTCGGCGCAGTGCTGTCCCACCGGCTCAGCAACAATCAGGAGTGGCCAATTGCATACGCCAGCCGGACTATGACAGCAACAGAGCAAAGATACCCCCAAATTCGGCGCGTTATCCACGCATCAAATGGAAAAACGGGGAATTTTTCAACTACCTGTACGCTCGCCACTTCACATTCATCACGGATCACAAACTTCTGACGCAAATCCTCCACCCAGAGAAGTCGCTGCAATTTCTGTGCATCAGTCGCATGGCCAATTATGCCGACTACCTTGCTCACTTCAATTACACCGTTGTATTCAAAACATCGAAGCAAAACGCCAACGCAGACTACTGTTCCAGAATGCCGATACTGACAGTCAATAAGGTTCGGAATGCAGGTCCGCACAGTGGGGAAGAGACAATGGATCATGATGACTTCGATTTGTTTACAGCTTCCCGTCAGAGCTGAAACCATCGCTCGAGAAACAAGGAAAGACCTGCATCTTGGCAGAATTGTAAAGTTATTGGAAGAAGGCCAAGACCTCGCTCGCCATAACTTCTAGGCACCCGAGGCAAAGTATACACTTGCTGCCAATTGCCTGATTTGAACATTGGCCCCAACGTCAAGATGAAGGGAATGGCACGTTCCTTCGTTTTCTGGCCAGGAATTGATGCTGACATCGAAAAAGTTGGCGAAATCCTGTACCACATGCGCTGCCCAGGCTCATGCTCCACCCAAGT
The DNA here is from genome assembly GCA_964035755.1 of Teleogryllus oceanicus. Lineage (NCBI taxonomy): Eukaryota > Metazoa > Arthropoda > Insecta > Orthoptera > Gryllidae > Teleogryllus > Teleogryllus oceanicus. Next base: position 333,847,931 of record CAXIVR010000001.1, on the reverse strand, counting down.
TCCGCGACCTCCACTGGGAGTATCCGAGGGCACCATGGGAGCGCATCCATATCGATTACGCGGGGCCAGTAGCTGATACTATGCTACTCATCGTTGTAGACGTCTACAGCAAGTGGCTCGAGGTCAGGCCAACAACCTCCACAACAGCAGCAGCAACAATTGCTCTGTTGGACGATTTATTCACTGTGTACGGAACTCCTGTCACAGTCGTCTCAGACAACGGCCGACAGTTCATCGCGGAAGAGTTCAAGGTTCTGAAGAACAGTGGTGTGAAATATCATAAGTTCATAGCGCCCTATCACCCATCGACAAATGGCCAAACAGAACAGTATGTCCAAACGGTGAAGGACGCCCTCCACGCCATGAAGACCACCAAAGGAACGCTGCGGACCAACCTGAACGAGTTTCTCCGACAATTTAGGAAGGCACCTCATTCTACCACTGGACAGTCCCATTCTCGGCTGTTTCTGGAAAGAGAGCTTCGAACACGTCTAAACCTGACAAGACCCGAAGATGTTCGCACAAAGATCTGTCAAAAACAAAGGGCAGAAATGGACTCTACGTTTCGCACTCTTGAAGTGGGCCAGTCCGTCTACTTTCTATCCGGCAACCCGAACAGGGACAGATGGCTTCCTGGTACCATCGCAGCCCGCATCGGAGATCTACACTATGAGGTCTACTACCAGGGAAAACGGGTCAAGCGACATATCGACCAACTTCGGAAATTTTCAGAAGAAGAACAGACCGCAGGGAACCAGACACCGACCACCGACGAAGTAGGCGGAACTACACCCAGGCGACGACGAACCCACTTCTTCCAAACACCAGCAACCACAGCATCAGTTGAGAGGGCGCCAGAAGCTGTTCGTGCCAACGTGGCTCCAGCATCAGTCCAGATACCAGCTACACCAGTCACACTGCGAAATCCAGACCGTGCTTCTCATTTACTGCATACACCAATATTACCCCGCAGATCCACACGCATATGTCGTGCATCCTTACGTTATCCACCATAGTTGTAACCAGGATCATTTAAAAGGGGGAAGAAATGTTATGTATTAGGTCAGTTGGTAACACTGACTCCGGCTTCTCCCCCTCCTCCCGCCGGCCGGCACAACAGTAGCGCAGGAGTCTTTTTATGTTCTCGAGTGGTGTTGTGACCGCATGTGCCGCGCCAGTATATCAAATGTATCCTATAGATTAATAAAGTGCTATTGTTACGAGCTAGTGATGTTATTTATTAACCCACAAATACAACAAAGATCATTAGATTCTCAGGATATTATTTTTCCTTACTCTGAGAAGATCAATTTTCGCTACAGCGTTCGGTATGAGGCTTCGATTATTTCTGGCTTCACATTGTATTAGGAGGCAGACAGTAGGCGGGCTGCATTATGCAAGATTTAAACTTACAAGTTTCGACTGCTAACGCCTAATAAGTGACCAATTTGCCCGCGTTCGACTATTTTGAAAGTTGTGATTTAAGAATGAACTCTTACCACATCGTGTAGAATGCCTGTTGTGCACATGAAGGAATTTTCTCACATACACACACAAACAACAACAATAATAATAATAATAATAATAATAATACACCCGTGATGTGGTCGAAAGGAGAAGAAACGCGACGCAGGCAGGGCTGAGAGGAAAGAGCGGCGCGACGCGGCGGGGGTGGTTCGCCCAGCAGCTGACCTTGTGGCCGTCAATGGCTCGTTTCATCTGCTCTCTTTCGCTTCCGCGGGCAGGCGACCGATGCTGATGGGTGAGGAAATCGGGGAGACAGTAAATCGCTAGCGCGTACGAATTACTTTTGTTTGAGAACTTTTAAAGTGACGTAAAATTAACTGCTTAAACAGTCAATTACGAACATCAGTGTTTTACAAATAAGTAAACTCAGTAGAGTAGTATAATTAACGCATTGCCATTTTCGGCCTCTATTTTGTTTTAAAATTTTTAAATAGTAATAAATATATCATGTTACCAACGAAAAATTTCTTTAATTACATTCCTATATTCCCGGTCTCAACCTTTAGTGTGTGTGTGTGTGTGTACATGGTAATTGCACTATCCCCTGGAATTACATTCACCAAAATTCGGCCAGTCTGTGTTTTTCGTTAAGCGCCTAGCAGGGCAAGCTAGTGACTCGTCAGGGGGTTCGGATCACTATAGATTCAACTATTTATAGTAAAAGGGTGCGGAAGGAACTCAGGATGTCCAGAAACCGTGACCAGATTATACTTATCACCCACACGACACATGCATTTTTTTAACAACTCTTATTAAATATATTGTTAAAGATTTGCCTTTCCAGTAGCTCAAAGCAACGAGATGATTTATTGGGCAGTAAATTACCGGGTAAAGAAATGAAGAACTTGGCCGTTATTTAAGATGATCTATTTAACATAAGAATGCTAAAAAAAAGAATAAAATTATCAGCCAATTTCTCTAGTCAGTTTTCTCAAAAAGTATTTAATGTTTCTACGTACGAATGGAAACACTTCTGAGCAAATATGAAAAGTTTTCGGACTGCCAACATGGATTTTGAAAATCGAAGTCTACGGAAACAGTAGTAATTTATTTTCTTATAGATGTTGCTTGAAACTGGTTCAAAATGGAGCACCATTTTTTTTTAGATATTATTAGAAGTATTTGACGTCATCAATTATATTATTTTACTTACAAAATTACCTTCGAATTGCATTTTGTGGTATTGCTTCGGGTTATGTTCCTTAAACAACTATCTCAGAGATAAGAAATATCGTACTGGAATGATGAGCCATTAATTTTACTCACCTTTCCGATACACTACACAAGGGGTCCCGCAGGATTCGATTTTATGCCCTATTCTCTTCATATACGTAAACGACATTCCCTCGCTCATTCGAAACGGAAGACCTGTTCTCTTTGCCGATTGATTGTTAGTGATTCCGAACGCGTCAACAACTACGGTCATTAGTCCCGTGGGTGTAGTGCGTGTTTTTGCTCGGGAGGTGTCGCTGGTCTTCTCCCACTGTATGGCGAGATCCGGCGCAGACCTACCGTCGGGTAGCGGGGTTTTCCCCAACCAGGTATATATTTATTTAACGTCAAAATCAGTTAAAAACTGTGTGTGACGTGCTCTGGGGAGAAGTGAAATCTGTGCACTTTTCAAATTTCTGTGATCCATACCCTAAGCCATGTACTACTAGAATTTTGAATACAGAAAAAACATGAGCGTTTTCTGCAAGGATTGTTAACAAAAGTATTCGCTCCGATGTCAAATCTATTTTCAAGGGTAAATCAGCAATAAATATGGGCTCTTATCCCTCATTATGTCCTTCGTTTTTGAGAAACAAAATTTTCGTAAATTTCAAGCGCAAATTACACAAAACAATTTTTTTTTTAATTGTACAACCTTATTTAAAGTGCTAATTTAGTATAAGCCACTGTTTGAGGGAAAAATCTCCATCTTCAATTTTGTAGTTTTTAAATTGTTTTTTTGCAATTTTCGAAAAATCGGGGATATCAACGAAAATGATTACCTGCATCATCCTCTTAAACGTCTTTCGCACCATTCAACACAATTTAATAAAAAAAAGTGGGAACCTTTTTTTGGAAATGTTCGAGGGGCTTTATGTAAAATTAAAATCTCGGTTTCAAATTCCAGGAGCCGCGACATCAGCCACATAGATTGGGGAATATGTTTTGAAGAAAATCGGCTGAACGGTTCAGGCACTAGCGTTGATTACAGACGGACGGACGTTTTGCCGTCAATCGATTTTTCGGTATCAAGAAGCAACAAGACTTGGATTTTGACTACACCAAGAGTTAGAGGATTTTTTTCTAAATTTAGCCACAGGATTTATCCATTTTTTCGTTGCCAGAGGCCAGCTATAAGAGTTTTTCTGGCGAAAATTCGCCCCTTTCCAGCGCATGATTTCATGACTCTCTTCTTACGAAGAATTCGTAAGGCGAGAAAGTGAAAATAATTCCGGGCATATCCAGTCACCTTACGTTGCTCGAAACCTATTGCGATGTCCAAAATCGGCATGCAGCAAGTGAAAAGAGAATACAATTTTGGATCACTAGTTAAGTTTTCTGTGATTAGAGCAAGATCCCACTATTTTTCGTTTATGTTTTGTAGGCTAAAGTTACTTTGAGCGTTTTTAGGTGCGAAAAGCTACTTGCCTGGGTGAACTCACGCGGTAGTACGTTGTAAGGGGGATGAGGATAAATGAGTGATGTTTTGAATGAGTGTTATAGTGATGATGGAGAATTACAGGAAACGGAAAAAACGCGACAAAATATGCCGAGAGCTCGCCTAGTCCACCACCAATAATTGCACGTGAATTGGCTGCGATTTGAAATACCCCCTCCCCAGCTTTGGAAGACGTTCGCGCTAGCTTTTGAGGCAGAAGCCGCCCCCTTCTGTTTAGCAAGAGCAGTTAAAAGATTCCAGGGCCCCACAGAACAACTATCTAACTGGAGCAAACTAAACGGTCTTACAATCAATGCTGACAAATGCAATGCTATTATTTTTAGCTAAAGACATGAAATGCCACCAAATCCGATCCATATAAATGGCAAACCAATTCCATGGAATGAAAACATTACATACCTCGGTATAAAATTTGGCAGTAAACTCACATGGGCAAGCCGATGTAAACACGCACACAACAAAATCGGATCCAATATTGCTAGACTTTACCTACTACTACGACCCGCAACTGAAGATAAAACGAAAATTTTATTATACACGACGTGCATACGGAACGCCGGGACTGACGCGTCTTATGTCCTGGGCATCTGCAGCTAAAGAGCACATAAACTATCTAACAAATCAGAAAATCGCTTCATCAGAGAAGCACTTAAATCTGAAGTTGGAATTCCATTCGAAAATTACCTTCTTCGAAACAATACAACTCCCATTTCATCATTGGTACTACACAATGCAGCAACACACATTGAAGAAATTTTTAAAAACTCACCTTGGCCCCCTCTTTCCAAATTTACCAACATCATTACAACAAACGACCTATCCATTGCTGAAACCATAATGCCAGATTTCTTACTCCACCACAGAACAATATTTTAAGAACTATCCAAATTCAATTGCTTTATATTTTAAAGAAAAACTTCAATTATTTTCTTCAACAAGCTAGTAAATTACATAAGGATTAGTTCCATAATATGCTTCATTTTTTAACTTGGCACATTTTGAAAATAAGCTCTTCATAACTTCAAAAGGATTCAAAATAAAATTTACATGTACAGCTGGTTTCATGTTTAGAGCATGTTGTCGATTGAATGTTTACTTCATCATATATTATTCTACTAATTGTTGACAGTTCAACACCTGTAGTCTATTAGTTTCTACATTTTTAGAAATCCAAAATGAAATAACAAGAAACTGTTACTCTGTACTTCCATAGTTGTTCAATATTATTTATTTCTAGAGGCCCCTTCATAATCGCCTTTATTTATGCAAGTAATATGCAGTTTCTGAATTTTTGTTGAACTTTAATTTTTTTATTTATTTCCAACCTTCTAGTCATTGTACAAATTTTTCCCTATTAATTTACAAACTTTAATATGTAACCAGACAGTTTTGGATGCTGTAAACCAAACCAATAAGAAACATGATTAAATAATACTTACCAAAAGAAGTTAGCAAATCTCCACCATATTCTATTGTAAACTATTTAAAACCATACACCATAACTTTTCAGGTATTTAATAAATACAACATTGTTTCGTTTTTTTTAAATATATTCAACATATAAATAAAAACAAAATGAAACTGTACATAGCAAGAAGGATCTAATATAAAAACCACGCAAGCACCATTTTAAAGTATTCCTCCTATATTGTTACAATTATTAACAGGCATTATACTCGTTTCTGCTCTTCTAAGATGTTATCAAAAATAGCAGAGAAGATTTCCATTAACAATTGAAGGTAGTCTTTTGTGTAACCCACTGTATCTACGATGTTGAAAATTGCTGATGTAGATCCCAGTTGAAGGTCCTCATAAGATCTTGACAGACCAATTCCTCCCAAATTTCAGTTAATATGTCCATTCACAAGTATCACACACATACAACTTTATCTCTTGACCAGGGATCGACTGTAAAGCTACCACCAAACAAACAAAAATATAACTCACAGCAGATTAAATGATAAACAGTAGGTTTCTCAGCTATATTGAAGAGAAAAATCTCCAGAATCTTGAATGGAGAACATTCTAAAATGATGTGTAACTTGCAAAAACGCATTAGACCTCTAACACATGGTGGAAGAAATATTTGGCCCAACCAATGGTGACACAAAATTGGATTATTAGTGCACCTATAACAGTGACTTTTTTTATTCTGAAAGTAATAGTAGTTTTATTACTCAATATAGAAACATGAACAATTTCTAAATACACATGAAAGTAAGTTAAGTAATTAAGTGCCAGAGAATATAATTTTGTACACCAAAGCCATTTAATATTTCATCCCAAAGGATTGAATTCCAGAAACTGAATTTTTTCCAACATCAGAGAAGAATAAGTAATCAGGAAGGAGAAGAGCTTCTCATAATGTGGTGGTGGTGGTTTTTTTCTTTTCTTTCTCTTCCTCTGATGGTCCAAGAACTTCAAGACTGCTGCAAGTGCATTTAAACAGCCCAAGTGTTGTAAAATAGTTTTGTAGTATTATCATTTACCATGTATAGTACCTAGAGTTAAGCTACTTTTAATATAAATTTACAACTCCATGCCACCCAATCAATAAATACTGAATTCTTTATAAGTGGGTTCAGAGAAAAGAGCTTTTTCTATCACTGCCTAGACCAGCCCCAAAACTGTCAATTTAGGTTCATTAACTCCTTATATCATCAGACCATTCAGAATTTTGATAAATTAATATTTTAAAACACTTTCTGAGAATCAACCCACTTCTACTATTTTAGGCCTTAACATAAACTTGACAAGTCAATTCGAACTTTTAATTCATTATGCATTAAAATAGAGCACAGAAAAACACAATATAATGATATGTCTGTTAATAATTTTAGAACAAATTCCAATTAGAATGATGAATGGTGCAGATCACAGAGATATTTTGAATTAATATAAAATAGAGCAAATAATCCACACGAGAAACAAATATGTCTCGATTATATCCAGTAACAGCTTTAGTTTCTCATGATCCTTAATACCTTAATGACAATTACTTCACAAATTTTGTCCCAGGACCTCTTATTACCTAAGTAACAAATACTTTATGTAACAGCTTCATTTCTCCATGACACTTTTTCATACTATCAATGAATAATTTAGGGACGCTTAATCCTTGAACAGCCACAATCATTCACCAAATCTCACTCTCCACCATCATCAAGTTGCAAGTTCCATGGTAAACTTTCATATTAACATCAGTAATGTTATCTTGCAAAGATCAGTACAAAAACACCATGCCTTAATTTACAAAACATACAACACAAAAACTTTCAATAATGGATTTACTTATGGTAACACAGTGTGAGGCCTTTATGGACACATTATTTTTTGCTAGTTCTCCAAAGGCCAAACAGCTAGTTACACATGCTTTGGTACTAAAAAATAAATAGTACAAACACCATATTCAAAAAGTTACTGCTATCATAAAGGCAACCTATATTGAAAAAATATTACTGTATTAAGTGGTTTGTACAATTAAAACAAACCTTCTAGTTAACAAGTGCTCATGTTCAAAAGAGACTAATTAACTAAAGGACCTGACTAAAGAAATAAAGTCTTGGTGCCAGTGTATATGTGCATGTAGGTTATTGGGCACTAATCTGTTTGTAATTAGTATGATATTGTAGCTCTCTGATGCTAAGAATGAAATGTGAAGCAATGTTTTCTTTCCAACCTCTTCAAAGAAGAGGTAAAAACAAACTGTATTTTCCTTTAATGTCATCTTGATATTCTGAAACCATTCAGCACATACTAATTTTGCCTTTATTTATTTTTCCAGTTTGTGATATTCAAATCATGGTGGAATTTTGTAGAACTAAAAACAACTGTGGAAATAGTTACCACATCAACAATCTTTCATTTGGAGAGTTTTCTGCCATGGATTATTACCATATGTAGGTAATACTTTATGGAACATGTTTCTTAAGTTGCTTTTGAAGAAAAATACCAAATTTTTTGCTTCTTGCCCCTCGAGATTTGTGTAATAGGTTTATGACATTCGTCACAATATCAGCTTTTGATTCCAAATTATCTGCTTGCTTAGAAAGAATCTGCTCTGTGTTCACATGATGCTGATGAACAACTTGTTATTCTTCTTGTGATATTTTAATTACAGGTAATTTACTTGAATAATTTCAAAGAGATTTATTTGACTTCTTGTTGAGTTCTTTTCTTTCCAATGTGTCTGTAAATTTTTCCTGACATTTAATAATCCTCACAAATCTAGTTTCCAAGTGCCAATTTGAAGCATCATTTTATTATAATGAATTTGTGCAAGTCCACTTCCATATTTTTCTGAGGAGCAGTTAAATCACTCTTTAATCATTGTATTTCTTCTCTAAGCTCCTGAATAAATTGAGTTTGCCAAAATAATATTAAATCCCCCCCCCCATTTTTTGATTAATTTTCAGCACAATGAGTTATGATGTACACAAGTCTCTTCCATATAACACTGAGAATATATGCAATAATTCAAAAGTTTGTGCCCCCTTCAAGTGATTCTGCCTGCCTAGTGTTAATTCTATGCAAGGAACAGTAGTTATACAACCGATGCAGATATCACTCTCCCAAGCATAGAAAGCTAAGAAATTTTGCCATCAATTTCAACATACTCTAGTTGCATTTTTATGATGATCATTTACAATTGATGTAGAAAAAATTACTTTGGAACCTTAGGTTAATCAGAAGACTTCTGAAACACAGAGGTTTGCACTTATAATTAAGAAAATGTGTCCATCAAAATACAAGTATTTCTGTAACTTATTTTTCAGATATTTTTGGTAAATTCAACCATTACATTTATTTTCTCCTTTGTAGCCAAGAGAAAAATAACATTTGAAACTATCAAAATGTTTTCTTTAGAGTAAAAATTCAGTAAGGAAATTAGTAGATTTCCACTAGAATAACAACATTGAAATTATCAAATGCATACAAAACTAAGGCATTCACTGCACATTCACAACTCAGATTTAAGAAAATATTTTTATAACATTTTTAAAATGTTAAGAATGTCAACACATTCTCTTTACTAGTTATACACAGAAAATTACAATCGCATAGCAGGGTTTGAATACTACTCCCTGAATTCACATCCTTTTATAGAGTAAAATGTAACACTAAGTTGCAGTAAAATTATTTGAGAGAGCAGTGAAACACACTTGCAAGATGAGACTGAAAACACCAATGAAAATGCATTTAGCAGATTTGCTGACATGCTATACCAATACTTTTAAGAAGATAATTTCGATGATCAGCGTATGGATACTTCAATCTGATGGTCCATTCAGAATTTTACACATTCGTCTCACAGCTTCTAAGATCTAAGATGACAAAAACTGGAATGATGAACAGAATGTGTTCCTTCAAAGGGAAATGATTTTCTAGCACTCTACGCTTTAAGATTTTATAGGTAGGCCAGTGTTCAAACAAGGGTCCTTAAGAAATGAAATATAAACATAAATTAATAATATAACCTTATAATTGAAAGAGAAAAACATACTTAATAAAGCTTTTAAATATACATACTTCAGGTAAAAGAAAAACTTTTGAAAGAAATGTAGAAGAACTTCAATTTTCAGATTAAAAAAAAACAAAAAAAACTGACACCTTTGCTCCTGAAATATTTATAACTTATAGAAATTCAATTATGAACTAAATGTTGATGTTACTGCTGTGGGAAGATAATGAACCTTCGGGCATCAAAGATAATGAACCTTGTTATTTACAATAACTGATTTTGATTCCACACAACCATACTTCAGCTTTCTCCATTGGAAAGTTGATATCAAGAAAAACCTTTAATAATGACAAGAGTTTGGAAGTGTATTATTTTCAAATCTTTTCAAGTTATAATTTATACACAATTTTTAGGTAAAAGTTCCTTTCTTTCAGGTGACTACTTGCTCCTGATGAATACCTTAGTTTCCACCTCCTTTAATGAGAGTGGAATTTGTCAAATATATAAATTTTTACATTATACACAACAAAAAATCTACAAGTGAAAACACTATTTCATAACATAAAAAAGAAAAAGAAATAAAAACATCCTAGTGTTTTAAACCATCTTAATAAAAGATAAATAAAAATGTGCGTTTCAAAAAATTGATAAGAGAACGGTGACCTGGCCAAAGACAAAAATTGTATACGGAAGAGAAGAGAAAAAAGAGAGAGAGAAAAGGAAAGGGGGGAAAAAGAATGAAAGAAAAAATCAAATCTTCTTGATACACACACAATGCATGGAGCATTTCTCGAATCACAGAATGTCGTTCTTTTAACATGTAAAAAGGAAGCTTCCATTTCACTCAAGAATGGTGATTGCAAAGTTTACTCTTAGACCACGTAAGAGATAAAACCTTATAAAAAAACAAAAAAAACTTTCAAATATACATAATTTTGTCTTGATATATTACAATTATATATAGTGTACCTATTCAAATGTACATTCACACCACTATATTCAAGGATGTATCACGAATTCAGTTGATACATTATCTGTAAAACAAAAAGAGAAACATTACAATTGACAGAATTTTATTTCAATAGAAACAATGAAATTGAAGCATTTAAATTTCCCTTCTTTTATTGGTTTATTCAAAATATGTTAAAAATAGTTTTGAAAACTAATGAACATTGTGTTGGAATGGAAATGAGTGATAAGTGGGAATACTTGCGCAACAGTCATTAACATATCAAGTAATACAATTCAATGGCAAGAATTTACTGCCTTCCAACTATTCTGGTAAAGTCTTTTAGCATAGATTTGACACATAAAATTATACTCGAATTATTGGAAACCAATCATATAAACTTTCATTTTAGTTTTAAACTTCATCACTCTTTCATTCATTCCTACAAAATGTCCTTTTGTGAAGTCGCTATTTTACCTCAAAGTTCTCATACCATAAGATTCTCTTTCCTAATGCAAATTAAAATCCTATTCAGAACTGAGTATAAAGAGTTTTCAATACTTTGAAGCTGCATATGTAGGTTTGAGATACATATGCCTATCACCTACATGTTGCAGAACAAATGCCAATGAATCAGATTTTTGTACATTCTAACAGAAAAACTGAGCATAATCCCTGAAGATGCAATCATAATCAGAATATCTTTGTCAAAGAACAGCATTTTCAGACAACCTCTGAGAAACAAGTCGGTATCTGTTACCCAACATCAAGAAAATTATGCTGCCAAAGTCGTTGAAAAATGCCACTGAATGGTTTTTTATAAATTGAGCCAATGTGACCAGTCATCATTAGGGGATGTATTGTTTATCAAAAGGGCATATCAACCAACTTCATTTAATTTTTTTTTATTTTGGCACGAGTAGCAGTAACGTTTTGCCAGCTGTAGTCACCTACAAGGGCAAGCGAGAGCTCAAGCAAGTTGGTTTGGTAGCAACTGCTAAGAATAGATTTTCATGCACAGCAATGTGTAAAGCAAATCAACACACCTAACCACATTAAAAAGTGGAATTAAATGAATTTTATGTTTTGAACAATCATGTATTATAATTTTCCTTAATACTTCAACCAATTTCACACAATCAATACCAGGTCATCTCAATATCAATGACAGGTTAAATCACTGATGTCCTATATCCCTGGCCTCTAGTCACCAAATTTTTAACCCATAGAAAGTTTTTCTCATGGGAAATTTCAAAAAATATTTTTGTTGCTCCCTGATTATGTTTTGAATCTGTTCCTACTTCAGACTTTATCAAACCATTTTGGATGTGAACATTAACTGGTTAATTCGCGAATCAGCCAGATTCATATATTAATTATAACAAATTTACTATAACATCTGCAATCTTATCTTCAAGATAACAAATTGTGAATATGGTTAAATTATGTTTTTATCACCAGTCTACCATCCATTTCACAACATGGTATTTACAGAAGACATTTAAACAAATCTCCTTAGAACCCAAGAGCAAAGTACCTTTGAAATGTTGCAGGATGAGAGACCACAGGAAACAATTTATATAAATTTATATACTGATAATCAATTGTTTTCCATACATTTTATGCAGAATGATCTTTTTTTTGTTGTTACTCTGTGGTGCTCTTACAGTCAAAACACCTATTAACCATACATTTAGTCACCCTCCCCATTTGTAATATCAGTGACAGCCAGCCCCACTGTCACAATTCCACCTATTAGCAAACCGAGGTATTGCTACTGGACGAGGGGTTAGTATTTTGCTTAAAAGTATCGTTTAAGCTTGAGATTGTTTCATCAGCCACAAATCTGCATCATGGATCGATTAACTTTTCTTTTCAAACAGTATTTTTCACCTCAAAAATTCACGTCTCAGGCCAGATTTGGACCGACATGCTCAGGTGTAAGAGAGTACGTTAATTGTTACACCATCATGGCCATCAAATTTGTATGCAACCACAATTAAAATGTTCAAGAATGAAATGGCATTATAATTCATACTCTCAAGTACAATGGCAAAAACTGCTTTCTTAAAACCAATAATAACAAGTCAAATATCGCAGATGAAGATTAACAATGTATCAGTCCATAGGATAATAGGGATTCAGCAATGGCAATATCGAGCAATACATTATGAAAGCCATAAATACAATTCTCTTTCATCTTCATTTCAGGTATCTTTCTTCAACATTAACTTACTAAAAACAGTCACAAAATAAATACAAAATTTTGTATACAATACAAAACAAAACAAAAAAAATCAACAAACATGGAGCACATAAGTGATAAATCAGTAAATATGGAAACCTCAATTAATTTATTCCATTATGTAGAATATGATTTTGAATCTTGTAAGATTAAGGAAAATTTCACTCTTGCCTCCTGGAGCCAAAAAGAAACCACTCCTGGCTTCCCTCTTAGAGCCAAAAGTCTGAGGAAGAAATTAGCGAGTTCTTCGATGAACATTTGGATCAAAAGTTGAAATTTATACATTGTGTACAACAGCAGAAAGATGAAACACCTTCCCCTATCACGCTGATCTAAGGATAATCTAGTAATAACCTAGTGATCAGGGAACATCGATTCATAATGCTTTTGAGAATAATTGGCCAACAGGAGATAGTTAACCTGGGATCACAAAAACTTCTTGCTTCTTCCATACAGCAACTCAATTAATCATCCTGAAAAGGGCATTACTCACTTTAAGGAAGTTTTTGAGAGTTTTAGTATCAGACTTTAGAGCAAAGGCAAACTCCCCCCGACGTTGTGGAGGAATCTGTGGATTCGCCAGGCAGGTGGTCTCCACAAATGTGACCATTTCTTCCCCCTGAAACAAAAGATTTACTCTTTACTCTACACACATATGGCACAAAAATTATTTGAAATGGAGAACAAGTAGAACAAGTAGAACAAGTAGAACAAGTAGAACAAGTAGAACAAGTAAAAAAAAAGAAAAAAAAAAAGAAAGAAAGAAAGAAAGAAAGAAAGAAAGAAAGAAAGAAAGAAAGAAAGAAAGAAAGAAAGAAAGAAAGAAAGAAAGAAAGAAAGAAAGAAAGAAAGAAAGAAAGAAAGGAAAAAAAAGAGAGAGAGAGAAGAAGAAAGGTAATATAATCGTAACCAAAATATCTACTCAGACTATTTGGTTCACAGACAGGTAAACATGGAATTCCAGTAGGTTCATTTAAACAAATACAGCAAAACCCCGATATAAGAGACCCCGTTATAAGAGAATCCCGCACATAGGGGACAAAATTCACGGTCCCGAGGTCAGTTGTATATAAACAATGTATTTATTTCCCGCATATAAGAGACCCCGTTATAAGAGATTCCCGCCTATTGTAGACAAGATTTTATGCCCCGCCATGCGTTCCTTCCCGCTTGTAAGAGACAAAGCGTGAAATTTTCCTCCAGGTGACTCAGGAATTTCGTCAGCTTGGTAAGGGTTGGGGCACGTGCTTTAAATAGACTGGAGTAGGATTTTGCACACCAGCGTCACCTGGAGGGGTAAGGGGACTGCAAATTTCTCTCGAGGAAAGTTCATTTTGTAAGCTTCGTGTCTCTTGGCAACAAGGAAGACGCTGCAGTGCGTACATTTGTATTATTTTGGTACAGTGGAGCTATTTTTTGCCACGTGCACAATTTCGAGTGTAGTTAGTGCAGTTATTAGTGTGTAATAGTGCATTAGTACGTGTGTACATTATTACATACGCACGTTAGTGCTACGCGAGTGAATTTATACTGTTTTTTTGTTTTGTTTTTGCCTTCAACGAAGTTGGCAAAAAGTTTGTCCGAGTTATGGCATCGAAACGGAAGGTTTTATCGCTAGCCGAGAAGTTGGACATTATCAATGAAGTTGATAAATGTAAGGGGCAATCTCTGAGAGCCGTGGCGGAAAGATTGAAAATTCCCGTTTCGTCCTTTGGAAAGATAATGCAAAGAGAGGAAATCCTCAATGCCGCCGGGAAGATGGGTTCGGCGAAAAATTCGTTTGTCCCCCTTCAACGAATTGGAGAGGATTCTGTTAGAGTGGTTCCAACAGTGCAGAGCTGTAGGTGCCCCTGTTGATGATAACATTTTGCGGGAGAAGGCGCATGAAATTGCTCTGCGCTTGAACATTGAAGATTTTTCGGCGTCGAATGGGTGGATTGATAGGTTTAAGAAAAGGCATGATATTGTGTACAGAAACATTTGTGGGGAAAGCAACAGTGTGAGTGCGGAAAAAGTGGACGAGTGGAAGGACAATTTACCTTCCCGCATTAAAGATTATGAACTGAGAGATATTTTTAATGCGGACGAAACGGGTCCTTTCTTTTCGATGTTGCCCTGCAAAACATTTGCTTTTAGAGGAGAAAAATGCCATGGAGGTACCAAGAGTAAAGAACGATTATCAGTTCTCCTTTGTTCCAATGCTCTTGGTACAGAGAAACTGAAGCCACTGGTGATAGGGAAGTTTGCGAAACCTCGATGTTTCAAAGGTATTCAGCACCTCCCTGTGAGTATAAAAACAATAAAATGCCTGGATGACCTCAGAAATTTTTGTTAATTTTCTGAAGGCATTTGATGCACGAATGGGAAGTGCTGGGAGAAAAATTCTCCTCTGTCAAGTTTAAAATAACATACAAATCTTACTAATCCATAAAAAATATGGTAACATTTCATTAAATGTGTCAAAAACCCATTTCCCACTTATAAGAGTTCCCGCTTATAAGAGACAAAATTCCATTCCCCCAAGTGTCTCTTATAAAGGGGTTTTGCTGTAATGTTAGGATAAGAGCAACTAACAGTATTCACAACAAAACTTAACCACAGTATATTCCATAATAGATCAATTTCCCTGTCCTTGATGACCCTTTAGACACTGGTTCGAATATGCTGCATGATCACTCTTGCAGTAAATACAACGGGGTTGTAAGGTGCATAGTATTTCATTGTGCAATGTTTCTCAACTTTTGGAGCATATGGGGTTGACTGATATGGCATACTGAACTCAGGTATTTGCATCAGGGCAGAGGGTTTGGTGCATACATTAAAAGTATAAAACCTGCACGATTCTTTATCTTAAAAAATTTATCTTTTTATTTTCCGAGAACACACCGAGCTACCGATAATGCGGGTTCCATGTAACAATCCTACTCAAGAGCTTACAATTAAAAATGCTGCTGACATATCTGTTTCTCTGAATTGCCCTTTCTGACCTGACGTCAGCGTTAATGTTCCTGTGTATTTCCATATGGGGATGTGCAAGCATGGTGCCTTAGCGAAAACACCATCTTTGCGTCTTCTTTAAGTTAGTAGTGAATTCTGCTTCTGGTGGGGTGATGGCACAATTGGCAATTTTTGGAACAATACGTAAGAACAAACTGGACACTTTCATGGCATTCTTGCCAAGAAGCAAAGAGAGGTAAACTCAAGCCTCTGGCTTTATAAAGGAGGTGACAATGACATCTTACGTTCCAGCCATATCACGATCTGTAGTTATTTCATAAGGCATTCATAAGGCAAAGAAGGTACAGAGCTGCAGAACCCTTTTGCAGAAGCTAAAAATTGTAACTTTTTTTGAAACTGTACAAAAGTTGGAGTAGACATTTGGGGTCAACTGTGCAGTAATTGCAGTGTAGGCAGAAGAACAAGGTGATAATTGTATTTTTTATTATGTAAACATGACAATGTTATTGTTATATGTATTTCTACATTTTATTGACTATTACATTACCCTCCCAAAAATCATGCAAATGACATTATTTTCTTGAATCAGAATGGTTGGGTCCATTTGACCCGACCCCAGTGTCTTACAGACCTCACGCCAGTAATTAAGGGTTAAATGTGGAATTGTGCCACGCTGTCTGCCATTCATCAAGTTTGAAGTGCTTTAGGAATGCCTGTATTTATTTATTTATTTAGTCAAAAACTGTATGTGACGTATGAGGGAGAAAATCATCTGCGTACGCTTTCTTGAGTTTCAGAATCCCTTACCAACTATTTAACTATTAATAGTTGAAAGATGAAAAAATAGTAATAGTAATAAATAGTAATAGTAATAGTAATAATAATAATAATAATAATAATAATAATAATAAAAATAAAAAATTGAAAAAAGCTAGAGATTAACATCTCAAAATCTAGATATTTTTGTTGCCCAATTATAGAAAACTTATTTGTAACAGTACACGAACGGATTTGATTTTTCTCTATTGCTAACAAATAGAAACTCACCCTCAGCTCTACTACCACTACAAGCAAGAGGAAAACTCAACAAAACGTGTGCATATTGAAGCTACATTTATGTTCAGAAGCAAATCAAGGGGCCATCTCCGCATTTGCTCAATGGATCAGGGAAACTGGACAAAAACCCGATCGAGATGGGGGTCATTGACCTGGAAGCTGAAGTACATTACTTGTTACAGGCATTTAAGTAACACATTGCCTGTGATTCCCACATAACATGGACTCCAACAAAGTATTAGATCATCATTGCGAGACAATATACTATGATTCAGGTTTTGTATCATTGCCTTCAAGTAGTCTGAGGGAGGAAGGGAGATGGTTTGAAGAGAACTCTGAGAATAAGAGTAGAGAAATACTCGCTGCAATGATGTCATTGCATGCCTGAATATATTAAGGGCTTCGATAATTGTATACATCTCAGCAGTGAACACAGTGTACAGAGTGGATTTGAAATGATTTGGTGAGCCTAGCAATGAAAAGTACATGCCACAGCATCTTTGGATAATTAGCAATCAGTGCATATGAATCAGGGGAAGATACCCTTATATTGTGAACCTGGTTGTGATATACCAGGGGACAAGGCTGTTTGGAAATGTTGGAGGATCAGAGGTCAATATTGGTATGAAGGAGTTTCCAAAGGGAATGAGGTTCGTTGGGCGTTTCATAGTAGGTAGGAAGGCTGATATCACGATCCTGCAATTGGAACCAAATACCTGGAGGCTGAGGAGAGAGGTTTGGAGAATATATGAGCTTTGATATTTAGGATGTGTTATACTTGGGCAAGGTGGATGGTTCGAGATACTACTAACTTTAGAATCGCAACCCTGGATAGCCGAGGTTGCTACGGCTGAGGACAAACTGTCATGGCTCGAAGGGTGGTGGGTTTGAATCCTTGGGCATGGATGTTTGTGTGTGTTTGTGTTGTCTCTACATGTTGTTTCTACAGTTAAAACAATCACAGTGGTTGCTATATGACAAAGTTGTTAAAAACCAACCTAAAAAAACTTAAGAAACATAAGACTTTAACATGATTTTCTGTCTTCGATTTAGGAATGGTGCTCCGGCGTCATCTGCAAGGCAGTCGATTCTGCGATTTGTCCAATCAAATGGTGCTCAAAAAGAGTAAATGGCAGAAAGTACACCAGTAATTTGATATTTTGTTTCTATGTTTTGAGGGCCACTGAACAAGAATATCAGGTTAGCCAACAATAATTTTGACTGGAAAAAACGTTTTTTAAGCAACAAGTTAAAAATCACTCCTTTTTTCATTTCTCCAAAATGAGTCATCCATTTTTGTAAATAATGACTCCACATGAAATAAAATTACCTAATTTAATCTCAAGCTTTTTTCTCCAACCAACAGTTTAGCCACGAGAACTCTACAAAAACTGATATTATAAGCAAAAAACATAAAACTTCCTACTTATCTCAAAATAACCCAAAACATCCATTTTTTCTTAAACATTGACCTGAGGTGAAACAGTTTCAATTTACTTACATTTTATGTTTTAACATTTTTCTCTCTGACCGCTTAGCTCTGAGTGCCGTGAAATGCATTTGTAGTGTATACTTTTCTCTCAGTATTTTGCTTTTGAACTTCTAGTATGCAATTTCCCCAGGGCGAAGATAGGTATTGAATTTTCCCCTCAAGTGTTGCAATAGAAAATGGGAATGACATCTGTGCAATATTCGCGAACAGAACGAAAGTTCTTGTGTTACATTTCACTATTCAGCACAGCACGTAAAACTGAAGCACTCAAGGGTAGAAGGGACAACTACGATGGGGCAAACAAGTATCAATTGTTTCTGTAGCATATTCCTTTCCCTCAAAACTTTGACATATCATCACTCAGCACTGGCGAGACTGACAAAAAAAGATGCCATAAGGATGGAAATGTGCCAGTTGAATGCCTTGTTTGCCGACGTTACTGTCTGAATTGCCCTACGTCTGCGTGAACATGAGCAAGTGTGTGTGTTCATAGCTATCTACACTACAGACCTGGACTATGGGCTCAGATGACTTCTTTCCTGCATCTATCGTCACTATATACTGAGACTGAGTAACTTGTTAATTGAAAGCTGGCTCTTATCATGGCTGATGGTTAACATTTCTAAAAAGTGGCCTGAATATTCATCACTGTATTGTCCTTCTACAAATATATTCATTTTTTATGTCATGAAATATTGTTTAGTATGTAGTGTGTATAGTCTTACCAACTTCATAGTAAGGAAATTCATAGCACATGCCATATTGCACGCATTGTTCTTTTCAGTTGTGGTGCACGACTTCCAGTGTCTACAGCAGCCAGGTGAATATTAAAGTAATCAAAGAATTTTGTGTGTGATGGAACAGATTCAATTGTTCATTGCTTGTTCTAGCATGTAGTGTGCTAAATCTGCCTTCAGATACAAGACAAACATTGCTGCACTACCATCATCTGCAGCCGCAGCACTTCAAGAATTTATCATGAGATTCAACAAGGGACTAGATGTCGAAATCCAGGAGTGGAAATGGAAAAGAACGAAGATTTTTTACCAACTGCTCCACCATCTTTATCGAAGTTTGTTTCCCGCAAATGCTACAAAATCTGGGGGAAAAGTGACTGCAAGGAAGCAGGATTGCAGAGATGGTGTAACTTGTGTCTCAACTGGAAAAAGAGTTGTGATAATAAGACAATTGTTTCTACAAATGACCTGAAAAACCAATTACGAGCTGGAATAAGACAAGATGAAGCTATCTGGGAACTAATGGATGTTGACCTGCATATTTTACAAAACATTAGATAATGCCAATCATTAGAAACATAATATATAAGAGTGACATGGTAATGCCAATTTTAAGTAGCGGATGGCTATGAGCCTTCAAACAAATGTATATGTCAGTGAAGGTGCAGTCTATTGGTCTATAGGCTATTGGTTTAACGGTGATTTGTCGTTGGCATTGAAAATGAAATAATTATAGACGAATAAAAACCACTCGTTTTGTGGCTTCCATACAGCCATCGAAATCTGCGCTTTCAAATAATATTGTTGAAACCGAATATTTCGGATTATGAGTTTGCAAATAAACGTTTTGGTAATAATTTTTCTGTGAAACAAAGCAAAATAATATTGCGCTTGTATGACATCCAGAACAATGCCGTGAATAGTCAAACTGAATCTGTGCATCTTGGAAATTGCGGAAAAACGGAATCAAGGTTAAATAGATTTTCTTCTGCTTAACTGTTTCTATACAAATACAGACTATACTGACCAACAAAATAAACTATTTATTTTAACGTGATATATAATGCATTAGTTCACATTTGCATTACATAATTCTTTTTTAAAAAAGTACTTAATAGACCAGTAACAAGTAATCCACTTCATGGTTAGGTTAGATTAGGATGAGCACGCCCTACCAGGCATCGGTCTGAACGTTTCACAGATCACTGTCACTGCCTTTAGTATTTGTAGCATTCACAAATTTGGACGAATCTTAATTTCTTGAAAATATTTCACTCGACTCATGAGTAGTTTTGGAAATGTTTTTTAACACGCCGTGGTGGCAAACAAGCAGGAGAAACACTGTTTCTCCTGCTCGTTTGCCATGAGCAAAACAGCTAATTTTTTCACAGTGTGCGAAACATATGTACAGATTCGCAATTGTCTTTCATAGGTGCGTGGATTTTCGAAGATTTCCAAAATTTTAGACACGATGTTCGTTGCCGAAACGTCTTCCGATGAAATTCTCAAAATAATCGGTAAACTAAAAAATAAATATTCATCTGGTTTAGATGAATTCCCAGATTCTTAGTTAAAGACCTGAGCATGCCATTATACACCTGTTAACTCACATATTTAATGCATTCTTAACCACCGGAACGTTTCCAGATAGTCAAAACAGCTAAAATTCGCTCTTCAAAAAAGGCAACAAAAAGGAAATTCAAACTTATCGGCCCATTTCCATTTTATCAGTTTTTTTTGAAAAATATTAGACTTTTTTTTTTACGTACGAATAGAAACCTTTCTCAGTAAACACGACACACTTTCAGATTGCCAACATGGATATAGAAAATCAAAATCAACGGAAACAGCTATATTTTCTTTTCTTAAAGATGCTGCTTCATCATTGAATCAAAACAAGGCACCGATTGGATTATTTTTAGATCTCTCAAAAGCTTTTGACGTCATTGATCATGACATTTTACTTTCAAAATTACCTTCATATGGAATCCATGGTATTGCTCTAGACTGGTTATATTCGTACCTTACACAACGATCTCAGAGAGTGGAAATACCCTACTGCAATGATGGAACATTACGTACACACCTTTCTGACTCTTTGCCCATTGCACGTGGAGTTTCTCAAGGATCGATTTTAGGCCCTATTCTGTTTCTACTTTATGTAAACGATATGCCCTCGACGATTCGAAACGGAAGAACAGTTCTCTTTGCGGATGATACGAACATCGTTTGCAATAAAGAAATTGTAAATAGTACAATATCAGATGTATCAAGTTCTTAAATAAATTAATAGTAAACGAAAAGAAATGGTTTTAATGCAGTTTTTCATTTCAAATAAACCATTGAAAATGAACGGTGTACCATTGAGTGATGTTAAGGCAACAAAATTTTTAGGTCTCTCAATACAGTCAAACCTTAAATGGAACGTCCATTTAAATTAATTGAACACAAAATTAAGTTCATTATGCTACGCCTTCAGAATTCTTGCAAAGTCAGTCAGCCTTCATACTATCACTCTTGTAGGTATCGTCGCACAGGTCCACACAGACAGTCGCGTCAATGTGAGCGCTGACTTGTGCTACGCTGGCAGTCAGCGCTTGCGCCTTGCCATTCATTGTTATGCCGCAACGGCTTAAACAGCATCAATCGGGCTACAGACTGCCCATCTCGCCGTTAACCAGGGTCACAGGCTACCCATCAGCATATGCCTTGTTGGCATATCTTCGAGTCATTCATGCGATCGCGGCGCGATTGCCAAATTAGACCACGGCGGCTCACATTGCCTGGCTATCGTGTGCGGGGACGTGTATTCGCTCAGCTGGTGCAGAATGGCTTGTGCATCACATCCGCATCGCGGCAAGACTCCAGGCTCCAGCTCCGGCAACGACCTTCGCATACTTGGTACCTGCTTCTGTCTTGGAGGGTGCCGAACTAAGAAAGGCATTCGAATTTAAGATCAGTCACAAACAATGCACACTCACAATGGCATTACTTTGTTTTCATTCATTTGGGCGTAAACTTATCTGGTTATATTGGCCTTTCTTGATTAATTTTATAAACCTTTGTTTTTGTAAACGACTAATAAAGTTTTATAATTAGTTTTTTTTAAAATTGGGCCCGGATTTGTAAATTCCAGAGTAAGTTATAATTGGTTTGTATTTTCTTAGATTGTAAGATTTATTTATTTTGTTCCAAGATGCATAATCACTCTTCTTTTAATTTTCGTATCATTAAATTAATATTAGTTCAGTTTCTTCTCTTTCAATATTTCGGCCGAATCCTTTCATTCCTCTTACGAAGTGGTCCTCCAGCCTTTTCTCTTCAGTAGCTGTCAGCGGCTACATCGCTGAGTTACCGGAGGCCGATATGCATGTGTATTGCGTGGGCATATAGCCAGCAGTAGAGTCCGCGATGTTGGCTCATCATCGTGCATGGCGCCGAGTCAGAGGTGGGTTGGTTTGATGATTGATTGGGTTTAAAGGGCGCTTCAACTACTAAGGTCATTGGCGCCTATGTCAAAGTATTTCTAAAAAAATCAATTAAAGTTTGTTAAAAGGGTTGCTGGTGCAACTTTCCAGCTAATTTAAAAGTTCATATATACCCTAAAAGGAAACCATCCATTACGAAAAAAAAAATCAGGTAAACAAGACAAATTTTAAAAACAAATCTGGGGCAGAGAAAATATTTATTGCCCTTATATGTCAGATAAAATTATATATTCCCTTTCAAAAACAAAAAGCTTTGAGAGCGGGAATCTCATCTCGAGCACCTCTTGTAGAGAGTTGCCCAGACCATGTCTTCGTCGAATGCCAACAAATTTCAAACACTGCAGGAGAACGTGTTCCACAGAAAGATCCGCCCTGCATCTATCACAGGTAGGAGACTCACCTCGAAGGAGGAAACTGTGAGAAAAGTGGCAGTGTCCGATACGAAGACGGGTTAAAATAACTTCCTCGCGCCTAGAAGGTCTGGACGAGGAACGTCAAGAATTAACAGTCCTTTATTGCACTTAGTTTATAGGTGGTATTGTGCCACTGTGTTTGCCACGCTCTAAAGATGGATCGTTTTAAAGAAGCTTTAACATCAGACGATGGTACAAAAGGAATCAACACGAGTACTCTCCGTCGCCGATTTCGCCGTCCGGTCAGCCATCTCGTTTCCCACGATTCCCACATGGCCTGGGACCCAACTTAGTACCAGGTCATAGTAGTGAGACAAAAGGCGATGGATGAGGTTTTGAACTGATTGCGTCAGGTAGTCTGATGAACGGGAGACAGCTTGTAGTGAGCTGAGAGAATCAGAACAGAGAACTACTCGGCGCAAACTCGCTGACTCGATGTATTTTAGGGCTTCAAGAATTGCATACATTTCAGGAGTGAAAATACTGCACTGAGAATGTAGCCGATATGATTTGGTGGCTCTGATACAGTAAAAACTACATGCCACTGTGCCGTTGCACGATGAACCATCTGTGTATAAGAATACATGATCTGGATAGGCTATCCTCATGTCCTGAAAATGCATCTGAAACAAGAGGGCTAGTCGTTTGTTTGGGAAGCTTGGATAGTCTGAGATCAATATTCGGACGGAGAGTTTCAAGGGGAATGGGGTGACTTGCGGGTTTCACAGGGGTGGGAAGATCAACATTAAGGTCACGCAAAAGATTTCGCAATCGAATACCTGGAGGGTGAGGCAGCGATGTTCGAAGAATATAGGATGTTTCATACTTAGGATGGGTAATTACTTGGCGACAAGGATGATTAGGAAGTCCTGATACTTTAGCACCGTAAGATGCTAATAAGATATCCCGCCTTCTTTTAAGGAGCGCTCACCGGCCTCGGCTAGAAGGCACTCAATCGGCTGGTGCGATACGCACAGTTGACAGACGGATACCAGCGTGGTGTATACATTGATGGGTCGCAGAGTGGAGGAGCTGCCGAGCCATACACTTCACTACCGTAATCCAAAACTGAGCGGATGAGTGATCTATAACCGCAGTAGGGTAGTGCGGTCGGCACCCCTTGATGTACCATTCAGCATTCGAAGAAGACTAAGGGGAGAGACACATCTGGTTTGTAATCCACGGATATGAGCACGCCACGTTAAAGACTTGTCAAATGTAAGCCCCAGGAACTTAGCAGATTCAGCGAATGGAAGCTGATTTCCTCCCAAGTAAAGAACTGGGTTGCTATGCAAATGGAATATCCTACAAAATGCAAACAGGTACATTTAGTAGCAGAGAAATTAAAGCTCGTTGACGTGCTCCATTCGTGGAGCTTGTTACACCATTTGGAGTTGCCTCTGTATCACACTGATGCTGCTGGACGAACAGAAGATGGCAAAGTCGTCCACAAACAACGACGCCTTTACAGGTTCTCGCACGGTCGACGCTATACCATTGATGGCGATGGCAAACAGAGTGACACTCAGGACTGATCCTTGGGGGATACCATTTTCAAGAGGGTGACTACGAGAAAGCCTATCACCCACACGAACACGGAAGGATCTGTTCGAAAGGAAGCTTTGAGGAATGAGGAAGCTTCCCCAAATCCCCAAGAGTGCAGGGTTTGCAGAATGCCATGCCTCCAGGTGGTGTCGTAGGCCTTTTCTATGTCGAATAATATGGCCACAAGATGTTGCCTCAAGACGAACGATGTACAAACAGCTGTTGCCAACGAAGCGAGGTGGTCCAAAGTTGAACGGTTTCTTCTAATCCAGCTTTGGATTGGCGTCAACAGATTTTTATACTCCAAGGTCCAGATCAGACGCTGATTCACCATGCGTTCCAGAACTTTGCATACGCAGTAGCGAGAGAGATAGGTCGATAACTTATGGCAGTGATGGATCTTGCCTTCTTTGGGAACTGGGACGATGATGGCTTCTCGCCAAAGGTAGGAATGGTGTGCTCTTCCCAAATACGGTTAAAGAGTCGGAGAAGAAATTGCATGGCCATTTTGGGAAGATGTTGCAGCATTAAGTTGTGGCCATTTTGGGAAGATGTTGCAGCATTAAGTTGTGAATTTGGTCTGGACCTGGTGTGGTTCTTTTTGCAAGCATTAGAGCAGAACTCATTTCAAACATGGAGAAATGGGTATTATAGTCCTCATGTGCTCTGCTAGAAAAATCCAAAGCGGTTTTCCATTCTTTTTTTGAGAAGGATGAAGTTTGGAGCATAGTTTGCCGAACTCGACATGTTTTCATAATGAGTGGCAAGTACCTCTGCAATGGCGTCTCGAGCTGTGATAACCTGACCATTTTTTTGAAGACCTGGCAGAGTTTGGGGAAGGATATCCTTTGATTTGACGCACCTTCCTCCATACCAGACGTGGTGGCGTTTGGCAATTCAAAGAGGAGACGTATGACCTCCATGATGCATTTTTACTTTTTAAAATGGTTCTCTCGCCTTTGCTCCGCACCTTTGTACTCGATTAAGTTATCCGCGGTTGGATAGTGTTTTAATCTCGCCAAGCTTTCTACGAGCACTAATGCCCTTGAGCAATCCGAATTCCACCACGCGACGAGAGGTGTAGCGATTACCAGTCGACTTGGAATTGCAATTTCCGCAGCTCGTAATACAGCTTTTTTAAAAATGTGCTGCCATTTCCTCCACACTGACAAACTCCTCCTCCGATACACTGACGTTCGCTTGGAATGTCGGCCAGTCAGCACGTCCGACACACCATTGAGGGGGGCGCGCCAACCCACGGGCTAGCCCATCAATGTGAACGATAATGGGGTAATGGTCGCTTCCGTACAGGTCATCTAGGATGGACCGTTGCAGAACAGTTGCAAAGAGAAGGGCTGCAGAGTGCTAGATCGATGCACGTGCTTGAGTTTGTGGCGACGGCAAAGTGAGTTGGTTCACCGGAATTCAGAATAACCAGGTTCGCTGAGTCTATAACAGACTCTAATACACTACCTCTCGGGCAAGTGCGGGAAGGGCCCCAGAGAGGACTGTGGACTTTTACATCCCCGACTATCACAAACGGAGAGGGCAGTTGGTTGATCAGACCCAAAAGTTCATGAGCAGATACACTCAGTCCTGGGGAGACGTAGATATTGCAAACAGTGAGTGTAAGGGATGGAAGGTGCACCTGCACACACACTGCTTGGAAGTCGGTCTGAAGAGGTACCTCTGAAGACAGCAGCGAATCATGAACTAATGAAGCGACTCCGCCATGGGCGCGGAGGCCATCGTCTACGTCTTGCCTCTAGCAACAAAAGCCGTAGAGAGAGGGGTGCTCAGAATGAATGTGTTCCTGCAGGCAGATAAATCACGGGTCTATGTATAGACATTATTAACTTCAATTCGTCCAAACGGGTACAGAAAGCCATTTATGTTCCAGAGAGGAGAGCCATAGTTTCTAGTTCTTAGGTTTAGGTTCTGGGGTGGGTTATGTATCAGGTTTCTTTTCTTTTTTTCCTTCTTTGTTGGACGGTAATGGGTTGGTTCATGCGAGTTCTCATTCCGGCAGAGTCATCTTGACTACTGCTGGAGAGGGTCGCATGTATTAGACACCAGGTCCCTTGAGACAGGCGACCTAGATCTAGCTATAGGGCCTGTCGGCCTCAGTTTCTCTGGGGTGTTTGCGTGTTTGTTGAAATATTTATGGTTTTTGTATCCGATTTTGTTTCAGGCTGGACAAGAGATTTGGAATTGGCATCTCCGCCGTTGTCATCAAAGGACACCTGGCAGGCAACATCGCGCAAAGTGGAGGCTTTAGGCGTTTGGGTTTCAGAGTTGACTTTCCTATGTTGACCCACGGTGTCAGCGAAACTTCGGGCCATGTCCACGGTTTGCGTCTGTAACCGTCGTGCCTCCGGAAGGAAACTTTCTCAGAGACCCTGATCTTCTGGATCTCTTTCTTAGGAATATGGGGCACTGGTTGGAATTTGAGGGATGTTTTTCACTACAGTCTACGCACTTTGCCTCTGCGGAGCAGTTAGAGTCACTACAGGCCTCCCTTCCACAGCGAACGCAGACTGCGGCGCTCATGCAACGAGGTTGCGTATGACCAAACCTCTGGCATTTAAAACAGCGCAGAGGGTTTGGAACATACTGCCTGACACGGAGATTGTAAAAGCTACACGATATCTTCTCTGGTAGAGATGGACGGTCGAAGGTCAGAATCAGAGTTGAGGTAGGAGTGAGTACCCCATTTACTCTCCGCTGAATCCTGAAAATCTGACACACCATATGGCTCGAAGAAGGCTTTCAAATTTTCTTCCGATTCGGTAGAGAAGTCTTCATGATTAACCACACCCTTGCAGAGGTTTAAGGTCGGGTGGGCAGACACTTGCACCTGGATGCCGGCTATTTCTTTGAGGTCAAGGATCTTGCTGATCTGTTCGTCAGAGCGACATTCAAAAAGGATTGTGCCGTTTCTCTGACGGACAACCGACTGAAATTTGCCAAACTTTTCAATTTACCTGGCAAGTTTGAATAGGCTGACTCTCTTCATAGTTTCATTTTCTCTTTTACTTGACATGATGAGAAAGCGGGGCTTAGTAGGTCTGTCTGACTCGTTACAAAAAAACTCTCGAGATTTAGTGATTCACCAACAAATCTCTTCTTCCTTATGGAAGAGGGCGGGAGTAGGTTTTTAATCCATTAAGAGGATATCAGATTCATCCCCTGGTCCCCATCCACCACGGAGCCCAACAAGGGGAAGCGCATTGAGACCTACAGCGCTGCACCGCCGTGGATCCCCCCGCTCACCCTGGAGTTCAGTACAAGACCTAGTCCACGCCGGTTGATCGGGAGTGGGTTAGCTCCCGACCGCCCGTCTAGAAGTGTCCGTAGCCAAAGCAAGTGTATTGAGACCTACAAGGAATGTTCCCCAAAATACGTAAGAGCACGTATCCCTGGATGCCAAGAAAGAAGTAGCACGAGGAGAGTAATTGGAAACAGACAGGCCCCTCAACCGCCAGGACATACATTCCCTCCGACACGGGTCGCCATGCACGGCAAACACATGGGTGGGCGTTCAGCATACAGAGGGGGCCAGTGAACTAGAAGAGGGAGAAGAAAAGCGACAGGATGGTATAGAAGAATGAGAATGTAAAATGGGGAGAAGAAAACGACTTGTGAAGGAAAGGAATACTTGAGAGCCCTCTCTGTATCCCCCCGTCAGGACGTGGACCAACTCACCTCGACGGGAGGTTGGTTTGGTTTGGTTTTTTCCTGTTTCCGGGCGCGACAACTGCTTTGGTCATTAGTCCCGTGAGTGTAGTGCATGTTCCTTCTCGGTAGATGGCGATTTTTTCCCCCGCTGGATGGCGAGATCCGGCGCCGACCTACTGTCGGCTAGTGGGGTTTCCCCCTAACCAGGACTCTCCCACCAGCGGGGCACCACCCAAGCCGGGACAAGCTCTAAGCTCCCGACCGGTCTCCCGGGATATGTGGTAGTGTGGTGCATGTTAGTGTAAGTGTGTGTGCAACGGGAGAGGATAGAACAAGGAATGGGAAGGACAGATCGCGCGCGGTCCGTGGCCCGTTTGGTAGGGTACTGCTCCGGCATTCGCCTGGTGTTTCAGACGTGGGTACCAAGTGAGTACCGCATCTGCACGCGCTCACACGCCAAGGACACGCGTACGCATACAAGGGCCGAGGCACTTTAAAAGAAGACTTCTCTCTAACGCCGCCCACGCTAAAGGTGTGGGCCGACCGACTAGGGTTTCAAAACTAAGGAAAGAGAATGTCTTCCGTTGAGAGGACTAGCGCAATACGAGGAACCTCAGCGTTCAGGACGATCTCGCAGAGCGCAATGTTGGTACTGGCAGGACCCCCAATTGACCTCTTAGCGCTGGAAAGGGAAAGGGGCTCCCAAAAGGAAAAAAACAAACAAAAAGGTGAACATGGGGACCATGCAATTTTCACACCTCGGGACAACCATCGAATTTCCTGAACAACCAAATGTTACAGCATTTCCAAACAAAAATCATCATTAGCAATTTTTTCAGTTTATTTTCGTTCTTGCATCATTGTTAACTTGCATGGTTTGAAATGCACACGTTTTCTCAAGACATCCCAAACAGTAGTATGAAGGATGGCCAGCTGTCGAGAAGCACACCGGGTTGATTTTTAGGACTGTTAACAATGCTTTGTCTCGCTTTCTCTGCGTCGTCAGACGTATGGAGTCGACCAGAGGCTTTGCTGTCTTACCGTACATCCAGTTTCATTAAAACGCTTATGCCAATGATAAACAATAGACCTGCAGGTATTTTGTACCGGTATTCAAACCAAAACGGGCGCAGGAGCAAGTTCATTATTTTCCAATAGAAAACCAGATCAAGGTTCATGCATGGGAACTCCGCAAACGTATAAAATCACTGGAAAACTGTAAATCACGCGGACCAGACGGCATCTCGACAGAGTTTATTAAACTCGGTGGGGAGTCAGTATTGCTGTATTTGTTAAGATTATTCAATGTTTCTATTAATAATGCAAGTTTACCAGACGATTGGAAGACAGCTATAGTGGTCCTAATTTTCAAAAATGGTGATAAAACGAAAGTTTGTAATTATAGACCAGTATCTCTCACATCAGTAGTATGCAAAATAATGGAGCATTTAATAGCCGGGTACATTCGCTGCGAATGGGAAAAAGCGAACTGGATTTTCACGGAAGCATGGGTTTAGAAGTAAATATTTGTGCGAAAGCCAAATCGTTACTTTTCAAGATCTAGCTGACGAAGTTGACGCGGATGGGAGCGTGGATGCAATCGTAAACGACTTTGCGAAAGCATTCGACGTAGTACCGCATAATCTACTTATCAGGAAATTATTAACTTCAGGAGTTGATGCTAGAGTTGTGAAGTGAGTAAACGAATTTCTTGGAGACAGGTAACAAAAAGTTCAAATTGGCACTCAGTTTTCGACTACGGGTATTGTTACTTCAAGGGTTCCACAGGGAAGTGTTTTAGGGCCATTACTTTTCTTAGCGTACGTAAATTATCTCTATGTTAACATACAATCAAAGGCACGTTTATTTGCAGGCGATTGTGTTATATACTGAAAAAGTAGCGCTGACGAACAAATATTAAAGCAGGATTTAGAACATTTACGTGATTGGGTTGAAAAAAAAATGACATGGGAATTAACGAATCGAAAAGCAAAACAATAACGTTCGAGCGGAGACGAACAGTTTACCCGCAGCAAGTTTCAAAGCTTTTCCTCTAAGTGTCCGAAGTGACATGAATCATTAAGAAATAATTTTAGCATACAAATTTTGAAAAAAAATTAAAAAAATTTCCAATATTTATGTACCTTGTATTAAATTTTAGCATCACCAACATATTATTATAGGATATCATGACAGAGTCGAATTAATTGTTATAATACTTAATATTAGTGATAGTATGATTATTGCATCTTCGGCATGTACTGTACTCCTTTATTATTATTATTATTATTATTATTATTATTATTATTATTATTATTATTATTATTATTATTATTATTATTATTATTATTATTATTATTATTATTATTGTTATTATTGTTATTTTAATTGTAATTATTATTATTATTTAACTGCCTCTGGGGCATACCCAATTGCAGTTCAAATAAATGGAAAAGTCCTGTAGAGAAATTGATGAGGGACATGATGATAATGATGAAAATATGTCATTCATTTGTATTTTTAAATAAAATAATGAAAACTATGGATTTCTGCGGAACTGACTTTGTAAACTCCTTTTTATACAAACCGGAATTATTTTGGAAAAATCGACACAGTATTTCAGTTACTTCAGTTGGGGAAAATAGAGTCATTTTATCAAAACGTCAAAACATGTCCCTTAAAAAAAAGGCAACAAATTGTCTCATGATGCATTATCATCATGGTCGACAGCTCTAGTCAAACTAATGCGAATCAAATCGGTGGAGCATTATGAGAATGTGGCCTTAGCAGCACATTCTATTGTCACAGAAACTACATGCATTATTCACTGCAAAACTCTAAACACCTCAACGCAAAGTCAAGCTGATGTCTCTTTAAGTATTTCATATTGTTTTACAACACACTTGGGAAAATCCCCCACCCCTGCTATATTAGCACTTTGTTTTTGCACTATTCTCTAATGGTGCCTTTACACGGGCAGTATTTATTCCCTCATCGGATGAAAGTGTTGTCAATGATGGGTAAACTCTTGCAATTATAAGTCTTCCGATAACTGGTAAGGAACACCGCCTGCGTAGAGGCATTTTAATATCTGTATTTGCTTCCCAAACTGGTTTGAAAATAAACTGTCAGAAAATAATAAATTATTGCAAATGAAGATCATTAACACACTTACTCTTTTGTTGTACATTGCTTTCAGACACGCTGCACATTCCATTAAAACTACGTCAGTATTTGGGGTATGTGCAGTACATGCACTTTTAAGAACAACCTCAAAGCAAAGCCTTATCACGGTTTGATGCATGAACAGCAGAAAGTCGTTTCCAGAAGCTGCTGAAATTTCTTCTCCAGAAGATTCAATCAACTTCCGCAATATAACAAAACAGTTCTTCTGCATCTGTAGAACAGAAACAACAAGAAAATTAGATTACAAATAGTAAGTTCTAAATTTATCTAGCTTAACAAATGTATAATATCGAGTTTTGGCCGCCCATGAATATTTCATATACATTTGCATAAAAATTCTCAAATCTTCGACATTAACATTTTTTCACTCCTGAGAGAGTGTCTCGAGGCACAGCTCTCCTACATAACTGAATTTTGGAAAAATAAGAAATTAACTCTCACAAGTTTTAAAGAAGAAACGTTATGAAAGGGTACAATCATCTTGAAAAATGGGTCGAAAAGAAGTAATTCTACGGTTTACATGGAAATCTTTTTGCGTAAATACTACTACAATATTGTAAGGAAATTTTTTCGAGTTTAGGTCAATAATACACGTCATTTACAGAGCCAACGTTTTGGCTTTTACTCAGTCTTCATCGGAGCATTTTACTACAGATCTATACGAACTATCCACATTGTAACAAAACTTCCTTCCCACATATTCTTTCCAGCACTTCCTGGCCTTCATTGACACATTCCTTTTACATCACACACCACCTTGGCACAGTAATCACCTTATCACCATATGTCCTCTCCTTGCCGGCGGACGGAATACATGTGGAAATTCAAACATACATGTCGAAGTTCAAACAGACATGTGGAAGTGCAAACAGACAAATGGTGTTATGATTTAACAGGAGGAATTTATTGGAGTAGGTTTGTCAGGTGCGTTGCACAGAGGAATTTATTTTAACAATTTTTTTATTAGCAAAAATCTGGAGAAAAAAAATTTGTATTTCAAGAGGTTTCCTCCTCTTCTTCCTCTGAATATTTTACAATTATTAACAATGAAGAATTACAATGATAAGTGCGATTGGAATTTCTACTAGTACATAGATTAATACATTTATAGAAATTTCAAGAACGTGGCCAAAATAGTTTACAATTTAGAAATATATGACTAGATATTTAGAACTATAGGTCAACGATGCCTTTAAACAAATTTGACAGACCAGATGGCTCATCTCTGGATCCTTACACAAAAATGATTGACATAATCAACTCTCTGCTCTTCCTATGACTAACCGCACTACTTATATTCGAATAACCACAATTACAAGTGCCAAGATTTCTGAACATCTAGATATTTACCAAAATATTGGTTTACAAAATGGTTATCTTTGAGACATTTATGAGCAATTAGTACCGTGGAGGTAATTTTAAAGCCGAAGGCTTTTATTTGCATGGATATTTACCATATTCATCTATTCAGACAGAAAAGATTGCATTCTGCTCACAGTGTATCCTCTCCCTAGTCTGGGATGGCGTGGCGTGCCTGCTTTATCCTGCCTTAATGCCAAACTGCCGAAACTCACCCCTGAGGCTTGCCACCGTCCTCGCCTGCGCCTTGCCTGGCCTCTATACTACCTGCCTTACCGCCAGGTTTTGCATGATGTCGATGTTTCAAGAAAATATTTTTCAAATTATTGTTTACATGACATACACAAAACCTTTCTTTGCTCAAATTAATCTGGGAGTTCATCTGGAGTTCATCTGGAAAAGGGATACATACATCACGTTTACAACACGCGCGTATGTGTGTGTGTATTGAAGTTTACTAATTTTAAGTGGCCAAATGCCAACAAAACAGGTCATGGTTCCGTTCAAACGTAACGCCCGCAAGTGGAGTAAGTACAGTCATTAGGAGAGCTCCCTAGGAGACTGACCGAAGCTCCTTCTTCGAACTTGTACAGTTGTAAGAGGCCGAGAGTTCAATTCCAGAACAGTTCAGGACGTGAGGCATAAATACCCAAGCAGTGGTCCAGACAGGTTTCTTCTGGTTTGAGGTGCCGTGTGCTTTATATAGGTTATTGCGAGACGAGTAGATGTGAGCTAGACAGGCGGATAGAATAGATTGCGGTTTTACAGTCTCAGAGGTGGGACGGACACAACACAAGTGTTTCAGACGTAATCCACAGCATGAGAACTGTTAAAACCTCGAGTGTTACGGGAACTGTGCCAGTATTTCATGGGTACTGAAAATGTGTAACCCGCACATACACGAAAATCGCAAAAATGCAAGGAGTGAAGCAGTAGCAACTATTCAGGGGAAATTAGGCACTCTTGTAACTGGGCAACGTGTGCAGATTTAATCAGCGTCACGAGCTAGTAATGAATACTGCATGCTGGAGCACTGTGGGAAGCATGCTTAATTGCACGAAAAATACTCTGAATTTCGAAAAACTGTACAAGTTTTTATTTCAAAATCTATCTTTAATGAAAAGATTTCATTAAGGGGGAAAAACCATCATCTTCATAACTGTAATTCCAGGAAGACACGAAAAAATTTGAATTTTTGAAATTTTCGAGAAATCTGAGTTTTCAACGAAAATGAGACCTGCACCATTCTCTTAAACACTATGAAACAAAAATTTAATCAAAAACTTATGAAACCATTTTTTTTGTAATTTTGAAAATGTCTCTGGGGGCTTCAAGTAAAGCACTTTCCAAAATTAAAATATCGGTTTCAAATTCAAGGGACTACATCAACCAGATTGATTGGGGAACATCGATATTGGAGAAAATCGGCTGAACAGTTCAGGCGCTATCGTTGTTCACAGACGTCGGACAGACTTTTGCCGTCATTTGATTTTTTGAAATCAATGTCTCACAAAACATGGAAGCTTGCTACACCATGTATTAAAGGATTCCCCCCTGCCAAAAAAATGCAGTAACTGGATTTATCTCTTTCGACGTTACCAGGCCCTGTAGTAAGAGTTCTGCCGAAAATCACATTTTTTCGCGCAGCTTTATACAACTTTCTCTCCACTGTGTAAGAAGTAGCAAGAAAGGGGGGGGATTAGAAAAGTGTCGGATTCAAGTTGGAATGGACTTCACGAGACCGGAGGGCCATCAATGGCGGTGAGATCCAGCTGTTTACCCCAGTAAGCCAAAAGTCGAGATACAGCGCTGATGCGGCATTACACTCAGGTCGATGCCAGTCGGAAGACAGATACCACGAACTAGAGGAGTGGGGGCAAGAACGAGTGAATATTTTATAAATAGAAAAATCAGTGAGGCGACGTGGAATGCAATAACCAGAGACCGCAATTACTGCCTATTTTAAAGGAGAAACACTAGCAACACTAGCATTGACAACTGTACCAACTATAAATTTCCAAATTAATGTAATAGATAAGAACATTGAAGAGGAAAAACCTTGGATTCTTTTTAAGGTTTTCCTTTTTAAGAAGCATGATGATTGAAGAACGACTTGTTATTGCACTCATGAAGTCATATCTATATTGCACTCTATATGAATGCACACATTACCCATACACAATGTGTGTGCGACACAACTTTCTCATCCTTATATACTCCTGACAATTTCCTCACTTACGATCCCCAAACAACAGCCAACACTTTTGCCCAATCCCATTCCACCAGATTTACCACTATTGATTCCCAAATATCAGATACTGCATTACTCCAGTTCCTTCGTACCCCATCACTCACACCTGACGAATTGACCACATGACCCATAAATGACTTCCATATCTCTGAAGTAATCTCCTCCCTCAAATCTCGTAAAGCTCTACAAACACCTTCTAAAGAGCCATCAAACACCTCATCCTCATCTTCAACTCCTCTCTACATTCCTCCTCCTTTCCTGACCCCTGGAAATCAGCATCCATCATTATGATCTTCAAACCCAACAAAGATCCTAAACTCCCTCCAATTATTGTCCCGTCAACCTCCTGTCCACCACCGGAAAAAAACCGTTGAAAAAATCATTCTCTCCTTCATGTCCCCACTTTCGCACTTCCCAATTTGGTTTCTGCACATAACCCTCCCCTTGCCATCAACATAGCATCGGAAATAAAACTTAAACACCAAGCTCCTGCCCTCCTTGTCGACCTATCCTTTGCATTCAATGCTGACAACCACAATGTTCTACTCTTCAAACCTAAACCCTTCGTACCGCCCTTTGCAATAAATCTCACTAATTACCTTTCAAATAGAATTTTCAAAATCAAATACCTATCTTACAAGTCCAAACCATACCCAACCTAAGCGGGAGTTCCCCAATGCGCCAACCTCTCCCCAACTTTATTATCCAGGTACCTAAATGAACTTCTCCGCTTCCTTGATACCAAAGAACTCCTTTATGCAGACAACCTCACACTTCTCTCCACTAACAATTCTCCCCACAAAGTCCACAATAATCTTCAACAAGCCGCCACAGCTCTCCCCCTTTGGTTTTCACAAAACTGCATCAAAATTAACCCCTCAAAATGCCAATGTATCATATTCATCTGGCGCCTCTCCCTTTCCTACTAGAATCCCCCAAATCAACAACCAACCAATCCTATGGTCCTATAAAGTTAAATACCTAGGACTTACCTTCACCCGGCCCAAACCTTTAAAAATCCAAAAAAATCTCAAACACCTCTCCTTTCTCACCCTCCATCTGCAAAGAAGACACTATACATTTATTATACCTAAAACAGACCCATTATCACCTACAGCTTCCCAACATTGGCAACAACTCACCTTACGAACCTCCATAAACTCAAATACTAGAAAAACTGAATAATCAGGCTCATTTTCCATCCATCCATCCTTACAAACTTTACCTACTTCAAAACAGCAAAATATAATTCCCTTTCTACAACATATCCTCCAAATATCCCAAAAGGCAGTAAAATCCTTCATTACAAATCCCACTTTTCTTACTTTCAACAGCCTCCTCTTCACGATCTCAACTCCCACTAATACCCTCCCATAAAAACACCCTCTTGATGTTCTTGAAGTGTCCTGTTTAACAGAGAGACTAACTGAACACTGACAAAACGTACAAAAGAAACCACCAATTTCTTCCAAAACACACAACAATTCCTAGAAAAACCTGGTAGAAAGCCTTTACAAAATAACCCATCAAATCCTTCCCCAAGCCCAAACACACTCCTACAAATCGAATTTCTTACTTTTCCAACCTTCAACAAAATAACATTTCTAATCCTATCTCTCAATACTTTCAAAGGGTATAGCCAAATAAGAGTGTGAAAAGTGCCCCCAAACCAAATCGATAATCGCGATGCTCATACGAGAGAGAATAAGAAATGCCGTAGATTCACAAAAAGTCAGCCCCCTAGGGCAATCTGTCGCAGAGATACAACGAGAAACGTGTTTTTCATGTTTTATTTTTTCTCAGCTTCTATTGCATATATCAGGCTAAAAAAATTGGAGAGATGGGGAAAAGTCATTGAATATTGAGGTATTTTTGGCAACCAACTCTTGACAACAAATTCAAATAGAAACAAAAATAAATTAGAGATGCTATCGGCCCTGCTACACCATAGCGTGGGCAGATACTGAAAATTTCTATCTGCAAGTTTTGCTGAGTTTGCCTGATGCGGTTCAAAGGATGCGACAGGCCATGGGACAAGCAAAGTGGTGTCTGCATCACAATAACATGCCAAGCCATACATTGCTTGTTGAGCAGAAATACCTCTCCGAGAGCATTCATATCTTGCCTCAACAACTGAACTCATCAGCACTCGCTCCTCGAGACAGCTGTTTCCTACTCTGAAAACTGGCCTCAAAGGGAGATGTTTTGGAACCGTGGAGAACATGAAATCAAACAAGATGGCTCAGCTCTGACAGGTGCCGAAAGAAGCTGCTGTTTCCAACAATGGCAGGAATGTTGGAGCGAGTGTAAGGATGTGCAAAGGTCCTACTTAGAAAGTGATAAGATTGCCATAGGTAGTATCCTCATTCATACATCAACATGCTGCACCAACATTCCGAGAACACCCCTTGTTGACATAAAAAGTCTGATTTAAATAGAAATCTCAACCTTTATTTATCTTAAATCTTTTTTTTCCTAACCCACATTCTCAACCTTTTAAGCACAACTGTCACTGTGAGACCACACCATGCCACGATCTTGTGAACTACACAAATGCATTTTACAGTAGGCAAGTACCACACCCTACTTACACTGCCTTTCAATATTTTCAGACATTGTTTATCCAATTTATTTATTCCTTCAATGAAAAACTTCATTGTATGCTCAGTCAGACAGAGGAAGGTTAAAAAGGAACTTCGGAACATGGAATTAATCTGAGAAGAGAGAAGTTCAGTAACTTTCATCTACTAGGCACACAACTGAATTCCTTCCAGGAATTTTTCATTTATTTGAATGTAGTGGACCTGGCAATGCTTCGCTACTGCAGTGAAACATTTCACGATATTGGTCACATGTTTGTTAATCATGTTGTAAGAAATACTCTGCAAAAATTCTAATAGATAAAATACTTTCTCGCTCCTCAAGCTACTGACTTGACACCCGCTATAACAGTGTCTTGGAGAAATTTGATTTACTTGTCGAAGATAACGTTCAAGAAATAATTCCAACCAATATTTCGCAATCGCTAGAGGCAGAATATGCAACTACATGTGTGCTTAATATATTTTGGTGCAACAGATTGCCTAGAGCTTCTGTTCAGTGTGCTTGAGCCATCCTAAAACCACAAATCATCATTAACACTCCCACTTGTCCAATTTAATTCAAACTACACTACACATTAAAGGCACTGGTATGAAGGGGAAATTCACAATCTGCCCATGTTCTGCAACAGCCTAGTCCGTTCAATCATGGTATGCCACCTGCCATTTGACTACATAGGATGATGCTGTTCCAGACTGTCCATCTTTTCCACACAGACAGCTTACTTTGGAAAGTGCTGTTTTTAAGAGTAAGCTGCTTTTGTCATGAATCATTAATTTAATTATTTGACAAACCTAATTTCGAAGCGAATTTTCTCAAAACAGCATTTTTGAACATACATTCTGTTACATCCAGGGAATGGTAATTTCTCATCTTAGTAACTTTCAAATTAATTTTTCTAAGGAAATTAAATAATAACAATAATAATAAAAAAAGAAGAAAAAGAAAGAAAGAAAAGAAAGGAAAAAAGGGGGGAAAAGGGGGAGGGAAAAAAAAGAGAAAAAAATTCCTTTCTAGAAGTGTCACATCACCCAGTTGAATCCATAGTATCTATATCCTTCAAAACACATTTTTTTCTTTGAATTTTTTCTTTTAAGTTTTGTTCAATCCCTTTCTTCAATTAGAATTTACTATTAAATCAAAACAATTATTAAGAACTATCATTTTTTGAGACATCAGTACTGACTCATTGAACAACATCCATTTCCATTAATTTTCTTTTACAAAAAAACACCACCACATTGTTTAAAATGTACTAAATTTCATTCTACAAATACTTGTGTAGGAAACTAAAGAGGTATCTGCAGCTATATTATTTCTTACAGACTTTTGGATTTTTTGTTGGAAGCGATTAGGGTAGCTGTAGATTTTTTGTAAAATCAACAAGAATGGCTCTTCTGCTATAAGCTGCAGGAACGAGTCTCACAATCACAGAGTTTACGTATCCATCCAATCTTAATAAAAGGGTAAAAGGGTGCAAAATAGTAAAGCAAGTGGACTCCACATTTGTGTGAGCTATAACAACAATTTGACATTCCTTGAAATTACCTGCTTAACCACTGTTATAAATTTTGCAGAAACTATTGCATTCTGACAGGGTAAAAGCATTACAATACTTTTACTGGCGTTTTGAAGATTCCCAGTTCAATAAAATAGAATGTATGGAGAAACTTGATGCCTGATTCAGTACTCACATTTTTAATGTACCAAATCCACCACATTAACTCTCCTCCATGGAAATCATGTTGTGTTTGACATGGTTATGTTCTGCAGATAATAATGAATGCATAAAAAACGTATGTTTGTTTTTCATTGAAAACTATTATAATATCCTAGATTTAGATTTTTTGTCCAGAATTATTTTAGACAATCAGTTTCTATTAAACACATTGAACCAGGAACACATTAGTCAGACACCATAATTTAGATTTAAAAAAAAATTTATTAAAATGTTCTATTAATTTTTGAAGTTTTACATTTCAACTCCTTCTTCTTTTCTTCTTACAAGTCTAAATTTAAGATAAACAGAAACTATTATAAAACAATGTGAGAAAATTTAACATTGTAGCATCAATGTAAAATTATGTAACATTGATTATGTAAAACGTAACATCAACAAAATTTATAGACTATTTTAATAAAATTCTTGAATCTGAATTATTATTAATTCACTGATTAACATGTGTCTGGTTACAATGTGCTTAATAAAAAATGACTGTCTAAAATAATTCTGGACAAAATATATATATATATTATATATTTATATATATATATATATATATATATATATATATATATATATATATATATATATATATATATATATATATATCTATATATCTATCTAAAAATAGAAATTTCAATGACAGTCTGAAGATAATTGAACATTTACATTTACTGCTTGTCTAAACTACAATCTCAAATGGCTGTTTTCAGAACAAATAATTAAGATGAAGATACTTGAGTCACATTTACACACTTCAAAATTATGCTGTCTATGCAAAATGAATGTTACAATTAATATTTATAATTGATAACAAAAAAAATAAATGCTACATTCGTAGCTATCTCATCATAACATTTCTTCAGACAGGACCGATTAATTTGAGATTAATATTTGCCAAATCAGCATGGGCGCTCTGATATTCAGTGATTGTAGGCAGTCTGTTTACCTTCAACACGCATGGCCTCACTTTGAATTTATTTCAAAGAATTCATTTTAATATTCTCAAATACGTTTCAACATGATTTCTATTAATTCTCCACAATATCATATTTAATGATGAATCAGATGAAATCAAGTCACTTTATCCCTAACTTTCATCTGCACTCATTGAACTGACACTTCCAAGATATTATCAGCTGGTGCTTGGCTCATCTGGCTGGCGGAAGAACACATTTCGCAGTGAGATGTGGTCTCCAGCCAGGCTGAACTATTTGAGAACCTGTCAAAATAATTGTCCACTGGCCTGAACAGAACATAACATCTGACAGTTCTGAATCAAAAGAGTGCTGCTGAGTATGCTCCTCTTTATAGTGCCTGATTGATAAGCATACTACTTTCTAAAGGAAACACTCGCATACAAGCACATGTGCACACTAGGCTGGTAAAAAATGAGAACAAACCAACTTACCACAGGATCACTAGGATCATCAGCTCCCTGCACAACACTCATTAAAATTTCTTGTTTCACTACATTTTGTTGCCCATGAAACACTTCAATAGCATTAGTAATAACAGCTGATATGAACTGAAAATATAACTTTCTCAGCGAATTCTTTTCAACTTTTCCATCCTCATCCCCTTCTTCAAGAGGTGCAAGCAAAGTAGAGAATATTGCAGTCACAATGGGAGTTAAACACTCTTGCAGAAATGGTTGAACATCTTTCTGTAATAAATGAAAATAATGCAAGAATAAACATGATCCTTATATATACCAATTTAACAACATTATACATAAAACAAGGAGATTATTTCATTAATTTATTATTACCTTGAATTTGGAAATAATCTGCACAAGAAGGGGTATATATTCCTGCATGCTCTTTATATCATTATTTTTCAAAAGACCCTGAGAGGCTCTGGGAATGTATGGCAAAATTTCAGTATCCAAGCACACCACCATTCGATGCAGAAACTGGCGAACGCTATTTTGAATAGTACTGCTTTGCACAGAAACCTGTCATGAATAAAGAAATATATGAAAAGAAATGCAAATAATAAAATGTCAAATACCAGACTTATTTGAAATTTACAATATGTTACTGACAATAAAAATATAATTGTCAATAATTGAAGGGGTCACCAGCAAAAGGTGCTGACTTTCACTTTCTGACTGCTAGTGCTGACTGACACTTTTGCAGAAAGTTATATTTCAATGTAGAACGGTCGTGTCCAAGGGAATTTTGTCACTGGTGCAATCTAGTGAGCATACACATACTACAAAGCATTTTCTTCGATATTCGAAAGTTGCCATTAGATGCAGAAGGTGGTGGACAAGGCATGCATGCCACCCGTAATGAACATTGTAAAACTCCTGTACAAAGGTAAAAAAGGCAGGTAAATTATGATGATTGGCAAAGGGTAAAGAATACGAAGCTCAAACATGCTGGAAAATAGTATAAAAACTACAAAGGGGACGCACTTCACGAGACGCCTCCAAAAACAGTAAGATACAAAAGGTGCTATCTGTCATAGGTACTGCACACTAGCAGTGGATTCAGGGGGGGGGGGATGCCTCCTCACCCCAAAAAAGGCAGAGTTTTCATTCATTAACTTCTTTTATTTGACAAAATTTATTTAAATGTTTATTTATGGAACCTGGACTGGAATTTATTATGCAATCATTAAAACATATTGTATAGTACCATATATACACTACAAAAAAAATGTACAATATAACAGATATATTATATATTTAACAAAAATCTATGATGATCCTCTCCAAAATAATCAGCTGGATCTGCCCCTGCTGCACACCAAAAGCATTAAACGAAAGTAGTGAACACATTACAAGAATGTCCCTTGTAGTGAAGTTGCTTTGAACTAACTTCCATTATGTTGACTTGACAAGTTAGTGTCAATTACTTGATTGCTATGTAGTGTATAACAATAAACTTATTTAAACATTCAATTATTTCCAAATTCATTGAATATTCCAATACAGATTTTATTTTATTTACTGTGTGTGTCAGATGTCAAAAGGTGCTAACTGGTGCATATAGCACCTTCTGCCACTAGATTGTTCCTAAAATGATTGATTATGTTGTAAATGCCTTCTTCAAACAGCAATGTTGATGATGCTGTACACACTATGAAGCAAATAAAAACTATTTAGACACAAAATAAATACAGAAATATCAATACTTTGATTAATAAAAGGTTTTTTGTGGATCCAGTAAAACTAGGTTTTTGTCAGTAAGCACCCTTTGTTGCTGATTGCTTCAATTATACAAATATTAATTACTAATTTAGTCCATTTCCTCTCTGGTTAAGTATTTTTCTTCGTATTGCAATAAAAAGTTTCTGCTTTTTATAATAATTTAATATTTTAAGAAACAAAATAATAATAATAATAATAATAATAATAATAATAATAATAATAATAATAATATTTACAGTGCAGCTCTGTATAAGTTTTCACTGTTAAAAAAACTGAACTGAATTGGACATTCCAGCTCTAAAACACTATTGCACTGCATAAGAATTTAAATAAAACTATAATTTTTTAAACAATCTTGATTTGATGTAAATAAAATTGAAGAATTTATTTAATTTGTCTACTCAGTATTTTTAGCTAGATAGGAAACTAAAAAATGGGGGCACTTTAAAATATAATATTATTTTTAAGAAATGACAACAACAACAAAATAATTAAAAATCTGGTTCTATGATGGATCTCTTCTGACTTAGAAAAGGAAACAATTGAAAACTGAGTACACCTAAACTCCAGGACCTCAACAATTTCACATAACAAAAGACTAGAAAAAATTTGACTTTTGATACAAATAACACCAGAAAGGTCAAAAATGGAGTTAGTGTGTTTCACTTATGGACAATTCATAAGAACTATAAAGTTGGGAAGTGTAGTACCTGCAGGCTGTTCAGGAACATGTTAAGGCAATCAATATATACAGGAACACAACCAATACTTTTCATTGGCATTTGAGTAGTGAAGGCTTTGCTCGTTCGAGTAGTGATTGCAATCATATGACACATGGAATTAGCCAAAGCCTCTTGTCGTTTTACATTATTTTCCTGAGAGATTTCTTTCAAAAGATACTCATATTTGCTGATGATAGGAAGGAGGAGAGTCTTAAATGCAGCAACTTTTTCCTGGAAAAAAAAAAAAGAAGGAAAATATTTTAGGATAAATTGATACTTTAGTGATCTAAGTTTCTAGTAAATTTAGGAATAACATTTACAATATTGTTTCAAAGAAACTTAACAAAACAATAATGTAGCAAGTTTACACAAGTATAGTTCAGGCTTCTCAAGTCTTGTACCGAGATCTTGAAATTCAAAATAAAAATGAGATGCTCAGATGCAGCAGAAAAAATCCGAGCAGGTGCATGCTAAAGAATCGCACAAAGCATCATAATGTATAATCTCTTTCAAATAAAACTAAATGTATTGAGGCAGTGCCATCCATCAGAGGTAGTGCCATCTAAGTTGATACATGATTTTTTGCTTTATAGAACACTGGTAAACTCGTAATGAATTTCAAAATTCTTAATTTTTATTCTGCAGGATCCAATTGTAGAGTGAAGGAATCAAATAAGGGCTTTGCATATGGATGTTGGTGTATTTACATAAGAACTGATATTGATTCTTCCTTCTGGTCAGAATTCAATTTACACTCAGTTGAAAATGAACAGTACTACTCTCAAAATTATCTTACTTTACATCTAAAGACCTCCAACAAGGCAAGCTATTTATTACTTCAATTTCTTTTAATTTAAAATAAATTTCTTAAAAATTATTTTGTTATTATTAAATTAATCAAAATGATTCAGGTATTAGAAT
Source organism: Teleogryllus oceanicus (assembly GCA_964035755.1). Lineage (NCBI taxonomy): Eukaryota > Metazoa > Arthropoda > Insecta > Orthoptera > Gryllidae > Teleogryllus > Teleogryllus oceanicus. The sequence goes on along the minus strand of CAXIVR010000001.1, from coordinate 333,803,788 downwards.
GCAGTTAAACGTCAAAATGTTATCACTGCAGCAACTAATTAAAAACATAATGGTGTTGAAGTCTATGCATGGAGTAGATAGGTACAGAACTCCATGTGTTCTAGTGTTAACACCTACATCAGAAAGTGCTTCAGTACAACATAACACTAGGGACAACTTTAAACCCATTTGTTTGTGTGAGAAAGTAACACATAATATAATATAATAAAAAAACAAATAAATAAAAAAAATTAATAATAATAATAATAATAATAATATATTTTTAAAAAACCTGTCTAAACAAGGTAAAGGGCTCAAAGACATGGGTTTCTACAGTTTAATTGCATTGAAAATTTGTATATCTCACTTAATTTTAATTTTAAATGTGAGAGGACAGATAGCAGATATTTCACATGGCAAAGTAACAAGTTTCCTAAAATAATATCCAAACTAAAATAAATTAAAATGTCAAATATCTCTCTGTCAAAAATTAGAAATTCATAACTGTCATTTTCTTCTGCAGCATAAGAGAAACAATAAAAGCATTATCATACTACACAAGCATTTTTCCAGTTTATTCTAATGGTAAAAATTATTGGGATGGTGTCCATGTCAAAAATTAACAGAGAAAAACATGAGAGTGAACCACTGTTGCGGTCCTAACTCTTCACCACTGTTGCGGTCTAACTTCTCACTATCATCATCATTCAAGACATAAATGACATCAATAAAGATGTCTATGAAAGTGACAAATGACTCAAAGCTAAATATGTAGTAAGAATAGCCACTTTCTACTGACATCTGGTAAACTAAGAATCTGTGTACAAGAGGACAATATTTAATATTTATCTCGTGTACCAAGTCTAAATCGAAGGTGCTTTTATGACAAGTTTCATACGACTACAATATTTGTAGACAGTTTTGCAAGATAAAATAAGCATTTTCTTCCATCAACTTACCGCATCAGGAAGAGTACTAGAAATAATCAATGTTCCCGCAGCTTCAAAGAGAAAAAGTTGATCATCAGATGACATCCAATCTTCTTTGCATCCGTTCGATTGATTACTTACAGTCAGCAATTCTTGAAGTGGAACTAAGATCTCTTTTGTAAATGCTTGAATAACTGCTCTGTTACAAGAAAATTAATCAATTTCACAAAGTGCTTTAGTACAACAATATACAAATCAACAATAGGATTAGCATTTAACCAATTTGTTCCCAATGTGTGAATTCACCACGTTTACTATTTTATTTCACCTATATGATTCACTGAAAGCACCTGTAATTTTTGCACTGAAAATATAATCTCTAATACGTTTAAACCAATTTTAATTTAATAAATATATCGACCATTTACTTGCATATCCTCTCAAGTCTGAAAATTGATGAAAATGGAGTTTTGGTACTGTTGAATTCATCTGGCTGACTGGCACACACTGACAAACCCTCAGAAGGCAAAACCGCATTGTAGTGCTCTCTATCGGTGATTGAAAGTACTCAATGTTTTACTTGCTGATTAAGTCACAAATCAGTTTTTTTTCTCTCCTGAAAAATTACTGAAAACTGACATACAAGGTATTGCAAGTAGACTATCGATATATTACATGAATACACATTTTAAATTTTTTTCCCCATTAACGCATGTGAACTATTTTGACACCTCTACAATATCTGTTTTTTGAACTAGAAATTAGTGACTTGTACAGCTTCTTGCTATTGTACAGCAAAATATAACATCAAAACTACTTTTAAAGCAAAATAAATATTGTGTTCCATTTTTGCAATGTTGGGAGCTTCCTGGCAGACTTGGGAATTGCTGAATTCAATTAAGGCATCTGAATGAACAGTTCATAGGGGCTTAGTATCGCAAAGGAGATGTAATGTTCGGAAGAAGGTGCTCTCTTTGGATTGTTCTGTTGACAAATATGCTAAGGGAAATAATCTCAGTAGTTTTCTCAGCACTCTAACAGTGCATGGTACAGTTGTGCCTTCCTATATGACAGTGGAGTCTTCTGAAGTTTTCACTGTTTTCTGAAGATTCCAAATGTGAAAGAAAGAAAATTTAAAAACAGATTTGAAAAAATAAAAAGATATCTATATCTTATGGTAAATAACACCTTAAATAAAGAATACAAATGTGCAAAATTGAGCCCCTTCTTCAATAAATAAACAAAAGACATTTGCAATCCAGTGTTTAGCTAGAATTTATCAGTACAGATGAGCAAATAGTTTCATACTTGGGGTGACAGCTAGCTACAACAAGCAAGACCTGTGAGATTTGGTTTCACGGTGTTAACACCAGCAGGGACAAAAAATTATTTTTGAAAACATTTTATGTTCATGGCAGAGTATCAAAGGAGGCACAAATGTTCATCCCTAACTGGAGTAATTTGAATTTTGACAAAAATTGTTCAAGAAAATAAGGATACCATTTGCTGTTCCTCGACAAACTTTATACATTGTGGCCGTCCGTTTTCTTTAACTACGAATACGTGTCACATGATCGACCAAGAGCGAGAAAGGAGCAGTTCAAACGTGCGCCAACACGGAAGAATATGAAAGAATGCTAACTGAAAATTAAGTCAACAGAGAACGCCACAATAGATCGTGCGAGACCAGTAGTCAGAGGGAAAAAAAAGTTCTTTCTGAGGCTAGCAGTGGAAGTGTGCAGACGTACTGACGACACGCCAGGGATTCCTATTGCAGAGGACTTCAGAACGGCGTCTTTTATAAAACTCTTCAGGAAGATAAGAAGAGGTAAATATCCCTTTATTAATTTGAACGTAATCTCAAGAGAAAGATTCTGAATAATAGATGTTGTGAATTTATGAAAGGAGAATGAAGGGAGAGGAGTTTTTGAACATGTGACAGTAAATTAATAGTTCCATTCATTTCTCTTTTTTCCAGTTTTATTTTTTATTTATTTTTTATTTATTTTTATTTTTGGTCTTTTGATTATTTGCTCTCTTAAAGTTTGTGTGCTCGTATGGTTATTAACCGTCAGAATTGAAAGTAAATTAAAATTTATATGAGAGTACGAAAGAACATTAACCTGGTACGAGACAGAGAACACGTTTCTGGTGGGCGACTGAATTTCGACCGGGAAAGCGAGAGGTTCTGCAGAGAGGGCTCCGAACTGTTCTCAAACCGCAGCTCCGGCACTTCAAGGCCAACAACCCCAGCAGGCGCAACGGATTTTCTGACGCAGCCGAGAAGCAAAAGTAAGGTTGTGCCAAATGAACAGTTTCTATATTGAAAGGAGTAATTCGTTTGTAAACGGAAAGTTTATTCTAAATTCTTTACGTAGAAAGAGGGGAGAGTAAAGATTTGTTCTACTAAAAGATAAAGAAAGTAGCAGTACATTTACTTCCTATCTTTAACACGAGAAGAAAGAATCAATTGTTTCTTTTTTTAAGGATTTGAAAACGTAAAATTTGTAAATTAGTGAATAAGATTCTGAGCAAGAGACGAATGCCTGTAAATTATTATCTGAATTCTTAGAGAGGGAATTTCATTTAATAGCAATGTTAATGCAGAATTACTAGTTTTGATTTTCAATTTGTTTTCTTTTGTATAAAGTAAATTTTTCTTTTAACAATTCTCAGTATTTCTGAAAGGTTCCATTGAAAGTTTGTATTATAATTGAAAGCAAGAAGCGGTGTATTTAGTCAATAGTGTGTGTGTGTGTCTTTTCTTACAGCCAGTTATAGTTATTGTATATTGAATTTCTTGAGTGCCATTTCATGTAATTGTCGCCATAGTTATTTTTATAGAATATACTAAAATAAGTGAAAAGTGATTCTAACTTGAGTTTTAGTAATTTTGCATCCAATCCAAAACGTTCTTCACGACCCTGCCCCCCCCCCCTATTATTCTTTTTTTTTTTATTTATTGTGTGTCCACACTGGGACGTCTCACTGAGCTAGCTGACCATCCGGTGAATTGTGTTCGCCACCCCCTAGACGTCTCAGGTCGGGAGCGGTCCTTACGGCTTGAAACCGACGAGAGTGGGTTGCAACGTAACACACTGGTTTTGTCATTCATCAAAATTGGATTTCTTAACAAGAAGAAACATGGCAACTCAGAGAAAATGGCATCAGACAGTTCGCTTCAAAACAAAAGTTGTGTAGAATTACAAGATGGAGAAGCATAATGAAATTTTGATTTGTTAGAGAGCCGAGTTAGGACAGAATATTTACATTGTAACAACAGAAAATACCACAAATTGGACTGATTTCAAGTCCTAAGTAGTACACTCTTCTTAGAAGTGAGGGCGACTACTAATGAAAATATGGATACTACTGGAAACCCAAATTGCAATTTGTCATCGGCCAAATTGAAATGTAGGGTACTACAGCAAAAAGAGACCAGGAGAAAAACAGAAGGTTCATGTTGATTATATAATTAGTGGCGATAAGAATTCATGCAGACCACGTAAAGTTTATGAATCTGACAATTTTTTAATGTAAAAATGTCAAATACATTAGAAAACAAATTCCATTTGTTTTTTAAACTGGCATAAATTTGTATTCTTTTGCAAAATTGGTGGACATTAATTGAAAAAATACCACCATTTCTTTAACAAGTGGTCTGCACACTTCCTTTCCAGAGAACTCCCCTTGTTGCATATTCACAACGTTCCATCCAGCTTCAGCCAAGTATCAAAATATTTTTAGCAAACAGGCTATGGTACCTATTATCAATATTAAACTATAATTTGTAAAATAAAGTATTTCACTGCTTGGGAAGAAATGAGTTAATGTGAAAATTACCTTAAAAATAAGAAAAAATTGAGAATCTAAAAATGAGTTTTGAAAATGTTAATTAGAGAAAGGGAGTTTCAGCAACATTCAAATCTCAATGAGACCAGTATAAAAAGGGCTACAATACTTTTTCCTGGAGCTCTACATACTGTTGAAAACAAAGACAATTTAAGGTTTACAAAACCATTTTCCAAAGACACTAAACAATGACAAAGCCAAAGATCTTGAAACTCCCTCCAACACACTTAATGTGAATAACACACTTATTTTTGAACTAATTGAAAACTTATTATGCAAAGGGTATTTGACATAACAAAACTTATTTCACAGCATTGTATTTTTGTCTGTTCTTGACTGACTAGGTTTTTTACATATTTACTTTGTACTCTTTAACTCTGTTTTACATTTGTACTAAAATATAATTGAAATACTTACTTTGAACCCTTTATAAATTTGCAAAACAAGTAAGCTGCTCGAGATCGTACTTTGGCATTTGGATGCCTTAGACCACATGTGCCCAAAAACGCAGAAATTATAGATAGAATTCGTTGTGGTTCGGGCAATAATATACGTTGATAACGAGTCATAACTTCAAAAAACTGGAGTGGTACTGCTGGATGTGGATAAGCATTGACTCCAGAATCCAATATAAGACACAGCAATGTATGCAACTGTACCTGGACAAAGATATTAACAAATCAGCATCATTGAAAAACATCTAGTTAACAAGGTTATCAATTTCTTGAAGGAAATTTAGCACATCATATACTTAGTTGTTTCATAAAATTGCTGGTAACGTACTGATAAATTACATTCTTTAATCACCTGTTCAAATTTGTTTCACATATATATTTCCAGTTCTGTGCAACGGTGTAATGATTAATGAAATATATTTTACCTATAAAACTGATTTTTAACCTTAATATTCACAATACTTGGAAAGAGCCAAATTTCCTAAATTGTATTATACTTCAGCATATAAAAATAAGCGACTTCTGAATTCAAGTACTTAAAGCAAGAGAAAACATTTAATTCTGACAGACTTGTCATGCATATTTCTGACACATTTTCCAGTCTTTCTAAATTTAAAGAGCAGTTGCTTGCTTGAGTACTGTGAAGAGAAGATTACTGTTTGGAAAGCATACAACTTTACATAAACATTACATTAGCATGCTAAAGGCCTAAATAATTTTTAGGAAGTTATTTTTCTTGACAATAGGTCATGAAAGAAGACTTATAATACATGCCAACATTTAAAGTTTGTGTACGTTCCAGATGCCAAATGTAAGGTGTTGAAGATGGGAGTGTGGAAGAGTAGTAGTTATGTGTTGTGTTTACAGGAAGAAGACCGGCAAAATTAAGGAGACCAACATACAATTGTGATGAAGATAAGGACAAGGGCAGATTTCATAGTAGTGGTATTTCTGAAGGGCATGTGGCCCCCTTCGCCTTGGTTCTCGACAAAATATGAACTGCCCTCTTGATAAATAAAATACTAAATTGATGTTACTAAAACGAGATCAAGAGACTTGAATTTTCATGCATTACAACTAATTAACAACAACCACCAATAAAGCTTTTTCCTGTAAAAAGGATACATCCTTGTTTCCATATTCATTATATAGCATCCCTGCAGTTCCTGGATTCAAACCAGCATGAGAATAACATAGGTGATTTCTGACTGAATTTCACGATGTTACAATCATTGCATTTATTTCTTACTTGCTTTTCAAATTATCTACAGGATATTTTAAATGAATTGATAGTGAATTATAATTTTTAATACATTAAACTGGAAGATACCAGGTTCATTGCCAATGACAGATGTTTTCCAATTGAAGAGATTTTCAAATTATTTAAGACAATTAATTACTGTGTTGTGAAAAAAGTTTATTCATATTAAGGTCACAATGTTTTGAGGATGTTGATCCACATCTTCAGCTGTTAATCTAAAAAGTTAAATATGAAAATATTATAGAACTTACAATTAGTAAAAAATAAATACATAAAAAAACTTCTAAGTTGAATGTAAAATCAAGTCAAGAAAAATTAAATATTTACCTATGTTGTTCAATATAAAATGGAAAGGTAAAGAAAAAAGAAGAAAAAGAAAGAAAGAAAGAAAGAAAGAAAAGAAAAACTACATGGGAATAAAGCACACAGAAATTTGAAAATAGATTGAGAACTAAGGTAGTGAATTTTTTATTTTGTTTTACAGTCACAACTTTACCAACAGTTCTGATAATTTAATAAGTAAAATAATAAATTCACAACCTTTGTTCTTATAGTATTCACAATATTTTCCTGTTTCTAGTACTTTGGTTTTCATTTTTTTCCTTCCTTCTTTGTTACAGTCTCCTCCTTCCTACCCCCCCTCTACCTTTCAATCTGTGGCCTCGCCCCTCCTCCCCTTCTTCCTGTGGTGTCCTCCCTTCAACTTTTCACAATCCAGCCCATGTCTTCTGCTGCTATGCATTGTTTCCACCATTAAGATGAATCTTGGCTTTGTGATATATTATACATGACACCATGTGCATTCATCTCCCACAGTTTTTGCTTTTTGGGGATGCAATAATTTGAACATTAAATAATTTTACTGATGACTGATCTCTGTTCGTATTACTGGTATTATTTAATTTTTTTCATATATTAAATTGTTATATTTGTAATTTTTAACATTTGAAGATGTGGAACAATATTCATGAAACATTGTCATATTAATATGAATAACCTGTGCTTGTTTTCACAATCAATTGTGGTTAATTATTTGAAATCCCCTTCAATTGGAAAATTAAATTTTTCAATAGCATTTATTAACATAGAGCAGATATTTGATTCAAGCTTCCTTCTCCTTTGTTCCCCCAAGTATGCAGTTGTATCAGCAATCTGAACCATAAGTCAAATTCTCGTTATTTTCATGTCTCTTAACCTTCATCACTAGAGACCGGTTTCTTATGTAATTACATATTTTTTGTCTCTACTTACCATTCTCAAAACTCTAATCTTGGTGAATCTTTGCCATTCTAACACAATATCTCATTTTTGCATTACGTATTTGTACATATTTAGTACTGTATTACATATTTTACACATTTTTTTTTATTTTTTTAATTTCCCACATTTATACCATCTATGTAATATATTTCTCAGTATATAAATCTACAATTCAATTCATTGGCATGTACTGATCGCATTTCTTGTTAGTTCATCACCCATCTTTCACTCAGTTATCTCATGTTTGGATAATGAACTTCAGTTTAGCCACACTGTTTTTGAAGGCATTTAAGGTCGATTTCCGATGCATTCTGCTGGCAGTTCATTCCATGTGTTGACGACCCTACTGGTGATGAAGTGTGTTCTCTGTCCTATCCTTGTTTCTTCTTTCTTCAGTTTCATTGTGTGTCCTCTTAGCCTGTCATCTGTAGATGTGAAGATACCTGTGTATTGTGGAACATTATAGCGGCCATTCATAATTTTATGTCTCAATTATGTCAGTTCTATACCTTCTCTGTTCCAATGTGAGTAGCGACATTTCTTGGCATCTCTGTTGGTAGTCTTTTCTGCGTCTCTCTCTTGGGATCCTGATGATTTGTACTCTCTCTTTTCTTTCTTCTACTTTCTTTTTTCAGTTGTCGTTTAAAAGAAGTATTAAAAAAAAGATCAGAATTTTTTCCTACAATATGACCGAGTGCTGTCGGGATGCACTACGTTAAGACGCTGTTGGATGTTTTTAGTCCCATGCACCTGCTTCAGTTATCTCAGTGATGGAAGTGCAAGTCAGATCACTTTCACCTATAGGTGAGAAAAATATTACTGACACCGGGTTTCGTGATCTTTAACCTTAATTTCTGAGAAACTTGGGCGATGGTCGACATGTAACACTTGGATGAGAATGCTGCAGTGATTGTTTGCTGGTCGTAGATATCGCCAGTTTGTACGAGAGCTTCTATTGTGTCTAGTTTGGCTACGTAACCACTGTTCTGAATAGCAAATTCTTTTATTACTGACGGGAAAGTTGTATGGTGCAAAATGTGCATCAACTTGTGTTCTCCTAATGATTTTTATAAGATCGGTATTATTTTTAAAATTTGTTTAGGAAATTCTTGATACATATATTTTCATATCAGGTAAAGGTGTTTTATAATTAGTGGATTTTAATATTACATATTATATCCGATTTTACATATTTATTTAAATATTACATATTAAAAATATTTACATGTTTTCACTGCTTTCATTGCATATTTATGTACATATTTTGGCGTTTAATACTATATATTCACCACCACCACCACCACCACCACCACCACCACCACCACCATCATCATCATCATCATCATCTCAAAAGTTGTGCGTAGGGTTGGCCTCTCTCTTACTGGAACACATTCCCGTTTCCTAGTTTTGCAATGTATTTTTTATTTTCATTGGGTAAGATTTTCGAAGTATTTCACTCTTTTTAAAGAAAACATTAATCTTTTAAGTTCCAACATTCTATTTAGGACAATTATTTACTGAATTACCTTTGTAGCTGTGAAGTAAACTAAACAAAGAACTTGAAGTTTTCAATAAATATTTAATTAGGCAAATAATAATTATTGAATATTTTTATGAATTTCTCAATAAGATAATGCCAATTATTAGAAAGAGGCAAAATGCTGAAGAAGAAGAAGAAGAAGAAGAAGAAGAAAAAGAAGAAGAAAAAGAGAGAGAGAGAGAAAAAAAGTTTATAACACATTTCGATTTTATTTCAACACCATTAAAATTCATGTCTATAAAATTGAACACATTCTAGTAACCATTCCTGGTAAAGTTTAATTGAAAAATTATGTTTCTACTGATGGAAAACAATCTATTATTGGATCATCAGGGAAGTAGCTTTTAATTAGGACAATCTTTTTTTTAAATACATAAACAATGTACAACAAATTGGGTTGAATGCATTTTCACAGTGAAAACTCATTCTTCTCAAAGGAGTGTCAAAGTCTCATTATATTTACGTATATATATAATAGGTATACAACTTACAAAAATGTGCACAATTTTGTGGAAATGAATTTGAATAGTGTGGAAATACAATTTCACTGTTATTCTAAATCAATTTCACCTTTTTCTTCCTCAATAATTCACATTATTCTGTCAATAAATTTTGAAGAATACACAACTGAGAACTTTTAGGAAAATTAACATTAGCATTATTTGAATTTAATTCTGCAACATACAAGTTTGCATTACTTTACATTTATTACAATTTTCAAGAATTTCAAAACTTCATTTGGTAATATCAAAAGATACGAAAGTATCTTTTGAGATGCACATTGCCAAAATCTAATTATGAACATTTTGTATTTTATCTTTCCACCTAGGGAGTACCTGACCTTGGCGAAGGTGGAGTAGTTTGAGTACTCCTGTGATCCTGAGAGCTATGCCAGGAGTCGTGTAGCTTCTGGCAGGGCCTCTCTTGCCAGACAGGTCAAAGGGGAGGGGTCAGACGAAGAATTACTCCAGAAGAGGACATGAACAGTAGCTCTGATGAAGATCTTCAATATGACGAGGTTGTTCTCTAAAGGGTAGGTGGAACCCTTAGCCCAGTGAAGCAACCTGCCTAGAGACGGTGGCCCAAAATACCTCCCAGCTGGTTGAGAAGCTGTGAAGTGGCAGACCCATCACCAATCTGAACCTGCACAGCACCCGTTACATGGCCAGGAGATTTTTTTATGATTACTGGCTCCTTTCATAATACACAACCAGATGGATAATGGAAAAAAATTAAGGATGCAAAGGATAAAAGATCTGGTATCACAGGACAATTAAAACTAGCTACATGGATTGTTAGAGGATTGAGCAATAAAGAAAATATAGATAAAAAATGAAATGAAAAAGGGACTGATATAGCTGCCATAACTGGAGGGGAAAAACAACTGAAAGCTACAAAAGATCTTAACCACTATAAGGACAAATAGTGAAATAACTTGGAACAGATTGGTGGGCAGTGGGCTATTAAGCAGTATCAATAATGGTTAAATGAAGATTGAAAGAGAATAATGGAATACTCTTTAATCAATGAGAGAGTCCTGAGATAAACTAAAAAAACAATGAAGCCCAATTAATAAGAATAATGAAGTTCTCATATGTGGTGAACTAAACACCAGGTTTGGTATAAAAATACAATCCCAGAACTTCTTGGAGTATTTGGAGAATGACCCTTCATTAAAAAGGGCTTACACAATTTGCGACAAAATTGGTTGAAATTTACTCATACCTCATTCAGAATAAAGGATATATGTATGTTTGTTTAGAGTCCAGATCACTGATAATTATGAAATTGCAAATAATAAAATTTGTAACAAAATAGAGAACGTTTTATTAAAATAAAGTGTCGTATGTTTACATCACTACGTAGTTATTAGAACGGTCACGATGGCATATTAGAAGAAAACGATACCAAGAAAAGACACACATAAGGAGCTTTTCAAAGTTACTTATTAGAACATGAAAGTATACAAATTATTTCAAAATCAATTATGACTGATCTAACTGCTAATGGCATATCTGAAGAATGGCAGATGACAAAGGAAAACAAAACTGCAGGACAGAAGAAGAACCATAAGAAAAGAAAGGGAGTATGGAATAACTGGTGAGCACAAGCTGTTAAAAAGAAGAGGATACAGAAAAAGAGTTGGCGCTACAACAGTACATACATACATTATTTGTAAAGGCTACTTTAAATAAATAAATAAATAAATTATATATATATATATATATATATATATATATATATATATATATATATATATATATGCAAGAGAGAGAATAAGAGAAAGAGTAAGACAGAGAGAGAGAAAGAGAGAGATATTGAATTGTGAAATGGAATTGTGTAAATTGGGTGCTTATTATCTCTATATTCATTTTTCTTTGTGAATCCATTACTTCAGTTAATGATAAACAATTTTAAAGTTTCTGGAGGATTTATGTTTCTGAAATGCAAATTTGGCACAGCAAATAATTTTCAAACACTTTTGAGTGATTATTGCGGCTCTACCATTCGGAATATCAAATAAGTTTATTACACCTAATATGCTTGAAATGGACTTGAGAGAATTGTTCAAAGTTTTGTTGTTTCTTCCCTGGACTCCCTGTGGAGAGGATGGAGCGAGAGAGAGACGGAGAGAGAGAGACGGAGAGAGAGAGACGGAGAGAGAGAGAGACGGAGAGAGAGAGACGGAGAGAGAGAGAGAGAGAGAGAGGGAGAGAGAGAGACGAGAGAGAGAGCGGAGAGAGAGAGAGAGAGAGAAAGCGGAGAGAGAGAGACGAGAGAGAGAGAGACGGAGAGAGAGAGAGGAGAGAGAGAGACGGAAGAGAGAGGGGAGAGAGAGGCGGAGAGAGAAGAGCGGAGAGAGAGACGAGAGAGAGGGACGAGAGAGAGAGGAGACGGAGAGGAGAGAGGGAGACGGAGAGAGAGAGAGAGGAGAGAGGGAGAGAGAGGGAGACGGAGAGAGAGAGGGGAGACGGAGAGGGGAGAGCGAGAGAGGAGACGGAGAGGAGAGGGGAGAGGAGAGAGAGAGAGGGAGAGAGGAGAGGAGGGAGGACGGAGAGAGGGGAGACGAGAGAGAGGGAGACGGAGAGAGGGACGGAGAGAGAGGGGAGAGAGAGGGGAGAGACGGAGAGAGAGACGGAGAGAGAGGGGAGACGAGAGGAGACGGAGGAGAGGAGGAGACGGAGAGGGAGACGAGAGAGAGAGACGGAGAGAGAGGGAGACGGAGAGAGAGGGGAGACGGAGAGAGAGAGGAGACGGAGAGGAGAGGAGACGGAGAGAGAGAGGAGACGAGAGAGAGGGACGGAGAGAGAGACGGAGAGGAGGGAGAGAGAGAGGAGGAGACGGAGAGAGGGAGGGAGAGAGAGAGAGGAGGAGACAGAGAGAGGAGGAGACAGAGAGAGGAGGAGACGGAGAGAGAGGGAGGGAGACGAGAGAGAGGAGAGGGACAGGAGAGAGGAGGAGAGACGAGAGAGAGGAGGAGCGGAGAGAGGAGACGGAGACGGAGAGAGGAGAGACGGAGGAGAGAGGACGGAGGAGAGAGAGACAGACGGAGAGAGAGGGACAGACGAGGAGGAGACAGACGAGGAGGAGACGGACGAGAGGAGAGACAGACGGAGGAGGAGACGGACGGAGGAGGAGACGGACGAGAGAGACGGACGGAGAGGAGACAGACGGAGAGGAGACAGACGGAGGAGGCAGACGGAGAGGGAGGGAGACGGACGGAGGAGGAGGAGAGGAGGGGAGGGAGACAGGGGAGGGAGTGAGGAGGAGACGGGGAGGGGAGACTGGAGGAGGGGAGACAGGGGAGTGGAGACGGGGAGGGGAGACAGGGGAGGGGAGGACGGGAGGAGGAGGAGGGAGGAGGGGGGAGGCAGGGGAGGGGGGGCGGGGGGAGGACAGAGAGAGGAGACGGGGAGGAGACGGGGAGAGGGAGAGCAGGGAGAGGGAGGCAAGGGAGAGGGGAGACAGGGAGAGGGGACAGGGGAGAGGAGACAGGGAGAGGAGACAGGGAGAGGGAGACGGGAGAGGGGAGGAGGGAGACGGAGAGGGAGACGGAGAGAGCGGGGAGAGGAGACGGGAGAGGAGACGGGAGAGGAGACGGGAGAGGAGACGGGAGAGGGAGACGGGGAGAGAGACAGACAGACACTGTCTTTGCACTAAGAGCCTGTGCAATGAAGTTGATAGATATATGGGGTAGGCCATACAAAATGGTTATGGGCAAGTTTATAAAGTTGCATACTCTGTCTCCAACCTGCCCTAACATATTTTGGGGAATTGTGACGTTATTCCCCCACCACCCTGGCCAACTGACAATCATCATGCCACTTGATACGGAAATGTTACTTCCAGTCACTGAGGATGAGCTACTTCAGGTAATCAGTAGAACTGGTAATTCCAAGGCTCCAGAACTGGATACTATCCCCAACATCGCCCTCATGACTGCAATAGGCGTTCGTAGTGAAATATTCGTGGACCTCTACGACTGATGTCTGAGAGAAGGGATATTTTCTGAGAGGTGGATGAAGCAACACAACTGGAAGAACAATGGCTTCACGCCAAATCCTTGGTACGGCATGTTCCCAAATCTTGTTGAAAAGGCGGAGGAGGAAGGAGCATGTTCAGGTAGGTGTTTCAACATTTGATTACTTATCTCGTCTGATCCTTGAGCAGAATCTTTCGCACACACGAAAGTACAGGAAAACTCATCCATGGAGAAAAAGGGCATTGTAATCTTCCTCCATGCAACTCGAGAAATCTAATTTGCTGTTTTCAATTCTTCTTTTGGTTTTTTAAAGCCAGGGGGATAGTGTACGAAGTTGGAGATATGCTGTAAGCTAATTCTTCGGCAATATCTTCTGGAGAGGTAAGGAGATTGCCATTTACCAGAAGCCCTGAGACAGACGGCGAAGGGAGTCTTCCACCAATTTGTCAGACCTTTCGTCACACTACTTTAGGGGGCGTATGACAAGAGAGTGATGAAATATAAGCTCTCCAGGATGCAGCCTTACTTTCCCGTATGGTCAATCTAGCTCTGGCATTATAGAATTTATCATGACTGGGAACCTACTAAGATTTCACAATGCCCGCAATGCATAATGTAAGAAAATTAAGTGTTCAATTAAATTATGTGTATGTGCGGTTTGAGGAGTGACTGGATTGAGAGACCCAGAAAAGTTTTTACCTTTCCATCAGCCAATGTCATATTGGTTATTTTCAATGTCATGAGATTGTTTGAAACGCAAAACTGCATTGAAACACTTTTTCTTTTGGAAACTATTAATTTTTTTATTACGAAACTTGTGAAATCATATAATTTGTTTCTTTTTGCAAAGATCATTTGCGTCATCAGCAAACAACTGTTTTTCGTTTCTAATGACTACGGCACATCTTTTATATATAAAAGAAAAGAAGATAGGGCCTAAGATGGAGCCTTACGTGACCCCCCTACTCAATTGACAAAGAATTGCAAATATGAGTAATTATCTTTTCTCCCAGTACGCTATTTCTACTCTTTGCAAACTATGTTAAGGTAAGAAGAGATCCAATTTGGGCAATGATGAAGAAGAGATCCAATTTGCCATGAATTCCGTATGAACGCGCCGAACGTGCCAACCAGAGGTGCAGCGTTAGCCACGTCACAGAGCTCATTTTGCGAAAAGCATGAGGACTATGGAGCCAGAGAACCACGGAGCCGTGGAGAAAAAAGTAGACTTGACAAAAATCCTAGGTGAGTGGCACTTGGACTAAGAAGCTCGGCGAGATGCGCTTGGTGCAAAATCTCAGTGACGAACGGACTTGACGGCAGAGTGCAGTTTCAAATACTGAAATCGACAAGTATACGCGACAAAATTGACTTGACAAAGCTTGGGCAACTACTGGCAGAATATTGATTTCCCAGCGTGCGACTGGCCAACATTTGCTGCCTAAATGACCCGAACAGGCATCACTTGCCATCGGAATTAATTCCGGGCGATGGGCTAACTGGATCGACACCCTAAGTATATCAGAGAGGGTGTGCAGTCCGACCATCCTGCGTCAACGCGGTCAAGGCGACGTTTGACGACCTGGGACTCGCGCAACGAAGTTACGTCACTTCGCAGGTGGCTGCGGACGGCTACTGGCTTCCCTGGTGCGGTCATCGGCAGCCCGGGACTTTTCCTACCATCTACGGGGCTTCTTCAACGGCATCTTGGCGAACCTTTTCCCGCCGGGACCGATCGGTAACGGACGTATAATCCTCTTGACGTGAGGTAGCAACGTCACTGTCACCACCATTCTGTGTTCATCTCCATTTCTCGAAGTAATCACTCGAACTTGAGATAGTTGAATCGTATTAGTAAAAAGACAAATAGTATGCAAGACTTTTTTCTTACAATAAACTGTTCCCGCCACTTCGACAAGTTGCACTTCCAAAAAACCTCCGTCTCTGTGTATTAATGTACTAGTTAGTAAACAAAGTGCAAACCTTCGACCCAGAGCGCTCACCCCTGAGATGCTTATTTATTTTATTTTACGTAAAAAAAACAGTTAAAAACTGCGTATGACGTGCTATGGGGAAAAGTGAATTGTGTGCACATTTTCAAAATTCTGATCCCTACACTAAGTCATACTACTTAAATTTGAATTTTTGAAAGGGAGAAAAAAAACTCCCATGTAATAAAATCTATTTTCAAGGATAAATAAGCAATAAATTTTGAATTTTGAAAGGGAGAAAAAACAAAAAACAAAAATAACTCCCATGTAATAAAATCTATTTTCAAAGATAAATAAGCAATAAATTTTGGCTCTTATTACTTCCAGCCGCGACAACATGGAAATGACAATTTGAATAATTGTATTTCCCACTGAATTCTAGAAGACGTGCACAGAAAATGAAGTTACATTTATGTCCATAAGCAAAACAAGGGGCCATCTCAGCATTTGCTCAATGGATCAGGGAAACTGGACGAAAAATCTGATTGAGATACTCAATGCCGGTGGCAGGTAAGAGGCACACTTGGCGCCCTATAAACAAATTTAGCATCTTATGTGTGATGATAACTCTCCCTTAGAGTGGAGACATATCAGCTTAGTTTCATCACATAATTAGGCCCTCCAGCAAGTGTTACATCACAGTATACAATGCTTCCATAGTCCAAAACCGATCGAATAAGTATCATATACAACCATTTATACGACAGACATGCGATCGGCACCCCATGAAGTACAACTAAGGGTGCGAAGTAGATTTAATTTACACGACGTCTTTGTCCCTTGATGTCATGTTTTCATGTCAGGCTTTTGTCGAACGTCAGACCGAGAAAGAAAGCCGCGTCAACAAACGGGAGTTGGTCAGATCACATCACAGATTCGAGTAATTGTGGAGGTGATATATCCTGCAGAAGTGGAGAACTTAAACCACTTGCATTTTGAAGCGGAGAACTTAAATCCAGTTTTTCCGCTCCATTCGTCTATTCAGGACGAGTTGTATCTGCTTTTCAATGACGTTCACGCCCTTGGATGCGCAGAGAATGGCAAAACCATCAAAAAGCGAAGCCTTTACAGGCTCTCGTACGACTGACGCTTTGTTGCTGATTCTAATAGTAAACAGACTGGCGCTCAGAATTAACACTTGAACTCCCAGGGGGACTCCAAAGGGTGACAGCAAGATAATTTTCCGCCCACGCGGACTCGAAAAGATCTTGAAGAGACGAAGTTCACAAAGAAGGAAGCAGTCCTCTTAGTCCCCAAGAGTGCAAAGTGCGAAGTATGCCGTGCCTCCAGGTCATGTCATATGCTTTCTCAATGTCAAAGATGAGGGCTAAGAGGTATCTGCGAAGCAAGTGACCAAGTGATCCAAAGTAGATCGATGCTTCCTGAAGCCACACTGTATTCATAATAAAAAGTTTCTTTGCTCCAGGAGCCAGACCAGACGGCGGTTAACCATTCCCTCCAATAGCTTACAGATGGCAGTTAGTAAGTGAAATCGGGCGATAACTCGAGGGGATCATTCGGTCCTTTCCTTCTTTAGGAATAGGGATGACTACAACTTAGCGCCAGGTGTCATAAATGAAGTGTTCGTTCCAAATGCGGTTGAGATTGAGGAACGATCGAGCCTTCTCAGGTAGATGTTTACCATTTGATTGAGGATTTGGTCAGGCCATGGAGCAATCTTTCAAAAGAGCAAGAGCAGACGTTAATTATTCCATAGAGAAGGGAGAGTTACATTGCTCTTCTCTGATACTAGAAAAATCCAGTGTATGTTTTCGCATCTCCTGTAATTTGCGTTACATTACGTTACTTCACAACGCACTGACATATGACATTAAACAATTAAAGTCCGTACACAAAGTAACAGTAAAATATTTTCTGCTGAATAACCGTTTCCGTACAATTAGCGACTATAGTGATCATCGAAAAGAAAAAATGTTTATTTTAACAAAATAATGATATATAATGGATTAGTTTAATTTGTATTGTATTATTTCTTTTAAGAAAACTTCAGTGTACTTCAGCTTCCGGATCAATGACCCCCCTCTCGATCAGGTTTTTGTCCAGTTTCCCTGATCCATTGAGCAAATGTTGAGATGGCCCCTGGTTTTACTTCTGGACTTAAATGTAGCTTTACTATGCGCACATTTTGTTGAGGTCTCCTTTTGCTTGTAGTGGTAGCAGTAGAGCTGAGTTTGATTGTTAGCAATGCAAAAAAATCAAATCTGCAGTTCGTTTATCATTGCAAATAGTTTTTCTATAACTCGGGAACGAAAAGTCTAGATTTTCAAATGTTGATAATCTCCCGCTTTTCTAATATTTTCTTATATTAAGATTATTATTGTTTTAACTTTCAACTATTTATCGTTAAAATGTTGGGATGGGATTCTGGTACCCAAGAAAACGCGTGCAAACATTCTTCTCCCCCATACGTCAAATACAGTTTTTACTGTTTTTTGACCAAATAAATCAAAATCAAATTGCGAAAACCTACAGAAACTCATGGAGAACTGGAGATGTTCTCATAACGAGAAACCAGTTGCTCTGCCGCATCTTCAGGGGAGATCAGATTTCCCACCTGTAACCCTGGAACGTTCGGAGGAAGTCTTCCCCCAATTTGGCGGACCTTTCACCATACCACTTTAGAAAGAGTACGGCGAGAGAATAAAGATACTCTCCAACACGTTTTGCTATCGCGTATGACCATTCTGGCCCTGGCTCTACACCTCTTATATTCGATTGTTTTCATATGTAGGGAACTTATTTAGCTTAGACAACGATCGATTCCGCTCCAGCGGTGGCGCAGTTGTCGTTCCACCAGGGAACTGGAGGACATCGTGGTCGGCCCGTCGTTCTGCGTAAGGCCATGCTCGAGGCGTCGAGAACGGCTTCGGTGCAGTGAGCAGCCATACAATTAATATTGTGGGGGCACTGGTCTAGTATGTGCAGTTCTTTACCTATTTGGCCCAGTCACCGCGCTAGATTGAATTGAATTTGCCTTATTTTACGTGGCGAGACTCAGGCCATGAGGCCTGCTCTTCCGTCTGACCACACAAATTTCGTTACACTCCTTTCACCAACCATAGGAGAAAGAAGGTATTACTTGGACGACGAAACAGGCGATTTGAATTTAGCTCAGAGGCGTCATTTAGGCTTGAGGATCTTTTACATGCAGTAAATGTACTAACACGGGACAGCCGGCTTTACTTCCTCCGAAGGAAGGCGTACGAAGGATTTTTTCGCCCTTAAAAATCCACGGCTTCGATCAGGTTTGAACCCGCAAACTTGGGTATAGCAGTCCGATACGCTAACCGCTACACCATCGCCGCCGCTTGATTGACCACTGGGGTGGGCGAAGATCAAGATGGGGTACATGTAAGTGGACCAGGATTGGAAAATGGTCGCATCCATGGATGGCCTTTAGGACTGTCCAGTCTATAAGCATGGATAAAGACGGACTGAATAAAAGCGAGATCTATATGGGAAAAGGTGTTGGACGTCAGGGAGAAATGAGTGACAAGGCCAATATTTAGAAGAACCAAATTAAATGTCTACGATATTTTCCCCAAGGATACCTCTCTGGCAAGACCTTGCTGCAACCCAGACAGGACTATGAGCATTGTAGTTCCCAAGAGTGAGAAAAGGTGAGGCCAGTTGAGAAATAAGTTACAAAGTCATCTTGCGACACGGCTTGTCCAGGTGGGATATAGACGTTGCAAATGGTTATCGAGTTAGTACGGAAATTTATACGGACGCAAGTTGTCTGGAGACTGGTTCGCACGTCTATTTCTTCGGACACCAGGAAGTCCCAAATGTAGCCAGTCACTAATGTAGCGACTCCGCCATGGGCACGGCGACCATCGTCTTGCTTGTAAGAACGAAAGCCGCGAACAGAGGGGGAAAGTTCAGGAAGGAGAGTACTCGTGATTCCTGAAGACAGATAATAGGTCTATGTCGAGAGATTATAACTTTTAATTCGTCTAACCGAGTACGGGAAACCATTGAGATTCCACGAGAGGAGAGCCATGTTTTTTCAGGAGTGAAGATTTCTTTTGTTTTTCTTCTGAGGAAAAGTAAACGAGCTCGTACGTGGCTCCTCGTCCACTGCAGAGTCATCTTGACTGCTGCTAGAAAGGGCCGCGTGTCTGGGTGCCTTCACGCCCTTAGATACGGGTGACCGGGATCTAGAAATAGGTCATTACGGTCTCAAGTTTCCGGGGTTCACGCCGTTGGGTGTTTGTTGAGACATTTGTAGTTGTCTTTTTTGTTTCAGACGGTAAGGTTGGTATAGTGTCCGTTTCCGCAGACGATATCTTTTAGGTACACCTGACAGGTAAAGTCGCATACAGATGTTGGTTGTACCTCAGCGCTCGTTTGGCAACTCGGACGATTTTGACACACTCAAGGTGTTGGCAAAACTTCTGGAGAGAATCACCGGATTTTCTGTAAGGAATCGCCGATGCGCTTCAAAACGACAGTTTCTCAGATACTAGGATTTTTCGTATCTCTCTTTTTCAAAAATTGGAAAATTATTGGAGATTGATGGGTGGTCTCCGGTGCAGTTTACGCATTTGGGTCCGGATTCGCATTCCGAGTTGTGGCACTCAGGCGCAGACCACTGACGCTGCCCATGCAGTGTTGCTGGGTATGGCCGAACCTCTGCCACTTAAAGCAGCGCTGAGGGTTCGGCACATACTGACGCACGCAGATTGTAGAAACCGCATAATTTATTTTTTATTTATTTTACTTCAAAGAACAGTTAGAACTGCGTATGACGTGCTATGGGGAAAAGTGGATTGTGTGAACCTTTTCAAAATTCTGTGATCCCTACACTGTCATATACTATTAAAATTTTGAAAAAAAAAAAAAAAAAAATCTCCCATGTAAAAAAATATATTTTCAAGGATAAAAAGGCAATAAATTTTGGCTCTTATCCGTGTTGTCCTTCTGAATAATACTTCCTGCCGCGACAACATGGAAACGATAATTTGAATAATTGTATTTCCCACTTAACTCTAGAAGACGTGCACAGAAAATGAAGTTACATTTATGTCCAGAAGCAAAACAAGGGCCATCTCAGCATTTGCTCAATGAATCAGGGAAAATGGACGAAAAACCTGATCGAGATGGGGGTCATTGACCCGGAGGCTGCAATACAATACTTGTTACAGGTTGTTTATACACATTTATACAGCCCAAATGGTAAATAATGCATTATGTATCATTGTTAAAATTAATGTTACTTTTCTTGTGATGCTCAGTATAGTCCCTAATTGTATAGAAACAGTTATGCAGCAGAAACGATTTCACTTGGGATTTAAACTTTTCTATCGAATTTAATCGTTTAATGTCATCTGGCAAAAGATCTTGGGAAGAGAGGGGCGGTCAAATGTAAGGATCAACGTTGAGGTGAGTACACCGTTCACCTTCCGCTGAATCCCGTGCACGTCAGTAACTCCCTCAAAGAAAAAACGTTTTCAGGTCTTCATCGGTTTCGGTAGCGAAATCATGGTTAACTGCACCCTTACACAAGTTTAATATAGGGTGGATAGACACTTGAACCTGAAGGCAGGCTATTTCCTTCACTTATAAAACCTTGTCAATCTGTTCATCTGACCGACACTCGAAAAGAATGGTTTTAGTGCGCTGACGAACGACTGTCTGGAACTTCCCAGATTTCTCTTCAGCCATTGCAAGTTTTATAGAACTTACGCTTTTCATTGTTTTTCCTTCTTCACTGCAAGTTATTACAAGGGTTTGGTTAGCTTCACACTTTCTTTGCAGAAGAAGCTTTCTAGATCAATATTTCTTTCATTTAGTCTCCTGTTTCTTTGGAAAGAGGGGGGTTATCCATGAAAGGGATTCGAATTCATTCCCGTGGTTCCCACCCACAATGAAGCCCAACAAGGGGACACATTGCTGAAGTGTCAGGGTTGTCAGGAATATCGTAGGGAGTGACATGGTTTATTCCCCGCCGCACACTCGTATGGGGACACCATGACGCACCCCACTCACCATGGATTTCAGTCAGCTCTAGTCCGAGCCGATTGATTGGGAATGGGTTAGCTCCCGACAGCCCGTCTAGAGGAGTCCGAAGCCAAAGAAAGTGTATTGGCACCTACAAGGTGCACAGACCTCCCCTCAGTCACCGGGGCTCACCGGTGTTCGCATAGCGAACATGGCTAGAATGGGTCTATCAACAAGGAACCAGCGTCAAGGCGACAGTCGGGAACGCATACACAGACACCCTCAAACTTCCAGGTCACCCCATTTCCATCGGCACGGCACACATGAGTGGGCGTTCGCTATACAGAGAAGGCCAGTGAGGAAGAAAAAGGGGGGGTGATAAAAGAATGGTTGCATGAAATGATAAGCAAGAGAGTGAAAGATGGAGAAAGGAACACATGAGAGCCTTCTCTGCATCCCCCTGTCAGCATGTGGACCGACCTACCTCGACGTGTCACTGACTATTCTGAGGATTTCTCTGGAAGACATTTCGGAAACAAACATTGTATTGAAAAATTTTGGAGAAACTTCTGATATTGAATTTTCTGGTTTTAGTCCCTTTGTGAGATGAACTCTCGAAAAGTGTAAGTTGAAAATACTTTTCCTTCATTGCTAACTTCTCTATTATCTCATACAGCAACATCCTCTGCAAAGATTTAAGATGTCTTTTTTATGATATTCCACATTGCTTTCATTTTGTTATTGGTAGGGTTTTGATTCTGATGTCTTAAAAATTCTTTGAAAATGATCTATTAAATGACTTAAAAATAAGAGGAAAATGACCTATAATATGACTTAAGAATTATGGGAAAATTACCTAATTGTTATTTAAATACTCAAAAATTTGTATGAAATATTGCATGTATATTCAATAAATTTTACAACTTTAAATAAAATTTATTTATATAAAATGATATTTAATAAAACGTCTTTATTTTAGGAGAAAATGTATTTCTTAGCCCCGATCTTCCAACTGTCAGTCTTGAAAGGTCGAGGAAGTTACCGAAGATCCGTGTAATTTTGAGGGTTCAAAAAATTTAGTCAACTGCAGAAGTGAATTTCGTCATGAACTGACAATATAATAAAAACTGATTTAATGTGTCATTGTAAATTCATTCAAAACTTTCAAAACACTAACAAAAAATGCAAAAAGTAAACAATGTGAAAATGACAAAAATTACGCAAAGTAAAAAAAAAAAAGACCTAAAAATTAAAAATGTTAAAAAATTACCCAATAGCTATACAACCCTATCAACTATGTCGTGATAAACATTAATTTACAAGTTAGTTACTTCTAGAATGCACCAATGAAAAGATGACACCATCAGAATCCAAGCCCTGGTTATTAGCATTTAAAATATCCTTTCCATTTTTGATTTTTTTTAATGTTTGTTTTTAAATAATGTTCTAATTTGTGTTATCCAAGTATTGTTTTTCTTTGAATGTTGCATTTAAAATAACTGCAAAAATAATCAATGCTAGACAGAAAAATAATGCAGAAGTTAAATTACAAGAACAATCTGCATTTTGGAAATGGTACTCATATGACTTTTCTAGTATTACAAGCTGTCAAGTTGGAAATCTACACAGTCTTTATTGACTTTGAGAAAGCTTTTGTTGTAAATCAACATAAAATGGAATTTAATGAACAAAAGTGGATACCATAAACACCTCATAAAACCCTCAAAAGTTTATATCAAGTTACAGAAATTATACACTCTTTAAAAATGCAGCTGAACCCAGAAGGACTCTACCAATCAGCTGCAAACTTAGTTTTACAACATCAGAGGCCCCTCAATACACACACATATACCAGGTTTTTAGTTTAACTTTCAAGCCATGCATAGAAACACCACCACTTGTTTGGGCAATTTGGCAACTGTGTGTCTTTGCCTTCTTTCAAGACAATCATGGCTGGCATGTCGAGAAGCAGAGGAGGAGGTGAGCATCAGATCATAAGCTGTAGCAACCTTCCTGTTTCAGTTTTTTCCCCATTCAAGAGTTTAGGTGGGCAGGTACCCGGATCACATGACCGAACCTTTACGCACTGCACAGAATGGGGATGGGGGAGGAACAGGAGCAGGCAAACTTTAGGTGATTCTGTTCAGTATGTAAAGCAGTAAAAACAAAGCTGTAATACTGAAGATATGGAGGGAAGTTATGATTAATGTTTCAATTTATTAACGGCAAAGTAGCAATAATGATTATTTAATGAAAGCTGGCTCAGAGAGAAATCAGAAAGATAACTTGTGAAACATTGAAGAGCTTGGTGGTAATGATTCACAAGACCTCTTTCTATTTCTATATAAGATATATAAAAAATATTATTATTATTATTATTATTATTATTATTATTATTATTATTATTATTATTTTGCACTTACTTGGGGCACACGGTCGGGGTTTGCTAAAACTGGGGATGCTGAAGGTATTTCACACATTGCAAAGTTGCCAAAATAAGAGGTGTTCGCTGGCATGGGTTGAAAAACTAAAGATCCTGTATATATACACACACTCACAGCCCACACACATTTATTTTTTCATTCAGTGATAAATAAACATGAATTATATCTGTATTACTACCCTTACTACTAAAGAAGGAACTTCAATGATAAACTAAGAGAGGGGGTGGGCCCATGTGAATGCAAAATAATGTTATTAATAAGTAGTCATTTTCTATTTGATGTTGATCCATTATTACACAGTTATTAATACTTCACTCTTCTCTTATGGATTATTTCTAGTATTTACTTCTTTAGAGAAGTTTTCTGCACTTTGAAGAGGCAAAATCATGAATTTTGTTAAAAAAAAAAAAAAAGGTCTAAAAAAAAAAAAAACATGTTCAACACTCATGAAATTTAAGTTATTAAAACACGATCATGCCATGCAATTTTATAACGTCTTTTAGAAGCTTCATTTTGGAAAATTAAAGTTCTACACATGCATTAGTCTCAAAGAAAGTGAGAAAAATTTCTATAGCTATTTATATAATGGGGAATGGTGATAAAACATTCTCATTATTCAAGAAACTGCACTAATTTACTTGGAGTCGAACCACTAAGTACCAAGAGAGAGGAAGAGAAAGACAGAAAGAGAAAGATAGAAAAAGAAAAAGTGAGGGGAGGAGAGAAATGCAATTTAAGGTATAGTAAAAACAATCTAGTATTACAAGGAATAAAAGCTTAAAATTTGGCAAAATGAGTATGTGAAATAATTTTATAAAAATTCCTTAACCAAACAATAACATTACTTCCATCTACAAGAAAAACAATAGGTATTAAATGTCTTCATCAGATTACTTTGAAAAAGGGTATAGTGGGGTGAAACACTGGTGTGATGAGTCAAAGCAGAGCACAGCAAGACGAGTATTGCAAGTAAGTGCAAAACAACAGGAAAGCAAAGAACTGCCACAATATTAAATACAAAGGATAAATTCTGTGCGATGTTGCCAATAAAATAAATGAACTGTTAAGTTTGAAGTATTTTGCTCTTGAACTCATCTGCTAGAGTATAGTATATTCTTAGAGAATACTGACATACTTTATTCATAGTTTGAATTACTTTTTTGTATAATACAAATACCCCCCAATGTAACCAATTCACAAATGGTTTATGTGAAATTATTCATCAAAATTTACATTCAAAAACAAGAACATGGCAAATTTTTCCAATTACACTCTACTATAATTTATTTCAATCTTATCTTTTTTTGTCAATGCAATGTTTTTATAAACACAAATTTCAATTAAAGAACTAAACATTTTGTAAACACCAGTGACACGCATAATTGTGAACAGAGTTTGCATAAGACAACTGTGCACTCTTAACAATAAAACCAATAAATTGCAAGCAATGGCTTGCATTCTAACACTCGAATACCCAGGTATCTAGTTACCAGTCTTTACCTACAAGTCTTGCAGTAATTACCAATTACCTGCAACTGATCTGTACTTGTGCATCGCAAGGCGCATAAGCATATGGTATCTGAGCACTTACGTGATCATGATACAATATATGAGCACTTACATGATCATTTGGAGCATACTGTCCAGCATGTGTAGGAAGAACTTCTCCAATATAATAGACAACTGCTAAACTAACTTCAACATCAGCAAATGGGGAAGTCCGCCATTCTCCTATTGCACGTGTAGCCAATTCCATTATGTAATTAAATACTAAGTCCTTATTTAAGCCAACCAGATTATCAAAAACCACTTTCAAATTTTTCCTGAAAATTAAACATCACATTAACTAATTGACAAATTCTCTCTATTTGCACACTTTAAACTCATTTAATAAACCAATTTCATGATTTACTTTTTTTAATTTGTTGCATCTTACTAATTCATATCATTATTAATCGACGTGAGACTCAAAGCATGATTGAGTATGCTTTTCATGCTTTTTGCAGAGTAATCCTCCATTAATACTTGTTATGTATGTTTCGTCAGTCAGTTGTCAAAGGACCACCAGGTAGCATCTCCGCGTACATGCCTCTTTCATCACACACCCCTGCGTCACTACCTAACGGCCAGAATTAGAAAGGAATTAGGAAAGGGGTAGTGGTTAGGACACTTCACAAGGGTTGGACTAGCCCCTGTGAAGCAGGCAGACGTGTTTTGTCGGAACAAATTTCACATGAGCTTGTACACACAGCATTTTCTGAAGGTTTAAGGAATAAATTTAGGATAATAATAAAAATGCCATTAATATATCTAAAAGATACAAGAGATTTTTCTGTATTGCGAAGTTGACATTTCTCTTAATCAATACCAAAATCTTTGCCAACAGCATTAAGAAAATGGCAATTGTCAATCAAGTAGTTATTAATGATCAATATATTATGTAAAAATTCAACGTAAATGTTAATTTCAGACATAAAACGTTATATTCCTGTTGGACACAACACAACTTGCAGGAAAGCGTTAGCTATCAAATAACTTTAGACGCCAAGCACACATCTGTTCTAAGAATCTTTACCAAAAGTAAACTAAAATATTAAATATTGAGCAGCACATTACCACATTAAACTTTTCCTTTTGTCACAAACTCAAAATTCATTAGTACTAGTAAATGCCTTTATACCTAATCAGAAAAATCAAATTATGACTTCACAATTGACATGATAAAACAGATAAAAAGCAACACAAATCAATTTTTCATGACCATTTATAAAAGAAGTATATTATTAAGAATGAGGGATGACCACTGAATGAGTAATAATGCAGGACAATAAATTTAACAAACAATAATGCTTTACTTAGACATTTTCAAGGAAACAATATAATAATACAGGAATGAAAAATACGAGCATATGGTACATTTTAGCTTGATTTTAGCTTTAAATTTCCCCATAATATAAAGCTTTATATCTCTGAATTGAAGAGAAAAATCAAATGGGCTTTTTTTTCAGACCTTTTCTTAGGACAAATGTTTAATAATCAAAGTTATATGTATGTATGTATGTATGTGTTTTCATAAATAATTATTTTTTTTATACATGCGGAGAAGGGAAAACCTAGTACGTAACTCTCATGCATTTTCCTCAGAATCTATTACAATTTCCAAAATAGCAAGATTTTGGAAATTGTTGAGCATGCCACTTTAATTTATATTTCACAGGAACAAAATTGTGACATTTAATTGGTCTACAAAGTTTCATGTATGTAGGATACATACTTTTTGAGAAAAATGCACTTGACTGAGAAAAAAATTACTTTTGAGAAAAAGCGTGTTAGTTTTGGCCAATCACCACATTTAATGTCAAAACATTTCTGGTACATAATCATTTCCACTTAACAAAAAATGTTAAGAACTTAGACACTATGCTAAATTAACAATCATTTAACCAATATGTCTACTATTTACAAAAAAATTGTCACTTTCTTCTGCTAGATGAAATAACTTTTTCCTGAAGTCAATGGCATAGATTTTGCACCAGTAGTTACAATTGTTTCTGTGGAATCATCTTTATTTTCACTCGTTTTCTTTGTGAAACGATTGCCAGAAATCTTTTGTATGCCAATATTCTTTATTTTTGAAAAGAATAATCTTTTCCCCTATGACATGGAAAAGATTATTCTACCTATTTTGGCGTCTTAGCAACAAAACGTGAAAAAAGCACCACACAACTCGCATAGCCAGAAATTTAAAAAGAAACAAATGTACAAGTTCAGTGAATGCAGACAACAGAGCATCCCATCTTTACAGAGTAGCCAATATACCCTAAAAATGATTTTGTTAGCAAAAAATATCCTGAAATGATTCTACAAATGAAGGAAAACAGAACTAGAACAGAGAAAGTGGGCGTAACCTATTTAAGAGGGTATGCACAGGGAGATTTAAATTTCAATTTAAACCATTTAAATGGTCCAAATGTGAGAAAAGTTTATATATTCTTCAAGAGGAAAGATTGGAGATTTTTTTGAGAAAGAAAACAAAATATCACATTTTTTGTCAAAATTAACTACCATCTGCCCTTAAGAGGTTATGGCATAGATATGAATTCTGGTCCCCCAATTAAAAACTTTTTAAAAAATGTAAAAGATTGATCTCCGAATATTTGATGAGACTACCCTGTTATGAAGTACAGTAATTGTACAATGAGACTTACAAATACAACATAAACAGAGTGGTAATGACAAATGACACTAAATGACTGCCGAAGAAATCCCATGATTATGTAATCGAGGAAGCAGTAAAATAAATAAATAAATAAATATATATAAAATGTTACTGCTCTTTTCTTTTTCTTTTTTCATCCTTTTTTTTAAGACTGCCCTGGTTAATTGGGACTCAGCAACACATTTGATTATATAGTATTGCTAAAAAATTAATAATCTACACCTCATAGTCCTACAACAACTAACAAAGGGGAGCTCAACAAAACATGTGCATAGTGAAGCTACATTTAATGAAGACAATGCCAAAGATTGTGTTGAGAAGAAAAGAAAGAGAAAGTCATGTTGCAATAACACAAATGTGTTTTGTCAAGAAAATAATGAAAAAATCATGTTGCAATAAAACAAATGGGTTGTAGCATAAACATGCTTCAATTGGCACAATTGATTGCATTTGTCATTGCAAGAGCACTGGTCAAGCTTCAAAAATCCATCTGCAAAGATGAGAATAACCAGTACATGGAAACACTCCAACTAAGCGACTTTCACTTCGTTATTTGTTTCAAAGTACTGTAACATTTGACAAGAGCCTTCTTCAGTGCTGGAAAGAGAGATGATCAAAAGACTTAAGAGGTGGCTACTACAATCTTCTGCTGTTGTGTGTGCCTAATTGCCTGATGATGATGGGAAATAACTACAGAAATTTTTTTTACTAATCATCTTCATTATTTTTAATATTTTAGAACAAAACTTATGTCTATGCATTCACTATACATACACATATTCATATACATAATTTTCTTGATCTACAAGCTTTCTAGCAAAACCATAGCATACCATTGAAATTATTTTATTTTTAATTCTAAAGAGTTTCAAATTAAAATTGTGGTACCTTTCCATAAACATTGCACATCAATGAATAAACAATAGTGAAAAGAAAATTTTAAAACCTGGAATCACAAGTCATATCAATACTTCATGTCAAACTTGATTTCCTACATAGGCCAAGTGCAAAGTATGTTTAATGTGTTGTTATTACAAGAAAATCATAGCAGAGCACTCAGCAATACACAAAGTTAAAATTAATCAAATAACAAGTGTTCTTGTTCAAAAACAGTGAGCAAATAGAGAATATGGAAAAAATTTGTTACTATAGTGTTGATAAGAAATTAAAAACTAAATTTGAATTTTTAGTGAAGTAAGACAATTTGCTGAAGACAACCACTCATTCTAATATCTCTCAACAACAATCCCAGAGTGTTTCAATATAATAAAATATTACTAAAATTGCACAATGTAATTAAATTTTCATACATGAGGATACTTTATATTAGTTATAAACCCAGCAATCTCCACTTTTTTCTGAAATTCAGTTACTGTTTTAAAAAGAACCACCAAGTAAAACCCCAAATACTCCATCAATTCTTAAAAATTGAATCAAATTAAAATCAAGAGACAAATAAATCCTACCAAAAATAGGAAATGTTCCACGATTTCTCAAGAAGAAGAAGAAGAAGAAGGAGGAGGAGGAGGAGAGGATGAAGGAGGAGAGGATGAAGGAGAAGAAGAAAAAGGAGAAGAAGAAAAAGGAGAAGAAAAAGGAGAAGAAGAAGAAAAAGGAGAAGAAGAAGAAAAAGGAGAAGAAGATGAAAAAGGAGAAGAGAAAAAAGAAGGAGAAAGAGAAGAAGGAGAAGAAAAGTTGAATGTCATTAATACAACTCTTGAGATGATTAGTTTAATATTATGGAGCTACTTTAAAACAACTATTTCCGGTTCATATTATTTTGTTTCAGTAACTACCGCTTTCATCAATTAATTTTTGAGTTCAATGATTTGTTGTTAACTACAATGATATCTTTAATGAATATGGTCACATTTCCTTTTACAGTTAGGCAGTAAACTGCTAGGATGACATAATTGGCATTTAAAACTCTGGGAGCTTTAAAAAATTCTCAATTTTGATACAATGAATTTTTGAAGATTACTGGTTTAGAAATTTATTTTGATTATTACAGAAAAGTAACACACTTTCCATGAAGTTTTAAGATCTCTAGATGTGGGTAAGATTCAATTCAAGGATTGTCCTAGTACTAATAATCAAATTTTAGAAAACTGTTACAACAATTATTTGAGTGAAAGTTTGATTTCCATTGAAATATAAAAATTTTCAAAAATTGCAAAAGTTAAAAATTTACTGGATCCCTTTCTACACCTATATTACTTAAGTCAGAATTACTTTGGAAATAAAATCTTGTCTAGAAAATTGTATCATTAATTAATGCCATGTACATTTTTCTTTACTTTCTTGCCCATACTTCATATGAAAGTTTTGTAATTGTGCGTCAGAAAGCATCAAATTTTTGACAGAAAAATTCTTATTGACGAGCCCTGGTAATGAAAAAGTCAATAAATCTTGTTCCTATATATAGTAAATTACTTCCTCTAACACACGTAGTTAGAATCAATGAAATGTGGGTCCTTGATAACGATAAATCAACTGACAGTGAAACGGCTCGCCGACTGTGGTGAATGCTAGTACTTAATATATTTGGGAGACAACTTGATTGCCAGGCTGAGGAATGCGCTCGGTATTCTTGGAAGCTGCCCTCACCCCTGCCTAGTCCGCAGCTATTAGCTGTCACAAATATATTGCTCCAAATGTCCGCAAGCAAAAATTAAAATGGCAAACGAGAATAAGTAAAACAAATAAGGCAAAAACACCCCGCTCCCCAAAAGCAAACAAGTTCAATCAGCTCCCGACTATACTAGGATTCCTAAATCTTCCAGCCTATTTTCTCCACAATTAATATTCCCTGATTGATTTAAATGAACTCTAGTATCTTTGAGTTTCAAATACATATTTTGATTTTTGACAGCACTTGACATTAAGTCCCAACATTTTCAAAATTTTTTCAAAAATGGTTCTCAATTTTTTTTTAACCTTGGATAGTGTAAAAGAATGGACCAGATCTTATTTTTGTTTAAATCTGATTTTTTAGAAAAGAGTTGTTGCATAATTCTGTGTGAAATGTAGGCAATTTTTAAATATTATTTTTCTGAACAAAAAAAAATCCAAATTTTTTCTTTACATTTTCTCTTTCTATGCATCAAAGGATGGTAAAACAAATTGGTGTTAGTCTTCTTTCCAGCAAACTCCCTGTATTTTCGAAAATTGCAAAAATTTAACATTTCAAAACAAATTAAAAGATACAAATTTTGGCCTTTAACAACAGTTTTAAAAAATCAGCTCTTTAAAAAAGGTCAGTACAATTTTTTGAAAAAAGTAGTTTTTTGCATAATTTGTGCTTGAAAGTTATGCAATTTCTAAATAAGCCAGGTCATCAGAAAGGTTTCCAATCCATATCCAGAACCTTCACCCCAGGGGAGACTTCTTAGATGATGACCTTTGGTCAACGACACTTTTTCCAAGCTGTCTAGCGCTGGAATTTGCAGCACTGAGGTGATAAATTTTTGCCAGGAAAAAAATTCATTTCCAGCACGATTGCATTTCCTATGTTTACTTGAGCTGAGGTTCAGAGAGTGAAATGGGACCTGTGACTTAAGTTCACTATAACCGAGAGTTCACTCAATCTGATTTCGTTATTATTGAGGTAAACTGTATTTTCAAATATAAAAAAATTATTGTAACATTGTAAAAGATAGAGATTTTGGTAAAAAAAATCTTCTCTTTTAAATACAATGTTTTGAAAAAAAAAAAATAGTAATTTCCATGTAATTTATGCTTAAAATTAATGGCATTTATAAAAAACACATTTTCTCCAAACCATTCTAATTTTTTCTTTTAATTTTTTGGAAAAAGGGGTTAAAATTTTTCATTGACACACTGAAGTTTCATAAACTTTGGTTTTCTGATATAAACTCTGATTTATATCTAATTTGAATTTTCTTTTCTATATATAGAGTGACTGCTTCTCATGATAAACATATTGCTTTTAAACTGGTTTAGTTTTATTTTTCTGTTCCTGTTTGAGTTTGTATATTCAGTTTAAAACGTGTAGAGATAAGAATACCCAGAGATGGCATCAGGAGGTTGCAAGAATCTGGTAATGCTTTTTATTTCGTCTGTGGCCAGTTTATGAAGAAAAGAGCAAAAAAGTACTAAGTGTCTTCTAAAATGTCCAAGGCCTACAAAGCGTATTTTGGTATGCCTGTTGGGGATCAAGACCAACCCTGGGAACCTTATTTGGCCTGTGAAAACGAACTTTTGAAGGCTACGTCAGTTTAAAAAACGGACTGAAATAAACACAATAAATTCCATGTTTAACTTAATATCCTGTTCTTTTGCAGGATGGTACACAAGGGAAATGAGGTGCATGAAGTTTGGTATACCAAGGATTTGGAGGGAGCCCACTGATTATTCAAGCAATTGTTACTTCTGTACTGTGTACCCTTCACAATGTAGAGCTGGCAAGAATGCTCTTGGTATAATTCATCCGAATCTTTCTTCATCCATTGCACCAGTATCGCATGGTCCAGACCTCTCTGTGCCCATTTTGTCAGAAAGAAGAGCAAAATTCTGATTCAGAAGAGTGGACAGTCAGATGCGAAAGTTGCAGATGCCGAGTTTCTAGTGGAGAGGAATCCATACTATTCTAATCAAGATGACAAAACTTATTTGGTGAATGATGTTGGTCTGACCAATTCAAATGCTGAGCTTTTGATATCAAGGTTTAAGCAATGCGACTTGTAGGATGTAAGGGTGAAAATCACAGCTAAAAATTAAGCCGTCATTAAATTTTCTCCACTTTTCTTCCTATCAAAATGGTCTTAGTCAAACCAACTGCTAATATCGTGGTAAACCACAACATTAGCAGTTGGTTTGACAACTTTGGAATCATTTTGAACTCAATTGAGTGGGGCCTCTTCATGGACAGCTCAAAGAGTCTCAAGGCTGTGCTACTATTTAATGGGAAGAAGTATCCATCTCTTCCTCTGGCTCATTTTGGGCATCTCAAAGAGAATTCAAGCAATATCATGATCCTTCTAGAAACCTTGAAGTATGATGAGTATGGATTTGAAATGATTGGGGACGTCAAGATGGTGGGTCTCCAAGATGGGTTTACCAAAGTCAACCTTTGTCTTTGGGATAGCAGAGACACTAAGGAGCAAGCAACTTTTGGTCTCAGCAGACCAAGTTCTCTGTGGGGACACAATGTAAAGTGATACTACTGTTTGAAAGCAAGAAAGTGTTTATGCCTCCATAAAAGTCAAAGCAGTTGTTTTTGTGAGACCACAAATAAAAAACGATCCTTCAATGCAACAAATTTCCAAAGATGCTTGATGAGAAGAAGAAAGGTGCTTGTACCAGGTTTGTTTGCAGCTTTTCAGTGATTTCTAAAGGATAACAAGGTTGAAAACTATGAGCAATTGATCCTGAAACACTTGAAGAACTAGTACAATGAGCTCAAGAATGTCGCTAAAGGTCATATGTTTGAAGCTCATGTTGTTCAAGGAGAATATGGGAGCTTATTACAGAGGAATAAGGAGAACACATCCATTTGGATATGATGCATTGATTGCAGCTTCCAGAGACAGTGTAATGAGTTTGATGGGAGACTATATATGGGGCTAATGCATAAAAGTGATTTAGAGTAAATGTAAACAAAAATTTTGTTATAATTGTGTATAAATATATATATATATATATATATATATATATATATATATATATATATATATATATATATATATATATATATATTTAAACAAGAAAAGTTAGTTTTGGTAGAAAAAATGAGAAAAATGGGTGGCTGAGAGGCCTGTTATTGGCTCTATGGTAGCTCATAAATAAATCCAAAATCCTTGTATAACAGCAAGGATGCAAGTGTTGTCCCTTGAAGACCTGCAATAATTGACAATCATCACACTACACCCTAATGGAATTATCAAAGATCGTTCATGAAGACCAAAAAGAAAAAAATTATCTGTAGTCAGAGCTACAAATTCCATTTTTTATTTTCAGTTCAGAATTATTTAAGACAGTCATTCTTTTTATTAAACACAAAACCACAAATGTGGTAATCACCCTAATTTAGATTATTAGAACATTTTAATAAAATTCTTTAATGTTTTAAGTTTTACAGTTCAACGTTTCATGGACTCTTCTTCAAGTCTCAAATTGCGTTATTTTTTGTTGGAATTATATCACATGAGAGAGAGAAGAGAAAGAGAAAAAGAGAGAGAGAGAAGAGAAAGAGAAAAAGAGAGAGAGAGAAGAGAAAGAGAGAGAAGAGAAAGAGAAAAAGAGAAGAGAAAGAAAGAAAAAGAGAGAAGAGAAAGAGAGAGAAGAGAAAAGAAAGAGAGAGAGAAGAGAAAGAAAGAGAGAGAAGAGAAAGAGAGAGAGAGAAGAAAAGAGAGAAGAGAAAGAAAAGAGAGAGAAGAGAAGAAAAAGAGAAGAGAAGTGAAAGAAAGAAGAAAAGTGAAAGAAAAGAGAGAGAGAAGAGAAAGAAAGAGAGAGAGAGAAAGAAGAGAGACAGAGAGAGAGAGAAGAGAAAGAAAGAGAGAGAGAGAGAGAGAGAAGAAGAGGGAAATGGATTCCAAAACATTTAAGACATTATTTTTGAAGAATTCAACAAGTTATCAAGGGAATTATAAATAAATTATATACATAAAACTAAAAACTAAGTGCTAAAACATCTACTACTCTCTTACCCGTACTTTCAAGCAAATCACGCAAAATGTAGTCAAATTTTCGAATTATTTGTATACGACCTTATTTCAAAATCTGTCTTTAAGGAAAAGATATCATGAAGGAAAAAAATTTGTCTTCATAATTGTAGTTATAGGATGATGCTGAAAAAATTTGTAATTTTTGCAATTTACAAAAAATTAAAGGTTTTCAATGAAAATGAGACCTTTGTGAATTAATCCACTTTTTCTTTACTAGAGCTCGGTAATAAAGTTTGTTGTTTTTTTTGGCACAGCATTACTTAACTTTCTCTTTACTGCATAAGCGATTGCGAGAAAGTAAAAATCAACGCACTTAGCAAATGTGTATTAATTGTATTACAAAACATTTCCAATCTCATGCACATTTAAATGTCACAGCTAACAAACTGTCCCAAAGACTGAATAAGCATACCAGCAAATTAATAAGTAAATAAATTAAGAAGGTACATCTGCGTTCTTTCTAAAAAAACTAAATAACAAGTACAATACCTGAAGTCCTGAAATTCTGCCTCATCCTCTCCATCATGATCAAATTTGTATGATTCATCATACTTCATCTTGTGTATCACTGTGACCATAAGCTGTTGTGTATTTTTAACTTGCTGTTCGTTAAGAGATGGCCTTCCTTTCAGGAACTAAAGAAAGGAAGGACATAATATAGCAAATGAATTCTTCAAAATCATCCAAGATTATATATAAATCCAAGTACCCTCAACATATAGCTCCTAAATAACACAGGAACAATTAAAATGCTATATTAACATTTTAAATAATAATTGTTATAATTCACACCATACAGATTAGGATACATCTGTCGTACATTGCCATATAAGAAAAAGGGAGGGAGGGAGGGAGGGAGGAGGGGGAGGGTGGGGAAAGGTGAGGAAAGGAGGGGGAGGAAAGGAGAGGAGGAGAGAAGAGGAGACAGGAGAGAGGGAAGGAGACACATAGTAGCACATGGACTTGAAACTTAGGCAGCTCCACACAATCAGTGTTTTGAAACTAGAGAGCAGCTACTCGCCTAATCCAGAGAAGTAGAGGTCCCCGTGGTATGTTTCAATCGATGTGTCCAAAGGACAGACACACTATGAGTGGGGGAGCTCCAAATGTTTGATGCTCCACAAATAGCTACACTACTTGAGATTTGGCAAGCAGACGCTAGCTGCTCACCAAATATACAAATGCATGGAGCTACCTTTATAGTGGTATCCTCAATGAAAACTATTTTGGTCATGCTAACATATGATCTTGAGTAAAAACATTAAATACTCTTCAAAGGGATAAATGCAAAATTCATTGTTTTATACTAACATGCACATAATCTTTGGCAAATTCCAACACAGCAGATGAAACATCATCATAATCATTTCCAAGAAAAGTTACCATAATCGGAACCTTTGCATCAATAGCTTGTTCAATAAAAGAAACTTTATCAGCTGGTCCATTTTTTTGGGTTCTGAAACAATATAGACAAAATAAATACATGACACTCACAGCAATAACACACTACCAATGACAGCAAAACTCATACTTGTTGAAAGAGTCCAAAAGAGCCAAACCAATACTATTTACCAAATGAGAGAGCTTAGTACAAAATTCACTGTCATCATCCTGAAATTAAACATTTTAAAAATAAGTACGCACATTACCAAACATAATAAGCGACAAAAATTTAAATGATAGGAATTGTTTAAGTTTTGTACTCACTGCAGTGCGAACAAATACTCCAACATTGTTCAGAACACAAATTAGGGACTCCACAAGTGTGAACTTCTCTAACGGGTCCATTCCCTTATGCACAATACTTTGCATGCATACAATAACAGATTCACGAACAGGTACCAGGTTTAAGAGCCTTAGCAAGGTACCAACAAAATGCTCATTAGCTACCAATCCAATATCAATCCAATGTATATAATTTGCTAAGGCTTCAAGACAATGGCTGGCCAGTTGTGGGTGACTCATTTCGTAGGTATTCTGAAAAGAAAACATCTTAAAGAGGATGGACAAATAATTAAGCAATCATTGCATGGATTACCTCATCTCTAATTGATATATTTGGAGAGGGCTGAAACACATTTTCATTCTTACAGAATTTAAAAGGGTTTCAAGATAGAAATTTTAATTTACCAAGCTCCTAGTTGATTTTTCTAAAGCATAACTATTAGTGATCAAGAATATAAGTTCAAAAGGGAATTTATATTCTTATCTTTATGTTCTTACGAACAAATTTTATTTAATTATTTTTTAACAGGTTCAATGGTCCCATACAATTTATGTTACAAAGAGTTGTGTGTTAAGAAAATTTTATTTAATTTTACTTATTTTACAATAACAAGAAATTATTGTCAACTATATTTTGAACATTGTTACATCTAGAAGATACTAAGAAATTGCGCAAAACGTGTTTTTACGTTTTTTAGCACTGCGATCAAGCGGTGACCGTGCAAGCCACGTGCCCATGCTGTGCTGCAACTGTGATGGCAGCAAAATGTGCCACCAATCCTTTTCAAATACTTTTTAATACACAAGACTGAATATTTTCTGATAAATTCTTGCCAAAAACACTGATTTCCATCTTTATTCAGAATTGAACAAAATTTGCACAGAAAATACACTTTTCCCCATACACTACTCCCCTCCACTTAGTAAATAAATACATATATAAATAAATCCGACAGCCCAAGTACCCAGGCGATGAAGATAGGTTGCTATCTTCCGTACACATGCACATAATCACAGACACACAAATTTTCTTTAATTAGCCGCCTGTTAATACACAAAGAATGTACTGTTCAGAACAACTCTTCTGAGAACATTCGAATTCGTTCGAAACCGTATTCCCAGGTGGGTAGTGGCCATAGCCCAAAAGAACTTCCGACAACACAAGTCGGATAACACTTTTTTGATTTTATTATTTATTTTTGATCTTAAATAATTAGATTTTATGTACTACACCTAGGTTGAAAGAACCAGACAACTGATTTTTCCACATATGAATTTTTCAAAACAGTTTAATGTGACGGCGATGGCCGATTAAGCTAGTTTCACTAAAAACAGCAAAGTGTTGAAATGCATATATTCAAAAGGCATTTGATCGAAGGGTTTGGCTGAGTAAAATTGAAAATTCACTGTCAGAACTTGAACCCTATGACTTCCCAGTCAGAATGGTAAGACACTGACTCTAAGCTAATTCAGACTGGAAACAAGCAGGAGTCAACGTGTTTTTTACTTTCTCGCTATGGAGTAGCATGCACCTTAAACTATCACTTGTATGAATGCATTGACATGTTTGATGTAAAAAGATAAAGTCAAAATCAAACTTTCCTTCAAGGTACCAACAACTTCAAATTTTAATTTTCCAGAAGTAAAAAAATATCTCAATTTCAAACACTACAATTCCCTTTTATATTTTTCTCTATTCTCAAATTTGAGGCGTAAATGTAACCTTTTAGTCAATAAATCATAAACCCAGGTCATGGATCACAGAAACATTCTCTCAAGCAATCAAATTTTGTGGAGTACGTGTGTGCCGATTTCGATCGTGAAAATGTAATAAATTTGCATTTGCTAGCATTCAAGATCAAATTGTTGCCAGCACACCATTGAGCAAAGTGTCGACTGCTGATTGCATTCTAGGAGTTATAAAACTTATTTTCCTGGAATATTATGCCATATCTCAGGCAGGATTGAACACTCAGGCAAAATACACCCAACGAGCTGCCTGAATTTGAAAAAATTCTAAATGCATAGCATAATGAACTTAATTTTGTGATCAGTTCATTTAAATGGACGTCCCATCTCAGGTTTGACTGAATTAAGAGACCCAAAATTTTAGTTACCTCAACATCAGTCATTTTTCCCATCGTTCATTATCAATGAAGTATACAATTATTTGAAATAAATACTGTACTGAAACAGCTTTCTTTTCTTTTTCTATTAATTTGTTATTTTTTTAAATATCTGATACAGCACTATTTACCGTTTATTGCAAATAATATTTGTATCATCCGCAAAAACAACTGTTCTTCCGTTTCCAACCGTCGAGAGATTGTAAAGTAAAGTAAAAAGAGAGATCTCAAACGGAACCCTGCGGGACTCCATGGGCAATTGCCCAGTTAGTGAATCAGAAAGGCGTCTGAAATAGTCATTGAATTATAAAATCACGTGCAGCTAGCAAGGTCATTTCAGGCATTCTTCCACCGAAGGTTGAGGAACTAGAAGGTAAGAAGAAAATGTTCAGAGACGTTCAAGTTATTAATGGTTATTTTGCGCGGACACGGCCATTGCACGTAGT
Source organism: Teleogryllus oceanicus (assembly GCA_964035755.1). Classification (NCBI taxonomy): domain Eukaryota; kingdom Metazoa; phylum Arthropoda; class Insecta; order Orthoptera; family Gryllidae; genus Teleogryllus; species Teleogryllus oceanicus. The sequence continues at coordinate 333,764,428 of CAXIVR010000001.1, read as the reverse complement.
TCAGCACACACATACTCAATCCAGGCTTCCTTCTAAACCTACTCCAGGGGTGGAACTAGCAGACCACCTCTGAGCAGGCGTGCCTCATGGATGTTCCCTTAAAGGCCAGGATGTGCCTATACAATTTTCATTGTCTCTGCCAGATGTCGGTCTCAGTTAACTATACCCGAGCTTTCTGGTTGGAAAACGTGAGATCTTGTTGGGATGGGAAATTGCCAGAGGGATTCAATTCTGCCAGGTTTCCTTTACATGCCACAAACATAACATAATCACTGTGTGATTTTTCCGCCTTTCGGAAATCCATGCGCCTGAGCCGGGATTGTACCCACGAACTGGGGTTTCAGAAGCCATTAAACTAACCATCATGGTGGAAATACATGGGTGGGTTCCTCCGATGCACCGATTTTAGCTGGTTCTGTGCATCACCAATTTGCGTCACGAACCATGCATGATCACAGCACGAGCACTTCGTTTGAAGAGCCACACCAGACGTTAGCCATCATGTTGCATGGAGAGCGAAAAGTGTTGAGAAACATTTTGAAAGTGGAACAAAGTGACAATTTTGAACAGTAACCAACCGACAATAATAAGATACAATATTTAAAAGAAATGCTTCATAAATCTGTTTCAATGTCTTGTAACGAGGTGACAATTTTGGTTTCTGGCTGCATTTAAAATTCCTACTAATATCATGGTGCAAACTGGTGTCTGAAGCTCATTGGTTGAGGTTGGATATGATGCCCCTACTAACCACTCACCCACGGCGCGACTTATCCGAAATAACTAAGCAAAGCAAATACACCAAAACAGTACAATAAAATACTATATATTTGCACAATGGTTTTGTTTTTTATTCTTAATTTTCCGCCCTTACGCACAACAGCTACGTAAAACCCTCCCACAGCGTTTGCCTACTCAGTCGCGAATCCCTTTTTGGCTAGCGGTGCAATACCGCACCATCGGGTTTCAAATCTTCTAGATGTGCCTTTAAAAAATGGACATCAAATAGGTAATACGGTAAAATAACCACTTTTTGATAACATCAATTTTCATCGAATATTCCAATGGACAGCATGTAAAGGGTTATCACAAATCCTGACTCAAAACTTGACACCCGAATGCCTTTTTGATATAAAATCCAATTTTGTATGAGAAAAACACACAATGGGATCATCTTTGTACTTGACACAAAACCATCTCCACTTAAAATTAAGACAAACAATTTCTGTCAGGAATTGGGAGGAAAATGGTGTAAGTTGGAATGAAAAACTAGAGAAACGAGACCGAGACATAATATGGTCTTTGATAGCAGTGATAGAATCTGCAGTCTCTCAAATTCCTTAAAAATTTCGTTAGTTCTCTGCAATTTCTGGCAGAACAAAACTTTACAAGGACATTGCAAGGATATCACTCAAAGAAGGGCAAAAATTTACAAGGATATCACTCAAAGAATATAACAAACAATTAAATACTGATAAGGAACGTACTTCCTGAAGTAAGGTCACATACAATCTACTGAAACACCATGTCACTATAGTTTTTCTAGTGAGACTAAGTGCTAAAATTGGAAATGAAGCAACTGAAATGACCAGAGTAACTCGGAAGCAATGGAGACTCGCAAATGACTCGGAACGAATGATGACACTTATGCATGTGAATCACTTGCACATAAGCACCCAAAAATATTTTATTTGGATATTTGCAACCAAAATTATCGATCGCAAATGAACAAATTTCGGAGAGAACAATTTTCAGAGAGTAAGTATATTAACTTTGTGGCACATATGTCTTGAATTATTAATCACTATGGATTACCACAAAACCACTGCTGCCACCATGGAATTTAACAGGAAAGTTGTTCACTGATTAGGCAATCACCTAAAAACTGCGTTTACAGAGAATTCCAAAGGGTATGAAGTATGGGAGGGTACTTTACTTCTTCTTCTTGATACGTATATTGCAGAATTGACTGATCGTTATTCACAGGATATTATAGTTATCCTTAGCGGACTCAGAAAACTCTTTATATATAAAGCTTCTGAAGATATCAAAGTTATTTCAAAATAATTTAGTGTCGATATTTTAGAGGTAATGCTGGAGATTAACATCCTACAGTGCCGCAATGAAGAGGCTTATCCATCAAAAATGAATTACAAATGGCTAGACTAGTTAAATAAAGTTAATACAAAAACCACATATCCTAATTTTTATAAAATCATTTCCAATTTTTTTAAAACAATTCCAGACATTACTTGCAATTTTGAAAGAAGTTTTTTGAACTTGTAATAGTTAAAAAAAAAAAAAGAGCTTTGTTGAAAAGGGTTTTGTTGAGCAAGACATTTTGAAATCATTTAATATGTGCAATGTTATAGACCGATTTAAAGAGATGGTTCCCAAAAAAATTGCTACTAATTGTTTATTAGTTTGTTTTTAAATTATAATAAAATATACTTAAATGTTTTAAAATATTAAATAAATGCAATAAATATTTTAATAAATTGTTTAATTAATGTATAGACAATGAAATTTCGTTTACTATTTATAAACATTATTGAAGAATTTCTAAGTTATATTTGGTGATCCCAACAGAGTCAGCCATACAAAAAACAGGTCTTTGTGAACGTCACTGATGTTTTCGAGTTTTTGCCTACAATAAATCACGAGAACGAATGTTACAGATTTTAATTTGGACAATATTGAATAGTACATCAGTAATACATTCAAAAATTATAAAAATGAAGTAGTTAAAATGAGAGACCTGAAAATGTTTATGGTAAAGAACGATCAAGTTGGAAAAATCTTCTATAAAAATTCTTACCAGCAAGAAAATTGCTGCAAGAAATACCAGATATCTATATTGCAAAAATTTAAACTCAAGGCACCAGAAAACAGACTTTAACTGGGATTAAATAAAGCTTATAAAAGCAAATTACCTTCTAGAGAATCAAAAAAGAATTGAGAACTCCCTTTGATAAATAAAAAAGTTGTTCCTCAAAATTATTCTGATTTTCATAACAAATTCATTCGATTTCATAACAGTTCATGGCTCGTTTGGTAGGGTACTGCTCCGGCATTCACCTGGTGTTGATCAGAGAAACCACGGAAAACTACCGATCAGAGCAGCCGGCCACTAGAATTCTCCTCCAGACAGTGACTGAATTCGACCTAGCTGAAAAGCTAGTGTCGAAATTCCTGCTGCTGTCAGGACTCGAACCCAGGACCTCCCGGTCAGAGGCGCTGCAGTGACATCAGTTGATGCAATGAGATACCGCTCCCAGTTGCAAACCCATAGTATTTAGCTTCTAGCAAAAGATTTTTATTGTAAAATGTATAAAAAATTATTCACTATAAATTGTTAAAATGTACAATTAAAAAACAGGTCTGAAGATGGTTATAAGGTGTAGCTGAAATGTCATGTAATCAAAAAATACTATATGTAACAATATACACTATAATAAATTACTCTTGAATGTCAAAAATAAAAAGTGGAACTTCTTGTATTAATACTATCCTAATTTCTAAATAGAGCTTCTGCTGGTAGGTACTCATTTACAGAATAAAAACAACTGTCACAAAAATAGAAATTGTGGACTATCAATTTTAAGCATCTTCCGTATTAAATGTTCTGAGGAAGTTGATTGCTTAGATAGAATCCCACAGAGTCAGAACTTTACACATAAAGTTTGTTGCTGTGATGTGTAAATACAATTTTGACTTGTTTCTTGAGTTATGGTTGCACATCATTGAATTTGTCCTGTGGGTCTGAAGTAAGAGTTTCGTTTGTACATACACTTTTGTACATAAATAAACAAAGTAATGATAGAATCTTTAGAGATCAAAAAATGTTGTAGTGCCAGAAATATCCTAATCACCTTTTGCCTAATAATGAAAGTGTTTTTGAACAGAGTTCCCCCAAAATATAATTCTGTAAGTTACTAGAAAACGAAAACGAATAGGTAAAGTACATAATTTTACAGATTTCTTTACTCATATAATGTTTGAAGGCTGTAATAGTGAAGCAGATCTTATATAGATAATTTTTGTAGAAAATTCAATAAGTTTTCAAATTTAAATATTCATGTAATCATACTCTAGAAATTCAATTCCTGCAGTAGTTTTATGTTGTCATTATTTAATAGTACTTCTGGAAAGTTCAGTTTTATTACTTTGCTTTGAAAACTTATTACAAGCATTTTCTCCTCATTAATTAGTAGTTTATTTTGCACAAACCATGGACATTGTTTTGCTTTCATGGTTTCCAGATGGCAGGTTAACTCATTGTTTTTACTACATGTACATAAACTTGGATCATCAGCCTACTGTGTTATTTTGTATTGAGTTGATGTGTTCATAAATTTTCCCGAATCATTTACACATTTTAACAAAGTTAGAGGGGCAAAATATGTGGCACTGTTACGTTAATTTGTTTCCGTTCTACACACTTTTGAATAAGTCTGTCTTTCCTAAACTGAGTTATTTCTACAAATTGCATTCTGCTATTTAGATACGACACTAACCATTTTAGTGGAATCCCCTGTATACCAAGTCTTTCCAGTTTCTTTAACAGAATATCATGATACACAAGATCAAAAGCCTTAGGTAAATCAAGGAAAACCAATACATTTTTCTTTGCAGTTGAGTTTCTAATAGAGATTTCCAGTGAAATTCTTTATTGCTGTTTAGGTTGATCAACCTGTACATAAACCATGCGGAGCTTTACTTAGTACACTGCTTATACCAAAAATTTTTAGTGTAAGCTACTTTCCTAAATATGTTTGAAAACAGTGATAGTAATGAGTCTATAATTTTGTACTTCATTGAATCATTTTTATAAATTGAAATCACTACTGCAATTGTTTGCATTTTCGGAATCTCCATAGTGCTTAAAGGAAAATTAATCAAATAGCCTACTGGTTTAGCCAAATTCAATCTTCACTTTTAATTACATAGTTTGAAAATCCATCCAAGCTACATGACTTGGTGTCCAGATTCAAATTCCACAATATTTTGTATTTCACAAACTATTTAAAAAAAAGATTTTACAGGAAAAATTACATTTTTCAAATACATCAATGTATATTAAAAGCCATTAAATTAATAGATTACAATTATCCCCTTGACCACCAAGGATGCCTTGATCAATATATAGTAAATACAAACTGGAAAAAATTACCAAAATCCATAACAAGTTTTTTTAAGTGGCTTTTTAAAAACTTGGTCATACAGCAACCACTGTGATTGTTTGTACTGTAGGGGGAACTGTAAGAAGAAAACATAAAATAAACACGAACATACACAACCATCCATGCCAGAAGCAAGATTCAAACTTGTGACCCTTCAGCTTCGGCCTTCCAACCTTTGCAACCTCGGCTATCCAGGCTGGCTTTGTAATAACTTAATAAATTTACTTATTTACTATCATAAAGTAATAACCCAAAGCCTCTCTACTCACAATTCTTTTAATTTCATTTGGGAATGAAGAGCGATACAACCACTCCCAAGATCAAGATGTTAACATCAGTGCTTACTTGCAATCACAATATTTTTTTCTGTATTTTATACAATCTTACAATACAAGCAAACAAAATTCCAATCAAAAACACCACAGAAAACTTAAAAGATGAGGCATTATTAAAAAACATTCAAAGACATCATGAAGCAATAAATATTTTTGAGTTGGGAATTCAAGCTTGTGTATTTACAATTATTATAAAAAAACGTGATTTCCCAAGTACACAATCATAAAACAATTGAAAATGGGTCAATGGGTTATTACATCTTAAAATATAGGACAATTACTTTTTGATTAAAACAAATTCAAAGTAGGATTAGACAGATTATATGTCACACCTTTATCACTTAATATGTGAAGTCGATTAAAACATATCTTAATTAGGATTAGTCCAAGAACGTCACTCCCTTCTCACGCACTACATGAAGAATTCAGATTATCCAGTGTAACTTTCGGGAAAAGATCCCAAATTACACAAAATCTAGAAATAACATATCAAGACAAATAAATTATACTCACCAGTATATCGTACAATGCAGCCACTATCTTCTCAACACACGTTTCTCGCATAGCATTCTTAATTATGGTATTTCTTTGTATTTGAATTTGTGTATATGGCATTTCTCTATCAGCAATCTAAAATAAATATTAAGAGAATAGTATACAAATTGAATATGACAAAGGATGTAACAAAAAAAACAAAACAAAACAAACAAAAAAAAACGAGGGGAACACAACTAACTTACTAAAACTTCAAGTCAATACTACTTATTTTAAATAGATAACATTTTGAAATGATGAGATTATATCTTTACTGCACATATAACATTAGCTTTAAAAATCTAACAAGAACTGAATGTTTTTCTAATTTCAACATTACAAACATACGTAAATAAATGCAAACATTGATGCAATGATGATGATGTATGATGCAATTACAAATGTATACGATGCAAGTCTCAACACCAAGAAACAGTGTTTAAGATTTAAGGTCAATACAACTTTACATTTGAATCTAAATCAATGTTAATTTACCTTAACGGTAGGATCTTAAATACAAGTGATAACACTGAAAAAACATGACGGTCAGAAATTATTGCTGCAAGTTTTGAAGTGTGTAAGTAAAATTTGTTATTGAATGTCATTATAAAAACACCTATTTGAGGCGAAACCCACCATTTAATAATTAAACAAGGCAAAAAGATTATTTGAACTATGGATTTCTTTACTAATGATAACTGTCTTCGCATTGGGCAAAATAAAGGAGATACGTCTTTGAGATTGAGACCTTTAATTTAAAGAAAACCTTTCCTCTTCTTAAATAAAATCAAACTGATCAAATGCTTTGGATAAATTTGTTTTTTTATATTATAACGTTATGATTTTTTCCTCATTGTTTCAACAGAGAAACGCAATATAACAATTGTAATGAAGTTACTGGGCATCCTACGCTTTAAAATGCTCTCCAGGAAAATGATAAATCTTTGGACTTTTCTCCTATATTTCTCCTGTCCTTCATTTGTAAGAACAGAAAACGAATTATGTATTATATGAAAGAAGAAAAACATATTTTAAAAGAAACTCTTAGAAAATGTGATGCAACATTCTTTGTTTATATGCAATAGTAGTATTCAGAGGTTCATATTGTAGATATTCTTTCAGGAAGATTTTTAAATTGAATTGAAATTTAACATTATATCATGATGAATTCACCATCTTGGAAGCAAGTTATACTAACAGAGATACTCAATGATGATATTCAATAAACAAATATTAAGAAAATAGTTCAAAACAAAGAAACCTAAGCATAAAAAGAAATATCCACATTGAACATCAATATTATTATTTTAAATATATAATCTATCAACAACTCAAACTGAAAGCACAATATTGAAGACAATAGCTACTTTGAAATGTGTTATTCTCTTTTTCCTGTTGGTTGGTTGATAAGAATGTGTACAATGTGTAAAACAATTAAATCTTCATTAATTATTCAGACAATAAAAAAGGTAAAATGCAATAAAAGCACATACCTCAGTATCAATGGCACTCAAAACACGTAAAAAATGGTCAACAGCTTTTGGACCCAAACTCAAAGTTTCAATAAGATCACTAAAGAAGGTAGGCCACCTATGTGGGAAATCGTGAACAAATGCCAATGCAAATATTTGAGCTGCCTTGTTCTTCACAAATACTGCATCTGATACTTCCAACTGACCACACTGCAAAATATACACAATTTAGAAAATAAATATTAAACAATCATTCCAAGACTAATCAATATTCTAAAAAAAACGTGACTTCACCTTTAACTGAATCCATCTAGACAAAAACTGGCGTACAATATCTTGTTCAGTCTGAGGAGCTTTTTCATAATTATTTTTCAAATAGTATTCAATTGTTTGTAACCCGAGAAATTTCAGTCTATCATCTTGGATTTCTCCATTTATCAATGATTCTACACATCTTTGCCATCCATTACTTGATGATCGTAATTCTTCAACAAATGCCAGAACCTTAAGAGAAAAATATTTATAGTATACAAGCTGCCAAAGTGATAAAAACTAAAAAGAAAATAATTTATATTTCCCAGCAAATTTGTGTACATATTGAAAACATTACCTCCGTCATGCTTGATGGATCATGTAAATTATTGGGCATGCCCAGCACTTGAGATTTATTCATTTCTTCGCACACTATAAAAAAGAATGACAATTTCAAACATGCTTTATGGTCAAGACTAGTTTGGCATTACACATTAATATCTTGTTTCAATTCCTTTCCATAAGTTTCGACAAACGTCATAAAAAAATTAATAACTGGACATTGCCAATTTGAAAATCGAACAGACCATATATTAATTTATTTGTCTCCATTGGCACTCGAAAAATCTGAAGTCCTAATGAGATCTGTATTCTAGGTGACATATCGTGTACTTGCATGTCATTTATTTCTCGCGCACAAAAAAACAAAACAAAAGCAGAAAGTATCAGCTATTGATACGCCCAGCCTATCAGGCCATAAAATATTCTTGGAGGAACTTTCTTCTTTTCGATATCGAAAATATCAAAATACGCCAATAACCTCAAATTATGCCATGTGAATCTTGTTACACAGGTAAATATAACTTAAAATAGTCTATAAAGAATACATCGTGAAAATTTCAGACTTCATGCAATGTGTCACTTTCCATTCGCTTCACTATGTAATCTGAAGTATAATAACAAGCGTATATTCCACGAGAGCGCACATGTTTATGAACAGTTTGTACCCGATTTTCACCAAAAATACGCCTTTATTTTCTTAAATATTGCGTTTATTCCACAACTCACTTTTCATTCTCTTAACCAAATTTTCATGATCTGCTTTTCAACATACAAAAGTACTTTTATGGATTATACACCTATGATTTAATTAATAACAGTTGGCCACGACCATCGTCCACGCTTCCCTGTGTAGTTACAGTGTATGTACTGGTGAAAACCAACAGCCAACATTTACATCGCGTCCTTCGGTTCATCTCTTCGCTTCAGAAACGATTCTTGAATCGTTTCTCAGTCCGCGAGATAGCCTTCATGACACGTCACAAAGTTATTAAAAATTTCTCAGAGAATAAAACACCCGTGGTTTGTACACAGATCTCTCTCCAGAGATAAGTATTTTTCTTTCATTTCTCGTTTTTCTGGCCCTTTTAGTGGACAGTTCACAGGCCCTTTCATTCCCTGATTTGATCCTGTCAGACATCGGTTGATTTTTAAAGGACAGAAAATTAACAGTGTTATGTCGCACCTGTTTCATGACATGAACATCTATAGCATGTTAAATTAAGTCCGGCAAAATTAAATCCCCTCACTAATGAGACTTTCCCGACTGTTATTAAGATAAGTATATTCACACTGCAGCGAACTACATTAGCGGAGAATTTAAAAGTCAATGTTCAGTAATGCAGTCAGTGACACAATTGTAATGAGCAACGAAAAGAAGAAAGAAAAAGGCTAGAAGGAAAGAAAAAAAAAAAAAAAAGAAAAAAAAAAAGGGAGAAAGAAAAACAAAAGAAAGAAGAAGAGGAAAGAAAAACGAAAGAAAGAAAAGGAAAAAGAAAGAAGAAAAGCGCAAAAAGAGAGGGATGGAACGAAAAGAAAGAAGGGATTAAACTGTGAGGTCTTTATGTAATAAAACAAACCAATTTCTAACATTAATAAGACACTTTTATTTGCAACACATGTCGACGTGACTGCCATACAATTACTAGTGTTACGTTAACATTATCACAGATTAGCCAACTTATTCATCAATGCCAACCTCCCATTCCTTCCTCCCAATGATAAAAAAAATATTTCAATAAAAGAAATCGTTAAACAATGCACCTTGATTAACAAAATGCAAAAAAAAAAAAAAAAAAAAACTTTAAAGATTCAAGCGATCCTGGGGTCTGACTGTTCTCTTTAGACGGCTGTTAATGTTCCACTCAATCTTCTAAGACTCCATAGACACTTGATAAGATCTTTTAACAGCCTGTCTTAGATTTGATGGGTAAGTCAGAAATCTCTGTTTGTTCCTCGGTAACGTCGGCCTCTATCACAATTCTTTCCAACCCAGATAATGGTGTATTTGCTCCTGTTGTTCCCTTGAGAAATTCTGGAACTTTGATTTCCGCAGCTTCTCTAGCGAAAAATTATCTTCTTTTTATCAGTTGATCCGGGTGTCGTTTGATCAACGTTCACTTCAGGTACACAGATGAACGAACGAGCATCATATAAATTTAATTTAACTGTCGATTTCTGTAATCGTTCGTTTGGAAATTGTTTCTTGAAAACCTGTGCCGGCATAATGGACCGTCCTGCCCCTGAGTCAATATCCACACTGCCTGGCAACTCATAGACTTTAACTTGAATAATGGATGATTCGTTGTTGACCTCCTCCTTTACATGAAACATATCAATAAACTTCGAGTCTATGTCGATCTTTCTGTGCTGATCTCCGATGAAATGAGTTTCCTTCATATGTTTATCCTTTTCTTTGCAAACTTTTGCGAGGTGACCTGTTTTTTTACAAAGTCTACAAGCGAATGTCTTATACTTACAAGTTACACAATGTCTTATACTTACAAGACAATATGTATATCATTGGACTAGTCTTTTTACGCTCGAAATGATATACTAAAAAAATGTATAGTTCCATTTTAAAAAAGAAAAACAAAGTTACCTCAATATCTCATAAAATGCAAGTGATATAAAGGAAACGAATATACACATCAATTAGCTCCATTCCCTCATGCACTTCCTTGAAAACTGAATTTCAATAACTTCAACCGTTCAAAAATTACAGGAGTTGCTAAAGTTACGCGACTCACCTATATTTGTATATTTTATAAGAAATATTTTTAAAACTAATTACCATGGTGAAAAGATATGGGTGAGCTGATTGATTGATTGATTGATTTTTTCGTGTTTCCGGGCGCGTCAACTGCTTTGATCATTAGTCCCGTTAGTGAAGGGCCTGTTTTTTTGCGGGAGATGGCGGTGATCATCCCCCGCTGGATGGCGAGATCCGGCACCGACCTACAGTCGGCAAGTAGGGTTTCCCCCTAACCAGGACTCTCCCACTAGCGGGGCACCGCCCCAGCCGGGACAAGCTCTAAGCTACCTACCGATCTCCCGGAATATGTGGTAGTGTAGTGTACGTTAGTGTAAGTGTGTGTGTAAGAGAGAGGATATCGACAAGAAAGAGGAAGGAAAGATCGCACGCGCTCCGTGGCCCGTTTGGTAGGGTACTGCTCCGGCATTCGCCTGGTGTTGATCGGAGAAATCACGGAAAACTACCGATCAGAGCAGCCGGCCGCTAGAATTCTCCTCCAGACAGCGACTGAATTCGACCTAGCTGAAAAGCTAGTGTCGAAAATCCTGCCAACCTAGGACCTCCGGTCAGAGGCGCAGCATAGGTGAGCTGCTGCGCGTTGTATCCGACTTCAGCCAATGAGCTTCAGTCACCAGTTTGTATCACAATATTAAAGGGAATTTTAAATGTAGCCAGATACCAAAATGATCACCTTGTTACTTACTTGTAACATATAAAGCATTTCTTTAACTGTTGCATTTTGTACACCTTCATTGTTATTTTTGGTTGCCCCCGTTGAAAATTGTCACTTTAGGCCACTTTCAAAATGTTTCTCAACACTTCCATGCAACATCGCGGCCAACGTCCGGTCTGGCTTTTCGAACGTAGTGGTCGTTTCGAACGTCCGGTCAGCATTAATGTGGACACGTGATTCATATCGCAAAGTGGTGCTGCGCAGAACGAGCAAAAGTCAGTGCACGGGAGGAGCCCACCCATATCATTCCACCATTTAAATACATATTACTTTCAATAGAATTATCGACACCGATTCATGTTAGTAGCAATTGCTAATTCTCTCACATTATTGGCTTTGTTAAAAGTCTTGGAATTTAAAATATTTAACTTCAAAGCAACCTTGTTTCAATGCTGAAATCTTAGAAAAGTAACAGAACCATATAAAATGGCCGGCCACTAACATTTCGGCTCACAAGAGACATGCAGCATTTCCGCTGGGAAGTATCTCACCTTCCACCCTATAATCCGAATCTCGCTTCCCAGCGATTTCCATACTTTCTGACACCTCAAGAAATTCTTGTCCGGTCAGCATTACGAGATATAGAGCGATTTTCCTAAGGATGAGCCAAAGTGACGGCTAGTGCTGGCAACATAACAGGAGGTTCGGTGGTCGTTGTGCCCTTAAGCCCATTAGACTCCCTTCCCGCATTCGTTCGTTTCCAGTTGGCTAACCTGTAAATGTCTTCGACACTTCCTTGTGTGGTGTCCTTGTCCGACAAAAATATAGTGCGCCGCGAGAAATAATTGATTTTAGGAAGTGCAGTGTAATGTGCTCTTGTGTAAAAACCCTTTTTTCTTTATATTGTGATGGGACAGTCGCCCACGTATGGCAACGCCGAATTAATAATTTAAATTACAACATTTTCAAACGCATGTTAAAATGCGTGGTGAAAATGCCGCTGGGGCGAGCGGGCCTCCCTTTGTTTACCATCTCGGTGAAGGGGGGCGCGCCTGTGACGTCAATGGAATTTCTAGCGCCGCAGACCAGGCCTGGCAAATTCGGCGAAAATCTGACGTAGGAAGTATTCCGTTGAAGACGCTACTTTGAAGCGTCAGGTGTTACGTCGGAATAGCCATGATTAGCCACCCCGTGTCGTGTGATGTCGCGGGTCAATGGACGTGAGCATCGCGTGGGCGCGATCACGTGACCCCATCGAGCCGCGGAGCTCCGTGTAATGAAAAGATTGCTTTTTCTGGTTTGAACTGCGGTGGAGGGCAGACGCCTTCTGATTGGGACAGCGAGCGGGCGAAGACCCTACTCTCTCGGGAGTAGCGGGAGTGCAGACGCTTCGGGCTTCGGCCACGCGTGAGTCAACGCGTGTTGGAACTTTGCCTCGGATGAGCACGTATGCTTTACCGACCCGGGCAACGGTCGTTTACGGGCACCTGTAGCCAGCAGAGACGGCCGCCGCCTTCGCCGCCGCACGCCACGCGCCGCCGACCGCCAACCCCACCGCGAGGCGGGCACGTTCAAGGGGTTCCCCGCCAGGCCCGGACGGGCGGCTCAAGGACGCGAGTCGCCATCCCCGGCGCCCTTTCTCGCGCCCGGCCATCGGGCGGATAGCCGACGTTGTTAACGCCGCCGACGCCGCTCGTTCCGCCGGTTTCGACTTTCGCCGCCGCCTCACCCCGGCGCCCATTCATGCGCCCGGCCACCGTGCGGGTGCCAACGTTCCGACCGCCGCCATCCCCGGCACCGTTTTGGGCGAATGACCCGAGACGCGCCCCGAGTTGCCGACGCCACCTCAACGTCTGGCCCTGCCTGAAGGGAGTCTGACCGAGCCGCCGCTCGTAATCCTGCCAGCGCCGGCGCGACGAACCCGTGCCCGCCCTGGGCGAGCTCAGGCGAGTGACGGGCGAATGACACGCAGTGACGACTCTACAGTGTAATTTAGACGTAAAAGAAGAGACTTAAATGTATATTTAAGTCTCTTCTTTTTATGCATTCGGATTCACCGAAACTTTTACTGCTATTTTTTTTACAAATTAAACGTAAGTTAAAGGAGGAAGATCTTTTCTTCCGAGTTGCATGCCAATGCCCACGCCACGCATGTTCCCGCAAGATATTTTAGGGTCTTCACTGGGGTAGCCGGGCCAAGAAGAAAACTAAGAGTTCAACAGGCGGCAGGGAAAAGGTAAGTCGAGGTCAACCCTGAGAGCACCCCACCCACACGGCACCAACGTGGGGTTAGAGGTGAATTTGAAGATGGGGGTGTTATAGTTAACGGCTCCAAGGTGGGGTTGTTATAATATATTACATTGGATTTACGTTTTGTGTGATAAATATTATGTTTATTTTAAAACCGAGACTTGAATGCGAAATGTGTACCGGTGCACGTGTTCCCGACTTCAAATCATTTTCTTTCTATTTACATTCGTGGCAGTTTTCTTTTACTGATTGTAAGAGCTTGTTAAAAGATTTTCCACATACGTAATCCACAGCGAACTCTTGGACTTCTTCATAGGGATGTTTCACAGGAGCCATTAGCACTTTACGAACAGCTGTCGCGGTGAAGGGATACTTCTCTGAAATACATGTGATGTTCACTTGTTTTCGCGAAGTGTCACTTTGGCTCATCCTTAGGAAAATCGTTCTATAACAGGCGCTGAGTTGCAAGCTGCAGTAAAACACTGGTACCCAGGCGACAGACTTGTGTAGCGTCATAGACCTGTCTCCCAGCTCCTGAGTTGCAAGGTATGGGGATGAGGGAGCCAAATATAGGCTCCCGAACAAAGGCCACCCCTCACGGAAATCCCAGACGCCGGGCACAAAATGCGGCGTCGGTGGCACTCGCTTCAAGACGAGTGCGTGGGGGGCAGATGACGTAGGAGGTCATGTGACTCGGGCCTATATTAAGGTGCGTCGCAGGACCATTCGGGGGTAACGATTCTGGTTTTTCTCGCGGCAAACACCGCAAAACTTGTCCGGCCAAGTCTGGCGCGGAAGTGCTGAAGGCACGAGTAGGTGTTCGAGGTTCGGACACGGTGAAGTATGCCTTATACTTCAGGGCAGATGGTCTGCTGAGGCACATGAGGTGCCCAGTTGCGAATCGGCCGAGTTGGCTACTCGTAGGCGCGGCCGCAAGGCGCGTGTTGGGAGAGGGGGGCTGCGGCAATATTCATGGATTCGGTGCTCTTTATCAATGAAGATTTTGAAAAAAACAACACAAAGTCATAGTCACAGAACATTCAGAATTTGACGTTTTCTTTAACATTTGCCAAAATACAGAATGTCAATCCACAAACAATGATAAAACACAAACATTACACAATATAAAAAAACACATATCCCCAAACACAAACAAGTTTCACTCAAATTTAAACAAAGCTTTGTTTGCTTCTGAAGACAATCATTTGTCCATTTGCTACTTTCTTTATGACTAAAGCAAGAATTGAACACTAACACTAATCAGATTTCCAAAGAAAATAAAGAATGATATGATAGTAAAGTAATATTCACTCAATATTATCAGATTCTTAATTGCTCTATCAAACTGGTGTATAAGTACAAAAAACACTAACTGAATTATTATTTTCTTTAGGTGCAGAATTGATTGCAGGTTAGTTTTCTTAAATGACTCTTAAAATACATCCCCCTTGAAGATCTAAATGGAACAAGTAAATGCCTCTTCAGAATACTGTTCTGTTTCAATGTTAACACCACAAAGACTTTTAAATCAGAAAATAGACTCCACATGACAAACACATGTAATCCCCTCTGAGATCAACATGAACACATTCTTGAAAATTTACAAGTGTTTAAATGTTAGGCTGAAATACATATAGAAATGTAACCCATTATGACTCTTCTGTCAAATTAAACTGTTACATAGTCAGTGTAATAGGATAAATTATCTAGTCTTGCATTCTTTAAGCGAATTATACAAGCAAAGATGAAGCACTGAATGTCTCATTCCATAATACTCTGAATTTTACTCAATGCCTAATTTGCAATACTTAATAGTCACATAGTAAATGCAATAACATTCTGTAATACTCTCGTTTTGTTCAGAAGGAACTGTGATTCGTTACACCCACTATTACAGACCACATGTTCTACGTGCCATTGCACAAGCGGCAACAGTTTGTAAATGTTATCCTATATTTACAAAACTTCTTGCAATATGTCTTCTTTTAAACGTCTATTGAATTTTTATGATTCAATTTAACAGAAACTGTATTTTCTAACACAATGCATTCTATCAACCGAAGCACTGATCACAATCTCTATTGAATTAACAAAAGGTACAGTACAAATACCTTGGAATCCGTCTCCTTCGTAGAACCTGTCTATTGAATGTTTATGATTCAATTTAACAGAAACTGTATTTTCTAACACAATGCATTCTATCAACCGAAGCACTGATCACAATCTCTACAGTATTAACAAAATGTAGCGTACTAATACTTTTTTTTCTTAACATAACCTCATTTTACGCCTACTGGAATACAACAAGAACGTTTTTCTCTCGCCCTCTTGCCTAGTGACGTCTCAACGGATGGGTGGAGAGAACCCCCTCCCTACCTCCGATACACCACTTCTTTTTGGAATAAACTGGTGTCGTCATAGCGGCGGCGGCGGTACCAAATTCGTTTGTTGAACATTCGAATGGTCACAATGGTCACAATGGTCACAAATCGTAGGCTAACAACGATCACTTAATTTCTCACACGACACAAAGAGCAACTGAGCCACGTGCCGTGAGTTGGGTGAAGGGCTCGCTCCCCCGTAAGCGACTGCCGGAGCAGTGTTGCCAGGTGAAATTAAGCATTTCCCATTATATGGCGCTGCAAAACCCACCAAAACGTCAAAAAGACACCAAATTTTAAAAAATTGTGTTTAAAAAATAAAAGGTGATATGGAAATTTAAAAAATACGAAAAACGAAAGAAATACAAAACTAAAGATGTATTCAAACCCCAAATGGAACATCCATTTAAATGAATTGAACACAAACTTAAGTTCATTATGCTACGCGTTCAGAATTCTTTCAAATTCAGTCCGCCTCCATACTGTTCGTTGTGTATATTCCGCGAATGTTCATTCTCGCCTGAAATATGACAATATTCTGGGGGAAATACATCTTATAGCTCCAAGACATTCAGATTACCAAAAAGAATTGTACAAATAATAAGCAAATGCCACCCAAGTAAGTCTTTCTGTATTAATCTAGAAATTTTACCATCACCTCGTCTGATGATTTACGGATCAGTGGATTTTGTCAAAAATGACTTATTTAAGGGCGGGAATTTATTTTCAGAAAACGCCGATGTCTGTTACTATAACACTCGACGTAGTAATCATATCCATCAGGTGATAGTATCAACTGCTCATTACAAAGAATTCACATACAATACATGTACATTATTTTACAACACTGGCAGATGACATTAAACGATTAAATTCGATAGCAAAGTTTAAATCCTAAGTAAAAACGTTTCTGCTGCAAAACTGTTTCTATACAATTAGAGACTATACTGAGCATCAAAAAGAAAGTAACGTTAATTTTAACAGTGATATTTAATGTATTATTTACCATTTGGACTGTTTATTTCTAAACAACTTATAACAAGCCTTGTACCGCAACTTCTGGGTCAATGGCAGCTGCTGAGATGTCCCCTTGTTTTGCTTCTGGACATAAATATAACTTCATTATCTGTGCACATCTTCTAGAGTTCAATGGAAAATATTGTTATTGAAAATATCGTTCTCCATGTTTTCGCGGCAGAAAGTACTATTCCTTGATGAAGGACATGACAGCCCACATTTATTGCTAATTTACCCTGGAAAATAGATTTTATTACATAGGAACGAATATTTTGTTACCAATGCAAAAACGTTAATTTTCTTTCTGGATTCAAAATTCAAGTAGTATAAGGTTTATGGTAGGGATCACAGAATTATGAAAGCGTGCACAGAATTCGCTTCTCCCCGTACCACGTCACACAGTTTTTAACTGTTTTTGACGTAAAATAAATAAAATATTATTAATTGTATATGATGGTATTTATATTTTTCATTAAACAATTATATTTGTAATATATAAAATATGTATTGCAATTATTTATATAAAAGTGTACATATAATCAGACATTGTTTAAATAGTGTTTTAAAGAGTTTCTCTCTGCGTACGAGTTATGAAACTTACGAGGTATCTTTGTCTCACTCACTGTAATGACTGAAAAATATAATGGTACCTCTTCATGAAAACCTTCCTTCAACCGTAATTGTTGTTTATTGCTGTGATTCATCAAATTTGTTGCCATCTTGTACCAATCTTTGGTTGTTACAAATAATCGCTCAAATTTAAACAGGATTCATTCAAATAATCTTACACGTCGATAAGGGTTTTACTACGCTTAGATATATTTTAATAAATGTACCTGCAATAATCATAGGAAACTATTTTTGGTTTTTGATTTTATGATATGCAATACACATTTTAAAAAACTTAACGACCCTCCCCCAACAAAAGCCCAAAAATAAATTTCCCACCTAAAATATCCTCCAAAGACTAAAAATAACCCTAAATTTAAGGGGAAACCCCCAAACGTGGCAACACTGAACCGGAGTGGTGACGGAAAAGCTCAGCAGTTCGGCCAGCCTATTCAGAGCCCCAGCGCAAAAATAAATTTTCCTAGTTTAGTAGCATCATCATGGGTTAGTAGGGCTTAAACAACAGTTTTTAGGAATGACTTGCTGAAATTACCAAAATAATCAGCATTTAATTTTATAGGAATACAAAAAATTAAAATTATTATAAAAAATCAATATTATAAACAAAAATTATTATATTAAATGAAAAGCCGAAAATATCGGGACGCGGGACAAATTTAAAAAATCAGCACTGTTCCGACAAAATCGGGACGGTTGGCAACTCTGGTTACAATATCCTTGAACAAATGCTTATCATAAATAAAATTATTGTTTTCTTTTAATTTGTTTAAATACCAATGAATCTTTATTTTTCAAAATTAGGAAAACTTCCTCGATTTGTAATTGTCACTGTGACCATTCAGCAGCGACGAATCCATCTGCACGAGTTGCAGCATACATCTTTTTCGAACCGATGAAATTTTAGAATATAATACATGATTCTGTCTCGGTTTTTGAGTGGATCAGATAGACTTTATGGTCCCTCATATCTATCAATACCGCTCTCGCAAGTCATATTATAAAGATATTGTTCGGTTCTTGTATTGATCGAATGATTGATTAATGATTCTGGGCGCGTCAGCTACTAAAATCATTAGTTCCATAAGTGTAGGGCATGTTTTCCTCTGGAGGTGACGGTGATCTCCCGCTGGACGATGAGATCCGACGCTGACCTGCTTTCGTCTAGCGGTTTCCCCCATCCAGGTATCCCCCACCAGCGGGGAAACCGCTTCAGTCGGGACGAACTCTAATCTCCCGACTGGTCTCCTGGCATGTGTGGTCATGTAGTGTATGTGAGTGAGGATAGGACAAGGAAGAGGAAGGAAAGATCGTGCACGGTCCGTTTGTTAGGGTAGTGCTACGGCATTCGCCTGGTATTGATCGGAGAAACCACGGAAAAGCGGTTTCAGTGCAGCCGGCTGCTAGAATTCTCCTCCAGACAGCGACTGAATTCGACCTACTAGCTATAACGGGTCGAAAATCCTGCCACCGTTGGGAATGGAACCTAGGACCTCCCGGCCAGAGACACTGCAATGACATCAGTAGTTGAGTCCCTGAGCTACCTCTCATACTACATAACCTTTTTCTTTGAAATTTCAATTATGGCTTAAACGACAATACAAAATCTTAAAAAGTTTATAATTATATAGTCACTCTCAAAACTATCCGGACATTTTGGATATTCCTTTCACCTTCCTTAAAATCTAGTTTTCTTCTCTAATAGAGAATCTCTATTAGATAACTTGTTTGGGCGCCCCCTTGAGGGTATAGCTTGATTCTGTTTTCCTTATTGAAAACACTTCCCGGAAAATCCTAATTGCATTACTGTCTGTAAATAATAAACTAGAATTAATGGGACAAAATTATTGTGTCCTTTCCTTTCGTTTCCAAATAAACATTTGAAATGCATGATTTGATACCTTCTTGGTTTTGTATCGCAATTTAAATTATTTTATTAATTTTGATTCTAATGGGAAATTGATTTCACAATTCAAATTGGGTTGCCTGTGAACTGTGACTGTCAGTAGTAGTGCACTCTCGTGTTACAGCGAAGAACTACGAGAAAAGTCAACGCCAGTTAGCGAACCGAACAATGAGAGATGGACCGAACAAGATTCGGCGCCTCGAATGTCATTAATGTCATGTTTTGATTGTTTTGGTGGTGTAGGAAAATTTATCGTTTGTTCATCATAAAATGCGAATTCTGCAATGAATAGAAATCTATCAAATTCACAATTGCAAGTGAATGGTTGTAATACTGATTCAAATAGCTATGATTATTAAATGGCATTTATGCGTTTCAGTCCTCTCTTGTGAAACTTGAGAAGCAATTCATAAATCTTCGCAATATGTAGTAATTTATTTTCTCAATTTCAAAGGAACTTATGCATTAAAAATTGGCAGTTGTCAGCTGTCAAGGTCTGTTCTGTCTCCTACAATTTTCTGCTGCATGGATCTACAAGTAGGGCCTAAATGATTGACAGCTGTAGTTAATGTTCAAGTCATTTTGAAGATTGTGAGATTTTGTCGTTTGCCTGAAGCAAAAATGCCAGTGGATATAAATCGTTTAACCGAAGGATGGCTTGAGTTAGAAAGTGATCCAGGTTTGTTTTTCACTAATTTATCATCTAACAAGATTTTTTGGGGGGGACTTAGATCTCCATATTTTTGTTATGTAGTTTTGTAATTTACAATGTTATCCTTTAGAAAAAATCGTATGTTAAAATTAATTTTTTGCAATTTCTTTAGGGTTGTTTACTCTTTTATTGGAGGATTTTGGTGTAAAGGGAGTTCAAGTAGAAGAAATTTACGACCTCCAGAAATCACTGGAAGGCCCTGTCTATGGTTTTATTTTCTTGTTTCGATGGATAGAAGAAAGAAGATCTAGACGTAAGATAGTTGATCAAAGTGAAACATTTGTCAAAGATGAAGATGTAGTTAACAACATTTTCTTTGCCCAACAGGTAAAAAACTTTAATTTTTGGAAAACAATGAACACTAATTCTCCCAATGTAATATATGTGTACATCTGATATATTTTAATCTGAATGGTTTCGTAGGTCATAGAACAACCCTTGTTTTCGCTGCACTGGTTAGTAAGTTTTTGTAAAATATTCAAGATAGAGAAGACTAGTTCATTTTGATTACTTATAAATGAGAAATGAGGTAGTTTTTTTTTTAAATTTTATTTTCTATTTTTTAAAATTGTTTTTTTAAGAGTTAAAATGTATGTGAAGAAAAATGTGTGTAGGTAAAATTCTATGATCAATGTTCAATGGAGAATTAACTGATTACCATTCCAACATTTATCGAATTGCTCTTTAATTTAAAGGGTTGATACTTCTTGTGCAATATTTAAATGTTTGTGTCAATCAATCTTGTTGCTTACAGGTTTCATATATATTTATTTCATATTGAATTTGTGGTAATTTAATAATGAGAGTTACTGCATATCAACTTAGAAATGTTTTATAGTACTCAAAATTGTCTACTGAAAAATGCTGGGTTAAAATTATGCAGTCTGTTGCTGGCTGCTAGTAATCTTTAACGAAGGACCTTTGCCTCCAAGAGAGGCGAAAGGAAAAATGAAATGCACTACCATTGAAAAGATGTTGCAATTTGCAGAAACATATTTCCTCATTGTATTTGGAGAGTGTAATAAGAAAGGAAAGATGAGAGAATTAAGAATATTAAAAAATGCTTTTTATTTCGTGAGAAAAGGTCATCTGGAGATACTAATTTGTATGTGTATTTTTTGCTATTTACTGATTAACTGACAAATTTTTATTTGACAGTCCTTCACGTTGTTTGTAGTGAATGCTTTTATGTTACATGTAGTTTTCCCAAATATATCTAAAACTTGACAGATGCATTTTATTGCTTCAGATGGTACCTAACAGCTGTGCAACTCATGCTTTACTGTCTGTCTTGCTGAATTGTCCCAACATACATTTGGGTGCTACCCTTAGCCGCCTAAAAGCTCATACTTCAGGCATGTGTCCTGAGAATAAGGTAAATACAAAATGTGAATAAGATGTGCCTTTTATGTGCATTCAAAGATGTTTTTTCAATGTTTTTAGTAGACAAATCTTGAACATATGGTAAATTTTACAATTGTTTTTACATGATGATCCTCACATTTCCTTTTTTGAAATTTTATTGAGCATAAATTAATTTATGAAGAAAGTGAAGAAGTTACTAGCTTATTCCTGTATTTTGATTTTGTATTTATTTTAGGGTTGGGCAATTGGTAACACACCTGAATTGGCAAAGGCACATAATTCCCATGCAATGCCACAAGCAAAAAGACGTCTAGATAAGTCATCTGGTGTCAGTACTGGTCGTTATACTGGGGAAGCGTTTCACTTTGTTAGTTATGTTCCAATACATGGGAAACTGTTTGAACTGGATGGGTTGAAGCCGTTTCCTATGGACCATGGTGAGTATTGAACCTGTTATAAACTGCTGAAAATTCTTATTCTTAAAACTTAAATTAAACTTGAGATAAAATGTAAAAGCTATTTCATTATTTTTAAAAAATTTGGTGATATTTTTTTGTAACTTCTAGCTTAATTTTAATGGTATGAATGAAGTAAATATATGTAGATTTAATTACATGATGACTTTTATATTTTGACCAGTGTACTTTTGTATTTTGTTTCTCAACCTGTTTTAATTTTTCTCTACTTGGAAACTGTTGTTTCTCTACCAGGCATGATACACTACAAACTTCCATCCAGCAGCAGATTTCAGAGATAGCTTTTGACTTTCCCTTCTTTCGGTATTTTGGAGATTAAACAAAATTTGATAATTTAAATGTTGATATCATACAGCAGTGGTTTAGTACATGTCTTTTGTAGTGGCAATGTTTTTCATGAGCATAAAAAAACTTCCATAATGCTCGTCATTAAAATTATTTTGAACAGTTTAGTTATTGAAATACTTTCATTTATCTTTTTAGATACAGAGTTATTTTCCTTCTGCAGTCCTGGCTGTACAGACTTTTTTAAATAGTTGAACATGCATGACCTCAGCTGATTTTTAACCACAGCACATGGACGAGGGCTGAGGCAGGCTAGTCTTGCATAGGAAGGTATTGGCACCTGAAGGGCAGTGGGCCAGAGTGAGGCGATGTGTGTATTTTAACTACAATAAGTACGAGAAATGTATGCATTGAAAACGGTGACAGTTTATATGCTAATGCATGTAAATATCACGACACTTAAAAAAATATTATAAAATACAGTCATCAAACTAAATAGGAATACACTATTTTTAATATTTTTATTGTTTTACATTTCACCTTACCTTATTGAATAAAATATCATAATAAGATGCTGCTGCCCAAATGAGAGTAAAAATATTTTTGTGGCACCATTTAATTATTAGAAGTGCTTTTAAATTAAGTTAAAATGAAACTTATGGAAGAAATTTGTGCAAGTTAATTGCAATGCGAACCCTAAAATTTCGTTAGTTTGCAAAAGGAAATAAAGTTTATTTATGAAGATCAGTAATTACTATCATCAGCTCTCTTTTCAAATTCCATGTTTCTTTTCACTCGTTTCTTAACATTTCAAAAATAAAAACATATCACCGGTAAAAGAAGTGTAGTTTGCAATACCATCTGAAAATGTAATGTTTCACAAACAATGTACAAAGCCTCCTCCTCTTCTTATTCGTGTTTCTAGATCTCTTCGTCTGTGTTAGGGCGCGATCTGTAGGCAAATGTAAGTCATCCTCGTCCCCTTATTTTCCTTCTGAACTCACAGCACACTGTAATTGTACAAACTGTTACAACAGCCCATTTAGCGCCCCTGGATCTGTGTAAACACTTGCCTTGCATTTGCGTAGGTTGGGGCTCCAATGCATGGGAATCACCACAGCTCAGCTTGTCATCCTCAGTCATGTAAAGAAAAGAGCTGTTACACACTTCTGGAAATTAGGCAAGAAATGTTCCAATCATTGGGTTGAAAATTTCCAGGAAAACTGTCTCCTATTCATAACTAAATGATTACAGTCCACTAGACCTTATATTCAAAACGATTAAAGCATAATTGTGAATCATCGTCTTGGTTTGCAGTATTGAAAGTTGTTTGTTTGAAGCAGTTGGTTCCTCGCAATAACACACTGAAATGCCTTTGCAAACTGGAAGTATTAGTAATTAAAGAAATTATGAAAAGTTTACTCCTGTGCCTCTTTGATTGTACCCTGATTCCTGTTATAATGAGAGATCAGAAATTTCTTCATACTTAAAGTGATTTTTCTCACTGACATTGTTTTGGTTTCTAGGACCATGGGGGGAGAAAGAAGATTGGACTGAGAAATTTCGTAGAGTAATAACTGACAGATTAGGTATTGCGACAGGAGAACAGTATCACGATATTCGGTTCAATTTAATGGCTGTTGTGCCTGATCGAAGATTAGCTCTTGTCCATAAATTAAAAATGCTGAAAACAAACAGGTAAAGTAAACACAAAATATTAAAATTGCTACTCTTTTTTTAAGAGAAGTATATTTGCACATTGAATATTTAGAGCATTATTTAATTGTGAAAAAATATTTTCAGACAAATAGTTTTGGAAGCATTGCAACAACTTGTTAAATTAACTCATCCAGATCTCACTGATAAGGAAAGTGTACAGAATACTGAAGAAAAAAAGGAAGCAGAAACACCTAACAACAAAGAGAAGAAAGACCCACCCAAGATGAGCAACGAGAAAATGAAAATAAATGGTGTTATCCTTGATGTAGAGAACAGTAAAGCTGTTAAAAAGGAAGTCGGTGATCAGGATTCCTGCAGTGTATCTCATCCTATTTTGGAAACTCACAATTATGCCAAAACTCAAGTAGATCTGTCTCCTGACACAAATAATTCACAAGAAGAAAAATCTAACACCGAGAACAAGTAAGTACTCTTAAGCAATAAGGTTAAAAAAAGCTGTTTGTATATTTTAATTCCTTAGGAGTATTGTTATTTTTCTCTAGTAGTGAGGTATGTAAATAAATATGTTGTTGCAGAGAGGAAAATGAAAAGGATCCTTCCCTTACTGAAGTTTCTGAAGATCATCCAACTGCAATGGTGCTGCCAGTGGAAAACAATGAATCTGCATCCCAGGAACCATCTCCCAACCCACCAACTACCCAGGCCAACCCACAGACCTCCAGTGCCCTGCCGCCAACAACACAGGATTCATGCGTGGTTCATCGAGAGTCATCTTTGTCACCTCAGGCTCAGTCGGGTGGGGAGCAGCCTCCAGCAACGGCACCTGCACAGACTCCATCTAATCCAAAGGCTACTTCGGATGCTGCTTCTGCTTTGGCACCCTCGACCAGTGTACCCACTCCCCCTACAACAATCGTGGTACCTATAGTAACAACTACCCCAGCTACCCAACCAGTTTCAACTGCCCAATCAACTCCCCAGTCGCAACCCACTGCTCCACAGTCCCCTTCTTCTACTACAACAACTTCAGCATCAGCAACAGCCGGAACAACATCTAGTTCCACTCCCCAGAGTACTGCGTCAGCTTCTTTGCTTTGCCCTCCTGGACCACCAGATTATTCCACTCCTCTCACTATTCAGACATCACCAGCCCCCAGTACTTCAAGTACGGACACATCATCAGAAGTGGGGTCAGCGTTTAATTCTCCTACACAAGGTTTGTTGATAGTGGATGGACTCATTGCCATGGTAATATGAATGTCAATTTGTGTGAAAGAACTATTGTACAGGCAATTTTTAGGACTGTGACATGCTTTTGGGTCCTGCAAATACGAATAACATAGAACAAAAGAGGTGAGAGGCATGAAATTTGTTGTGTTTCAATAGAAGATTTGGGGAAGTGTAAAAATATAATTCTTCTGATGTGCATGGTTGTTAGTCAGTGTTTCAGTAGGAAATTCCAACAATTACAACACTAGTCGAAAAGGTATGCAAAAGTTCCCGAAGTTGTATGATTGTGACACTGTGAGGTTCTAAGAATTTAAGAGGTCAGAGAATTGTTGATTATCTCCTTTGACCATTGATTCCTAAAACATGTATAAGGTATGAAATATATTATGTATATAGATAGAAGTAACAGTTTTGATGGTATTTTTCTTGAAAATTACAATCACACCCAATCAAATCAGAACAAATATTTGCTGTTGTGAGCATATGGAAAAATTAAGCACTTAAAAGAGTTGCATATATGTAAGAAAAATTGTATTTGAAGAAGCAGACTTCAGAAGAATAAAGGATCACTCGCATTCAAGGTGTTAAACTTGTTATACTCAATTGGTATTCCAAATGGCAAATTTCAAAGTTCTAAACTGGTTTCCATTTTGTATTATGTACACAAATTCTTCGAAATATTATAAAAAAATAAGTGATAACATGTCCCATTAAAGGCAGTTGTTGATTTCACACCTGCTTCTGATTGTTGGGGAGGGGGTCTACAGCTTCTTGTAACTAACAAATCAAAATAACAGCATGAATTAATATGTATTTGCAGTATATAAAGTAATATACTTTTTATAAGTAAAAGAACATTTTACTTGTTCATAGAAAATTGTCAAAAACAAAATTAAATAGTAAGTTTGCCAAGGGGATGGTCATTTGTGTTTAACTGGTTTTGTAAGTTTGATAAATTAAAGAAGTCAACTCTAAAATTCAAAATATAGTTATAATATAGTTTTTTTTTGTTCAGTATCAAAATTAAAAATGCAACTTATTTATGAGATTTGTAACAGTTTCTATGAATACACATATTTTAATGGCACTATAATTCCTAAAACTACCCTCCCTGCAAACTCCACTCAGTGTGTCACAGTTACATGTTATATGATGCAAAACAAAATTTGTTGCAAAATATTTTTTAAATTTAACTTTGCAATATGTTATAGAATCAACTGTATTGCAAGTTTCAGTATGAGTACATCTGGTATTTTGCTATTAGTTTTGTCATGTTTTGATCTTAATTGTTGTTTGGATGAAGCTGTTGTTAGATTGAAGATCATGAAGTTAATGAATGATTGAAGATTATGAAGTTACTGAATTTTCCACAGGCTGGGGTTGGAATTCTGGACAAAGCAGCCCTACATCAACAAAAGATTTCAAAAAATTTGTAGTGATCAGAGTAGCAGGAAGTGGTGATGAGAAAGCGGATTCTCCTTCAGGTTGGCACATGTTATAACTTATACGAAGTAGAGCAGTGGTTCTCAATCAGTTTGTAATGAGATTGGATGTGGTGTGTCATGAACATGTTGACAAATAATCTGTATTGATTGTTTCCAGCAGAAGTATGCTGTGGTTGTTAATACTCTTTATTCTCTTCAAGAAAGATATGATTCTCTTTCAATGTCTTTTCTGTGATTGAAAGTTTTTTTTGTCAGATCCATGGCATCTGTACAGAGAACACTGCAGATATCATGCACATTTTCAGTAGAATTCGAACTTCAATTTTTACTTCATGAAAGTTGTATATTATGTACACAAGACTTAAAACTACTGGAGATGGTGAAGGGAGAAAAGAAAGAAAAAGTAAAGGAAACAATTGTCTATTATTCTCAATGTTTTGTTGTTTTGATACATAATGATTAGACATTTTTTCTGTTCTTATGTGTTGCAAAATATGAGAATATTTCATTGCCAGTATTTATTTAAATTGTTGTATGAACTCTGTTTAAAATAATTCATAAAATATTATAATCTCCCCATTATGAGCTACTAATATAAAGATGTAAAGCAAACTAGATAAGCTGTGCCATCAACATTATTGCAATTTTATGTCTTATTTAATTAATTATGGTTTTGTACGTTTTTTGATACTTCAGACTTCTTATCCATTTTCTTCATTAATTTGCCACTAATCTCCTTCCTTGTCATTTTCCACTCATTTGAATTTATTACCTAATATTTCACCTATGTTATTTTAGATTTGTACCAATCTGTTTTTTCTTTCTCAATGTGGCTCTTCCACATTGTTATAAATCAACTTTCTTCAGCTTCTCATGACACAACCACTATACTCTTCTGCTTTCACCAACCAAGTCCAGATGCCTATAAAGTTCTTTTAATTGATCTGTTTCTTCTAAGTTTCCCTTCTTCTTTTTATCTAATGTGTTATCAACTTGAAAACTTTGAGAACCACTGAAGTAGAACTCATTGCTCAGAAAATCTGAGCGTTTTAAAGTGACTCTTTGGATATTAGATGTTTAATTAAATTAATTGTCACTTTTCAGGTCGTACTGTACCTAATGTGAATAATAATGGCAAGAGACTTTCATCCGATACTGGCAATGCGTCTAAAAGAGTTTGTTTAGAAAACGGACAGAAAACGTGGGAAAAAGAAGGAGATAAACCTCCCAGCACATCTCAGGATAATGCAACAGCAACTGTATCTAAAGGAAATTCAACAGAAAATGAAAACAGTCTTGTTACAGAAGAGAAAAAACCTGATGCTAAAATTTGCAACAAATATCCAGAACTCTTTGAACCTCATACTTTTGCCCCAAAAGACCTCCTTGCTCTTCTAAAAAATTTAGAGAATGAGATAAGCGTGTGTGATATGAACTTGAGAGATGAAAATGAGAAGCGGAAAAAGTACAAGGTACAATACCGAATTATTTTTCATTATTTATAATGAATTTATTAATTATATTCATTATTTTTATGATTGCTAAAGGTTGCTTCTTTCATGGCATTCAGAGATTTTTTTCCTTCAGGATGAATGTTATTCTGAGATTCAACATTTATTTACAGATTGATGACTGCCGTCGCACTCATAATTATGATGAGTTTATATGTACTTTTCTGTCAATGTTGGCTCAGCAAGGAAAACTTGCCGATCTGGTTCAACAGCATCTATTATTGAAAAAACCAGGTCTTCCTGTTCCAAGAGTACAGAGGTAAGAAAAAGGTTTTAGTCTTTCTCTGAAATACTATGTAAATTGACTGTATTCAACTTCATGTTGAAATATATTTTGTTTAATGTATAATGAATATCATTTTCAGGGCAACTAAAAAGGCTGAAACAAGACCCAGTCCCTCAAGGCGCCGCAGAGGTCGTACCAAATACCGAAAACGCAAGTAAATGCTTAACTGTTGCCTGTGGCATTAAGACCTATATTACTCCCAACAATGTACTCTGATTTGACATCAGAGAGATTCCACTTTATTTATTTTATTTATTTATTTATTACTGATTTCCTTGTAGATGAACACCTTCATGTCCAATGTCTGTGTGAAATCTTGGCAGGAAAATGTTGCATCATAATCAGTTTTTTCAAGGACCCTATATATCTACATACAACAGACCTGTCCAAGGCCCTCAACAAGGTGGCTCACAGCACGAACGCAATAGAGCTAGTGGCTGCCCATGCACATGCTGGCCCTTTCTGCTAATAATGGGGTAATTTTAATGAATCATCAGACATGTTCTGTTGCTGTTTTCATTAAGGTTCATTACAGTACATAACTCCTCTCAAATGTATGTAGAATTAAACCACAGAGAGAGAGAGTTAATGTAGCATTTAGGAGAGTGCATTCTACTCCTTCTGTAGCCCCCTCCTGCTGGTGCCTTTGTGGAGACATGTCACAAAGTTGCTGCCCCTGCTCCTTCATTATTCTCCTTCCCTCTGTGCTTGTGCTGTTAGTGAGTACTCACCTGTACACAGTGGAGTTTGGCCAGGCTTGATATATTGGGTCCTTGAAGTACTCAAAGATGAATTGTATATCTTTGAGTTGTTGGCAATATTTGGTGGAATATATTGTGTCTCAGCCATCCTAACTTACTATTCCTTGTTCTTTGCACGAATAAGGTCGTTTCTGATACGAAATATCATATACTTAACATACTTTGTATGAATATAATGTTGTCAAATAGCATTTGATGTAATGCATGACTAGTGGCGTCGAGAACCCATTAAAAATTAATTGATGGAGCTGAGCTCTGAAAAATCATGCCATTTAATTGCACTGATGTAATTAATTGTTACAATCAATTTGTCTATTTGATCTAAGAGTAGTATTAATATTTGGCTGATAGGTACACTAATTTGAATATAGTTGTATTAATTGTTAGTAATCCATCGAGACATGGAAATGAAATCAGTATTGCATTAAAATGTATGCAGTTTTAAAGAATGCCTAGGAAGAATAATTTAATAAGGATACTTTAATTTTATACATGTTTTAATCAAGTTTGCTAAACTCCATAGTAATCTATTTATACTTAAAAATTATTTATATAAATATTCAATGCTCAAGATGGGGAAAGACGCCTGAATCTTGTGGCATTTTTTAATTTTTTTAGTCAGAATGGTTGTTTAAGAGCTGTGGCTCCTGTTTCAGTACTCGAATAATTTGTTTGTTTGTTGAATATGAATTTTTCTTTTGTTAAGTCTGTACATATGAATTTTGTATATATTGCAGTTTGTTTTTAAGTGTTAATTTTGTTTTCAGGTTGCATGATTTCAGTGAGTTTGTGCAACTGAAGTTACAAATGTTGTTCTATATTAATATCAATGTTTTTGCTGTTGCTTGCAAACATGTCTGTAAATATTAGGTTGTTAAATTGTATATTTCAGTAATTAGAACAGGTAGTTGATTGCCCAGAATATAAAACACAGTATCAGATAGGTATTTTCTTAGTTGATGTGTTCTGTTCAAAGGTAGTGATTATTCATTTTTCAAATAATTTATTTCTATTTTGTGCTTTGTGAGTTAACAAAGTGCAGATTTTGTTATTGTCAACCTAAGCTTAGGGAAATTATCTGTAAGATATTAGTGATATTTTTTATAGTATGG
This sequence comes from Teleogryllus oceanicus, assembly GCA_964035755.1. Taxonomy (NCBI): domain Eukaryota; kingdom Metazoa; phylum Arthropoda; class Insecta; order Orthoptera; family Gryllidae; genus Teleogryllus; species Teleogryllus oceanicus. The sequence goes on along the minus strand of CAXIVR010000001.1, from coordinate 333,733,841 downwards.
TTGTGGGAAGTTCATTTTATGTACATAATATTAAAGAAATTGTGTTTTAGTCCCTTTAAAAGTACTATAATATGTTGAGATCAATGGCAAATGCCTTTTATTTATTTATTTTTTTTTAATATTTGAATTCATCTCTTTATTATGAATTGGATCATTTGAAACACTTCCAGACCACAGTATAAAGGAATTGGTTCAGATATGCACTACCACTTTTTCGGCAGTCACTTTGAACTTGTGCTTACCATGTTAGACATGAGTAGTTTAATTTTCATATATATTAGATAATTATCTGTGTGTAAATTAGATAATTATTACGTGTTGTAAATGCAAACTTTAAATTGTAATATTGAATGTTATTAAAAAACATTAAAATTAATGTCACAAATGTGGGCTCCAAAATTCAGAAGAGCGATGTTAAGATGAAATGAAATTTTTTTATTGATGTGATGATGACATATATTAATTTACTACCTCTGTTTTATGTTTTAAATTTCCCAAAATCGTTGAAATATTTTGAACTTTAAAGTTGTGTAATAAAGTAGACATTTCTAAAAAAAATTTCCAAAGTCAAAAATTAAATTTTCAGTATCATTTTGACTATAAGTGCTGATCCATTATAATACATCAAACGTATTTCAGCAACTAATAGACAGATTTTCGTTCACAGTACTGCATCAAAGTTATTGCTGCCAATATTTGGGCCAATTCCTTTACCAATTATTGATGTATTTGGAATTTTAAGGTTGGATTAATCTTGACTTTTGCTAGCTTGTGGTGTTCCCAGGCCTGGGCCGTTTTCATTTAATATTCGCACCTGGAGTAAGGGAGACATGTGGCGAGCATGATGTATTTACCATCTCTGAATCTAGGATACTTGCCTGCCTGGCCTTTTCCTTCGTCACACAGCTACGGAAACATAATTGTTATTAGAAAACTACAACTATATTTTTGCCCCGACTGGGAATCAAACCCAGGCTCGGATCATGAAAGCTAGCAGGCTGTCCATGAGCCACTTGAGGATCAACCTTTCATTGGTCAAGAAATATAAATTTCAGACATATTTTAATGTAATCTGGAATTAAGTATGCTTGTGTTTTGTCTCTGTTTTTTATGATTTGTGTAAATTATGTAAACTACACTCTGGTTTGACTGATTTGAAGCAGCAAACATTGAGCCATGTTTTTTGCCCTACTCAACTAGACAATCGTATCTTTAAATATTGTACAGGAGCAATTTGCTATTGAGATTATTATTTGTGCATCAAATACAGTGCCTTCAGAAAGACTCTCCACAGAGACTTCATCAATAAGTCCCTTTTATATGGAAATTGCAATGTAATATGCTCTGTTGAATTCCTCTTGATTTTGTTGTTCACACCGCCCCAGGTTAGCTGCAGTGGTGGATCTAGGGATACCATGCCCCTCCCCCAAGGCCTAGTTTTAATTTGTTATCTTCCTTTATTTAGCAAAATTGATTTAAATATTAATCTTTGTTAGAATTATATAATTATTTAAAAAATAATATTATATAGTATCATACATACACTACAAAAATTAAATACAGTATAATAACAAATGTGTTTATTATTTAACAAAAATTCTTTGATGGCTCCCCCAAAATTATCAGCTGGATCCTCACCCCTGGTTACCTGCAGGCAGAAGGATTGCCCCCAGGGCCACACTCAATACTTCAAGGTTAGTTCTAGAAAGGCAAGGTTCATAAGGGGTAATGGTGCAAGCGTTTGTCCAATATGATACACTTGTCTCAAGCTGATCTCTCAATCTTCCAGGGACTCAATACATTTGTTTTGTTCTCATGTTACTAATTACCTGATAATGTATGCAAGAGGATTAATGTTTCTAATCAATAGAGACTTTCTCTCGTTTCTTGTCGTTTTGTTTACAAAATTTTCATTACAATTGCTTTTAGCTTGTTCTCTTGAACCCAGCAAATGTTTCCTGATTCACAATTGAAATCATGATTTCAGTGCTGCACAATGGGGAACCTGTTGGTGGAAGAAGGGGGGGGGGGGGGGGAAGTGGACTAGAGGGAAAACACTGTCTCTGTGATTCAACTTGCAATGTTTTTTGTTTTTTCCAAACAAAAGGGAATGGAGCCACTGTGGCAGAACATTCTTCTGAACACTGTATTTAATGCACAGGTTTTTTCCATACAATCCAATTAAACATATATTTCTTTCATTAATTGTTTTTCTTCTCTTTCTTCAAATTTGAGCCAATTTCATTCCTTTTGCACATATCTACTACATATTTACCTTGTTTTCTTTTATTTGGCGTACTTTCTTATATTAATAATCCTTCAATGAATGTTATTGAATGATTGCTTCTGGGTTAAAAACCTAAATTATTCCTCAAGAATGCTGCCTTTGGCAACTAATAGCCGCAAGACCAGGAAACATTTAGCACCACGTTTCTCTTAGTACAGAATATGTTGAAATTCTGTCAAAAATATTAAAATAGATTTCATGTATTAGAAAGGCTGAGGTATTTTTCCATCATGCTAAATATCGAAAACTATTTTAGACTCAAACATACTCTAAGTGAAAAATTACATAATTTAAATTACTCAAATTTTGCTACAGAATGTACATGTTCTTTAAAAACTACATTTTTTTCTGTAGAAGATATTCATTAATCAAAAAATAAGTTTATACACAACCTTCAACAAAAATAGGAAAATGAATTTGTAAGTGTATATATGAAAGAGATGATGTATTTTCTTAATTTTGTTTCATGTTGTTGAAAATGACTGTTACTAAAATGATTTGCAAATATGTATAGTTTTATTTGCAAATCAGAGGGTGAAGCTGGTTATTAAGACGAAAGAACTGTGATTTTATCAGGGCATTGAAAGGCTGTATTGCATGATATTCAACTGATTGATATTGGTTTAAAAGAGCTGGTTTCCTTCATTGTCTTTCTTTCTCAAAGTAACATTTAATGTTGAAGTTCTAGGAACTGACCCTTAAAAATATTCATTGAAGGAATATATAGCAATATGCTAGCAATATATTAATTAGAATTGAATGAGTTATTTCCAAAAATCTAAATCAATCAATGTCATGATCCTGTCATTAAATGACAGTTGAAAGATGTCTTCCTTTCAACAGTGGCATACTGTGTTAATATTTTGACTATTGCCTGGCAAGCACATTTTGTTTGGATTGTAGCGATTTGATTATTCCTTTGATATAGCTAATATTTATTATTGAATATTGATTAATTAATTTATTTATTTTTTTTTTTTCTTGCAAACATACCCAATATCTGTCAAACTAGAATTAATTGGGGAGGGGGAGGTCTCAATATTTTGCAGTAGAGCTGTTGTAAGTTGCAAACATTTCATGTAAAAGCAAAGATTTTCAATCCAGTCACTGAAACTTAAAAGCATCACATAGTGGGCTAGGCATTCTAAAGTGTCTGCTAATTTCATGTTTGCATGTCACTAAGTTCATATTTTCTAAATTTTGTAGTTTGAGTTCTTTTGTTGTTGTGGTGGTGGTGGTGTATTGATGATTTGATTAATAGAATGTCGTTAAATTCAGTTTCAAGAATGCCTTCATGTATTTATGCAGTTATTTATTTATCTATCTCACTATTTATTTCAATTTATTGAAATTTTCAGACTAGTTGAGGTATAATGGGGTTAATTAAATTTCAAAATATATTACAGGAAAATATGAGTGAAATATTGAATTTCAATCGAATATATTGATGCTTATAATATCCCATGCAAATTGCTAGAAATTACTCAGTGTGACATGTCATTACACATGAGACAAGGTTGGAAGTGTTTGCAACATCAATAGAGTATTTTTTAATTAATATGATGAAAAATAAGATACAAGTAGATAATGGCATGTATCATTTGATAATTATCAGAACAGTTGTTCTGTTGCAAATTATTCTTTTAGTGACTAATGCTCTAGTAGTAGGATTTTTTGTTGATGTTTTTTGCACATGCACATTATCAGCTAAAAACTTGGAGCCCATGACTGACTCATAGTTTGAACTTTCCAAGTCAGTATAAAAGCATATAGAAAATTAGATTGTGTATGTTTATGTAAATAATAATTATAGAGCTCTGTGGTAAAACACTTCCTCATAAAAGGATACAAACCTTCTAAAGTGTTTTTTATTTTTTCATGAAAGGTTATGCAGTAACTCCCATTATTGTATTTTCATTGTCATACAAATCATCAACTACCAATTGTATTCATAATTTAGTGGTCCGGAACTGAAAATAGGATGTTTAGTGGTTTGTTGAAAATTATACTTGAGGATTCCCAGGTGTAGTGTTAAATTCAGCTACCCAGAATCAAGTATCATTCCCCCTCTCTCTGCCTCTAGTATGAATGGAATTCATTTAATTCAACTAAACTGCTAATAGCAAAATATTTCTTCAAATTCAAAAATTGACAATGTCAAGTGAATGTACATGAAATGCAAATTACAAAGTCAAAAGTTAATGAAATCTTAAATATGTATTATTTTGTTATATCCTAATTTTTCTGATTCTTTGAAATGGTAAATATGGAGTATTCAGACATGGTCAGAAAGTTATGGAGTAAAAGATGGATTGTACAGAGAAAAAGTTAAGTATATTAATTATTAATAGCTATAAAAATTTGGATGACATTTGAGAAGTAATTTTTGAATTAAGATTTGTTTTTGATAATTACCGGTTCTAATGTTACCTGGGTAAAACAATTTATATTTATAGTTTGTCATATGCCCTGGAAATAGTGTTACCAAGTATTGTCAAAATTAAATAAAATATTGTGCAACTCAAATAATGAATGTTATATGTAGAAAGATAAAGATACAGATTATGTTCAAAGATTTATGATTAGTTATGAGAGTTACATTGATAAATTCATTTCATAGACATTAAATTTAAATTGACAAAAAGCAATGGGAGATACCAGAATTGAGCATATAGAACTATTTAACGGTAATTTTTGGTATGAAAGCTTTGAACAATTATGAATTCTGTGTGATTTGCAGTTTTAAAGATTTTTAGTGAAATAATTTGGTACTATATCAGACCCCCCAGAGTTTTTGTGTGTGGCCTGATTGGCATTTCAGATTGATGTTTACATCCCTTTCATATTTGCTGAGGAAAGAAGGAGAAAGACTGTAGGATGTCCTACAATGGGCTTGGAAGACTTATTACTCACAGGGTGCTTGGGAACTCTTGGTCCATGCTTAGAATTATCGTAAATGTTAGTAATAGTGTTTAGTAAGAACATGTCCAGAAAATCTCTAATATTGGTGTTCATGAGTGGTGTGCCAAGATCACCATGCTTGGTGACTTTCACGTCACACTAATTAATTTCGGAATATCTAAGTGTTTGTTATTTCAACACTTCCAACACATTGATTTGAGTTTGACTAGTTTAAAAAATGTTCAATATATAATGAAATTTCTTTCGCAATTGAGTCCAGATTTTAATATTTGTAAGTGCTCGTCATTCATCCCAATTGTGTAGCTGTATTGAAAAGGTACTATAGACTTTACTAAGGTTTGTCCTAGTCACACATACATACATGAACTGTGCTGAAGTGCATTATGTCAAATAAGGGCTTGGACTGATTCACCTAACTTAACACTACAAAATTAATTTTGAAAAGAGTACTGTAGGAATGAGTGATAGAGATCTCATGGTAAAATAAAGGTCAATAGTTCCGATGAAAATATTAGAGTAAAATGTCAAATTCACTCCACCTATTGATGAAAAAAGAGCTCTCTGCATTTCATTGCAAATTCTTCATGGAAGACATACTCGTATTGAATGACATACTCGTATGAATATTTAGATTTATGTGAAATAAATAATTCAGGCAATTATTCTAAAAGGTATTTAGTCTTAAAATTTGAAAATGAGCAGCAGCTCTTTGTAAACAAGTTCTTATTTACTATTCAATAAATAACTTTAATATGTAGATTCCAACCCTGAAAAAATCAAATGCAATTTATACATACTTATTAGTAGATTGAAAAGAACTACTATTTGGAAATTTTCTGGACATACATCTTATTTGAACCTCTTCTTATTTCTTTACTTCCCACCTATTTCTAAATTTGTACCAAGAGTTCCAAACAAAGTATATACCTGATTGAATGGTTAACCATCTTGTGTTGAAGTTTTGTAGTCAAAACTCTAGCACTTCATACATCTCTTAAGAGTAGTAGTTCTCAAACTCTTTAAATTGTTCTCCCTTCATTCACAACTAAAGATTTATTTGTGTGATAATGAAATTTCTCTGAATGTATTATTCCCTATTAAATTTTCAAAGTAAATAATCATAAGACTGGAAGAAAGCCAAGAAGTGTAAACAATTCTTTTAAATTCCCAAAGTCAATAATTAAAAAGAATGGAAAATACTTTTCTTAATCCATTACAATAATCAGTCTTTGTGTCTGTACATCAATAATATTCATCACAACATTCGTAATATACTTATACTTTTCAGTCAAGTGATTTCTTTTTTAAATCTTGTTCACATACTGCATACCTCGACGGATATGTGTAACCACAGTTTGAGAACCCTTGTCTTAGAGTACATGGTTTACCATTGAATCATCTGATATATTTTTATATCTGTAGGTATATTATACATTGTGCTATTTGCAAGTGTACTGTAAATTACATGTGTATATATATATATATTTGTTGTTATATTAAGTATTTTTTATCAAATCTTATATTTATGGATAATTATGAAACATCACAAAAAGTTATTTTAAATGGCTTCATTCTCAATGTGCTAAATCACAGATGGAAATTAAATACATGAAGCACCATATTATTTTGTAGGTATGAAATGAGCAACGTTTCTATGCCCATTTTAGCGTGGTTAATTTTCAGAAGTGTGATTACTGCCTTTCACAACAGATAAACCTGATATATGGGATGATTTGTTTTGAATTTAGCTTTTGAAGAATGGCCACCTACCATGTTAGAATTATGACCATAGATTATTTTTGTTCATTTCATGCTATTTGCATGCATGATTTACAAATTTTCAAATAGAAATTTCTTTCAGTATCTAGATGATTAATTTTCATGGTACTAAATTCATTTTACTTGTGAACATTTGGCAATAGAAAAATGTGAATATGTAACTTAAAGAGTTGATGTTACTAAATTGTACACCATCACTGTTCTCAAAATATGCAAGTTCCTTATAAAAATGGAAGAAAGTTCACCCACAGTGTTGTGGTCTTGTTGGTTTAATGTTTGCCTTGTATCTGGGATTTGTGGTTTTTAATGATCAATGTATTAAAGAAATAGATATTTCAGTGATATATTTAGCGATATTTCTGTGACTAATTGCAACTGCTCTCTATTGTTAGATGTGATGTATCATTTAACTGTAGCTGTCTATTTCATGGGCTAGGCTAAGGATGGCCTAACAGTAAATATGTTGTAGAAAAATAAGTACTTGTTCCATGGAATTATATTAAACATTTGCTGTTCATTTGACTAAAAGAATAGGACAGGATGTATTGTACTTGATGTATTGTTTAATCCAACTTCATAGTTACTTGTATGTCTTGCTATACTAAAGGTTTTGGGATTCAAAAAGTTATGGTGAAGTGTTGCATGAGATACAGAATTCAGAGATTATTATGCAAATTTCTGTATCTTACGTGAATTACATTAGAATACATGAACCAAAATCTCTTCACAAACAAGGCAACATTGTGTTGTACACTGTTGTTTGAAAGTGTAACTTATTCCTTAATGTGAGAAATATATTCAGTGAATGATCATCACTGTGAATATAATTTTAAGTCTGTTTTTAAATTTCATAATTAGTTTTTTAAATCAGTATTTCTGCATTGCAATTATCATCAAATGCTTTTCAGCACAAAATAAATAAAATCCACCTGAAAATACATTGACTTCTGTTGAGACTTTCATAAAATAAATAACCATTATACCATTAATATAAATTAATCACCCTTTTGTCTCCTAAGGGTTGGGATTAAAAAGACAATAGTGAAATGAAAACACAATGTATTGTTTCTGTGATGAAACAAGAATCCAGAAAAAAAATGTTGCTTCCAGAGATAGATATCGCATTGTTGTGTTTATTAAGATTTAAAAATTATGCTGAAATGTTTGGTCCAAATTATTCAGGTGGTGTGTGCTCTACAATCTTAACATTTTCTTTGACTAGATATAAAAGTAGTGTCCATGTGCTTCCATATGTCTTTAGTTGTGATACAAGCATTCAAATATTCTGTGGCAGTTCTGTTAATGTCTTACAAGAAAATACCCTGATAATCTCTCCGTATTCCATGTTTGATGTATGATACATTTCGCTATAATATGGCCTAATTTCAAATTAAATCTGTACACCTAGACCATCTGCAACCTCAATCCCTCGTTATCTTTCCCCCCTCTTTTTTTTTTAAATATTATTTTTATTAAAAAAAATATGTAAAATTGTATATGGATATTAAAATCAATATCTTATTTCTTGAAGATATTTGTATACATTAATTTTTGTGAAAAGTGGATTTGTAATGGATATATGTGAAATATATGTGCATATTATGTATGTTGTTTCTTTTAAGTGTTAAGTATATTTTGAGTTTTGGAATTGCTTTTCAACACTTTCCTCAAGCTTTTCTGTCAATTTAAAATTCTTTTCTTATTTTTTTTTCCAGTGGATTTATTCAATAGATGAGAATGTCATTCTGAACAGAATTCTGCAAAGAACATACTACTGTTTCATTTCAAACTGCATTTTAATAATTACATAGCAACTACGAGTAAAATTTTTCAGTTAGGTAGTACAGTATAATGTATATTAAATGACAACTGATTATTCCATGGAAAAAAATGGTCTTATTTCTAGTATTGGATGTTTAGAAAATAGCAAGACCTATTATTTTGGATGTTTAGAAAACACTGTTAATATAGGATCACAAATTATGAAAAATGAAAGTTTTATTTTGTTTTTGACATAATTGTCTTTTTAGAATGATTTACAATGTTTAAATGCATTTAACATATTTATATCTCCTTCTCTTGGGTAAAAATAAATAACTAAATTGGGTTTAAATAATTTTCAGTTTTAGTACTCCCAATAGTTGTCTACAGATAAAAAATCCCCATTGTCTTGGGTAGACTCGATTTGACATTTGAGTTTGGAAAAATGTGTACAGTAGAGACTTATTTACTGTATTACAATTTTCCTGAAAGTAGTCTCTTAAAAGGGATAAATTAAGAAAATTGCTATTATGAATTTTGTTGGTGGTTGGGGACAGGGTATTTCAGATTTTTTTCGAAGAAAAATTTGTCAATGAGACGGAGAGAGGTTTCACTGTACTTAAAATACTATGAAGACAAAAAAATGATGTTTGGTCTGTTGACAGGTACCTGGGGAAAATTCTATACGTATATTAGTTCATCTGAAGAGGCATGTTAATTACTGAAGAGTTTTTAGACTGTAACACATTATTTAAACTAGTGGCACTCAACAGCCCATACTTTACCGCATTATTTGAAACTGCTCAGCAACATAATAATACTACTACATGAACCTGCAAGTGTTCTCAGCCAGCAACGTTTTTGTTATTCCCAAACTGATATTCAAACTCAGATCTTCCAAGTTAACCCGCCATGTGCCTTACCTCTACACTACTCTACCATATCAACTCGTGCTGATGCTTAAAACCACTTGTTTCAAACCAGTATTTCTAATAAGCAATTTTCACTAATGCAGAGATCAGTAATAATGAGACTTCCACTATTTATTTAAGTGACCCTTGTTTCATCAATGGAAATAATTTTAAAAAATTAGAGTGAGGAGAAAATGTTATTTTTATGACTTGCATTAATTTCAACCAAATCTTAGTGAAAACTACTCCCCTCCCCAGTACTTGGCCTTTTTTCAAGATCTGATTTTTTAGACCATTTTTATTGAACGCAAAAATCTCTACCTTCAATTTTGTAATTTTTAAATGCTAAAAATGTGCAAGTTTCGATAATCAGGAGTTCGCGGGAAATGAGAGTAGCACAGTGGCGGCTCGTGGGTATTCGCACGTGCACACCCGAATTAATTCGGCGCAATTTCTCTTAAGAGGGGAGTTCTCTCAGAGCGTTTATGAAACCTGCTATTTCAAAGCACGCGCCGTTCCGCTGCTATTGCCAGTCCGCCGCCAATGCCGTTCGCGAAAACCTGCTGGCGCACATTCGGGAGAACGCGTTCCAAGAAACGGCGTCCTATACTTAGCTTTTTAACCATGCATTTGAAGGTATTATCTTTAACATGGAATATGGCACGACTTTTTGCGTCTTGATCCTCTCGCATGATTGCCACCGTATTAAGCAGTGCTGCAGATCAAGCGACACTAGCGGCAGCACCGAGAAAGACGCAAGTCTTGCCATATATAATCTTGAAGATAATACCCTCAGATGTCACGTTAGAAAAAAAAAACAAGTATTGGCTGGGAACAATGGTAGCTTACGGACTGATGGAACACTCCGCCGGCGATGCGAGTTCTACTGTGCTGGCGCAGTAATGTTATTTTGCAGAGATCTCTGCAAGTGTCTGGAAGATATAACACTCGGCTAGCACAAGTTTTTTTGAGAAGAAAGTGTGAGAGATCTCTCCACTTAAATGAGCTCGTGTTAGCGCGCGAAACGTAAGCGCAATGCTGTGCAGACTTCCATTCATAAAAATGTTAATTGAATTTTATATGCGTATTCTCTTGTGTTTTAAAATGAGTTTCCATTCCAAAACCATTCCGAAGTATTCAAAAAAAGTAATTTGTAAATGTGTGTATTATGCTACGTTTCAATGTGTTTTGAAAAACCGAAGCCAGGAAGTTCGTTTTTCTGTCAAGGGTGTTTGTGAAACTAGCGTTGAAAATATTAAACGCAAGAAATCAATTACTTAAATGAAAAAGTAACAGAAAAAATTGCTGAAAAGAAACAGCAGAATGGTACTGTTTTCTTCCCTAAGAGCGCAACCGAAATATTACTTCAAGATTAAGGTCGCGTAAAACTTCGTCCCAAATAGAAATATTCATTGAAAAATATAAAGCCGTTTTTAAAATAATGGTGTAAAGCGTAACTAAATGCGAAATTTGAAGCTCTTTTTCACAGGAAACTATTGAGTTCTAGAAAAAACTTCGTTTAAAGTAATTTCTAGTACTTCCGCTCACAAATGCAACAATATTGATAGCTAGGTGCAAATTAACGGCGTGAGAGATAAAATAAATTACAATTGTGTAATTTTTGAAAAGACGAAAGAATACATTAAAATGATCTTCACGTCATATTAAACGGTGCCATTACCACTATCCGTTGCAAAAATTTGGAGCCATTTTTGAGAAAATGGCATTTGAGCGTTCCTAAAAATGCTGAATTTTGTGTTCACTTTCATTGAAAACTATTGAGTTTTCGAGAAACTTTATTTGACATTTAAAGCACATGTACTCAAAAATCTAATGATGTGAAGAAATTGCCTCTAATATATATTACCGATGAGAGACAAGTAAAAAATACATTTTTGTAACTTAAAAACAAAAGAATAGAGCAATATGGTGTTTATGTCATCAGATAGGGTGCACTTGGTACTACCCCTACCAAAAATGTAAATGAAACAATTTGGAGCCGTTTTTTGAAAAATCTTGTTTTTGTAATTTTTTAAAATAAATATTTCACGCTTTATTGCAAAAAAGACCTTCATGAAAAAAATATTGAAGGGCAACAAATTTCATTTGAAGAAAAAATCCTGTGTTCTTAACTTTATAGTTGTAGGAAGACGCCGAAAAAATTCAAAATTTTGCAATTTTGGAAAATTTAGAGTTAACCGTGAAAATCGGACCTGTGCCACCTTTATAAGTGAATTTTACTCTATTCTGACAAGAAATTTAAAGAAAAACTTTGAGCTGTTTTTGAGAAAATTTTGAAAATATGCGTGGGCTTCATGTAAAGTACCCCCGAATTTTAAAGAATGTTTTTCAAAATTTCAAAGCTTCAACTAGAGCCAGAAGAACAGGAGTTTCTTCAATTTTGGAAAATATCATACGTGTGGTTTAGGCGCTAGTAGTTTTCACAGATGGACGGACAGACGTTAAAAAAAAAAACTTTTTCGGTATCAGAGGGCCCTCAAACTGTATTTCCGTTAAAATCTCGAAATCAATTTTCCGCAGCTTCATTTTCAGAAATCAAACGCCATTTTCTCAAAAATGGCTCCAAATTTTTCTTCAATTTTTCCAACGTATAGTGGTAATGGCACTGTTTAATATGACGTAAAGTTCATTTTGGTGTATTCTTTTGTTTTTTTTTCAATTACACAAATGTAATTTTTCTCAATACTTTCGAGCCGTGAATATGCACATTTCAATGGATTTGTATACATTATTGCGTTTAAGTGCTTTTAATGGCTTAAAATGAAGTTTTTGAAAACTCAATAGATTTCCGTGAAAAAGAGCTTCAAATTTCGCATTCACAGTCATACTGTTCTTTAATATTCTTAAAGTCATATTTCGGTTCTTCTATTAAGAAACCAGAAAGTTAGAAAATGTCAAAAAAGTGTACATTGGGCGACGATAGATGGCACCTTGCTACAGAATGGAGTAAGACGTTAAAGCCAGTCCACACCATGGAAATTAGAAAACATTGCTACGAGAAAGTCTGTGCCATTCTGTAGCGCCTCTACTTTTCCTTTAATTTACTTAGAATTTTTTCATTTATTCGGTCTTCCGTACGATCGGCGTCAGGGATCGGGATCAGCACCCATGCAACGCAGGCAGTACGCATGCGCAGCTCAGGCTGTTGGCGAATTCCTCCAACGTCTTCAGGTCCGATCGGGAGGCAGCAACGCATGCGTGTGACATTCCCCAACTCAAGGGAAAAGCGTGCCAAGGTGTTGGATCTCGATTTAACCGCCAACTGGAGAGCGAGTGTCCGTGATTGTGATATTCTCCGTTGCGCCTTGCAGACTTTAGCGATACTCATGAAATCAGTGTTTTTCATTATCTTTATCAAAAAAAGTGGAACAATAGTTTTAAATGGTCGTTAATGACCTAGGTGTTGATGCGACCTCAAATAACAAAAAAAAGTTTTAAATAATTGCTTCCCTGCCCTTTCGTATGAAGAAAAAAACGAGTAATTGAGTAATGGACGAATCTGAGATTTCAGAATTTAATTTTTAAAACGAGAACCGAAGGAAGGTAAACGCGTCGAACATGTCTTTTTAAATACTTTAATATGTATTATTCCAATCTTTGCAATAGAGATGTCCCGTGGCCCACGAGAGAGAAAGGCCTAGGCGCGAGACGCCATTTTATCTGTGACGTAAGCAAAGCCGTGCTGTGGTGCTAGCCGATGGTGGAAGCTTGTGTGTTCTTGGTGGTTCTTGTGTTGTTATTTTCAAAGTGTCTTTTAGGACGGAATTGAAGGTTATGTGTTGATTGTGTTCAAGTATTTCGAGAGTTATTTTTTTCTATTTTCGCAGTTCACCTGTTCTCTGCTGGAGGATATTTAGAGAACTCTATCTTTTAATTGTACGAAAATAATAAGTATACGTTTTATTTATTTTTTTTTTAGAGCAGTTCATCATTATCCATCTTTATTACAATATATATTTCATTGTAAGTATTCATATGGAAATTAAAATTACTGTGAATTTTGTATTATATTTTCTAGAAGTTCCCATAATGTGCTCTTTCTAATAGAACTCCTGTTTATATGGGTTTCATCAACTTGTGCATTATCATCCCCTTTACAATATATTATGTGTGATTAAACTTAATTTATTAAGTTGGGGTTGTGGTTTTTGTTAGGAAAACTAATGGAAATTTGTGAAGCCTCATTTTTATGTGACACAAATCAATTATCAATCTTGTTTCAAATGTCAAAAACATTTGGTTATGCCTTAAAAAATTGTAATGTAAAAGAAGTGCCAAAGACTTGCTTCACAGCATAATGCTAAGAGCATGCAAAACATTTGTCAATAATGTAATAAATATTAAAAATGATGACATTGTTGCTACAAAGTGTCAAAGACAACTAAAAAAATTTAAAACATAAGAAAAATAAGACTCCTCTTATCAATTTGTTTTCTTCATTCTTTTTCCAGATCCTTGCCTTGTATTTCCTTTCCCGTATCAACTGGTAGTTTTATCATACATTAATATATATCATATATTACCATGAGTTATATCATGAATTAATAATATTTATTTTAATTTTGATATATTTTTAAAAAACGTGCATGGCTTACAGAAGAGAAGTTAAATCTGCATGTTTTCCAGGGCTCCAGTGTTAAATATTATTGTAAAGTAGGATTAGTGCCAGAAAAATATATTAAGTTAATGACGATTGCAGCTTTTTATTTCTACCATGAAGTTGCAATAAAACTGAATGAATAGCGTGTGATGGTCTGAACGCGTTAAATTCCACGAGCCAGGACTCGGGACACAGCACGGCTTTGCTGACGTCACAGATTCGCGCCTAGGCCTTTCTCTCTCGTGGGCCACGGAGATGTCCAGAATGACGTCACAACTTTTGCGGGAAAGTATTGGGTGGCAACCTCTGCCTGTGTGCGTAAGCGATTCCTAGAGAATTACTAAATTTTTGTCTGTATTATGCGGTTGCCGAGGTGCGTGTGTCTTATCGCATTTGTTATTTATATTTATATTTGGTTTCTTTCGGTTTATTTAGGTATTGGCTGCGAATCATTAATAAATTGAATTTAAAAACACTATTTGATGAACACAAGTCAAGTCGCTACCTTTTCTTTTTGAAAACGGTTGGAAGTAAATATTATCATGACCTTAGCGCTGCTTTATTATAAAATGAAATGTGTGAAATATTTGGTACGTGCCCGTTCATCGGTTATGAAAAGTAGCAACGAATTTCGAACCCCTGTGCTGTATGCTATATTTGAGTGGAAGTGTCTCCTTCCGTTTATTTTTACAAACAGTTAGATTTTTTAATATTTATTTTAGAAATTTGTATTAATTATTATCGAGAGCAATATTACCTATATTAAACTTTAATAATCGTTTGGAAAAAAAATCCAGAATGTTCATAAACACAGTTCCAAAAATGTTTTTGCACGTTATTTTTCACGGGGTGGAGTAACTTTCAATACCCTTTCAATTCAATTACACTTTTATATTAAGTAAACGTAAGATAAACTGTAACGTAACGTAAGTAAACTAACGTTAACGTAACGTTAACATTAACATAAGTAAAACTGTAAGATAAACTAATACTTTCTCGGTATCCACAAGTAGTTGATTACTAACAACACGTGTAATGTAACTACCCCGGAACCGAGATATAACATCTTATCAATCCTTCTTTCTCGACGCGACCAACGAATAGGAAGTAATTCAAAGTATCAACAATTTAAAAAATAAAGCGTCAAGCGTTATGATAAAAATAACTACGAAACTAGTAAAAGAATGCAATCGATTCTTGCTCCATTATTAACACATAATAAATCTAAGTTTCTGTAGCGGAATTTTTATTAATCAAATCAAAAACAGCATAGTTATTCCAATTCTCAAGAAATCTAGTAAAATAAATCTGGATAACCTTAGACCAATAAGTCTATTACCAGTGTTTTCAAAAATCATAGAAAAATGTTATGAAAAAGACTTTTACATTACTTGGAGAATATAGGAATAAGAGGTGTAGCTTTAGAATGGTTTAATCAGTTCCTCTCTGATCGGGTACAAATAGTCAAAATAGGTAACTGTTACAGTAATTCAGGAATAGTCGAAAAAGGCGTGCCACAAGGATCTGTGTTATCAGCGATCCTTTTTCTCATATTCATTAATGACCTCTTAAAAATTGTGTTCCTAGGAAAAATAACAGCTTTCGCTGACAACACTGCTTTTACTTTTTCTCGCAATGATGAACAACTTTGGAATGATATTGAAGACAGTCTTATGATTCTAAAAAAAATGGTGCAGCAGTAACAAAATGAGTGTTAATGTAAGAAAAACTAAATAATATGGGTTTTGTTGATTTTAATTTTAAATTTAACATTAAGTTTCATGATCTTAATTGTATTGTATAAATGTTTGCAATATCCATACACTTACTTAGAATTCTATATTACACACTAAACAATTCAAAACTGCAATATTGAATCCAAATATGGGGAGGCACATTCAAGACGTATATTAAGAACTACGAATAACTCAAAACAAATTTATCCATATTATCTACACAAAAAATAAGACTGATTCTTCACTTCCTCTTAATAAATAACTAAATATTTTACCATTCCATCTTTTTGTAAATAAAGTACTACAAATATTTTATGTCAAAAGCAGAAATAATTTAACTGAGAGAATATTTCACAATTACAGTACACATAGCAAAGCCACTAATCAAATTAAAAAGTCCCAAATTCATAAAGCTCTAATATCAAGAACCTTGATGTTCATTGGGCCTCAAATAGTATATAATCAATTATCATTAGCTCTGAAAAATAGTAAGTCCTTAAATATTTTCAAACAAAAGATAAAGATTTTGATTTTAAAACATGATGATAATGATATAAACAAGTTAACTGAAATATTCAATAAAAATGTTTGCAGTATAAATTAAATATAAATTTATTTATGGAATTATATATTTTGTCTAAGGAAATATACCTATTGCATCTCTGTACATTTTCACTTATTGTATGATCTAAAGCTAGGTTTTTTATTTTGTTTGTTCACAAAAACTTAGATAGTAAAGGTTCAAAATAAGAATATTGTTAAAAAACACGCCATACATAATAAATACTACGTAGAAGTAGACAGATAATAAATTACAAATTCAGTATTGCTAACCATCACAACTGGTTCCAACGTTTAGTAATGGTTAGTAATTCCAAGAAACAACAATGTACATTATCTCTGTAAAACAAGTTAGGAATTATTATTATTATTATTATTATTATTATTATTATTATTATTTATTAATTCACAGTTCACTGGTACATAGATTGTAGTCATACAGATACAATACATCAAAGCATGACAACAATGAAAATCAACAGTAATAGACTAATAAAAATTTAACATTTATAATATTCATAAATTCTAATGTGATTAAAATAGCAACTAAACACACTCATTACTTCCCAAGAATTTTTGGACCAATGTGCACGTACAAAGTATGACACATTTCTGGATATTTATTATGGCATTTTTATTTATTTTCAGCGTTTCTAATGAATTCTTTAAAGTCTTCGGGATGACGCCCGTTGCTGAAAGAACCACGGGAATGGTTTTGATCTCCGAGATGTTCCATTGCTCCTTCACGACATGTGCCAATTCTTTGTACTTCTGGATCTTCGTATGATATGCTGTAGCGAGATTGCTGGTGTCCACAACTGCCATGTCTACAAACCATACTTTCTTCTCATTTTTATTCCAGAGTGTTATATCCGGTCTGTTATGATGTACTGTACGGTCCGTCAAAATACTACGATCCCAGTACAATTTATAGTTATTGTTTTCTAGTACATTCTTTGGGATATACTTGTAGTATGGTGTATCATGGCATGGTGCTAAACCACAGATCTTGACGAGTTGGGCGTGGATAATTCGACCCACCATATCATGCCTGTTCTTATACTCCGTTGGGGCGAGTACGCTGCATCCTGCTGTAATATGTTGAATTGTCTCGCCGCTTGGCCACGGCCGGTAGTTATCAGAGGTCATCTCTGGATCTTTGATGACATATTTGAGATAGTTTCTGGTTGCAATGACTTGATCTTGAATGGCAACCATGAACCCTCAGTCTCTGGGTAGAGATATCAATGCTGAGCCATTTGTACGACATGTCTACGTCTACATTTGGATTGGCTATTTCAGCTGGGTATCTCCATGGATTGCTTTGTGCTTCAGAGATCTATCTCTTGTTTGAAAGAGGGCTGTTGAAGTTCCATATTAGCTTGATTGAGACTCAGAGGTGTATAATTGTAGTCCGCTTCAAGTACCACTTTGTGTAGACGAGAAGATAACGCTTTCTTCCTGAAGTATTCTCTCATACTGGTAATCTGTTTGAAATGGAATTACTTATTTTCAGGATACTACGACCTCCCATCTTCCTTGGAAGCGTTACCCTTTGAATTGAGCTTTTGGGGTGGTGGTATTAGGGAACGGGCTCATTTGGACTCTAATAAGTTTTTCCCAAGGATTCAATATCCGTCCTGGACCATTTAATGATGCCCAGTGAAAAAGTTATTACTGGTATTACATACATGTTAACCGCTGCAGTTAGGTTTCGTGAATTGAGGAAGGTTTTGAATAAACCTTTCTTTCTTCTCGAATTCCACCTGCAGTTTTTCTTTAATTTCACTGTGGATTATCAGTTTGTTTTGTTGAATTCCCAGGTATTTATAAAGTTCATTTTCTTCCAGGGCTGTTATAGTCTCCCCTGTCAGCGTTTCATGTTCTACCTCGCTGATGAGTTTACCCTTCCTTATACTTTGGATTTTGCATTTTTCGATACCAAATTGCATTTCTATGTCGGTTGAGAATCTTTCGGTGACATGAAGGAGCTTCTTCAGTTCCTGTAATGTTCCTGAGTACAGTTTGATATCGTCTATGTAAGCTAGATGACTCACATCATGTTTGCTCTGACCTTTCAGCTCATATCCAACTCCATGCTTTCCAGCAAGGAGGAAGGGATTCATAGCAAGGCAGAACCAGTAAGGTCTGAGACTGTCGCCTTGGAATATACCTCTGCGGATTTTCAGTGTCTTAGTGACAATTCTTTCACTACTTGACATATGTATTGTTGTTTGCCAGTGATTGATTACGTTCGTAAGAAATCTTACGATTGCATGGTTAACACGATATAGCTTTAGAACATAGATCAAGATCATGCAGGACCATGTCAAATGCCTTCCTGTAGTCGACGAAGCAAGTATACAGATCTCGTTTTTTGTTGGATGCCTGAGACATGATGACACTGTCGATTACAAGCTGTTCTTTGCACCCCAATGAACCCTTGCAACAGCCTTTTTGGTACTCTGAAAGAATATTGTTTTGTTCACAATGTTGTTCTATCACTGTTTTTAAACAACTAGTGATGATATTATATAGCCCGTTGAGGCATGTGATGGTCAGGTTGTCCGGGATCTGTGGCATTGTTAGATTTCGGCTTCATGAAAGTGATCCCCTCGCACAGGGCCGTCGGTAGTTCTTCAGGGTGTTTCAGAAAATGATTAATGAGAGTCAGAATTATTTCATGTATGCAGGTGAATCTTTTAAACCAGAAGTTACGAAGTCCATCTGGTCCAGGGCATTTCAATTTTTGAGTTTGTTAATAGCTGTCTTTAGAACATCCATTGATATATCGGAAACTTCCATTTCCCTGGTCTTGCTTGATACGCTCGACACTTCTGTCAGCCATAATGCGTGGGACTGGAAATGACTTTCTGTTGACCATATCGTGGTCCAGTGATCTTCCACAGTTGATTTCTCCGGTAACTTTCCTGAATGGACTTCTCTTTTCAGATTCTCATAGAACCTCTTCTGGTTTTTAATAAAATCTGATTGTCTTTTTCCTTCTCAAGCTTTTGGTGTAGCGTATTCTTTGCGAATAGACACTGAGTTGTTGTTTGAGAGTATCTATTACTTCAAATGTATTTTGGTTTTCGTTGTATTGCGCATGTTTGCAGTATTTCCTTCTGATTCTCGATACTTTCCTTCTGATGCGCGTCTTTTTGCTTCCTTTCTGAAAGGCTTCGATAATGGCAATGTCAGATCTGAGTTGTTTTATTCTTCCCTCCAGCCGTCTCTTCCAAGGTGGTGTGAAGTCTTTTCGATGGCTATATGGCTGTTGGGATTCTAGGATTTCCCCCCCACTTAACTTCACAATTGCTAGCGATGTGCAGTAGATAATTGAGTCTAGTTGCTCATAGGTCGTAATTTGTCTGACTTCATTGACAAGTATTTCTTCATTTGCTAACTTAGTTAAGGTGGCCAGTTTTTTTAATTGTGTTGCCTAGGTATTTTAGGTCTAAAATGAGGAGCAAATCCCCAGTATCTGGCTTTTTCATGCTCATATTGTTGCTTAAGTTGGTTAAGTAAGTTGGTTAAAGACCTATCTGATTTCTGTGTCACTAAGCTGGGTTCCAGATCTTGTATTGGCGGTTCAGAGGTTGCTCTAGCTAATTCTGGAGTTTCTGAAATCTCATGCCGTTGTATTTCTGAGTGAACTTCAGCCTCAATTTCCCGTATTCGACTGTGCGAGACATATTTTCCTGACCTATATATTAATGCTTTTCGGTCGGCTATGTTTTGTTCCGTAAGATGGGAGAGATGTGGGAATTGTTGCAAAAAGTTTCTGTAAAGTTCCTGCCGGTAACCTACAATTTGTTCCGCAACGGTAACACGGAGATAAATTCTGACTATTGTTTCATTAATGTCAGCTGTCCATTGTATCCTCCGTCGTGCAGGTCTGCTTGAGTGGTCCGAGTATTGTCCGGAAGCACTGTCGGCAGGTGCAGCTAGTTGTTTTTGATTGCTGCGTTCATTGGCTGTAGTGCTTTCGGTAACCGGTGTGTACCCGCCTATTCAGTAACACACCACCAGTGGCTTGCATGCTGTCACGGTCAGCACTGGCTCCAACCGCGCCTGACGATCCCCAGGCAGCGACTCATTTTCCGAGGCTCTATGACTACAATTTTGCATCTCCATTTCTATGGGTTTGGTTGGTGATGGGCTGCCACCTCTAAGCCTCAACCTTGCTTCCTATGTACTACCCCGTAGAGGCCCAACTGTGCCGCTTGCACAGGCTTTGGAAGCCGCTGTTGACCCTCAGAGTGGTTCTTCCACCGCCTTCCTAGGTCCAGATCCAGTTGAGTGATCAGTACCATCCTGATAGGCCTTTTTGGAATTACCTTCTAGTAGCCCCATCAGAACCTCCATCTCTCATCAGTTCGGCAGGCCACTCCGAAGGGGCTGGATTACCACAACCTTGGGTGGAATCGCCTTAACAGGGCTCCCACGAGAAGGGTGAGAGTGAGTTGGTGCAGAGGTTTTGTCTGACACATCGCACCTGAGCCCTTTATTATTATTATTATTTTATTATTATTATTATTATTATTATATTATTTTTACATCATCATCATCATAATCATTACTATCATTATTATTATTATTATTATTATTATTATTATTATATTGCAGAAATGAGGAAACTCTACACACGTTTTCGCGTGAAACATCTGAGAATGTCACGAAAAAGTTCAGACGTGTGAATTGCGAATTACTAAGACGGACGGAATCTGAAAGGGGCTACTATTAACTTGAAATAACCATCTAATTTTTCAGGCTTCAAAGCAGAAATCTACTTTTGTCCTTTTTGTTCCGACGATGCTATAATTTTACATTGCTGATTTTTGGGAACAGTAGGGCATATATATATATATATATATATATATATATATATATATATATAAGCTTATTCTGACTCTCCTGGTCCCTTTTGCCCCAAGTCCACTATTGGACACAAATTAGTTATCGTGAAAATACTACTTTATTTTAGAGAAAAAGTACATCTCACTGCGAGAAAGTGTACTTAAACAAAACAAAAACGTTTTAAAACCATTATAGACAGCAGTGGCGGTTGGTGCCCCAACAGACTGCAGGTTGCACTTCCATCGAACAAAGTTAAAT
Source organism: Teleogryllus oceanicus (assembly GCA_964035755.1). Taxonomy (NCBI): domain Eukaryota; kingdom Metazoa; phylum Arthropoda; class Insecta; order Orthoptera; family Gryllidae; genus Teleogryllus; species Teleogryllus oceanicus. The sequence continues at coordinate 333,712,145 of CAXIVR010000001.1, read as the reverse complement.
AAAAGTCTATATTGAAATACTACTCACATAATGTTTTGCTTAGGGTCCGTGTAAGGCATATACACCTCCCGCGCACATGGTTGTGGCTTTGAATTCTACTGGGCACTTACATTCGACTCCAGTACATCGCAACAAGCACTTCTGTTTCAACACCTTTCACACAAACAAAATTATTTCATTTCGAAAACTTCACTACCCTGATACATTTGGCAATAATGAAAGATCTTCGACACATATTCGTAATCACAAGAACGTTCGCAAACCGCTGGCCGGCCAGCTGCAGCCACAGGCGACACTGAGGGACTTCCGTCCGGAACGGCCACCTATACACAAAGAACTCATGAAATGTACGTTTTGAATCAAGAAACCTAATATCAAATGAAAACAAATTCTCCAAATATCATAAACAATGCATTGAATGTCGCCAATAATTGACTGAACTCGTGTACTTTCAATAACAAGCGAAAAGCATGAAACTACGTTGCAGTGAGTAAGACGAAGATAGAATATGGGTAATCCCCTGAGATTCTCTCCGCCGCCGCGCAACGCGACAGCGCTAGCTGTCCGGTTGCCCAACCAAAGGGTTGTATCTTCCCCGTGTTAAGTCGAAGGACCAAGGAGTAAAATCAATAACTTCATTAATACAGTCAAGGGCGTGGTACAATTCCTCACAAGGCACCAGACACCGGAGAGAGCGCGTTGGCCGCTCTTGGTTTCATAATGATGTCACATACATCGATATTGCTGCAATATCTTGAATAATGAAAGTTTTAAAAGGGAAATTTATATTCCTTTTATATTTATTTTTTTACGTAAAAACTTTAACTGTGTATGACGTTCTGAGGGAAGAAGTGAATTCTGTGCACGTTTTCAAAATTCTGTGATCCCTACACTGTCATATACTATTTGAATTTTGAATTTAAAAAAACCGCTCCCATGTAATAAAATCTATTTTCAAGGATAAATAAGCAATAAATTTTGGGCTCTTATCCATGATGTCCTTCATCAAGGAATAATACTTCCTGCAACGACATCATGGAGAACAATAATTTGAATAACTATACTTTCCACTGAATTCTAGAAGTCGTGCACAGATAATGAAGTTATATTTATGTCCAGAAGCAAAACAGGGAGCCATCTCAGCATTTGCTCAATGGATCAGGGAAACTGGACGAAAAACCTGATCGGGATGGGGGTTCATTGACTCAGAAGCTGCGATACAATACTTGTTACATATTGTTTAGAATTATACAGTCCAAATGGTAAATAATGCATTAAATATCATGTTAAAATTGATGTTACTTTCCTTGTGATGCTCAGTATAGTCTCTAATTGTATAGAAACAGTTATGCAGCAGAAACGATTTCACTTGAGATTTAAACTTTGCTATCGAATTTAATCTTTTAATGTCATCTGGCAAAGTGTTGTAAAATAATGTACATGCATTGTATGTGAGTTTTTGTGTTTAGCTGTTAATACCGTCACCTGATGAATATGATTTCTACGTCGAGTGTTATAGCAATAGACATCAGCATTTTCTAAAAATACATTTCCGCCCTTAAGCAAGTCATTTTTGACAAAAAAACACTGATTTGTAAATCAACAGACAAGGTAATGGTAAAATTCCTAGATTAATGAAGAGAGGTTTACAAGAATCACGTGAGTGGGATTTGGTAATTATTCATACATTTCTTTTTGGTAATCTAAAAGTCTGGGAACTATAAGATGTATTTCTCCAGATGCAGCGATTTCTCCTATAGTATGCCATATCTCAAGCGGGAATGAACATTCGCGAAATATACACAACGAGCAGTATGAAGGCTAACTGACTTTGAAAGAATTCTGAATGCGTAGCATAATGAACTTAATTTTGTGTTTAATTCATTGAAATGGACTTTCCATTTAAGGTTTGACTGAATTGAGAGACCTAAAAATTTTGTTGCCTTAACATCAGTCAATAGTACATCGTTAATTTTCAATGGAGCACAGAATTGTTTATTTGAAATGGAAAACTCCATTAAAATAGTTTTCTTTTCATTTACTATTAATTTATTTCGGAACCAATTTGAAACATTTGATATTGTACTATTTACGGTTTCTTTATTGCAAAGAATGTTCGTATCATCCGCAAGGAGAACTGTTCTTCCGTTTCGAATCGTCGAGGGCACATTGTTTACGTAAAGTAAGAGCAGAATAGGGCCCAGGAAGTTGCGCAGGCGGCCTGAATCGGCAGATAAACGTGCAACGTTTCCTGTCTCTGTAAGTCTGTGGAAATCGCTGCATATTATCTGCGCGCAAGGCACACGACGATCGGAAAATCTTCCCGATAAACCCGGCTAGATTCTTTGGCTTGCCAAGGCATTCACCGAGCAGTAATAGCATACTTACATATTCTCGGAACGTGATCCCGCTATTCTCTTCCATGTTTCACTTGACACTAGTGGAGCAGCAAGAAATTGTAATGACAAATACTACACTGAAAAAAGGATACCATATATCGCAACAAGGTTTCAATAGTTACACAAAACCTTCGTACGCGAAACAGAGACCTTGTTGCTTTTGCTCCTTTTCCTGGTTACAACAGCATTTAAGATAAAAGGCGACCTTGATGGACCAACCGGCCTGTGATTTCTGAGAGGTTGATGTTGCTTCATAAAGGGACCTGTTGGCCTCATCAAGTCTAATCATGTTGCAGAGCAGTAGCTGGCCACAGCAGCCAGGTACCTTGTCAGATTAATTACTTATTGAAAATATCCATTGAAAAACGTTCAACATCTATTAAAGACACGCGCCCGCGCGCGCGCGCACGCACACACATACATATATATCACATTATTTCAATGACATAATAAAAGCATGATGCGATAATTATGACTTTATCAAGCAAAGAAAACATATCATTCTTGCTCAAAACGGGAACGAATTTTGGAACACACTTTAATAATCATATTATTTTCCGTCTGCGTAGTTACACATGTAAATATTGTAACGATACCGAATATTGCGTCCCAGGATAATCGCAAACAAAATGTTGCGTAATCACGAGCTGGCGCCTTTTGCGTCTTTTCTGAGCCATCGGGTGGCTGGTTCGTTCCGCGCGGTGCTCGCCGCGACATCTTTGGCGCCGGGCAAACGGGGGGGGGGACTGTGTTTGTTTTCGCCAACGCCGACGCGGGTCTATCCCTGGGGATCTAGCTGGGAAAGAGGGCTACGCAGTTTGGAGACTCCGGGAGGGACCACCTGCGTTTATTTACCAAAAGTGTGCGAGTGAGAGCGCATCACGGAAAATTCCGCTCGACACACCGGCGAAACGCAAGAGATTATTGGACCAAATTTAAGTAAGACGTAGGAACCTTTCGCCAATAGAAGCACGTTTTAGTAAAATTTCTGAAACTTCTAGAACATTTGGGAAATTGGGGGGGGGGGGGGAAGGCTTGTGAGCGCTGGCATGCGCCGGGCAGGCAGATCAGAACGGTGTGAGAGATCACTGTAGGCGGGTGAGAGGTGCGAGGAGAGCGGAGCGCTGACATGTGCTCAGCTCACAGAACAGCAGAGCGGGAGAAGGGCGGTGTCCCTCTACTTTAAATTGAGGACGAGTGGCTCCTCCGGTTACTCATTAGTCGAGTATATCTCTTTTTTGATCTCTGCCGATCACGCCCGCGTCGCACGTCACAATTTACGTGACGATTATTATCGCGCTGTCGGACGCCTGAGTCTTCAGCTGTCGTCACCATCGCCGCCACCATCACTGCACCACCGCAGTCGCCGCTGCCGCCGTCATCACACTACGCCACCGCCGCCGCCGCGGGACTCAAGGGCTTCCCCTGCACCCACGGGACACGCCGTCTGGCGTGAGGTTCGGCGACCTGTGGAGGTTGCTCACCCCAGCGGACCTGCCTGCAAACGGTGACTGTGTTTTGATTGTCGAGCTGCGGCAAAATCTTCAGTACGCCCTTCAGGCGCAACGCTTGTTTATGAAAGGAACTCTTACCCAGGAAGTGCTCGCCGCGCATTGGCGACTACCTTACAATATTAAGGTCCCTGTAATGTGTTAGTTTTATAGCATAAAAATAGAAGAAGTAATTACTCACGAGCTCAGATCGTGATTTTTGTAAATTAAAAATTTTAATTCTTTCATTAAAGTTCATTTGTGTTCTAAATATTTTTTTAATTCATCACGTAGCTAAATCCGTCTACCATCCATTCTTCTAAAATCTACATGCTTCCTGAGCTAGCCGGCCACACGAGCCCAGGTAAGCACAGGTAGGTTCTGGGAGACCGGGTTCGGTGCAATATAAATGTCGAAAGGTAGACTAATTACGTTATATATTTATCAGCTACCAGTCCCAGGCCCTCGGCGGGCTCTTGGAAGTGTGTGTGGGGGGGGACAGGAAGTTGCGCGCGCCAAAGCTTGCTGCAACCTGACCGCAACGCATTGTTTTCCGTTAATCCTAAGATAAATCCTGATTTAAAGAAGTACAAGTGTAGGTTCACTACATAAGAACTAATTTGAGCCATCGGTTGTTAAATTAACCTTGCATTAAAACTACTGCAAAGGAAGGAGGAGATCAGTGCAAACTGCATGCGTGTTCCTAGGCGATAAGAACCTGACATCAGCCGAGGATTGACGAGGGTCAGCAGCGAGCGTGGGAGAGGGTCAGGAGGAAGCGTGTGACGCGGCTCGTTGGACCGCGGCGTCGCGCCGCCGATCGGTCTGCGATGACATACTATTCAGTTCATTTTGGAAGCGCTAAGAGAGTGACTGGCCCTTCAGGAAAATTTCTTCGAAGTGGCAAAAAGCGCATCGTTGTGAAAGTTTTCGATTTGTTACTGTAGAGGAATACGTCGTTAGCGAAGCAACTCTCTGAACGTACTATGAGTTCACTGGTAAGTACCGTATTGAAATGTATCGTGCTGCATCAGTGTGAATTATAATCTAAAGGTTATTGGTGAATATATTTTAATAGGCGCCAGACTACAGTCTAAATTACCTCTTTGAAGTGAAAATCTTGTTTCATTGGGAGTAAACGGGCGAATGAAGTTCGAAAGAAAATGATACCTTTATTTACACCCTTTATTTGAAATCCAGCAAGAATTGTCAACCAAGATTAAAAGAGAATGGTGGAATGGAATTGTAACTTTGAGGTACGTATATATTTCTATCATGAGTTGTAATAATAGAAAGGCATATATTAGTCTATGTGCATTTCTATTGGACATAACGTACAAAACTTGGCCGTTAATCCAGCTCAAAGTTATTTTAATGTAAATTGTAAAATTCCTTTAAAAGCTTATGTCGAACAAGATAAATATTCTATGACAAGATCATGAAGATGTATTAGAAGGTGATGCCAAAATACATTTTGCTAATTTTGCAAGCACCAAGGACTTTTGTGATTTCATTCGTATTTAACATTCACAAAATGTATATACATTAATGGTTCAATTCTTTTAGTGTATCATTTTTGCAAGTTATTTTAAACTTCATTAGGTAATATAACTTTGTTACTTTGTTTCAATGTGTACTATGTAGTGTACTCTCAGAATGACTACAAATGAGTATGAGGAATATAAAAAATTCACACTCCCACTAAAAAAGGGTTTTTAACTTCAAAATGCTAGTTTTTTAAGACATTGTTTTACAACTAGTTCCGAATCATATTCATGGAGTGACTTGACATCTGTTCATGACAATCTGTAATTTTCTTTTGAAAGATTATTAATTTTAACTTTGGTTTCCAAGGAAAAAAGTTTCAAGTTTTTCATTGATTGATTGATTGATTGGGTTTAAAGGGCGCTTCAACTACTAAGGTCATCGGCGCCCATGTCAAAGTATTTCTAAAAAAATCAATTAATGTTTGTTAAAAGGGTTGCTGGTGCAACTTTCCAGCTAATTTAAAAGCTCATATATACCCTAAAAGGAAACCATCCATTACGCATAAAAAATTCAGGTAAACAAGATAAATTTTAAAAACAGATCTGGGGCAGAGAAAATATTTATTGCCCTTATGTCAGATAAAATTATATATTCCGCTTTTCTCAAAAACAAAAAGCTTTGAGCGCGGAATCGTCATCTCCGAGCACCTCTCGTAGAGAGTTGCCCAGACCATGTCTTCGTCGACTGCCAACAAATTTCAAACACTGCAGGAGGACGTGTTCCACAGAAAGATCCGCCCTGTATCTATCACAGGTAGGAGGAGACTCGCCTCGAAGGAGGAAACTGTGAGAAAAGTGGCAGTGTCCGATACGAAGACGGGTTAAAATAACTTCCTCGCGCCTAGAAGGTCTGGACGAGAATGCCAGAATTAACAGAGTCCTTTATTGCATTTAGTTTATGGTGCTATTGTGCCACTCTGTTTGCCACGCTCTAAAGATGGATCGTTTTAAGGAAGCTTTAACATCCGACGATGGTACGAAGGAATGTCAACACGAGTACTCTCCGTCGCCGATTTCGCCGTCGATCAGCCATCTCGTTTCCACGATTCCCACATGGCCTGGGACCCAACTTAGTACCAGGTCATGTGGTGAGACAAAAGGCGATGGATGAGGTTTTGAACTGATTGCGTCAGGTAGTCTGATGAAGAACGGAGCAGCTTGTGAGGGAGCTGAGAGAATCAGAACAGAAACTACTCGGCGCAAACTCGCTGACTCGATGTATTTTAGGGCTCAAGAATTGCATACATTTCAGCAGTGAAGATACTGACTGAGAATGTAGTCGATATGATTTGTGGCTCTGATACCGTAAAACACATGCCACAGTGCCGTTGCACGATGAACCATCTGTGTATAAGAATACATGATCTGGATAGGCTATCCTCATGTCCTGAAAATGCATCTGGTAAACAAGAGGCTAGTCGTTTGTTTGGAAAGCTTGGATAGTCTGAGATCAATATTCGGACGGAGGAGTTTCAAGGGAATGGGGTGACTTGGGGTTTTACAGGGTGGGAAGATCAACATGAAGGTCACGCAAAGATTTCGCAATCGAATACCTGGAGTGAGGCAGCGATGTTCGAAGAATATAGGACGTTTCATACTTAGGATGGGTGAATATTTCGCGACGAGGATGATTAGGAAGTCCTGATCTTTAGCACCGTAAGATGCTAATAAGATATCCCGCCTTCTTTTAAGGAGGGCTCACCGGCCTCAGCTAGAAGGCACTCAATTCGGCTGGTGCGATACGCACCAGTTGACGAACGGATAGAGCGTGGTGATACTATTGATGGGTCGCAGATTGGAGGAGCTGCCGAGCCATACACTTCACTACCATAATCCAAAACTGAGCGGATGAGTGATCTATACAACCGCAGTAGGGTGAGTGCGGTCGGCACTACCATGATGTACCATTCAGCATTCGAAGAAGATTAAGGGGAGAGACACATCTGGTTTGTAATCCACGGATATGAGCACGCCACTTTAGGGACTTGTCAAATGTAAGCCCCCAGGAACTTAGCAGATTCAGCGAATGGAAGCTGATTTCCTCCCAAGTAAAGAACTGGGTTGCTATGCAAATGGAATATCCTACAAAAATGCAAACAGGTACGTTTAGTAACAGAGAAATTAAAGCCCGTTGACGTGCTCCATTCGTGGAGCTTGTTAAGCACCATTTGGAGTTGCCTCTGTATCACACTGATGCTGCTGGATGAACAGAAGATGGCAAAGTCGTCCACAAACAACGACGCCTTTACAGGTTCTCGCACGGTCGACGCTATACCATTGATGGCGATGGCAAACAGAGTGACACTCAGGACTGATCCTTGGGGGATACCATTTTCAAGAGGGTGACTACGAGAAAGCCTATCACCCACACGAACACGGAAGGATCTGTTCGAAAAGAAGCTTTGAAGGAATGAGGAAGCTCTCCTAAATCCCAAAGTGCAGGGTTTGCAGAATGCCATGCCTCCAGGTGGTGTCGTTGGCCTTTTCTATGTCGAATAATATGGCTACAAGATGTTGCCTCAAGACGAACGATGTACAAACAGCTGTTGCCAACGAAGCGAGGTGGTCCAAGGTTGAACGGTTTCTTCTAAACCCGCTTTGGATTGGCGTCAATAGATTTTTATACTCCAAGGTCCAGACCAGACGCTGATTCACCATGCGTTCCAGAACTTTGCATACGCAGCTTGTGAGAGAGATAGGTCGATAACTTGATGGCAGTGATCGATCTTTGCCTTCTTTGGGAACTGGGACGATGATGGCTTCTCCAAAAGGTAGGAATGGTGTGCTCTTCCCAAATACGGTTAAAGAGTCGGAGAAGAAATTGCATGGCCATTTCGGGAAGATGTTGCAGCATTAAGTTGTGAATTTGGTCTGGACCTGGTGTGGTTCTTTTTGCAAGCATTAGAGCAGAACTCATTTCAAACATGGAGAAATGGCTATTATAGTCCTCATGTGCTCTGCTAGAAAAATCCAAAGCGCGGTTTTCCATTCTTTCTTTGAGAAGGATGAAGTTTGGAGCATAGTTTGCCGAACTCGACATGTTTTTCATAATGAGTGGAAGTACTCTGCAATGGCGTCTCGAGCTGTGATAACTCTGACCATTTTTTTAAAGACCTGGCACAGAGTTTGGGGAAGGATATCCTTTGATTTGACGCACCTTCCTCCATACCAGACGTGGTGGCGTTTGGCAATTCAAAGAGGAGACGTATGACCTCCATGATGCATTTTTACTTTTTAAAATGGTTCTCTCTGCCTTTGCTCTGCACCTTTTGTACTCGATTAAGTTATCCACGGTTGGATTGTGTTTAATCTCCAAAGCTTTCTTACGAGCACTAACAGCCCTTGAGCAATCCGAGTTCCACCACGGGACGAAAGGGTGTCGATTACCAGTCGACTTGGGATTGCGATTTCCGCAGCTCGTAATACAGCTTTGTTAAAATGTGCTGCCATTTCCTCCACACTGACAAACTCCTCCTCCGATACACTGACGTTCACTTGGAATGTCGGCCAGTCAGCACGTCCGACACACCATTGAGGGGGGGCGCCAACCCACGGTCTAGCCCGTCAATGTGGACGATAATGGGGTAATGGTCACTTCCGTACAGGTCATCTAGGATGGACCGTTGCAGAACGGTTGCAAGAGAAGGGCTGCAGTGTGCTAGATCGATGCACGTGCTTGAGTTTGTGGCGACGGCAAAGTGAGTTGGTTCACCGGAATTCAGAATAACCAGGTTCGCTGAGTCTATAACCGACTCTAATACACTACCTCTCGGGCAAGTGCGGGAAGAGCCCCAGGGAGGACTGTGAGCATTTACATCCCCGACTATCACAAACGGAGAGGGCAGTTGGTTGATCAGACCCAACAGTTCATGAGCAGATACACTCAGTCCTGGGGGGATGTATATATTGCAAACAGTGAGTGTGAGGGATGGAAGGTGCATCTACACACACACTGTTTGGAAGTCGGTCTGAAGAGGTACCTCTGAAGACAGCAGCGAATCGTGAACCAATGAAGCGACTCAGCCATGAGCACTGAGGCCATCATCCACATCGAACCTGTAGGGGGAAAAACCACGAAGAGACAGGGGACGGCTCGGAGTAAGATGAGTCTCTTGGAGACAGATTACAAGACTATTGTGACGGGACAACAACAGCTTGAGATCGTCCCGCCGCGAGGAGTAACCATTTACGTTCCACGACACTAAGAGCCATGGAGAATAATTAAGTTGTTTTCCTCCGGCGTTGGGAGCTGAATGCTCGGGATTCCGCCCCAACGGGAGTTTCATCCGAGGACGAAACCTCCTTGACATTGCCAGAGGGGCTGGGTGCTAGCTCAGTGCGAGTTTCGTTAGGTGTGGTTGTCTTTTGTTTCCTATTGACCGGGTCTGAAGTAGGTGTTCGTCTATCAACTTCCATTGAAACATTAGAAACAGGTTTGATCTTCTGCGAAGGCTGAGCTCTTTTTTCAATTGTCTTGTATTTAGTCGGGATAATCACTCTCCCACCCTGCAGGGGTGAGGTATCCACAGGGAGGTCCATTGGAGACACTTGACAAGCGAAACTCACTGGCAGGGATAGCTCGTTCCGTTTGACAACCCGCTGCTACCCCCGGAGTCCTAACCTTTACAGCGGCGGAGAAGGAGCGAGACAGATCAACGGGGTTCCTTGATAGGTACCGACGTTTTGCCTCGGGAAATGACACTTTCTCAGCAGCTCGGATCTTCTGGATTGCCCTCTCTCTCAGAGAGGTTGGACTTTGCTTGTGATTGGCCGGATGGTCACCTTCGCAGTTAACACAATGCGGTGCAATGGCGCAGGGTTCAGGTTCGTGCGTAGATCTCCCACACTTACCACACACGGGGGTGTCTGCCATGCACCGCTGCTGTGTGTTACCAAACCTCTGGCACTTGAAGCACCTCAAAGGGTTAGGGACGTACTGTCGGACGCGGAGGTTATAAAAACCGCACGAGATCTTCTCAGGGAGAGTAGGAAGATTAAAAGTCAAGATAAGAGTGGAAGTGTGGATTTCTTGCCTATGCTCCCTCCTCTTGATTCTATACACATCAGTCACGCCTTGGTCTTAAAAAAACGAAACTAGTTCTTCCTCACTCTCCGTTGAAGTCTTCGTGGTTGACCACTCCCTTACAGAGGTTTAGTGTAGGGTGTGTGGTCACATCCACCTGGAGGCCGGCAATCTGCTTAGTGTTCATAATCTTCACCACCTGGTCATCTGTACGTGCTTCAAAGAGAATGGTACCATTCCTTTGTCGCACTCAGCTTCAGCTTTCCAAATGTTTCCTCTATGGCGCGCGCCAAACGAACAGCACTGACACATTTGAATGTTTTTCCTTCCTCGGGCATGCCATGAGGAGGAATCTAGCTTTTCGGTCGTCTTCCTCTTTAAAAGAAACTATTTAAATCAATAGTTCTCTCTGGACATCGCCTCTTCCTTGCGGAAGAGGGCGGGAGTGAAGGTTTAGTATCCATGAAGATGGATTGAGTTCATCCCCGTGGTCCCCACCCACCACGGAGCCCAACAAGGGGACACTCCATCGGAGTTCCAGGGTTGCCACGGAGATATAGTGGGGGAATAGCAGAGCGCTGCACCACCGTGTTCAGCACCGCGCTGCACCCCGCTCACCCTGGAGTTCAGTACAAGACCTAGTCCAAGCCGGTTGATCGGGAGTGTTAGCTCCCGACCGCCCGTCTAGAAGAGTCCGTAGCCAAAGCAAGTGTATTGAGACCTACAAGGAATGTTCCCAAAATACGTAGGCAGTATCCTAGATACCAAGAAAGAAGTAGCACGAGAGAGTAATGGGAAACAGACAAGCCCTCAACCGCCAGAACATACATTCCCTCCGACACGGGTCGCCATGCACGGCAAACACATGGGTGGGCGTTCAGCATACAGAGGGGGCCAGTGAAATAGAAGAGGGAGAAGAAAAGAGAAAGGATGTAATAAAGGAACGAGAATGATATATGGGGAGAAGAAAAATGTCTGGTGAAAGAAAAGAATACTTGAGAGCCCTCTCTGCATCCCCCCGTCAGGACGTGGACCAACCCACCTCGACGGGTCAAGTTTTTCATAATTTAGGGTTCTCCACAGTGTGTTTGTGGCATATAGTATGGATAACACTGCATTCTCAAACATGCAATGATTTTTGTTACTATTCATCTTCAAAATTACCAGAGAAAAATATCTCAGATGAAAATGGTTCTTGAGCAACGAAATGTCATTACAGTTGTAATTGTGTTGACCTTGATAATTTTCTGAAACATTTCCCTAGCCAAGTGAACAAAATACTTTCCTCTTGAAATAAAACAGTTCAATATTACTAGCCCTTTAAAATGCTAAAACCTGCATACATATGCCAGATAAAATTTGACAAAACATGCACAATCAAATTTTAGTTTGGTATTTTTTTCATTGTCTTTTGTAACAGGAACAACAGGAATAAACAATGTTTCTAAATTTTATTCAGTCAAGTTCATCCTTTTGTGAGAAATGAATCTTTTTGGATATTCTACTACATCACCAGATGTAATTGGAGCATATTTGTAAGATGAAATCTGAGCTAATGTAAGATCAAATTCTGCATTTTCTGCTCTTGAATCACAATTTTTTTCTTTAAAATTTCATAGAAGTTTTAAATCAGAATTTGAATTTATTGGTTTATATAATTTTTCCTTAGCAGTCACACTTGCATATCCAAACACTAATTTCAAAGACATTGTAATATCTTCAACAATATTTAATGACTTCAATAGAGGTAATCCTGCTGTTTTCAATTTCGGAATTGGTATAGGCAATTTTACAAAATTTAATTAAATATGCATTTTTATTTTATTTTTTTATATACATGGTTTTATATCATATTTTATTTGATTTTTTTGCATGCAAGCAGACTAAGAGTCTGCACCTAATTATTTTCCCCACCCTTGTATTACTGTCAGTTACCAATGATACTGAGTAGTGATCTATGTGTGTGTGTGAAATTAATCAATAGTATTCGAAGAATATAATCCTAAATTTTGAAGCAATCCAGAAAAGTATGCATTTAATAAAATAACCTGCCCAATTTAAAAGTCACTTCAGAACTGGTTATTAATTTGCCAAGAAAAATTATTATTTGACTCATCCAATAAAATGAAGGTCAATCATTTTGTCCCACACTAAAGTGAGGAGTCTTCTCCTACCTTACACAATACTAAAATTATGATTAAATCACGACCTCGCACTATATTTATTTCCTGTTATTGAGTGCACATTCTTCTCTACAATTTTTTTATTGTTGCATTCAGGTGATAACAATAGTTATGACATTAACATGTTGTGAGTGTAAAATTGGTAAATGCAGGCCAATGAGCTTATTCAATGTCAAATGGGCAAAGAGGTTTCTAAGCAATGACATTGATTCAATGTGCAGACCCAGCAAGTAAATCAATGCTGGGGAATATATTTTAATTCCAGTTTTTAAATTAATTTAACTAATTTGATCTAATTTTTATAGTACATTTAGATTACAAAAATTGAAATAACAGAAGTAAAAAATATAAATATGATTTATGTTTGCGATTTCTTCCATATACTTTTTTGATTTTAATAGTATGTAAAAAACTATTTTTGAATTCATTGTAATTGTAAACTAAGTGTTAATTTTATGTAGATGAATTTTGTGCTAGTGAATGCAAAAACCCTCAGTATAATGAAGGGACTAATAGAATTGAACCCTCTGTAACCAAAATTAATATAAATATAAAACAAGAATATTAAATTTATAAAATGAAAGGTGAAAAGAAATAAGCAACAAATACATTTGAAAATAATTTTCAGCTACATATTTAGCCATAATTTAAATAAAGCTTGGCGTTTTTATAAAAAAAAAGGTAATTAAATTTGAAAACTTTTAATTTTAACGTTTACTATTTAAACGTACTTGTGAAACAGTTTTGAAACGGTTATAAAATGTTTTTTAAAATAGTTTTTAAACAGTTAATTACTGATGTCTGTAAACATGTTCTTAGTCCTCTTGTGTATTTAATCCACCTGATCACATAAATGACTGAGTGGTACATCAATGTTTCATTATCATTTGTTAGCAATTAAGTTTATGGCAATATATAGTTTATAGCAATTAAGTTTATGGCAATATTATATATTGGTAGACAATTAATAAAATAATAATAATAATAATAAAATTGTCTTTATTAGTGGCGAGACTCAGGCCATTAGGCCTGCTCTTCCGCCTAACCACATGAAATATTTACATTATTTCTTATACTATGAAGAAGATGGAGGAGGGCATATTTTCATTTATATCTGGAGGCAAAACTAGGGACCATCCCGGACACGCCTTAGCGATTGAGTAAACCAGAAAACCTCAATCAGGATGGCTGAAGGCGAGGGAATTGACAATAATTGAAAATATAAGAGTATATACATTAATTAGAAAAACAATGGTAATACAAAGGTAGTGAAATTAAATAACAAACCTATACATAAGAATAAAATTGCGTAATGATAAGAAGTGACACAGAGGCTGCAAATGCAGAACATAATCAGATTGAAAACAAAGATTAAATATTTTCAGTTTCCATATCAGTTTCAATTGCATAAAATTATAATATAAATTGTTAAGCTGAAATAAAATTTGAAGTTTACAGATATCACAGACAAAAGAAATACAATTAACACGACAATAAGGAATAACAGATAAACATTACACAATTTATAATATAAAAACAACCGTTAATTTCTTGGTAGTGAGAGTTCAAGTGACGAATCAAAACCGTTAAATAGAAATTAAATTAAAAATATATTTTTGTAAAAGGCCTTCTAGGTTAATGATTTCTCTCAAATCAATATAGGTGTTTGTTTAGATGCCAAATAATTACTTCAATGTATAATATAAATAATTATAATTTAATATTATTATATTTATCATTAAATATAAATAAATAATTACTTCACATGTGTTCAAATATTGTTAGTATTTAATATTATTTTGATTGTCATATAATTTAGCTCATTATCCAATAAAGCAGACTTGAGCACCTTTACTAAGAAATCAAAAAAATTTTTAAAAGTGACAGTAAAGAAAAATTAATTACTAATACATCTATATAAAGTAATTTTAATCAATAAAGTTGAAATGATATCACATTAGAATCAGTACAGAGTAAGTTTGAGTTTGTAAACAGAATGGAAAAATTCTACTAGTGGAACTTATACGCCTGGATAAAAATAGAGCTTTTAATTGCTTCTTAAAAGAATTGGCAGAAAGACTGTATTTGACGTTCTTTGGGAGGTTGTTCCAAGCTCGTTACTTTTACGTAAATGATTTGTTATAATAATTAGAATTATGTTTAGGTATTTGTAATAATAATGATTTGTCGAGTCTAGCGGATACAAGAGGCCTGAAACGATTTGTTAAATGCGGAGATGTTGTGTTTTAGTAATTTGAATAGAAGGAAAGACAATGCAGCATCCGCCTGTCGCTTAACCGCAAGATTTTATTACATTCAAAATGTTCGATATGTGGTCATATTTTTTAAACTGTAATAGCGAATACACGCGTTTTGAGCTCTTTGTAACCGTGTGGCAAGTGCTGAATCCTAAATCGTTGTACACAAGTCACAATAGTCGAAGTGCGGAAAGACAAGGGATTCTATTGCAATTTTTTTATATTGACTGGTAAAACTTGCCAACAATCCTAAGAGAACTAATTCGTGAATAGACTAACTTTGTAACTTTATTTACAGAGAATCCACTGAGGTTATATTAAGAATTATTCCTAAGTTTTGACTTCGGAACAATAAGGTATGATGGTTTGATCCAGAATAACACTTTCTGTGCATAGATTATCAGCTCGTGATTGAACGTTTTCAACAAATTACCATAGTCTGTGATTTAGCAGGATTCAAGGAAAGGCCGTTTAGTTTAGTCCACTGCCGCAAGGTTTCCAAGTCCTTATTGGTATTATCCACTAATTGTTTCAGTTCAGAGGGTCTTCGCTGATATAAATTTGTAAATCATCAGCGTACATATGATGTTTACAGAACTGAAGGAATTAGGCAAGTCATTAACGTATATTAGGAAAACAATGGTCCGAGGATGGATCCTGGGACACTCTTTGTCATTGTTTCGGTAAGTGAGGAATCCTCCCGACACTAACAAATTGCTGACGGTTCTTTAGGTAATCTTCTATCCACCGCGTCGTGCTATGAAAATTTAAGTTTCTGCATTTAGCGAGTAGGAGATCATGATCGACAGAATCAAAGCTTACTGAAATCTAGTAGCGTTAATACTGTAATTCCCCATCATCCAGGGTTTTTCTCAAATCTTCGTAACTTCAAGTAATGCAGTTTGTACATTTACATGGCATGAAACTGACTGGTACGGATTTAATAATCCATACTCTGTTAAGTGTGAGTAGATTTGCTTATGAACAACTTTTCGAGGATTTTGATAGTGTCGGCAGAATACTTATAGGCTGAAATCGTTAGGAGAGGAAAGACTTTGGGACTTCGGAAGAGGACGAACTTTAGCTAATTTCATGCCTGTGGGAAAGAAGACGTGTAGTGAGTAATTAATAATGTGAGTAATAACTGGAAGAGCTACATCTGCGATAATTTTCCACTGTCAGCATTAATTCCGTCCGAACCGTTTGCGTTTGATTTTAAACTCCTCAAACTTTACGAACCTCTGTATTGTCGACACATTTAAAGTACAGTTGGTCTCTGGTTCATCTGTATTGATGTTCGTGTACTTGATAACGCTTTTGTTTTAAGCACTGGGTCAAATGAAGAGCCGCATTTAAGAAATGCATGTTCAATTTATCCAAGGGTATGTCTATGACTGAGTTGTTGATCTGTCCTTGCCACTCCAAGATTTCTAAGACTATTCCAGATTTGTTTTGAATCAGTTAGTGCTTTAAACAATGCGTTGTAGTATCGCAGTTTAGCATTTCGTATTTTTGGTTAACTGTATTACGCAATTTTGTATTCAAGTTTGAGAATGGTCGTTTTTCTCGTCGGTAACTTTTCTGAACTAAGTCACGATGCTTCATGCAGGCCCGAATTTCATCATTTAACCATGGTGCTGGGGACGCGTAACTCGGATGTTTTAGCGGAGCATGTTTAGCGAATAAATCACTTACAATATTATTTAATACATGAACTTTGTCGAATAGAAGTTTGTTGGCACTAATTGCCATGGCGCACGGATGCTGTCGAAAGAAAATTAACTGCATTTAAAGATTTGTAGTCACGGTACGAATAATTTTTGGCTTGTACTTAGGACAGTTCATTGAAATGACAAATACAACAAATCATGCCTCGATATTCCTGGAACCGGATCTGACTGAAAATTGATGCCTTATTGGCTCGAAACAATGATATGATCAATCCAGCTTCACTATGTGAGGAATAATGCGTTGATTTAATTTGAGAATATGCAAGTTCAAGGATTCAAAAGTTTTCACGAGTTACGTACAGTATGGTTGTCTGTATTTACTAAGTTGCAATTGAGTCGCCTATAATGATGATGTTTGTAATGACTTACAACCGCGGAAAGATGCTCTTCCAACACTTGTAATGATCCGGTTCGGCAATACACTACTATAGCCATGCAACGTTTTACACCCATCATAATTTCTACAAATAAAATTCAATACCAGTTGACTCCGTGGCGGATGAATGTACAACTTTGCATTTTAAATCATTTCGTATATACATGGCTACACCACCACCCGATTTAGTAGTGCCTTTCTGTAAGAATGTTACGATCTTGACGTAATATTGTATAGCCTGGTATCGCGACGTGATTGGATGAAATAGATGGTTTCAACCACGATTCACTAATCATTATTACATGAACGTTTATTTCCGAAAATATCAGGAATTTCATCATGGTGTTTGCACAATGACTGTGCATTTATGTGCACGTATTTACACGACGAGGAAAAGCGGCCAAAGTCCCTTTCAGCTCCTCAAGGGTTGTGGATTTCCCAACCAGGTAGTACGGGGTTTAAGGGTTCTTAGCAGGTGAGAGGCCACTTGCATCGGATTGTGGTTTCCATGAAGTGTCAAACATAGAGAAATAGCTTGGACAATTTCTTTTTCTAGCAAAGTTACGAAAACTAAAACTTACTCAGTACTTTTCTTACCGTATTTAAAAAAGTTTTACAATACACTGGAGGCCTTAGCTTTAAAAAACTTATTATAACAAATCAAAGAAGGTTGTGAAAATAAATTTAGTTGTGGCAGGTTGATAATTTCAAAGTTTTAAAAATCACATCACATTTACTCTAATTTTAGAATTGTTAATCTTAACAATTACTGTGCCATCTTGGTCCAAACATTTTTATACCGAACTTATCTATACATTTTCTTAAGAGTTCTACCTTTTTAGTTAAGTCTTCCTTACAGTAATTTTGTGTTAATTAAAGTCTCTTTGCAGAAAGACCTCGGCACGTTTTCTATAACTAGTAAACTTAACAATTATTGGCCTTTCTCGTCCATCAATTTTCCTCACCACACGATGGCTCCTATCTATATCTGCATAACAAATCCACTTTCAGAGTTTGAGCAACCTGAATGGCAATATCATCAGTGTTCTCGCGATCACTTTCTTTATAACCGAAAAATTCTCAGCGAGTTCCTGCGTTGATATTGCTCGAGTTCGTCCGTTTTGGAGTCAATTGAATGTTGCAGTTCGCGTATTAGATTGTTCTTCCGCTCGACTTCCTCCTAAGGCTTTTCACTTCTTCCCTCAAACTCGAGATCATGGGTCCTAATGAACGATTTATTTCTTCTCGGATGGTATCGGTAATAAGGGGCTGCATGAACTCGCACATCTTCTTTACCAAATTCTCGTCGAACGAGGGGATGTCGGGGGAGGAACCAGACTTCGTACGCGTCATCATGTTGAATATGAAAACAAATAAAACCGCAACAATATCCGAAACAGGAAAAGATCTATGATACACTCGAACTATAGACTGAGAATATGGAGTATTAAATTGTAATGGACGAAAATGTCAATGTAACTGCTAACACCAACAATGAAGAAAGCAAAGTATACTCCGAAACTGTAACTTGGCACACTCACCTGACTGCGTACTGCGTAGACAGCTCCACGACGTTCGGGTCCTTTCACTTGTCACCTGCGCTTATACCTGCAACTACCTGCTAACCCAGCCACACCAAAATACGTCCTTACACCTCGACGGTCATGAGACGACTGTGTCTGGCACTCCTGGGTCTGGCAAAATCGATTACTAGCAGGAACAGGGGCATGTAAAGTGTCTGCTATGAGCTGTGCTGTCATTTTCTATTGTCATTTTATGGATGCCTTTTAAACAACTTTTTTCTAGGACTATTTCCAGTCAACATCCGGACACCCTTGAGTTGGTGGTTCGGGAATGGTTGAATATGCCTCCCAATGGGAAGCAAATTCGACATCAAGACAATTGCAGGCTCTTCTGATCTGAGATCCACAGAATGTGAGGTCATGTATGACCATATAAACATGAGACAAGGGACAAACAACCATGCCTAAGGCAGGACTCGAACCCATGACCCCATGTTTTGGACCACTTGGCCATCCAGGTCGGCTAAATAACTTTTACTCACTAGTAAACTGAATGCATGATCTTTCTCCAGAAGAATGACAGGTAATTCTGAGAAAAACATTTTAATATTCAGAAACATGCAAGACATTTCATTGTTGGCTTGATATATGTGATAATACCTATCGACACAACTATAACATGAGAAATCTATACTTTAAGTTCATTAGGGCTCTGGAAAGTATATATTGCTTTCCAAATAAAGGGTTAATTTTTTATATACTAAAAAAACAACAACAACGAATGTTGAGAAATTCGGAAAGCTATCACAGACCTAATGCGGCTATTTAGTCCGCTTGGCGTTAAACCCATCACTGTTTTTATTAAAAATTTAACATTACAATATGAACATAAATGGTATAATGGGAACAGGTGTACGTCGGGTCCTACTTGGGTACTTTATTATTCATAATATTTATTAATGACCTTAAACTACCTAAATGTTCATTTCTAATGTACGCAGACGATTTAAAGTTATACTCCAAAATACAAAAGAATTCAATATAGATATGTTAGCCCTATGGTGTGATGATAGTGTGACGTACTAGGATGAAAAAACACAGACGACTGCTCTGATTGATATTTACAATATATTTACAGTATTTTTACAGTTAATGTACAAAGATTACAATACAAAAAAACTAACCCCTTGGCAACCTTTCAGTTCTCTTAGCCGCGAAACCCGCGACCGTCCCTAGGCCTCGCCAGAACCACTGCTTCGAAAGCGCAAAAGCAACGCGAGGTGCGAAGCTGTCGGACATAGAGTCCCGTAACTATACCAGTTACATGGCCTGTCGCCAAACCGATCTTCGACCCGAAGATCACGTGCAATGAATGCACTGGAGATACCTCTCGTCTTTCGACACCCAGCGTATCCCCCGAGGCGCCTGTCGGTGCGGCCTTATATATCCGTTGGCTCGCCCCACCCTACAAGCAGCAGGCGTCATGCGGCTCGCTGGCCAGCCCTTCAGGGCTGCAACCGACATCTCTTAGCCTCGCATCCGCGCGCGTCCCTTTCAGGAATTTCCAGCCTGATTCCTACGGGTTTTCCAGCCGGCGCGGCGAGGCGCCGTCGCCTTCACACCCCACTTAGCATCCGGCTAGAGTTATCCTGGTCGTGAGACCTCTACATCCAAATTTTTTGGCCCGACGCCGCGGCGCCGAACCACGCGACGCTACAGACCCTCCCATGCCGGGGGGTGAGAATTTTTTTTCGCAGCAAAATATGCCCAGGAAAAAAATTCTGCTAAGTTACCTGGTCGTGAGACCTCTACATCCAAATTTTTTCATGAACATGAACATAATTATACCAGAATATTAAACCCTATTTAATCGAAATGTGTGAAATAAATCTCTGGGCTGTCCCCCCCCTTTTCCTGTCCATTTACTTTAATACCTATATACATACATAAGTATTTTACGCATCTTGAATTACATATGATCCTGAAATACAAACATTTACTTTTACATTGAAATATTACATAATAATTCTTGACGCATCTTGCATTACATGAAATCCTGAAATATAAAATACAAAACATTTACTTGCATTGAAGTATTACATAATTGTGGAATTCGTTACATACATCATGTGCCGTTCTTAACTGAGTTTATTGACACATGTATGTATTTACTATAAAAATATAAAAAAAAACACAACAATTTTACCCTTGAGTTTACAAAATTATTTACATAGAATTTCACCGACATTTATACATGTCATGAACGTGCGTGTTCCCTATTCTCGCCGGTGGATCAATTCACATCATCAAACATGCGACTAAGCGCATCTGCATTAACATTTTCTGAGCCCTTTTTGTGCCTGATGCGTAAATCGAGGTGCTGGATTTTGCCGGCCGTATTACGCAACCAGACCAACGGATTGTGGTCGGTTTCGACCTGAATTGTGGCCTGCCCGTCGAGATAAATCTTAAGTTTATCCAACCCCCAAATCAGCGCTAAACACTCTAGTTCTGTGGTGCCATAATTAATTTCGGCATCATTTAATTTACGGCTTAGAAAAACGACTGGTTGTTCTACTCCCTCGTCATTTACTTGGTAGAGAACCACGCCTAAGCCTCTCCGAGAAGCATCTGCCTGAACTCGAAATTCCTTGGTATAATCAGGTGCATATACCGCTGTTTTCTCACTGAGAGCTTGTCGCAGCTCATTGTAAGATGTTTCACATGCCTCTGTCCAGACGATTTTACCTTGGCGCTCGCGTCCTCGCAGCGCATCAGTAAGCGCTGCCGCTTTCTCCGCAAACCCTGGTATCAAACGTCGATAGTATCCTACCAGACCGAGCAAAGAACGCACTTGTTTCTTTGACTCTGGTCTGGGAAAGTTCTGGATTGCTTGTATCTTGGCTTCGGCCGGCGCAATTTCCCGTTACCGACTACGTACCCAAGATATTTTACGTTAGCCCGCGCAAACAAACACTTGCGCGGCTGCACTGTCAATTTGGCGGATTTTAATATGCTTAAGACCGTATCGAGGTGTCGAATGTGTTCTTGCCAAGTGTTACTGAAAACCGCGATGTCATCAAGGTACGGTACCGCGAATTCTTGGCATTTATTCAATAAGGTGCCCATAATACGACAACATTGATAGGGACCGTTCTTTATTCCGAAAGGTAATCTAAGCGCCGGTACGTGCCGAAACTAGTCACGAACGCCGAATACCTTTGCGCCCTTTCCGTAAGACCGATCTGCCAAAAACATTTGCAAAGGTCAGTACACTTATAATTTTGCTGCAGCTACCTGTTCTATCCGTTCTTCGAGATTGGGTAACGGAAAGTATTCGGTCTTAATAATTTCGTTGAGGCGCCTATAATCGATACAGGGCCGTGGTTTCTTGCCGTGCTTCAACCAATATCATGGAGACGTATAATCACTCTCCGCCTCCACAATGATGTTGTCGCGAAGCATTCTATCGATTTCTTCCCGTAATATTTTAGCCTGCCTCGGCGATGTACGGTAGGGTACGCTTCGAACCACTTTGCTGGTATCAGTTAACTCGATATCCATGGTAGTGATATCTGTCAATCCGGGTTTCTCACTAAATATAGAACTGTACTTACAAATGACCGTTTTCAGAGCGTTGCGAAACTCAGGTTCGACCTCAGTCCCGCTCAGCATTTCTTCCGCGTCAAAGTCGCAACAATCCAATTTAAGCGCATAGCGATCTAGCGCGTCTTCGTCACCTGCGTCTGTCACAGACGTAGAACTAAGCAATTCAAGTACTCTGTCCGCTGGTGGTATCTTAGCGCCTACCTCGAAAGTACGTGAGACGCCCGGCCCTATCCACTGAACCGCGAGCTTCCGCGTCCTGTTAGGTGCGAGAACCAACACCTTAGCGCCTATCTCGAAAGTACGTGAGACCGCCTTCCGGTCATACCACACTTTACGTTTCTGTTGTTCTTCAGCCATTCTATTGTGAGCTAGGTCGCGGGAGCGTTTCAAACGATTGATTAATTTGAATACATGCTCAACTACAGAACTTTCTTCACCTTCCGCAGTTCCCGCAAGCCTTTCATAAAGAAGTGTCATGGGGGTACGGAGATTCTTCCCGTACACCAATTCGGCAGGAGAAAAACCTAATGATTCGTGCACACTCGTGCGCAACGCGAACATAATAGCGGAAGTTGGCATTCCAATCCGTCCCTGCCTCCAAACACAGAACCTTCATAAGCCGGTTCATAGTTCGATGCATTCTTTCGACTGCGTTTGATTGAGGGTGATACGGCGAACTTCTCACCAGTTTAATGCCAAACCGCTCGGCGAATTCCGCTGTCAAAGCACTTGTGAAGCAGGTGCCCTGGTCGGTTTGCAATTCGCGTGGAAATCCTATTCTACTGAATAATTCTAATAATGCTTCAATTACAGTGACCGAAGTTAGGTCCCGTATCGGAATAGCCTCAGGATACTTCGTGGCTAAACACATCGCCGTTAAAATAAACTTGTTTCCGGTGACCGATTCTGAAATGGGCCACACGCGTCGACATTCACTTTCTCGAATGCCTCCGCCCGTTATAGGAACAATTTTAAAGGCGCGCGAAGTTTTCGCCGCCGTTTCTACTCGCTGGCAACTGTCGCAACTACGCACATAGTTTTCAATATCCTATAACAATTCGGCCAGAAGAAATATTTGGCCATGGCATCTTGCTTTTGTGACCCCAAATGGCCGTGAGCAACTTCATGACAAAGTTTTAAGATCGTGCCACGATACACCCGGTATTACTAACATGAGAACTGCTCTCCGCGCTTACTATGCCGGACACGAAACAATAGGCCGTTTTTCATAACATAATCGTGCCGATCCGTCTCGGTCCTTCCGCACGCTCAATCAACGGCGCGAGCTCCTTGTCTTGTCTCTGAGCCGTTTCAAATTCGGTGGGGTCCAAACGAGCCAAAGCAATGCTACCGAAATCTAATTCAGATTCCTGATCGTCTGATTCCGAGTTGCCCGGGCGTCGACCTCGCCCTGACCAACTCTATTTTCATCCTCGGTTTCCTCCGAAACGCTTACCTGGAACGCGTCCGGCCCACGGTCGGTTCCCTTACTCGTCTATTGTCTGAGGCGCTTCGTCTGCCGCATTGTTCGCACCCAGGGCCCCTCCGCCCTTTCGCGCTCAGCAACTGCTTGCGCCCTAGTCCGTACAGCGCAGATAGGCTGTGGTTCTAAGAAACCTTGCTTTATCTCCTTCAAAATCGTAGCAGAACGATTACTAAAAATGTAATAAGGCAAGTCGCAGTTCTTGGCGACTGCGGCTTCTGTAACCAGAGTACCGAATGGCCCTACTATCTCTACCTTGGCTACCGGTAGATTTTTCGGCGCTTCGTCCAGGGCTGCTGAACCCATACGGACTCGCCGGTGTATTGTGTCGGCGTGACGTGCTTGCATTGATGACGTCAATCGTCGCACCCGTATCACGGAGACAGGTGACTGTTTCGCCGCAAATTTTGGCAAGAAATGTGTGTGGAGACAATAACTCTGGCGCACTAGCGTCGGCCACGTGACACATCTTCTCGCTAGGTTTATTGTTATATTGAGGACAATATCTTTTTATGTGACCTGGTTTTTACATAAGTACACGTCCGTTCTTGCGGCTTTTCGAACTCCGCGTTACTAGCTACCTTCAGCACTGCCGTTTGGAAGTGGACGGTGCGCTTTCCGTCACCTTCGGCCATTTCCGTTCCTGCCTGCTCTTTTTGCTGAACCGCGAGAATTCCTTCTTATATCCGCTAGCCCGGTTGTTTCGTAGGTGTCCAGCCTTCGTGCCAAATCTTGGGACGCAGAAACCTCACCCCACACATCAATGAAATGGTCACGCATAACCGCCGGCACCTTCCGCTTCATCTGGTCTGTTACAATGAGATCAGCAATTGCTCAAATGTTTCTACCTTTAAACCTGAGATCCATTTTTACAATAACTAGCTAATTCACGTGCATAGACGTTCCAAGTGGTCTTTGCACCTTTTACGTGACTACAAAACATCTGACGGCACTTTTCCGCCGTAAACTTGAACATATCTAATAGTTGTTCTTTAATTTGGTCATAATCTTGATCCGGTGTATCGGATCCTACTACGAGCCAGTTGTTCACCTCATTAGGAAGTAAACCCATTAAATGGCTCCCATTCGACCGGCGCAATGCCAAGCTGGCGAGCATGCGCCTCGAAAACACTTAAAAACAACGTAATATCGTCGCCTTCGCCTTTAAATTTGTCCATGACTTGGCTGATACGAATATTAGTTCGATTTCCCGTGTCGCTACTACCTATGGATACACGCGTGGGAGCCTGATTCGTTAGTTTAAGCTTTTCAAGTTCAAATTGCCGTTCTTCGCGTATTCTTTCCTGCTCTCTCTCTTCGCGTATTTCTGCGACCTGTTCTTTTTCTTGGTCAGCGAGTTGTTTCACGAATGATTCCTCGTACTGCTCGCTTTCCGTAATGATCGATTTAAGTTTAACCACGGTCTCGTTCCCTTCTAATGTTTCCCCCATCTCCATCGCGACCCTAACAAGCACCTCTTTCCTATAACCCGCTAAGAAAGCCATTTTGCCTGAATTGATCCCCGGCCAGAACAAAAAACACACTTACGTTCAGTTGACCTCGGTGTCGCGTGAGCGCCTTCTGGATCCGGTTTTCTGGCCTCCTTCCTTCCTCTCGTCCGGGATGTCTCCTTCCAGTGGTACCAATGTCAGCTCGTTCCAGTACCAATATCGGCTGCTCCCGTTCCAGTACCAATATCAGCTCGTTCCAGTACCAGTTCAAGTTTTAGAAAGAAAGGTTCCGAGTCGGATTGTACCGCCCGAAACTACCGTACCGAAACACCGCACTTTCGGTTTCTCGTGGCGTGCGCGACGCTGCCGGCGCCACGTATTTACGACGCGTGTGCACGTTTAACTGCGTACACTGTCCTACGCGTGCTGTTCTGATTAATCAGCGCGCACCGATGACTCTGATGCCGCACTGATGTCCCCGCGGACTGCTGCAGACTTCCGCGTTCCCCGTTCGTTGCGAACGTAGTAACTGCTTCCACTAAGCTGATTGATAGACGTGAGTCTTTGATCTGTGTAACCAATTATTAACTGCAATTGGCACAACCACCGGTGTGAGTTCTAAACACCACTGCAACCAATTTTGAACTACAATTGCAACAATTGGCGCAGGCACTCCGGCGTGAATTTACGATAACCGCTGCCACCAGTTTTAGAAAACAAAATGGCAGGAATTGGTGCGGGCACCCCGACGTGAGTTTACAATAACCGCTGCCACCAGTTTTAGAAAAGAAAGGTTCCGAGTCTGTGACGTACTAGGATGAAAAAACACAGACGACTGCTCTGATTGATATTTACAATATATTTACAGTATTTTTACAGTTAATGTACAAAGATTACAATACAAAACTAACCCTGGCAACCTTTCAGTTCTCTTAGCCGCGAAACCCGCGACCGTCCCTAGGCCTCGCCAGAACCACTGCTTCGAAAGCAGCAAAAGCAACGCGAGGTGCGAAGCTGTCGGACATAGAGTCCCGTAACTATACCAGTTACATGGCCTGTCGCCAACCGATCTTCGACCGAAGATCACGTGCAATGAATGCACTGGAGTACCTTCGTCTTTCGACACCCAGCGTATCCCCGAGGCGCCTGTCGGTGCGGCCTTATATATCCGTTGGCTCGCCCCACCCTACAAGCAGCGGGCGTCATACGGCTCGCTGGGCCAGCCCTTCCAGGGCTGCAACCGACATCTCTTAGCCTCGCATCGCGCGCGTCCCTTTCAGGAATTTCCAGCCTGGATTCCTACGGGTTTTCCAGCCGGCGCGGCGAGGCGCCGTCGCCTTCACACCCCCTTAGC
The DNA here is from genome assembly GCA_964035755.1 of Teleogryllus oceanicus. NCBI lineage: Eukaryota > Metazoa > Arthropoda > Insecta > Orthoptera > Gryllidae > Teleogryllus > Teleogryllus oceanicus. The sequence continues at coordinate 333,685,719 of CAXIVR010000001.1, read as the reverse complement.
ATCCGGCAGAGCGGGTTCCCGAAGCGTCCCGGCGCGTCCCGGCGCGGCCCGGCGCGGCCCGACGCCGCGGCGCCGAACCACGCGACGCTACAATAGTAAATAGTATTTTAATATTAAAAAATATATAATGGCTTTTTATAGGTTAAGGGATAATATCAACTTCACTTATTGGACAAGAGAACAGATGAACAGGTCACACTGATGAAAGATCTGGAAGTTTATTTTGATACCAACCTGAAATTTACATATCATATAGATAAACTAATATCCAAAGCAAATTGTATGCTGAGTTTCATCAACAGAATGACTCAAGACTTACAGAATCCAAAATCTTTTTGAACATTATACTTGGCTTTGGTTAGACCAATCTTAATGTATGCCTCTCCCTGTATGCCCCCATTCATGAAAATAACATAAATAAACCAGAAAAAGTTCAGCTTAAATTTTTAAATTTTGTTGCATGGAAATGAAAAGTACTTTCGCCTAGAATAAGTCATAATTATACCCAGGTCGCTACTACTGTGAATATAAGTTCGTTGAAATCATATAGAAATTATATTGATATTAAGTTTCTATATAATTTGAAAAACAATGAAATTGATTGTATCGATCTTCATGCAAAAATCTTGTGGAAAGTTCCATTGTTAAATCTGAGAAACAACGAAAACAAATTTTTAACACCTTCAGTGAAAACAAATCGGTTTTATTTTGCACAATTATGGAAAATGTGCAAATTAGCAAATGAATTAAACATAGATATGTACCCCAATAAAAATTGTATAAGTCTAGTGAAGAAACTCTTGTTGACTTCAAATAGTCATCACTAAACGCATTGGATACATATGTATGTACTTTCTTGTTCTTATATACTATAGTATTACATTTTCTACAACGTGTATGATCATATGTATTGTTGGGGGTTTACCTGTTTATAAATAAATATAAATTTATTATTTATGTTTATATCGTTGCCCAATGAAACAACACTTTTTCATTTCTATTTCACTTGATACATGCAAAACTAACTACAATATTTTCAAGAAAAATTGGCTTTGTATTCTTATATTTGCTTTAATTTTTTCAAATTTCACAGGTATGCATTGGAAGACATTTTGAATACCTCACAATAAATTCAGTAAAACTAAGTACAAAATTAAAAAATACAACTTTAATTTAAAATGTTCTTTAGAATAGAAATGTAAGAAAGTGTATAGAGATATTAAAATATTCCTAAAACATGTTTAAGGATAAAAACTGCAACTGAGCATTTAATTACAACTTGAAAATGATATGAAAACATAAAAATTCACTTGTATTCAACTTCCTGTAGTTAAATTGTTCAATAACAATAATTATGTAATGTCCAATATATCTTTATTTGCCATGAGCCATGCAATATACTTTTTAAGTTTTGAATCCCTTGGTTTAACAGCCTTCCATTCATTGATACAAAATATCCTATAAGAATCATCACCATATTGACCTATGCCTGTCAATTCTCTGGGGTAGCACCAGTCTTTGTGAAGAAATTCATCTACACAACAATAACAAAAAAAGTGATCAGTGGTATGTAAATAAGGAACACAAGGAAGCGGCAAAGAAAATACACTTACAAGTAAATCTTTTTAGTTGAATAGCCCTTCTCACATTCAGTCCAAGAGGTTGCATTAAAGCAGCAATTTCAATAATTGTAGCATTCTGAAGACTTTCAGGTGTACACCATTGATTTACAAACTTCCAGAACAGAGGTACAGCTACTCTAGCTAAAAACAATTTTAACAGATGTTTAAAAATGATAAAAACCATTTTGAGAACATATAATTACATAAGCAGTTAGGCACTTTTTAGAGAATCCAAAGAAAAATATTAGTGTCCTAAAGTAACTTTATGAATGAGGGAAGATAAAAGATTCATGCCAGAAAAATATTTTTTCTGTTTTCATTCACTACACAAAACTGAGATTAAGAGAAAAAATCATTGCTTTAAAAAATAGCTTTGTAAGAAAATGCAGACCCACAACCTTCACTTCTAATGAGTACTTGTGCTGAATTATTGTGAATATTCCATTTAAAAACTGGAAAGCACAATCATCAACCAGTTTCATAGAGAAGTTAACATAAGAATGGATCAGCTTGACAGGTCAGAAAACAAAAGGAACTCAAACTGGATGACAGCATTGCAAGAGGTTGTGTCAAGGGCATTTACAAGCAAGCCAAACACAAACAATTGCATTCAGTAATTGAGCACATGCACATATCTTGCAGTTACTCTGCTAGCATTTGTCAAGGTGCCAAATCAGTCACTTCTTAGTGTAATCTATCTATACATAGCTTGTACTTGCCTGATGTTTTATTTAGGAATATTGTTGCAACAAGTAATTGCCATGGTTTATGGAACAACGTTTCTTGAATTAAATTATATGGTGAACGAGGAGGTATCCATTTTGTGTGCTTCAACTTATTATCTTGGTAATTTTCAGATACAATTTTATTTTTTTTCTGAACATTAATTTAAAATATAGTCAAACTACCGAGAGAAGTATAACATATACAAAAATGCTGGCAAATGAAATTTTTCAGAATGAAATGTCAAAATCTATGTTATTGCAACATATCACAATTATTCTTATATTCATTGTATAAAGTTGTCATAACATGTCATTAATTATTTCTTTTTAAAGAAAAAACTTATCATTCTTAAAAACAAGATTGATAACAATCAGTGTCAGTAATACAATATTGCATAAATCTGATAAAATATATAATACATACAATCGACTCCGGTTATAGTGAACTAAAGCCACTGGTCCCCTTTAACTTACATTACAAATAAGCACAAGAAAAGTTGGTTATAGTGAACTCAGTACCTTGGTTATATTGAACATAGGAAAAACAATGACTAAGAAGTTAATTCCCTCCTAGAAGAAAATTATCAACTCAGTGCCACAAATTCCAACACTAGGCAGCTTGGAAAAAATGTTGTTGGCCAGAAGTCATAACAGAAGAAACCTCCCCTGAGGTGAAGATAGCGGACCTGGAATGGAGACCTTACTGACCTTGACCACTCAGTTTCACTGTAGAAACTTAGTCTGTGTCCTACATGGGATACAACTGGAGGCAGGGGACTCACAACTGCTTGCTTCAATTTCAAGCTTGAAGTTACTACATATTTTGCAATTCTACATAGGCAATTTCCACTGCCTCATGGCCTGGCAACACTCGCCATGCCACGTGGGAAATCAATTACATTAGCAGCATGCGCCATGCCGCTACTAAAACGATCTCGTATATTATTAGGCGAGTAAAAGGGTCTTTGGAGAGTGGAGCAGTGTTCCAATAATACAAGAGCCATTGAATGGTGTCAAGACTGCGTCTTGAGTCACATTCTTAGAGATGGTGGACAACGCAGAATCAAGTATGGAGGTAACACAAACTCTGGGGAAAGATCCAGGGAAATTACTAATGAAAAATATACAAAGCAAAGAATTGAAAATAATTGATGTTTTAAGGTCAAATAAAGAAACTGAAATTTTTAGTTCAGACTGTTAATGTATTATGTTGTATCTCTCTATTAATAAAATGAATCACTATGGAGAAATTCTATTTAATTTTCACATCATTGAATATAGAGAACCAAAAATGTTAGTCCCCAGAAGTTCACTATACTCCACCGAATAAATATAATTTTAAATTGCTGGAAGAAAGTAATGTGATAGACTTAGGCATCAACAGGTATAATGTGGTAAGTTGTAACTCAACTTCAAGACCTAGTGCCAGAGCAGTGAAGGGAAAAGAGAGAAAGAAAGAAAAGAAAAAAAAATAAAGAAGAAAAAAACAAGGGAAAAAAAGAAGAAAAAAACTGAATAAAAGTGGTGAGAAGCTCCAAGTCACATGGAAAGGTAGTTTTTGTCCATGAAAATAAAAGATTTCTTAAGTAAAAGCTGTGGTGAAAGTAGGTGTGTTTTGTAGATCCTCTGCTCAATTTATTTGTGAATTTCGTAAGTGGCAGAGGAACATGTAGGGGTGAATGTATGAACAGGGAAATTTTAGACAGTAAAAAACAGTGAGCAAGAGTTATGTTAGGAGTTTGTACTACACAGCAAATAGCTTAGAACTAAGTAACAATATACAAGTGTGACGGCACACTGGAGAATTAAAAATGACATATTTACAAATGGCAGGGCACTATGAATATAAAGTACTATCAGCATCAAGGGTGGCTAGTCATTCAGTAGTATCAGTAATGAGGAAGGGCAAGTTGAATGATCAATATAATAATGATGATAATAATAATATTTTATCGTGTCACCTACACAATTACAATTGTGTATAACGAGTCAAATGTAATGTATGTGGAGGGAGTACAATTGCGCACATCTTCTTGAGTGCAGACAGTGAAGTAACATTTACTGCCCAGAAGCAAAATAAGGGGCCATCTCAGCATTTGTTCAAAGGATCAGGGAAACTGAACAAAAAAACCTGATCATTGGGTCATTGGCCAAGGAATTATATTACAATACTTGTAACAAATAGATTAGGATATTATACAACAGATAATTATTTTTAGTAACAAAATAATTTAACATTTCAAGATTTGTACTATTTCATTTTTAAAATAAAATGTACTTGGTTTTTTACTACTACTACTACTTATAATTAATAATAGTAATAATAATAATAATAATAATAGTAATAATAATAATAATAATAGTAACAATAATAACAATAGTACATGACTTCAATTATAGTAACAACTACATATAATTTAACAACATTAGTACATTCAATGTTTAAATCTTGAAATGGTGATGAGGAGGCAGGTTTTGGCCAGTTTTTTCTAATTATACACCTAGTCCTACTGCAGCACCTGAATTCAGATGCACATATTAGTTATTGAGGTATTTCCTGAATACTATAAAAAAGTTTTTGCCCAAGGAAGTGTTTGAGTTTATTCTCGAAATTGTGTATTTCTGTTAGGTTTCTCAGATGTATTGGCAATTTGTTGAATTGAATTCCTGCGGAGAATGTTCGCTTTTTGATATAATGTGCAGGTGCACATTGGTTACATGCTTGCCTTATGTTATATAAGCGAGTTAACTTTGTAAGGTGTGTCGTTGTTTATTAGATTTTTCTTCATGAACATGAGAACTTTATAAATTAATATACAAGGCAGTGGAAGTAAGTTACTCTATGTGCAGGCTTTGTGGCTGAGGTGAAACATAGTAAGTACCAGTGGAAGGTAGGAGAAACCAAAGGCAAGTTAGGTGAAGTTAAATAAATGGATAAATAGTCAGTAATTTTAAACAAATAGAATAATTGTATTAGTGCACTGCTGGCCTTCGTTCTATAAATGTGGAGCAATTGCAAGGAGTATGAGAGAGATTTACAACAAACACAATTTCTTGTTAAAAAGTGCTGCAAGAGAAAAAAAATGGGCCAGAAATGGAAGGAGGTTAGGAAGAAAAGAAATGAATGTTGATGACGGTATTATGATGAACAAGAGATTGACGTTTGTTAATTTTTTTTTAACTTTTCCCCCCAATCCTGTACAAGACTAGTAATAAGAACTCGTGTTTTGACAAAGGACTGGTGTTGTTTAACTCCTTAACTTACCAATTATGAAACGAAAGATGGTCAAAAAATTTCCAATTTTTATTATTATTCATGTTAAAAGCACGAGTATACTTGGACTTTTTAATTTTTGAAAAAATTTAAAGCCCACGTATACTTGGGCTTTTATGTTAAGTGGTTTAAGGTTTAACAGTAATACTATAAATAGTACGTTAGTTGATGAATTTAAGGATAAATTGCTGCGATACAGAAGAAAATTTACAATAAGTAAGAATTCAGCTTTCATTATCTGCAATAATCATTATCGTAAGGTACTGCAGGATGAAAGGCCTGTGGCCTGTTCTTAGTTCAACAATGGGCCTGAAAAAACAAACAAAAAAAACAACAAAACAAAACAAAAAAACAAACCCTGAAATAGTAACATCTTTTTTTTGAATGCTTATAGTAACATTCATCTCAAGGACAAATAAAGACAAATACATTTAGGGGATGAAGAGAATCAGAAACAATACTGAAAAAGAATATATGCATCAAGATCCTAAGGGTCAAATAGATAGAACATATTTCAAGACTGGTTGAATGAAAAGTGGTCAAAGTTCCACAGGGGGAACCTGTGTTCGACAAGATATTCAGGGAAGTCACGTCTATTATGGAGATGCTACATCTTCCATAAGGTAAATTAAAAGATAAAAGAACTAAAGGTAGAAATGGGCTGTTTTCATGAAAGAAATGTCAAAATTACAAGTGTGGTAATGCTGACACAGGTATCCAGCAACAGAACGTCAGTTACCCAATGAAGTACATTTGAGTTATTTGTACTTAAAATTAGCCACATCCATTAGCATAACGTGCAAGCCTGCCTGCAAAAGCTTTAACCAGGGCCCCCTTTATAAAAATGTATAGTGAACACAAGTAGTGTTAGTAGCTTTAATAATGAAAATATTTTGTAATAAATTCATATTCAGTCTATGATTACTACATAGACAAGCGCAAAACCTCACGCTCACAATTCCTACAATCACAAAACCTTCAGAATAAAAATAGACGCTCTTTTACCTGGGCCAGAACATTACACCACTGGCCATATACAGCCTCTTTTCCTGCCATGGAATGAAAAGGCACCCATGTTTCACCAAGTTATTAAAAACCTTACCATTGGTGGCATGCAATTTCAAACCAAAACCAATGCTCAGACTACTAATGCTAATTGAGTAACAAACCTCTTGTATATAAAGGCTGGCAAGTTTATGAAAGTATCAAACTGAAAGAACTTGTTAACGCTAAAAGAGAACATACCAACTGCTGTAATGGAGACTTTTCCAAATCATATTATTTTGCCTCTATATGCAATACTACATTCAACAAAGAGTTTAGAATCACCATGAATCATTACAATCATCAATTCTGTAAGTCACCATTCTTCTCAATAATTTTTTACCAAAAACCCTACACTATTCAAACAAGGAAAACAATCAAAACTTCTAAATAACCACAGCAAACTTAACAAAACAAAACATTACCTTTTATGTTCACTTTTGACTATTCCATATTTCTCAACTGTTCTGTCATCCCCTTCATCAATATGAAACTTTTCATAATCCACTTCCTTTTTAATATCCGTTAAACTTTCATTTCTTGTATTTGTTGAACTTTCAATTTCTTTTCTCACTTCCAAATTACCAAATTCTCTTTCAACAAGTTTCGTTTCATCACCAGTGTTACAAGGTTCCCCAATGTACTTCTTGGCATTAAAGGTGTCTAAAAAAGATACAAAACGATCAACCTCATGTTCAATAAAGCACACTGTGGCACACAAGAAGTTGATTATTACCTTCAAAACAATAGAAACATGTGACCTCACCACAGCCACATGCACTGGGAAATTCTAGTTTAATTTGGTCAAAGGAAATACTCATTCTCTTTAAATAGGGTCTAAGCAGAAAACTTGGTATTTTTTCTAAAAAGGTCACTGAATTGCAAACAATTTTGTAGTTTTTGTTTCTTGGTTATTTATCACATGATAGGTTACAGTCTACAGAACACAATTACAACTTAAAAATGTAAACAAACAATGAAAAGGTGCATTTCACGGGTGTGATAAAAAAAACAACTCTTAAAGTTCACCTATCACACTCTACACCAGAAACATGAAGTATGTTTTGCACCAAACGTCAGTGTTCACACAAAAGTTCATTCAAGGTCCAAATTAATTGTCTAATCGTTTAGAAAGAAGTTTAGTTACGTGACTTTAGTAACAGAAAAGGAATAAATCATTAACACACGTGTGTTGTCCGTAGCGTTTTCAATCAATTCAATTCTGACATAACGCCCACAAAATACACAATTTTTAATGTAGTCAAACTACACCGGCAGCCCGCGCCCATTTATTTATACTGCGATTCTTACAGAGCCGCGTTTGACATTTGATCAGCTGTTACGGTGCCGTTCCAATCGGGAACACTAAAGTGACGTCGTTCAGCCTTCTGATTGGATGATACTGAAACAACTGACAAACGCAGCGAAGAAACGCAGAGTATACTTGGGTCTTATAATGTGGCATCTGTGGGTGGTATCTTTAAGATGGAATTCACCGCCACTTTTTGTCTCTTTCTTGGTCCCGCCACAAGATGTCGCATGATCGCGACCGTATCAAGCAGTGCTGCAGATCAAGCGCCTCTAGCGGCAAGACTAGAATGACGGTTGCCGAAATTCCATCTTGGAGATACTACCCACAGATGCCACTTTTGAAAAACCAAAGTATATTTATATGAAGCAGAGCAGAGCAGAGTAGACACAATAAATGTAATACTCTCTGGTCAGAAGTGTCAATAAATGATATCAATCAGAGCCATCTAGTGTCGAAAATGTGGGCATACAGACTACATTCCCAGACCCATTCTATATTGGCAGGCGGCGGCGAAATCAATACTTCAATTCTTATAATTTGGCGCGTGAGAGGCTTGTCTTCACCATGTAATATGACAAGGATTTTCGCGATCTCGGCGTTCCGCTAGATATCACTTGATCTGCAGAACTGCTTGATACAGTGGCGATCTTGTGACATCTAACGACACGATCAAGAAAGACGCAAAAAGCCGTGCCATATTCCAATCACGAAGACAGGTTCTCATGTGCCATATTAAGAAAACCGAGTTATACTCTCAAATTGAAAGTCGAGAAATCCGCCATTCGAGGGGCATGGAAGCGCGGAAATTCAAATGTTGCACTTCACTTACGCAACAAGATGCAAACTGAAATTTCGCGCTTCTGATATTTCCAGACAACAGAAACCTTTTCTTTTTAAGAAACTGAGAGGGTTCAGGCGATGCTGTATTTAAATAATAAAGTGTGTTCCTAGTCAATTCCAAGAACTCCAAAATGTTTCGTGCATCTTGTTCGTAACTTCTGTCACAGTTTCTAGTTTCACCTTTCTTTGCTTAAAGTTCTTGGTTTACCCCATTCACTTAATATAACTGATAAATTTTACTACCCCTTAATTGTACCACTTCTCTAGATTCCTTGTAAAATCATGTTTATTGCAACAACACCCATGCTTCTACTGAAGTTGCACTTCTATCTACTTTTTAATGGAAATATTTTTAAAATATATTTTAAAATATTTCAAAATATTTGTTGCTTTGCATACTCTATTACAAATAATGTCGGCATTGTATTTACTTGAAATTTTATTTATTAAAACTTTGGCAATTTGGGGTTTTTCACGTTCTACTATTTCATGCTATATAAAAAAAGGACCGATTAATTTTATAAAAACCAAAAAATACTTTTATTACAAAATATATCAAAGAACAAGAGCATGATTTGTACAAAGGTGTAAAGTTGTAATGTACAAAATAAAGATGATTATAGGAAGAAAGGTGGAAATTATCTCTTCGAACTGGTTTTACCCACTTCAAACACAATACTTTATTTGAAATGGGAAACATGAATGTTTAGGAGTAAGGCATATAATTGTTAATGACGATCACGATATGTCCCATGAACATGTCAGTGAAACGCAATTTTCTTCGAATTTGCATTTTTTGGGTCACCTCTACTAGTGAAATTATAAGCAGAACACGAATGCACTATTACAACTATATATATATATATATATATATATATATATATATATATATATATATATATATGTATATGTATATATATATATATATATATATATATATATATATATATATATATATATATATATATATATATATATACATATATATATATATATATATATATATATATATAAAGAAATAAATTACGAGAACGAGACCCACAGGATACATTTAAGGCTGTCAATCACTGCAAGTCAAATTAAACGTTTTTTTCTTTCTTCTTTTTACCTTTATAAAAACATGATAAAAATACATTGGTCAACATGCAACGGGGAATTTATCTCTTAAAAATTCCACACGAGTTAAAACGGATGACACACACCGTGTACGAATCTCTAAAATCACACTCACACTCTCACGGCCTGCGCTGCTAGCCGAATTCGTTTATTACGCTCCGTGAAGTCACCAAGGTTAAGCGAATTCGAGACTCGCGGGTTCTTGGTTGGGTGACCGGCCAGGAACCCCGGGATCTAACGGCGTTGAGCCCCTGGTCGAAGGGATAAAAGGCACTGACTGACTGCGATGCGACGAGACTTGACTAGTATAGTAATTACTGAGTAACGGAGGATTACTCCAAAGAATGCGCTCAACGCCCAACAAGGGGTAAAGAGACGCGTTGCGTGAATAACGACACAATAGAGATAATCAGAATGACGTCACAAGGTTTCGCGGAAAAGCGAAGTGGCAAGCTGCCTGCGTGGTGGAGTGGCGTCGTAAGCGTTTCCTAGAGCATAGCCCTTTAGTATGCGTAAAAGCCTCGGCCCTCCGGCTCTCTCCTTGCTACAGCTAAAAGTTCTGATACCGGTTGCATGCTGCTCGCCGACCATTCCTCGATCGGCTGCATGCAAATATATGGAGATCCGATACGTTATCAATAAAATTAACAGGTTATCAATAAAATTAATCTATGAACATTAATGACTAAATAGTTTATTCAAACTAGTCCGTCTAAAAATAGAGGTGTACTTTAAAAAATTCTCAATGTATAAAAAAGATACAGACAATCATTTTCAAAATATTAAAATTGCACATGCCTCGTTAGTGCAACGGTGTTGTCAATTTTGTTTCATGGTCATTGTGATTACGTTGCGTTATTTATCTTCTTTTATGAGAATATAATTTTTGGATGATCTTAATATACAATAATAATAATAATAATAATAATAATAATAATATATTAAACTTGTATTTGACAGTTTAATTTACATTAGAATGAATGTCTCATATTTTTTAAAAAAAATTGTTGCGTCTTTGACGCAACGCGTCGCTTAAAGCGTTGTTGTGTTGAGCGCTTGCGCGGAGTAATCCTCCTTTACTTTATTTGTCAAGTCGCGACACGTCGCGTCACGTCGCGTCACGTCGCGTCACGTCGCGTCACGTCACGTCGCGTCACGTCGCGTCACGTCGCGTCTCGTCGCAGTCAGTCGTGCCTTTTATCCCTTCGGCCAGGGACACGATCTCGGGGTTCCTAGCCGGCCACCCAACCAGGAACCCACGAATCTCGAATTCGCATAACCTCCGTGACTTCACGAAGCGTAGTAAACGAATTCGGTTAACACGCCGACCATATTTTAATTGTGGCCTCAAAGTTCTATCAGCCGTGTAATGAGAAATCGTTCTTGTCTACAATACATCCAGAGGTATCTATGCCACTATAAAGCTGGCTCAATGCTAGTAAAAATATAAAGTAATAATTTCTGATATTATCAGTTTCTTACTTATTGCAAAAGAAATTATTTGATACCTAACTCCATACAATATACACTTTAAGCGTCGACAACATCAATGTAGTTATAATAAGAATACGCACAACTTGCAATTTAGAACCTTTAAATTGGAAATATCTGACAAGGACTACATGAAATGTAAACTGGATCAATAATTATGTGTCACTGAAAGTAAACACACTTTCCTAAATGGATTCTAGATAGATTTTATTCTCAATACAAAAAAAATTAATAACATATTCACAGCTAATATTAATAAGAATTTAAAAAACGACTAATGTTCAAAAGTTTGAATGGTAATGTCGATCAATCTTCTACTACTTACGGTAAGAAAGAGTGCGAAAACAAAAAGTTTGTAAATGTGACTACAATTGATGTACCAGCAGTCGTAGAAGAAAAGGACACTTTGGGTTCGACGTCTGCCTTGTCACGAAAGAAGACAGGAAGGAAATCACATTTCAGTTGATAAAATATTTTGAAAATTCAATATTCTCTTTACTTGATGGGATGAAAAATCTTGCAAGAAATTCCTTTGCCAATTGCATTAATAAATTTGTTAATTTACCTTTAAAACTTAGTAAATCTGATAAAATATTACTTACTAATCTTAAATCTACACTTACATTTCTGAGAAAAAAATCAGTTTCTTTTGTTCATTCAGATAAAGATGGCTCAATAGCCCGAATAAAAAAAGGCAGCTTATGTGTCCAAAATAGAAAGTTGTTTTGAGTCTGATATGAATTATGTAGAAATATGCAAATAATTGTAATAAGATTATGAAGACTTGTTTACCCCGTTTACCACACTGCAACATCAGTTTCTCGGGCCTATGGACTTATAAAATTACATAAGATTGGATATCCAATCAGACCAGTCGTATCATCATTTCATTTATCAATTTATGCCTTCAACAAATATCTTAATTGCAAAATTAAAAAAATATTAGAACATGATTACCAATACGAAGTAAAAATAGTTTAATGTTAAAAGAAAAAGTATCTCGCATATCACTATCAACAACTGATAGACTTATTTCCCTTGATATTAGTTCTATTTACCCATCAATACCCCATGAACATAAGGGTCCATGAAAAATAAATTTATGTAAGGCCAAGTCGATTCTGACATTCCGAATAAAGAATTACTCAGGCATACACACACACACACACACACACAAAATTGTCCGATCCAAAGACTATACGTGGGTTCTTCTAACGAGGCATCTGAGGATAGTATCACCAAGATGGAATATGGTAAAGCTTTTCGCGTTTTTCTTAGTCGTGTCGCTAGAGTCGCTTGATCTGCAGCATTGCTTGATACGGTCACGATCATGCGGCAGCGGCATCTTGTGACAGGACTGAGAAAAACGCAAAAATTCGTGCTATATTCCATCTTGGAGATACTACCATCAGATGCCACGTTGTAAAAACCCAAGTATCGGCACATGTTTGTCTATCTATTTCAACGCGCTGAATCCGAATATGAAGCCAGAATTGCGCCATCATCCTCCATTTTTTATCGCAAACAACATCGTAACATCTAAGGCTCCCAGATTACCCTTCAGTTACGTCACTGTTCAAAACGAACAAAAAAGTGACGTGACATAACCTGTGAATATGACATGAGGTTGGGGTTGTTGGGTTGGGGAATAGGGTTGTTGTCAGACCCTAAGACTTGACAAATGATTCTTTATTTATTAGCTTGAATGTGTGATGGAGAAAATAGAAATGAATTACTTGAAAATGTTTTTTGCACCAGCAGGTTTCCTTTCTTTGCATTTCCTACACATCGAACTGCGATTTTGAAGTTATTTGTGGGGAGCATTTTGTGTTCGTGGAAGAATGGCACTTAAAATATTGCACTTAAAAAATGTTATAAATTATCTCGAAATATGAATGTGTCGCAAGAATGGCTTTATACATACTACTTTGTGAAGGTGTTCATTATATTTTTTATTTATTTATTTAATAGGTAATTATTACAGCCAAATTAGAAAACTTGATGCAATGTGGCTAGGCCGAAGGCCTTTAAGCCATTACAATACCTACATTCTACCGCGTTCTAACCTTTCGCATTCTGGTATTCACCCCAAATGGTCTCTCCATCGCATCAAAGCCGCGGAAACGAGACCATAAGGTACGGCTGAGGAAAAAACCCCTGAAGGGGGAAAAACCTGCCGTCAGAAGCCGAGTACATGCTAACCTATCCGGTTTTTAAACTATTTATTTATTTATTTATTTGGTGTGGGCGTCAGGCATTCTCCTTCCAGTGTTTGGCCTCCTCCGCACCTGAAAACATACAGCACCACAGAAAATCGTCCGCACCAACGCCTCTGCCCTAACATTTCCGATTCCCACTTCCCTTCGCCCCCTAATGTGTTTTATTTTAACCGTTTCCTTTTATTTTATTTTCATTTAATTTTAATTTATTTAACTTATTTTTATTAATTTAATTTTAATTTATTTAACTTATTTTTATTAATTTAATTTTAATTTATTTAACTTATTTTAATTATTTTAAGTTAATATATTTATTTTTATTGACTTATTTATTGACTTATACTTAACAATTGTCTACAATTTATAACTTTTTTTGTACTGTTTACTAACCTAACATAACTTACTAACTTAATTATTGTTAGTTTATTGATTTATTATTTATTTCTCTCCAGTCTAGGCTTTGCTCGTACTAACCAATGCTGTTTCCCCACTCCCTAATTTCAGTTTCTCTAATGGTCCGAACCTTTCCTAGAAATGTTCCTAATTCTTTCATGAAGTTAGATCTTTTATCACCCAGAATGTTTTGGACGAGTGTTACGTTCCTATGTTGGAAGTAGTAATTTCCCATTCCCATCCATTTTCCTCTCCAAGTTTCGGTCGCACTGCAAATTAAAAGGATGTGGATCCAGTCCTCCCTATCACCGCGAAGCACACATATGCCATTACCATTAGAGTCCTTTAATCTATGTTGCATCCACCCCCCGACCCTGAACCAAGCGTATCCCCCTCTTATCGTTTATAATAAATCGTTTATAAACAAAATAAACAATAGCGGTGAGAGAGGACAGCCCTGTCTTACTCCTACTGTCGATTTTATTTTTCGCGTTGTACTTCCATCACCGCACCTGACACAGAAATTTACGTCTTCGTATTCTGCAACACTTTTAAAACTTTACGTGAGACGCCTAGCTCATTAAGTTTTTGCCATAAAGCTTCCCTATTGATAGAGTCAAAAACCTTTTCGAAACCTACAAAACTGCAATATAAGTGGCCCCGTTTACGCGCAAGCGCCTGTTTTACTAGGGTATCTAACACAAAGATATTGTCGGTAGTCGCGAAGCCTCTCCTAAAGCCTGCTTGCAATTCTGGTATTTTACTGTGCTTTTCCGCCCGTTCACTCAGTCGCCCGTTGAGTATCTTACAAAATAGTTTGCTCAGCGCTGGTAGAAGACTAATTCCGCGATAATTTTGTGGGCAATTCGTATCACCTTTATTCTTAAAGACCAGTTGGAGGATCGCTGTACTCCACGTTTCTGGATACGATCCAGAAACAACTATTGCATTAAATAAATTTAGAATACTCTCTGGGTCTATATGCCACAATTCCGAAATAAATTTTGTCGGAATGCCGTCCGCGCCGCCTGCCTTCTTATTATTCATGGCTAGCATAGCCCTGTTTACTTCATTCCAGGTTATAGGTTCGTCTAATTCAGGGACACCCCGGTCCGTGATAACATCTATCCCTGTTTCAATATTCGCTATTGCGAGCGCCCGTGAAAAGTACTGCTCCCACGCGTCTGATGAAATTGCATTACTTACATTTCTTTTATTACGTAGAGATCTTCGTCCCAAATTGATTTATTATGATTGTTTCTTAAAATTGCCTCTATTCTTGCTGTCTCATTGTCTCTGTGTTCATTATATCGGCACTCATTTCAGTTTGATGTTTAGCTTGACAATGATAAAAGAGATACAAACGTTCCCTTGCTTTTTCTCAAAACTACCTTTTTGCCGATTGGCCCTTTGTCAGAAGATGGCCTCAATTCCAAATCGCAGCCAAATTTTGTCATCCATGCCGTTCAACGCGCTACCCAGCGGTTTTACATTGTTTTGGAATGCAAAATGTATAGTTAATCCCTGGCATAACTGGCAAAGTACTAGCTTACGTATTAGCCTCATGTCATATTCGCAGGTTATGTCACGTCATTTTTGTCCGTTTTGAACAGTGGCGAAACTGAAGAGTAATCTGGGAACCTTAGAATACCCAAATTATTTTTCAACAAATTCTGTCGTTGTGTGTCAGTTTTCAATGTAGTTTTTTACTTAATCGTTAAAGAAAATTAAATGTTTTCGACTCCTTTTCCTCTGCTTACCAATCAGCAGGGTCACTAGCTGAGCGGGGAGCCTGGCAGTGGATAGAAACCGGTTGGTTCTACCAGTGAGTAAAGATGTACCTCTTTAGTCTATGGCTCTACCACGCATGCGCACAAGAGGGCTGTAGGCGCACTATTTCCTCTCTCACACTGGGCAGGGAGACTACACTTCCAACATGCGCGGTTTTCTACCGCGCTGCACGTTCACGCCCCGGCCCCTAGAGCAAATTCGACTCATCGCCCTAACGTTGTGGGAAATAGGAGTAAATTGTTTGTGTGATTTGTGTTCGTGTTTTCTTTATGAAACAATTAATGAAGCTAAAGATCTAGTGTTATAGAGAAAATCCCAGCGACTATGGGTCACTCCTGCAACTTTTAACGTCTTCACGATATCGAAATGCAGTTTTCGCTCAACAATGCGGAATCATGAGGGAATATGCCTTATATATATATATATATATATATATATATATATATATATATATACACATACATATACGCGTAGTAATATGCTGTAGATACGTGTTAGATGTGAAGAGACTATCGGAATCTGCATCAAAGCAGACATGACCATTAATGAACCTTCAGGGTCAATTATTTGAAAGACACAAAATTGTTTATTTCAAAATTATTGATGAAGTAATGACTGAGATGGAATACCGGTTTCAAGATGTTGAAAACTTTCATTTTATTGAATTTCTTGAGGAAAAGCAGTTTTTCACCAACAAAGCGTCCTTTCCTTCAGAAAAGTTTTATTTACTAGTAAAACAATATTCAATCTTTGCCAGTGAGCAGCTTCGAAATGAACTGACAAATGTATTCATTGATGATTGACAAATGTATACATAATACATGCCAGAAGATTTGTTGCTGAAGTATTTGTTGGAAAAATTGGTCTAGAAAAAAATTATCAAGAGACAGTTGTTCTTTTTAAAAAGTCCAAGACTTGTTCCTTTTCAAGGATTATAACGAGTCTTTCCATCTTCTCTTTGGTCTGCCAGCTTCTCTTCTTCCTCCCTTTCACCTCTAGCAATCCTCCATTTCCTCAATATGACCATTCCATTCCTTTCTTCGGTTTACTATCCATTCTGTAATGGGCTTAATTTTGCACTCTTCCCTGATGTTTCTGTTTCTTTCGTTATGGATAACGAGTGTGAGTGATGTTTCTGTTTCTTTCGTTATGGATAACGAGTAGAGTGTGATTCGTAATTTTTCCTCAGAACTCAGATTTCAGCGACCTCAAGTTGTTGAGTGCTTTTTACTTCGCTTCTTGTTTCTCCTGCATATGTTAATATTGATCTATTTATTTATTCATATATTCTAACTTTTGAGTCCTGTTTTTAGATGTTTATTATTCTATAGTGAGTAGTTTTGAGACAGCCAGCGATCCTATTGCCCTTTATTGTTTGCTCTTTGATTTCTTTTTCCGTTTACCCTGAGCTTGTTTAAGTTATTCCAAATCTCTAGAACTTGTACTTTTATTTGATTTTTCACTACCAATCAGACTCTTAGCAATGGTCATAGCGTTCGTCTTCTGAGTAGATATTTTTAAGTTAAAAGTATTACAAATTTTACTGAATTCATACAACAATCTTTGTAAGTCATCTTCATTGTCTGCTATTAACAATGTTTCGTCTGCGTAACATATGATATTTATATTATTTTTTGCCATACTATGTCCTTTTTTGTTTTTAGTTGTTTTACAATATTATTCATTATTACAATAAATATCAATGAGCTTAATGACAATAACTTTGTAGAAGCGACAGCTTTAAAGAACAAATTATCGATGTTTTTGCTGAACGATAAAACCGATGAATGTAGTTAATTTACACAAAAGTATAAGATACGATTTTCAGAATACCCAACTCTATGACTCTAGCTTCGCCACTGGTTTTGAGGCGCAAAAAGCGCTGAAGATCATGCGTTGAGAGACTCGTGGATGTTTTATATTAATCAGAGAGAATGAATAATTGAATGGTGGACAGGGAAACGGAAGTATCTCAAGAAAACATGCTGCTAACCCGCTTTGACCATCGTAGATTCTTCATGGAATGATTGGGAATGAATTCCCTGTCTCAAATGTGGACCATTTCTCCACTACACCAATTTAGGTAGTGTGGGGCGCCCAACTGTTCAAGATCGTGTTGGGGCCCTTGTCCGGTAAAGAAATCTTCCAGATTTACTAATCAAAACACTAACTAAAATATAATAACTTTTTAGTACAGTAGACTATTTCATCAACCATTATTTTAAAATAAAATAATAGTTATAATAAATAATTTCGGAGTGCGGGTATATTTTATGATTTTTTTAGTTCCTCCCCCCCGTGGAATGGGACTCGTAAACAAATGCTTATTTTGCTTGTAGGTAAATCCGTTCCTGATCCCACCGTTTGTTTCAATACGCAATAATATCAAACAACTGTAAATATTTGAAAATCTTATTATTTTTGGTTTTGTAGCACATATTGTGAGAGGAAGTTTGTCAGTTGTCTCCAAAGTAAAGATAAACATTTTCTTCCATCGCTTTTGGACATGCAGATCACTCAGGCCGTGCTGTTGTTCCTCGGGGTTTCTCGTTCTGAAACAGGATTCTTTTGGTGAGATCAAAACATGCTCCGTCGTAGACACAATAGCAAAACCAAATAAAAATAATGTCAGATTTTGAACTAATTTTAATATAAGAACTGTGCTTGCAGGGTCATCATTATGTTTGCTATTATTTCTTTCACCCCTTCACTGTCAGATAGCTGTTACTTCACAAACATTCTCATAATTGCCAACAAATGGTTATCATTACTTCGAAATATTTTTTCCAATTAATTATCATGAACATTAATTACCGTGGACATATTTTTTTAAAATGTGTGTGTCTGCGTTATTCACAACTTACTTCGTTTACGCTCCAGATCACGGAAAAGTGTCACAATTGTCAATGTTTTTTTTAGATTAATTACTGAAAAAAGTTTTCATTATGAAACGATCACACCCACAAAATCCGAACAAGGAAACAAAATTCAGAGATTGCGAAATTTTCCTTTTGTAACAGAGCAATTAGAGATTGGAACATTTATCCGCAGCAACTTCCAAAGCTTTTCCTCTAAGTGTCCGAAGTTTTAGAAATAAGTTAGAATAAGCTGAGAGTATTAGATGTTAAATGAATAACTAAATGCTGTGAAGTGCTGGTCAGTGTAATTCAAAGCAAAATAGTGTAGTGTAGTGTAGTGTAGTGTAGTGCAGTGCAGTGCAGTGAAGTGTAGTGAACGGCATCAATGCCATTTTTTTAAAACTCTAATTTAGCCAATATCTATGTAGATTGTTTTAATTTATAATTATTGTATATCATGAAGTTGAAATAATTTTAAATCGTCTTGTACTGAACTCTTTATTATTATTATTATTATTATTATTATTATTATTATTATTATTATTATTATTATTATTATTATTATTGTTTTTATTGTTATTAATTAACTACCACAGGGTCATCCCAATATATTTGTATTATTATATTGATTCAATGGCGAAGCAATTATGTTTTTTCTGTGAACAAAATTATAAACAAATTACTGACAACGCTTTATTTGTCTGTAAACTGTTAAAAATACCCACGAGGTGACACGCAAGTGCGTTTTTACATGTACTGCAAGAGACTTGTAGTTCAAATTTACCTATAAGTCTAGACATTAAAGTAGATTCGCAATTAACTGAGGTCGGTTAACCGAAGCTATTGATTATTTGAGAGTCATCAGAAAAAATAAAAAAATAATCTATTGAAAAACGGAACATAGAATTAATTGGTTGTCACAGTAGCGAGCCGACTTGTCCGCTGGGACACGTCGAATCTAGAAATTACTTCATCAATTTCGATCATTTGCTTAACAATTTTGTTCCAAGGTAAAATATATTAATTTAATATATGTGGAGTGAGCAACGAGACGAAGAGGAAAGCACGCGCTCCTCCAAAACTATAGTAATTGTAGTTTGCCATATTGGTCTAGAAGTACAGCATGTTCACCCGAAAAATATTTGAAAGACAAATTTACACACGGTTAATTCCGATAGCGAGAAGCCCACAGTGTATATTTTAACATTAACAGATTTTGAATTAAAACTATATTGCCTGCCTCTTTGTTAATATTTACTAGAATTGCAATGTAGTTGCATTGACTTACCCTTGTAATTGTCTCCAAGACGCACATGTAGTAAACATGTGCTGTATCACACACACAGTCTCTCTCTGTAACAAAAGTAAGAGAAACATGAAGTTCCAATCCTGCAATACATGATTTACCTTAGTGGAGTGTGCCTATCTATCCGTTCGTTTCCCGCGTTTAAGGCTCTTATCTTCCACCATCGGGAGCACGTGAGGGAACATTCGACGCGTCGCAGAGTACGAGAGGGAAACTGATCGTTTCATACCGAGACGAAACGCTGTGAATTATTACTCTGTCTTTCCGGCATATAATGTTACTACTTGATTCACGAAATTGGCGGCAAATTAAATATGTTTCAACGGACTCCCAAAAAAGCAACAAAAAATATCGATTGTTTTTCATTCAGTATTCTATGTCGAAAGTTGTACTACCCAACCAAACGTCTTATATATACAGACTCCGTATTTTTATGAACTTCCGTACCACAAACATTTATAACATGGAGATTGCCTCCGAAGGCGCTATACTAATTTCGTACACAGTAAAGGAAATGGAGTGAAGGGAAGGAAGTAGATAAGGGGCGATAATGCACATTTTACCAATATAGTATCCGAAATCATAATTAATGAAATGGTTAATTATTAGAATATATGTATTATAAGTATTATATGTGATATTCTTCAAATCCTGAATTCTACTTGGTTTGACTGAATTCCTTTTGTTTGATTTTTATACTCCTGTAACAAGGATTGCATCGTCCGCCCGAGGAGCGAGGTCGCCCTAGCCCTCAGGTTCCGGAGAGTGGGCGTGGCGCGGAGAAGAACGACGCACGATTATGAAGTTCGGCGCCTGCCAGGTACAAAAGCGCGGCCCCAGCGGCGGCCAGCTGTCCATTCGGAAATACGGGTTAAGAATGAATGAGCATGTGAATGGATAAAATTAAAATAAGGCAAAAAAACAAAACTCTAAAGAATGCTGAAAAATAATAAGAATGTATTCTATTAAAACAAACAACGCTCATAATGGCAATTGTAATTAGTTTTAAGTTCGTTTTTAGTTAATCTATTTAAGACAGGTCCTATTGACTGCTGCATCAGCCTAATTGGCTGCAGCCCAACATGTACCCGAAATTATGAATAAATTCCCCTCTCCAGGGCTACTGGAAAGGGAAAAAATTGAAAACAAAGGCCAGCAGTCCAGTGTATGGGTGAATGTGAGTATGAATGTAATAAAATAGAAGAGAAAAAAACTATCTCGAAATTAAGAGATTGTCGCATCAAATACTCAATAAAAAACACAAAAATATCCTTTTATTTAAACCGGGAACCATAGCTCAGTGCATCAACTGATGTCACTGCAGCGTCTCTGACCGGGAGGTCCTAGGTTCGAGTCCTGACGGCGCGCCGTCAGGATTTCAACAAAATTCTGCCGCCGCGGCGGCAGAATTTTCGGCACTAGCTTTTCAACTAGGTTGAATTCAGTTGCTGTCTGGACGAGAATTCTAGTGGCCAGCTGCTCTGATCGGTAGTTTTCCGTGGTTTCTCGGATGAACACCAGGCGACTGCCGGAGCAGTACCCTAACAAAGAGCCACGGACAGCGCGCGATCTGTCCTTTCTCGTCCTTGTCCTATCCTCTCCCTTACACAAACACACTTGCACTACACTACCACATATTCCGGGAGACCGGTCGGGGGCTTAGAGCTTGTCCCGGCTGGGACGGTGCCCCGCTGGTGGAAGTGTCCTGGTTAGGAGGAAACCCCACTAGCCGACGGTTGGTCGGCGCCGGATCTCGCCATCCAGCGGAGGAAGATCACCGCCATCTCCAGAGAAAAAACATCCACTACACTTACGGGACTAATGACCAAAGCAGGTGACGCGCCCGGAAACACGAAAAAATCAATCAATCAAAAACCTTTTATTAGTATTAGTGGTAGTTTATTAGATTAGTGGTATTTGGTAAAAAAAAGTCTTTATTCACATTTCGACGTTTCGTGTGATTACACGTATCATCAGGTGTTTAAATTTTCATTTGAAAGGAAATACGACAAACTTTTAATATTGAATACAAATTTTAAACTATAAAAAACACAACATGAAAATCTTTAAAGTTCGAGTTTAAGTGAAAAATATAATACGTTTTGATAAGTTATCGTCCATCTAATTTATATTTTTGTACTTATGGACTTATGGACTAATTTATATTTTTGTACTCATTTTTCACTTAAACTCGAACTTTAAAGATTTTCATTCTCTATTTTTTATAGTTTAACATTTGTATTCAATATTAAAAGAGTTTGTCGTATATCCTTTCAGAAGAAAATTTAACACCCGATGATGCGTGTAAACACACGCGAAACGTTGAAATGTGAATAAAGACTGTTTTATCAAATACCACTGATTGTCTTAAATAAAAAAAGTATTTTTGTGTTTTTATTGAAAGAATAATCATATTAAGAACTTTTAAACAATTATTAATGAAATTGTATATAACAATGAGCCCAAAGCGGTGTTGTAAAGTTATATTAATTTAATAGTACTGAGTTTAGTTTTAGTTATTTAGTTATTATTATTATAATTGTAATTGTAATTTTGCATTCTGCCACCGGGCATCATCTGCTCAATTGTAGAATAATTTTCTATCTATCTATCTATCTATCTATCTATCTATCTATCTATCTATCTATCTATCTATCTATCTATCTATCTATCTATCTATCTATCTATCTATCTATCTATCTGTCTGTCTGTCTGTCTGTCTGTCTGTCTGTCTGTCTGTCTGTCTGTCTGTCTGTCTGTCTGTCTGTCTGTCTGTCTGTCTGTCTGTCTGTCTGTCTATCTATCTATCTATTTAAAACAATCTTCAAAACCTAATCAATTGCAGTGTTATTGTAATGCTTATTAAAATTAAACATCCGCCTCTTTAGGGATACTGAGTGGGGAAAACTGAAAACAAAACAAAAAGCGGTAGTCTATTTTCAGTCTAAGCGTGCATCGTGTGGCAGATAACTTTGTAGCATGTAAAGGAAGTAAACATAAACTCAACAACGATGATATAAACCTACAAGTCTATTTATAAATATAAACGAATATTTTAAGTGTATATCGACGTAAGAAATTTTATATTATAATTTTTTTTTAAAAAAATATCAGTGTTTTATTTCACCATGATCCGTTACACTTCTAAATACTATTTTAATTATTTTTTATAGTTGTAGTACTTCTGTATTTTTGTTCTTATCTACCACCGAGCGTAATTCTAGTAATAAATCGTTATTGTCATTATCATCATTATATTACTATTATTATTATTATTATTATTATTATTATTATTATTATTATTATTAAAAATAGTTCAGGCGTAAAAAATAACATATGGTTCCGTTTAGTTTTACTAAAATATAAAGAATACCCATTTTCCAACAAAAAATCTCCTCGGACGGATCAGTCCGGAGGGAAAGAGCTAATCGAGCGAAATACATCGTGTTTTCCACGGACGTCCCACTATCCAACATTTGGTGAAGATCGGTAATTTAAAATCGGGCTTGTAAAGTTCCGCAGCTGATCTCCGTACATCACCCATATCCATTACATAAAAAGGAAGTTGGTCCACAGAAGAGGAAACGCGATCGACCTTCACACGCGATGTCATTTCATTTCAACATGTCATTTCCTGCACAATTATTAGGTGTTCTACAGCTCGAATACGTTGCAAAAAATTGAAATTCTTTTTCTAGAACTGGTGACACATTTCAGAAGGTAACTGCTGACAGTGAGACAAAAATGACCCTAAGAGCAAATACCTGACAAATTTGATTAAGGTTCTTCAAATAATAATAATAATTATAATAATAATAATAATAATAGTAATAATAATAATAATAATAATAATAATTCTATTCCTTTGCAGAAGCACACTGTGACAAGGAGACTGCTGGCAGTGATGGCACTTCAAACGCACGCGCGTGCCTTTGGCCACAGCAAATATCTTTGAAGCGGTTTCGGTTTTGGAATGCGGTTTGCACCGAGTTGTTGATAATGGACGAAATAACATCTCGTTTACGGTTTGTAACTTTTTTCAGTTTTACTTTCTCGCCTTTAATCCGTAAGTATTGTAATCGTGCGCCGGAAAAAGTGTTCGGCATAAAAATACTTGGTCTTGGTCTGTGGTCCCTGGTGACGAGAAAGTAGATAAATATTGTTCCTATGTATAGTTAATTACTTCTTCTAACACTTTGTGTTGTCAGAATCCATGTTTTCTGGGTTCTCGACATCGAAAACTCAATTGGCGGCAAAACGGCAAAATCACATGGAAGTAGATTTTATAGTCAAAATACTATAAATTAATAAATTATTACCATATGAAACATCACTGCATTCATCTTTCTATGATCTATCCATTAGAAGAAAAATACATAGTTATATTTAAAAAAAATCAATAATAATAGAGATATGAGGGAGAAAGCGAGAGAGGGCGAGCGAGAGCGAGAGAGAGCGAGAGAGAGCGAGAGAGGGCGAGAGAGAGCGAGAGAGACGAGAGAGCGAGAGAGGGCGAGCGAGAGCGAGAGAGAGCGAGAGAGGGCGAGCGAGAGCAGAGAGCGAGGCGAGAGATTAGGAAGAAAAGATAGAAGAGATTAGGAAGATTAGATAGAAAACAAACGTACGAAGCAAATCCCATCCACATCATTCTTATAAGCCTTACTTTACTGAGTTAGGAATTCTACCATTGCCTTACCTCGAGTCAGTTTTTTTCTAAAATTGACTTACTTAATGGTGGGTTCATATTTTAAACGAATACAGATCTCTATAACTATAACACTCGACGTAGTAATCGTACCCATCAGTATCCACAACTCACTACAAAAAAAAATGCCCGCATAATAGGCCTACCTGTACATTATTTTACAACACATTGCCAGACGACATTAACCCTTTATTGCATAGTTTAACTCAGCTGTAATAATGTAATAATGTTTTTCAGGTGATATACGCATTCTAACGATTTAATTATGAACTATTTTATATTAAACGCTATGTACTTCATGGGTTTATGTATCATTGTTAGGCGGTAAACGCGAAAATAAATGAGTTGACGTGATAGTAATCTAGTGGCGTCTTGAATCGGAACTTCCTAGAAAGACATTCTGTTTCGGTATATCAGGAACGAAACGTTTTTAGAAAAATAATCAAAATAAAACACGAATGATATTACTTTTTTTTATCACATAACCAATTTGAAAAATAAGTAGTACATTTTTTTTAAATCGTTGAATTTAGCACATTTGGTTATGTAGCTCAGATGTAACATCATGCATCTACGGTATGCTACTAAAATGTAGGTATATTTTATCCTGTCGTATTAATATAGTTTTAGTTTGAAATTTTTTTTTTGTAATTTAAATAAGCTTATTTTCTTATGAAATGATAAAATCTCTTCTTTAGACTATAAGTGAATTTACCAGAACTGGAAATAATAAATCTTTTGAATTTACCAAATGACAATGAGGATGAATTAGTAATGTTAGTAATTTGCGAAGACAAATCGATGACGTTTTCAGAATTGATGAGCAGTTTATTGAAAAATGAATGGTTATCTTATTTCTTAAACTTTGGATGAAATTGAAACAACCCTGATACCGGAACAAACAGAGGAAACTTATGAAAAGTAAAATCAACCCACGCATAAAAAATTGTTTCCTTCAATTCCATATTTCAAGTCTGTTTAAAAATATCAAAACACTCCTACGTAAATCTATTATAATATATTCTATATAAAATTAATATCTATCTTTTATTTCGATATTTTTGATTAGTTTTTCTATCTTCTATGTAATCTAGAAACAATATGCAGGGTAGCAGAATTTCATATCCTTATTGCATGATGTAACTCAGGTGTGACACAATTTACTTTTTTTTTCAAGCGATATTTATTTTTATATTTTTATTACTTTTCCCGTAGTTAAAATAAATAAATGTAATCAAATATAATTATTGCAAGTAAAAAAATCATGCAATAAAAGGTTAAATGATTAAAATCGATATACAAATTTAAGTGCCAAGTGAAATCTCTCCTGCTGCATAACGGTTTCTACAATTAGAAACTAACTGCGCATCCAAAAC
The DNA here is from genome assembly GCA_964035755.1 of Teleogryllus oceanicus. Taxonomy (NCBI): domain Eukaryota; kingdom Metazoa; phylum Arthropoda; class Insecta; order Orthoptera; family Gryllidae; genus Teleogryllus; species Teleogryllus oceanicus. Next base: position 333,659,647 of record CAXIVR010000001.1, on the reverse strand, counting down.
GAAACTAATATTAATTTTAACAATGATATTTAACATATTATTTATCATTTAGACTGTATAATTCTAAATAACCTATAACAAGTATTGTACTTCAACTCCTGAGCCAATGACCCCCATTTCGATCAGGTTTTCGTTTTAAATTATTTTGAAAATTTTGTCTTTACATTTGTAAATTCAGAATTATTTATTTAAACATTTTTTATTAATATAATTTAAAATTATTTATTTAAAATCTAATCTGTCTTAAAAACAAAGAGGTGTACTTAAATAATTCTGAATTTTCATCCACTTTCCCTGATCCCTAACTAAATGCCGAGATGGCCCCTTGTTTTGCTTCTGGACATAAATGTGCGTATGTTGATATGTGAATAAAGACCGTTTTATCAAATACCACTGATCGTCTTAAATAAAAGGATTTTTTGTGTTTTTATAGAGTATTTCATGCGACAATCAGTTGATTTCGTGATATTTTTTTCTCTTCTATTTTATTACATTCATACTCACATTCACTCATACACTGGACTGCTGGCCTTTGTTTTCAATTTTTCCCCTTTCCAGTAACCCTGGAGAGGAGAATTCATTCATAATTTCGGGTACATGTTGGGCTGCAGTCAATTAGGTTGATGCAGCAGTCAATAGGGCCTAATACATTAACTAAAAACGAACTTAAAACTATTTACAATTGCCACTTTGGGCCTTGTTTGTTTTAATATAATAAATTCTTGTTTTTATTTTTCAGCATTCTTTAGAATGTTGTTTTCTTGTCTTGTTTAAATTTTATTCATTCACACTCTCATTCATTCTGAATCTGTATTTCAAAATTGACTGCTGGCCGCCACTGGGGCCGCGCTTTTATACCTGACAGGCGCATACACACAGGCAGAAGAAAACTCGAAATGATCCTTCCGTATTTTGTAATATTCGCCTTTCCAACCGCAGGCGTTTGCCTGACCTGTGTCTTTTCCTCGCCTGGGTTGCATAGACAACGCGCCGCGGCGGTAAATCTCAACCTGTCAACATGCAGCTGCACTGGGAATGGGTGCAATTGCCCAAGACGTGCGTGACACTTCCTCTCTGTATTGACTTGCAGAGCTCCTTATGTTCGTTGTGCTGGATGAAATTTGCGTGGTGCATAATCAATTGCGTATTCGATCAGGGAATATTCCCATTTTCCGGAAATTCGAGAAAGTGTTTGCGTTTGGGTAAAACAAAATTTAAAAAATGAGTACTTAAAATATGATAATTGTTCAAAATTACCTGTTTTAGATAACAAAAAAATTGAAATACGCAACAACCCCCTTTTAGGTCATTTTAGGCAGTATTAGATGGTGTTAATAGATTATTTTTTCATGATTCGTAAATATTTGCAATTATTTTCCAGTATTTCCTGAAGGAACTAAATTGGCATTTGTCCTAAAATCCGAGGTCTAGTTGTATCCATGAAATAGAAGTGAAAGAAATGCCATACTAACATTCAAATTACATAAAAAGAAAATTCAGAATGTCTATATCTGAGGATAAAGTTTTCAGGAATTAACCAAACGAATTTATTTTTAAATTTGCGAATGCTTATGGTAGTAACTCAAGTTGTGCTATAATGTGTTATAATGCGCAATAATAGGAAATGGAATAGACTTACTTGAAATTGTGATACAGTTCTTCGCTTCCTCTCTCCACTTATTTTTGTCTTTAAATTCTCGTTGTCCTTCAGGGTCCACAAATTCCATTACAATATCTTCATGCACCGTATGTCCGGTCATCTATGAATTTAGAAGTCAAAATGTAGAGGGTACATAAACCGTTATTACTCCACTCGGAATACATGCGTGCGCATTCACTCACTCACTCACTCACTCACTCACTCACTCACTCACTCACTCATTCACTCATTCACTCACTCACTCACACACACACACACACACACACACACACACTCGCACACTCACACACTCGCACACTCACACACTGTGTCAACCAATCGAAAGCGATAATCTATCTTCTTTGACTCATTCTGTTTTGGAATATAGACATTCATTTGAATGTTTGTTTACATTAACAACTTCTATTCTGAATATAATTTCCATTATTGATTTCAGATATTAGTTTTTATTATCTATTGTTTCTCCGGATGGGTTTACCTCTGAACCAGCATTGGCCGACTCTGGCCGGGAGGTCATGGAGTTCGAGTTCCTATTGTAATATTGTCGACGCTAACTAAATAGCTGGGTCGAATTCAGCCCCTGACTAAAGGAGAATTCTAGAGGCTGACTGCTCTGATCGGTAGTTTTCCGCGGTTTCTCCGATCAATACCAGGCGAATGCAGGAGCAGTACAATTCGACCCGGACCGCGCGCGATCTTTTCTTTTTATTTCTTGTTCTATCTTCTCGTACACACACCACACACACCTACACTTACATGCAGTATACTACCACTCATGTCGGGAGTTTAGAACTTTGTTCCGGCTAGGGTAGTGCCACGGCGGGTGAGAAACCCGATCGGGGAAACCCCCGCAAGCCGACATGTAGGTTGGCGCCGAATCTCACCATCCATCGAGGAAGGAATCACCGCCATCTCCCGGAGTACAAATTCTCTACACTCACAGGCCTAATGATTATAGAAATAGATGTGCCCGGAATATCAATCTACAACTTGCTTACTTGCCGCTGCGCAAGTCAACAATATTTTGACTGCTGCTACATCACAATCAAGTTATTGACTCTTTCGTACAATGGACAATATTGGTATTTCATAACTTTTAATGTATTTACGAAGTATACATTGTTCAAGATTTGTATCGATTGTTTTTCCGAATGTCGATTGTTTATCCAAATCTGTAACATGGTGGAAAGACCACCATGTCTTTCCACCGGTACTTAAGGTCTTGACAAGTCATATTTAACCTAATCGGACTTTTGGGAAACCACGCAACCTGCTCATTGTTAAAAGGATTTAAATAAAAAGAGTTCTACATGTCTGATGGTTTGTTTAGATCTATAGTAATGAAACAAAGAAAACGCTTTTGGAATTACCTTGTAATGAAATAGGGGTAATTCGATAAGTTATGTCATGCTATATGTTACAGAAGTGTGCATCTTTGGTATAATCGGACACTTAAAACTAAAGTCGTCCTCAAAATTGCGAGAGCCCTTAAGGAGCAGCCGCCACTGACCGCAAACTCTCCACATCAAGGTCATTAGCCCTGCTCTGCACAGCATTAGTGGTGGTAGTAGTAGTAGTAGTAGTAGTAGTAGTAGTAGTAGTAGTAGTAGTAGTAGCAGCAATAGTAGCAGTAGTAGCAATAGTAGTAGTAGTAGTAGTAGTAGTAGTAGTAGTAGCAGTAGAAGTAGTAGTAGTAGTAGTAGTTACAGTAGTAGTAGGAGCAGCAGCAGCAGTAGTAGTAGTAGTAGTGCAGCAGAGTATTAGTATTAGTAGGTAAAGTGGTAGTTCGTACGGGTAGGTAATAGGTAGTACCGTAGTAGGTAGTGGTAGGTAATAGGCAATAGTAGTTGCAAGTAGCCGTTGCTGACACTGCGATGATGCAGCTGCAATTTCCCTAATACTCTGGACATCCCTTTAACCCTATATAGTGTTTGAGTAATTCCTCGAGTGTGCGTTATGTGCGGTTCCGTCCCTCAAAGTTAGACCACTTCCCGTTCATCAACGAGACGCGTCAGTTCGACGCGTCTCGGTCTCCTGATGGGGAACTGATAAATAGTTTTCGGATCTGGCCTAATGATTCTCAGAAATTTTCAAAAACGTGTTTTTCGTGTTTTGGCGCTGCGATCTTGGTGAGTATGCCAGGAATTAAAACAACGCCACCTAAATAGATCTATGTAGGTGGTGTTGATTAACATCCAGTACCTAAAAAGAAGAACGTAACTGAAAACAAACAGAAAGACGTAGATAAAGACAAAGAGAAAGACGAAGAGAGACTCAGAGAAAGTCGAAAAGAAAGACAGAGGGCAAGACGAAGGGAAAGAGAAAGGGCAAAACGAAGAGCAAGACGGATAGATAAACGAAGAAAAACACGAAGGGAAAGCCTAACAGTAAGACGAACAGTAAGGCGAAGAGAATGACGAAGGGAAAGACGAAAGGAAAGACGAAGGAAAAAGGAAACACGAAGGGAAAGACGAAGGGAAAGTCGCAGAGGCAGACGCAGAGGCGGAAGACGCGGAGGAAGACGCGGAGGAAGACGCGGAGGAAGACGCGGAGGAAGACGCGGAGGAAGACGCGGAGGAAGACGCGGAGGAAGACGCAGGAGGAAGACGCGGAGGAAGACGCAGAGGAAGACGCGGGGAAAGACGCAGAGGAAGACGCGGGGGAAGACGCCGAGGAAGACGCGGAGGAAGACGCGGAGGAAGACGCGGAGGAAGACGCGGAGGAAGACGCGGAGGAAGACGCGGAGGAAGACGCGGAGGAAGACGCGGAGGAAGACGCGGAGACGGAGCGCGGAGGAAGACGCGGAGGAAGACGGAGAAAACGCCGAGAAGACGCGGAGGAAGACGAAGGAGGAAGACGCGGAGAAGACCGAGAAGCGGGAGAGACGCGGAGAAGACGCGGAGGAAGACGGAGGAAGACAGAGAGACGCGGGGAAAGACGCGAGGGAAGACGCGAGGAGAAAGACAAGAGGAAAGACAGAGGAAGCGGAAGAGCAATGCGAGGAAGACGAGGAAGACGCGAGGAAGACGAAGGGACGCTGGAGAGAAGACGAGAAGACCGGAGGAAGACGCGGAGGAAGACGCGAGGAAGACGCGAGGAAGACGCGGAGGAAGACGCGGAGGAAGACGCGGAGGAAGACGCGGAGGAAGACGCGGAGGAAGACCGGAGGAAGACGCGGAGGAAGACGCGGAGGAAGACGAGGAAGACGCGGAGGAAGACGGGAGGAAGACCGGGGACGCGGGGAAGACGCGGGGAAGACCGAGAAGACGGGAGGAAGACGCGGAGAAGACGAGAAGACGCGGAGGAAGACGCAGGAGGAAGACGCGGAGGAAGACGCGGAGGAAGACGGAGGAAGACGGGAGAAGACGCGGAGGAAGACGCGGAGGAAGACCGGAGGAAGACGCGGAGGAAGACCGGAGGAAGACGCGGAGGAGACGGAGGGAAAACGGAGAAGCGCAGAGGAAGACGCGGGGAAGACGCGAGGAAGACCGGAGGAAGACGCGGAGGAAGACGCGGAGGAAGACGGGAAGACGCGGGAAGACCGGAGGAAGACGCGGAGGAAGACGGGAAGACGAGGAAGACGCGGAGGAAACGCGGGGAAGACGCGGAGAGACGCAGAGCGGAGAGCGCGGAAAGACGGGAAGACCGGAGAAGACCGGAGGAAGACCGGAGGAAGACGCGGAGGAAGACGCGGAGGAATACGCGGAGGAGACCGGGAAGACCGAGGAAGACCGGGAAGACGCGGAGGAAGAGCGGAAAGACGCGGAGGAAGACGCGGAAAGACGCGGAGGAAGACCGGAGGAAGACGCGGGAAGACGGAGAAGACGCGAGGAGAGCGAGGACGACGCAGAGGAGAGACTGAGGAAGATGCGGAGAAGACCGGAGAGCCGGAGGAAGGGAAGACGCGAGGAGCGGAGGAAGACGCGGAGGAGACGCGAGAAGACCGAGGAAGCGGAGAACACCGGAGGAAGACGCGGAGGAAGACCGGAGGAAGACGCTGGAGGATACAGGAGACAGCGGGAAGACGGGAGAGGAAACGCGAGGAAGACGCGAGGAAGCGAGAGAAAACGCAGACGCGGAAGAGCGGAGGAAGACGCGGAGAAGACGCAGAAGACGGAGGAAGACAGGGAGGAAGAGCGGGAAGACCGGAGGAAAGCGGAGAAGACCGGAAGCGCGGAACGAGAAGACTGAGAAGACGGAGGAACGCGGAGGAAGACCGAAGGAAGACGCGGAGAGACCTGGAGAAGAGGAGGAAGACGCGGGAAGACCCGAGGAAGACCGGAGGAAGACGGAGGAAGACCGAGGAAGACAAGCGGAAGACGAGGAAGCGAGAAGACCGGAGGAAGACGAGAAGACGCGGAAGACGCGGAAGACGCGGGGGAAGACCGGAGGACGGAGGAAGACCGGAGAGAGGGAAACGGGTAACACCGAGGAAGACGGAGGAAGACCGGAGAAGACGAGAAGACGGGAGAAGACGGAGAGAAGACGGAGGAAGACGGGAGGAAGACGAGAGGAGACGCAAGGAAGACGGGAAGACGCGAGAAGAGCGAGGAAGACGGAGAAGACGGGAGGAAGCGTGAAGAGAGGAGAAGACCGAGGAAGACGTAGACAGAAGGCGTTGAAGATCTTAGACAAAATACGTGAAACAAAGCCGAGGGTTCCTTTAGGAAAATGCAGAAGAGCATAGAAGTGTCATCGTGCCTGTTGCTCTGCCTGGACTGGGAAAATGAATTAAATGAGTGGAGGGCCCATTGATATGCCCGGATCAGACGGCCATGAGTGCACGTAATGCAGAAGAGCATAGAAGTGTCATCGTGCCTGTTGCTCTGCCTGGACTGCGGAGATCATCGTTATGTCTTCAAAGATTATCGAGAAGATGACTTTTTAGATAAGATAACTATAAGCCAAGTGACCTGAAGGTGTATCAGATATATGCGTGTTTGCCGACAAGCGCGTTGTTTTCAAATTTATTAAAAATATGTACGACGACAAATTGAATGAAATATATTTCGAAAACACTCTTGACAAAGTCAATTTTGTGAAACATTTACATTACGTAAGTTCAGGAAAGCCATCAATAGAAATCATGCTCACAAATGATTTCATGCTCAGGTATCACGTAATAATTGAAAAATTTATGAGGTTACTTCGCAAGGCTGAGAAGACAAAGAAGAAAAAACAAGCAAAGAGAATTATGAACCGAAGGTAGAAAAATCGTAAAGAAAAGTCAAACAACTGAAGAAAATTAAAATCGTCGGCGACGCCACATTCAGCTAGTATAAATACAATGCAGTATAATTACTACTGATGTAAGTGGCTCAGGAAGTAGCGCTGAATTCGCAATTAGCAGGTCCGGGTTCGATCCCGAGGCTGACAATCCCGAATGAGGTTTTCGTGGTTTCCTTCGGTCATAAGAGGAATGCTGGCATGGTTCAAAAATGCCACGATTACCTCCGACCATTAATAATAATAATAATAATAATAATAGTAATAATAATAATAATAATAATAATAATAATAATAATAATAATAATAATAATAATAATAATAATAATAATAATAATAATAATCAGGGAAAGCAACGAGAAATTACTCTGATTATATCCTCCAAGAAAATACATCATTATGAAAAGAGTGTGGTGCCATCTTAATGGATCACCTTACTTCAATATTTGGAATAATAGTACCGAAGATGTATAATTACTAAATATTCTAACTATGAAGTACTACTAAATATAATATGTACTACTTACCATGCCACTCTTCTCAAAAAAGCAATGCAGGAAACACTGAAAAATGATGATATTATGTAATAATTTTATCAATATCTTAAATATTTTGCATAAATGTAAACGTTAAAAAATACCTTTGTATCATTGCTCGGCAACTGAATGTCATTAGCTGAAAAAAAGTTTACCATTAAAAAACGACGTATCTATAATATTATTAATA